>OX387715.1:61878368-63078368 GCA_947577245.1 Andrena bucephala | reverse complement strand
GCATGTCTGATGGATGATGGGGGGGGGGACATCGTCTAACGTCACGTTCGCGGAGAATAGACGGAGTCGTCACGCTAGAGAATGAAATCCGCGGCGGCCTCTTCATTCTCTTTGTCGTCTTGCCAGCGACTAGCGAGAGTCATTGTGATTCAGCTGAAATCTTAATGGAGTATCGAGAGCCGAGGTGGAACGTCTATTATGAACTCGCCTGTTTCCCATTACGGTCAATAAAAGGGGGAGATTCGAAGCACATTTTTTCCAGGGGGAGAAGCGCGGGGAGGGGGGCGGGAGGGGTTGGGTTCCGGGGGTGCAGGGGCGGCCTTACTAGCAACAGTGACGTCATTTTAGTCCGCGATCCATTCTCCGTGTGGCGGGGAGCATTTCCATTTAGATGCTCATCTCGCGGAAAAGATTTCACGAGGATATATTACCGTAACGTTATGTCTCCTTTCGTTCGGAGTAAACTGGAACGAGATGGTATCTTTGAAATAAACGATCGCAGTTAAACGCTTTGCTTGCAATACGAGCCATTAACGTGCATCCACGCTAATATCCTGCTTCTGTTACTACCGCGAGGTAGACATAAACGGGCGCAAGACGACTCGCTTTTAATAGATTCCAACCAGCTTGGCTACAATGAGCGCGGCCATGGGTAATGGTAATTCAATGCTGGACGCGTAATTTCTTAAAATGGACTGAATAGAACTGGAGGACATGCTGCCGCGAGAGTGGATTTAATAATTCGACTTGCGATGTGGAGTCTGCGCTGTTAAGGACACTGAACTGTGTTGTATTTGTGATAGGAATTTTTTAGAAGCAATGTCGAAGGAACGTCAAGATTGAATCAGACTTCTTTAGACTTCTGCTGTGAATAATAAACGACCACTCGATTATATTATGTCCGTCAGTGCTATTCCTAGCATAACCTACATACCCTTTCTCGCCTTATTGTTAATACATGTTCGTCTATTTAGTTTCTATTCCTATTTCGTTTAGTTTTAGTTTTAGCTTTAGTTCTCAGGTTAAGCTTGTTAACAGTGGTTCACTGTAGCCTCGCCGTTTACTCTAACGAGCTATGCGCTGAATATCTGTGAGGTATTATAGGCAGTGATATATTCTTTGAGTAATAATAAAGATAGGTGCATGAAGTCTATCGAAATAGAATACAGGATCAATGAATTCGTTTCTTTGAATTAATATCTAACGGTACCTAGAAAGCGCGCTGAAAATAACAGATTACCAATGCATAGAATCTTGGTAAACGTATACCTATCAAAAAATTTAGCATGGACGCTTCTTTCCAACACGTGAGCTCCCGTAAAAGTGTGATTAAAAAATGAGGGGATTTTTCGCCCGTTTTTGGTCCCACGATTTTGGAAGAGGATTTTGTGCTAGATTATACCTTATGGTCAGACATAAATCGCAACAAATTTGCAGGTTGAGCTGACAATTAGTTGCTGAGATATGGGAGATCAAAAAAGTGAAAATTCATTAAGGTGTCGGTCCGATAATTTAAAGAATTGTTGCTAGGGGTTTTGCTGACTGCTAACATCGAATTTGAACTTAGATTTTTAACATTCACAATGGCTGATTCAATATAGCGAACGGTATGTCAGAATATATTCTAATTTTCATAGAACTTTGGTCTAATATTCGTAACGTAAAAAAAGCATCAACACATTTTTCTACTTAATGATAAAATTAAACTCGAACGAGAATCAATCAAGAATATTATTGCACATGCGAAAGTGAGCCTCGAAGTGTTGCAGCCATGTTGGTTCCTCGGATATGGTCAATATCACAGGCTACCCAGTCCCGATAAGTGTAAAATTTCCAAAAATCAAAATGAAGAAAAATAAATGTCGATGTAGTACATACAGGTGTTTTTTTTATTTAACTTTGACCTCCTATATCGCAGAAACTAATTGTCTTGAAAATTTATTGTGATTGATGTCTTACCATAAATTCAGTTCCAAAATCGTAGGACCAAAAACGGGCCTTTTCTTGAGTCCCTCTTTGTCTTATCACTCACACATGATTTTCCCAAACTCTTAAGCGACTTAATACAGAATCGTGCGCGAATCTTGTCGACAAGATTACACTTCAGAAGACTCTGGCCCTATCAATCTTCAAGAGCAACCCTGTTTCCTGCTAACAGGCCGTTGCACCTCATTTTTCCGTTCATCCCTCGCGCCTCGAGAAACACGGGACGAAGTTGTCGCGGAAGTTCACCGTTAAATGGCTGGATTGACTCGTCCGGTGTCATCTTGGGGTGATAAATACCTATCACGACCAAGTGTCCAGCTCGTTCAGTAAAGACTTGTCCGAACCCAGAGGGTTTCCAGGTGTTCTGCTCGGCGAAGGTGGCACAGGTTGGGGCAGACGGTGCTGAACTGCGCTGCTGTGTACCTTCGCAGCGATACGTCATCCCTGACAAGCTGGTGTGCCGATAACCTCCGTCTCCGACGAACCCCCGTGTGTGGCCTCGCACCTCATCGCGGCGAGGGCCATCCATCATGTTTGAGTAATGTAGGGACACGATTTCGCGTTATTGCGAATGACCGATTCTGCCGTAGCAACGTCCCTCTGCTTCGCCCCGATTATCATCGAAGAAGTTGTTCCTCCGTTGCAGGAAACTATTAGGTTATAATGTCCCATTGGAAATGTGGCTTTTCCAGGGACAACACTGTGCAGCAGTGTTCTACTTGGTATAAATACTATTGTACATAGTATATCCTTCCTTCTATATTATATTGTACTCTGATTTATGCAATTCCAGTGTTTCACCTGTTGGCGAAGTTTGAAATGGGATTTGGGAAATGGGTAATTGTGGTAGCAGAGAAACTTATGTGTGGTGCATAGAGCAGTGGCGGATTTAATGTTGAGGGGAACTGAGTTGAACGAATATAAATATTTTTAATGCAAATTCAATAAAATGTATTAGCTGATTATACAAATTTATTTAATGAATATATTTCAGTTTCTTTTCTTTTTACAAAAGAATTCTTTTGCAGTACTTCTTTGGGAGGAGCCAGGGTCTCATGGTTCCTATTTAGGTGCGCCACTGGCATGGAAAAAAGTTTGTGTGAGCCGACGTTAAATGTGGTTTCTAAGAATTCTGATTAGATAACTGTAGCCTCGAATGTGGACATCAAGTTGAACAATAGAGCTGAGTCTGGGCATCCACAAAATTCAATTATGATTCTGGAAGAGTTAGCTGAAAGACTTAATCCCACCTCTTCCAGAAGATAGAGATGAGTTGCAAATACGAATAATAGGTATTATATAAATTTTGAGTTGTGGAATTTGAGAAAATAGCATACTGTGCATACTACTTTCGTTTTTAAGCTGAAAAGGGAACCGTTGTAAAACCAAGTTCAGGACACCAGAAATAATTCGTAAACCCCACTTTCAAAATGCAAATAATGTATACCACACCAGAAGGTTTTGTTATCCGTTTGGAATGTATGACCGCAATCATTTTTTGTAAATACAATTTTATCGTGAGCAATTAAATCCTTTAAAGTCTGCCTTGGAAGGAAGCCGGCCTGCTTTATTTATGCGTTGCATAGTTCTGTTTCATCAGGGCAACGCGAGGTCGCAGGACGCAAAGGAAACGTTTCAGTAACTGCAGCACTTCGCTTGGGAAATCATGGACCAGCCACCATATTCACTGGACGCCCCGTCAGATTTTCCCCCTTTTCAAAGCTTGCAAAATTACTTACACCGAAAAGAAACGAGACATGTCGTTGAAGAGTATTTCAACAAAACGGAGGGAATTTAAAAAAAGGGAATTGAAAGCTTATAATTGGTAAACAGATAGGAGAGAAGTTGTTGAATAACCATTGGCAGAAACTTACTTTACACCTCACCAACGTATCGAGAAAAGTCACATCTTAATATATAAAGCAGAAAGCTTATATATGTTTGTGTGTTTGTCTGTCGCCTAAAAACTTTCGAACGATAAACTCTGGGATCACAAAATGTGTCTCAGCTCATTATGCATAATTAATCCAGACGAATAAAACTAAAAAAATTTTTTTTTTATAAAATCGAAGAAAGAAGTACGAGCTTAGAAAGTACTTTTCTATCATTTTTTATTTTTCTTTCACTACACCACTGCAAATTCCAGTAAATTGAACTACACATTTTACATCTGGCAACACCACAAAATAGTCTTAAAGGTAGCGGTAGGAAAAAGTGCTGAGTTTTAAGCATTTTCTTAACATTTTGATAAGGAGTATAAAAACAAACTGAAATAGCAGAGAAGCCATTCCGCGACGAGGAAGAGTTGATGGCTTTCTTAAGAAATTATCCCCAATCAGATGACTCTAACTACATAGATCTAAATCTTATTTTCTTTTGTCCGATCCCTTATTTAATTTTATTTCTAGTTATTAATGATGATTGATTTATTAAAAAGTCAACAATTTATTTTTAGTTTTTGAGTGCCAATAATTGATACACGCTGTGTCAAATAAATGTACACTAAGGAAGCCAATGATTGTACTTTTATGCCTATTTTTGTATCATTCAATATTTTTAGAATAAAAGACTTAATAGGTAGGTACTCAAGATGTTTCATTTTAATAAGAAATCCATAATCATCGATAATAACTGAAAATTAAGACCATATAAAAACTTCACAAAAAAATATACACATTCCAATTGTGACTTCCTCTTAGGGTGACAATCATTGCACAGTTTACCCTATTTAGTTTGGTTCCAACCCACCCTACTGGTATGTGGTGCGTTGCCTGTAGATTTATTTTCATTTTTCGTTCCCTTTTTGTACCTTAACATTTCACTTAACAAACAGTTGAGTCAAGTGTGTCAATCTGAATACAGAAATCGAACAAATTAATTTCCAGACTCCAAAATACTTACTTCTACATGTGACTACTAATTGCCCGGCTGCATCTCTCTCTCTCTCTCTCTCTCTCTCTCTCTCTCTCTCTCTCTCTCTCTCTCTCTCTCTCTCTCCTCTCGCTCTCTGTAAAAAACTCCACAGAGCTCTTGCAACTGATGGGTCTGAAATTTCCTCGTTCTTCATGAAATTCGAGTTGAATGTACACGAATTAACGGCCGCAGAATAGGACAATAGAATACGCTGTTACACCTGCATATCGATTACAATGCTGCTACTCACCGTTATGAACGAGCAGAGCAGAGTCGCGGGCAACAGTGATTAGGTCACTGTCGGTGAGAGTCTCGTCGGACGCGTTACCCGAGGTTGGTGTGTCACTGAGGCCAGCGCCAGTGCTGGGCATATGATACAGGGGATGCTGTTGTTGCTGTTGATAGGCACGTTGTTTATGCTGACTGGCGTTGTAGTGATTGAGGTGCGATTGCGTGGTCTGGTGATTATTTTGTGGGTAGGCGGGCGCTCGACCTCGCAGACTTGGCGAATTTTCCTCACCCTCGCTGCCGCTCAAACTGTAGGCCGGGTAAAGCCGTCCCTTCCCTGAAAAACACGTGAAAAATATGTCGGTGAACTTTCTATTTCGTTAATACCGAACGCATATGCAGTGAATCGCAAAAGTAATCGCGTAAACTCAATTTCTGGGCTTCGGACGACTGATATCTTTGTAGAGGAGACGTTTTAGATTCGGTATAGATGGGAATGTATACTATAGTAATTGAGATTTCAATTGATATTTGTTGGGAAATAGTGAATCAGTGTAACACTAGGAATGTATGGACATTTTGAACAAAAAAATATTTTTAGATTGCACGTAATCTATTGCACTCAATTTTTATTAAAAAAATATTTATAACAAAAATAAATACTGAACACTACGGGTCATCGGTATCTGAATCTATTTCAAAATCATGAAAAGTTGGACCTGTCAGGCCCCACGTATGCACTATAGGGTTGAATAGTATTATTGAAGGAACTACATGAAAATTTCCCTGTGAATTGTCCTGAAATTCCCTATATTGGTTGGAAAGTTTCTCTCATTATCAGTTTTACATACCTACCGAAATTGAAAAAGCAATCTAATAAATAAGAATACACTTCTGTTGTAGCATTATCTCACAGTGGACGTTTAAAATGATTTTCATTCTCAGATATACACATGTTTAATCTTTCCTGGTTGGTTTTTGATCGTGCCATGTGCGATATGAATGCATTTTTGTAATATTTAAAGACTTCATATTGCATGTAAATTAGAATATTTTCTTAAGCTTTGAGCTACGCAGTATACTACCTGTAAAATTTATTATACACGATTTAATCACCTTCTGTAAACCTCGTTTATATTCGTTCGATCCTTTGTCATGTGCGCATACTATGCCATTAGTGGTTATTAATGCATTGCGTCGGTGAAACGGATGAAAACTGTGTGACCAAAGAGCTCCCTGTCGGGATATTGAATTTTCACCAGGAATTTTATTACACTATTCCGGTATTCGGTTGATACACGGCATCCGTGATATTTATACGATAATTTCCTGAATGAAAGAACCATGGTGGCGCGGATTAAAACGATATCGAAGCCAGGATGCGTGTGCGTGTACATCAGGGACGTTTTGTGTTATGGATAAATGGGATATCGTTTTATTACCAATTTATTAATCATCAAATAAAATCACCTGGTCTGCGATTGCTCGCGTTCGTATAACCACAGAGACTCTTGGGATTCGATAATGACAAACGTAATAGTTTCTTGGGTCGTTACAAAATTCAACAGATTTTAAAAGATAAGTTGAATGCAAAATGATATTGCAATTTTCTTATATTGTTGGCTTGATGCTAAAACTGACCAAGTCCACTTTTTCTAATAAATGAGATTTTCGTATTTAGCAAATGCCAAGTGCATTGTCTTTTACTACAGTCGAACCTCGATAGCTCGAATCTCAAGGGAAGGAAAAAAATCTTCGAATTATACAGGTTTCAGTTTCTCGAGTTTTCGAGTAATAGAGGTTCAACAAACGAAAATTCGACTTATAGAGGCTTTGTACGACTGTTAATCAATCTGGGTCAATTGTTTATTGTATACCTATAATCAAATATACCTACAACTTATGTACTACATATATAAAAATAATTATAAGACACATTTTATGCTCGAAATATTACTCTTTATTACATATTAAAATAATTGGTGACTTTGCTTTTTGCTAGTCTTTTAATATATTGTAATTCAATAGCATTTTCAATCGTAAATAATGCAGAGAAAACAGTTTCCTGAATATTTTGTGATCTTTCTACGAAATTTCGTAATACATATGTAGAAGTAAACTTCAACTTGCAGAGTCGTTCTTCTAAATTCGTGTTGTAGAGGTGAAATACATCATTTAACATATAGAATATAGTTCGAGTTAAGGAAGTTTTATTTCGAGTTGTAGAGGTGTTCACAGCGGAGCGGAAGGGAATGAAGAAAATTTTCGACTTACAGAGGTTTTCGAGTTATGGAGGTTCGACTGTAAATGTATGTATACGAAATCCTTCGTGCAAAATTATGCGTACATACATAGCCTGACGTAGGTCACAGCATCATTTTACACTTCGATTATCTACATATACATAAAATCCTCTGTTTAGTTACAAATAAAAAACAGTTTGATGATATACAAACATGACGCAATTCAAATTTGGCCAACTTACCTTGTGTTTGAGACTGAATTTTGGTTGCAATTCAATGGTACAACGATACATACTTGTAAAAACACGTGGCATCTCAAATTTTGTCAACATTCCTTATTTGACACTCGCCAGGCTATAACCTGACTGTAAGCTGACAAAATTTACAGTAGATTGCATAGTGAAGATAGCGATTGACGAACGAAACATGGATTAGTTCGTTTTGGCTGAAGGTGTGCGTGTAACGCGTATATACGTATTATACCGACGAAAATTTTCTTGGAGAAGGAGAAGAAGAAGAAGAATAAGAAAATCTTACCGTTTCCGACAAATCCATGAGACGATATTACGATATCTCTGTCATGCGTGGACCGATTTTATTGAATTTGGTCTTATTCGAAAGCTTATATGCGGTTTACATGAGAAAAATGCCTTTAAATTTAGAAAATATTGCAGGCGTGATGAGATATTAATGAAATAAATTTCAGGTAATGTTGGATTAGCCGAGCGACGAGTAAATGATAGCCGTAGCGACATTCGACATACACAGGGTGTCGAAACATGTACTTGGCGTCGAGACGCTACCGCGTCTCTAGATAATAAGAGATAAGAAAGCATCACCGAAACCACAGTGAACCGAAGAAAAATCAAAGTTTTCGTCACGCGCCATAATTAAGTCCCATTCTGTAACGCCATGGTTCAATGGTCCAGCCCTCTAGCGAGGTAACAAGAGATATCCTCTAGGAAGCTGCAAACCATCAAGGTATTAGAAGAGAACGCTACCCGGCCGGTGTCCATTTACCAAAGACATAGGAACGCGCGGTGCATTAAGGCCCTGGGGAGGGTCTCGAAACGAAAAGGTGGCAAAACAATTCTAACGTCGCGCGCACTTGGGCAAACACAGTAAGAAACACGAGACTTCCGGACGTATCATTGGAAGCGGTCGAGGCTCACCCGAGGGGAACGTTCCGAACCGAAAAATATTCTTTCTGGATACCAGCGGAGGAGACAGTGTACCGTCGCCGTGGTTCTTTTCCACGGATTGCCATGGCCAGCCTCGCTCCATGATATTTCTGCCGCGTTTTTTACCGCGAAAAGCGAGCACAAAGAGGGGCGCGCGACTTCTACGAGAGAAGACTAATCGATCCCACGGGTGACCGCGAGTTGTCGTCCAGAGGACGTTCCAAGGCGGAGCAGATGTTGTGTTAGGTGACATGGGAGCAGGAAGACGAGTTTTTCGGTCATGGTAAAGACCGCGCTGGACGTAGGAAAGAAAAAGGAACCGATGACGACATCCTGGCACGGCGCGATCAACCGTTTCGAAGTAAATCGCGCGAAGGCTATGATCGATGCCCGGCGCCCTTTGACCTCCGACTCGACTCGCGTGCTACGAGCTGCCACCATCAGCGAACCATGTTATCGAGATATCGATACCTTGGCCACGGTACTTTGCCGTGCATCGGTGTCTTCAGCTTCCCTGGATCGAGCTAACCGACGCCCAGGGGAGCGTCACCATCGTCCGCGAGGCGAAAAACGGAGAGATTTGTTATCACTTAATCGAAAGACGACGCCTCGGATAAATCCTCGGCTTCTTTAAACTGCTGGACGCTTCGCTTCGGCACAACAATATCGCACGATGTTGAAAAATCTTTTGAACTACAATTACTCGATGGCCGGAAGGAGAGCGGGGCAGGTTGAAAGGGAGGTAATTTATTAACGTAGTTATGGCAGCGAATGGAATTAGGCGTGTCCATCAGTGACGAGTTGCTCGACATTTAATTATGGTCTGCGTGTAGTGCATCGAGTTTGCGACCCCCTACACCGGCTCGCCGGGTTTTCAAATAATTTTTTGCAGCTACGCGCTGCGCTCGTGAAAGGGAGACCGTGTGTTATTAAAAGGAAGAGCGATCGCGAGATGGCACGGCGCAGCCTTTGTGACCGGCTTCCTACGCGCATACCGTTAATGGATAATATATCGGACCGAGCAGCAAGTTAACTCACCGCTAATCGAATTATCGCTTCGTTCCCGTGTCTTATATCTTCCATCCACCTTTTTTTTTTCTCCCCGCCCCTCTAATATTTTTCCCAGCCCTCCGCCCCCGGCTTTCCCTCTTTTTCTTTCAAACTTTTTTATTTTGCCGCTCGCGCCCGTCCTATCGGCTGTAGTCTCGCTCCGAATGAACTTACGATCTTCGACCTCTTAACAGGTTCAGCGAGTTTGTAATTGGATTACACGTAATCGTACGTGAGACGCCGATTGGAGAATTTTCTAGTCACTGAATCGCGTACAGTGATGTCAGTGAAAATAGATTGTTTATAAAAAACTGCCCCACTGGTTTATCGGGTGTACTGTTCTGATACACTTGGAAGCTGTGGCTGTACAGTAGCTTTTGTAATAGATAACGCGGAACTGATTTCACGATCTGACGCTGAAAGACACTATACGCTAAGAAAAATAAGTCAAATTAGTAGAACAAAAAAAGTTTCTCTGATTAAAGTCGACACATTGAGCGAATCGAGCGGTGATGGCCGAAGCGTGTTGTCGTCGCCGCGCGAAAGTAAATTAGTTTAATTCGAAGCTGATGGAATGAAAATGGACAAAGGGATGGACGGCATCGGAACGGCGTGGGAAGGAGAACATAGACGAGGCGTGAAACGATCTCTTCCACGCGGATACTCAGCGGCCAAACACTTTGTATTTTCCCGGTATGCGTGGCCAGTGAGATTCTCTTCGAATTTCACGTATCCATAATACATTATCGAGTTACCATGGGGGAATATTGTGGCCACCATAGAGACTCCTGCGATCGTATATCCGCCGTTTATGCGCGCACGTGCGTGAAGGCTTGTAAATTTCTTCCTAACCTCGAACGTGGATTGTGTTAACCCACATAATTCCATCATCGTTCCCATGATACCGCAACAACGCGCGCGCGCGAGAATCTATAATTCCATTAACGCGGGGCACGGACAATAGTATATAATTAACGGGGCACGGAAATGATCGTCGCCGATTGCGCAGCCCTACCAGCGCGGGAAACGAATCGATCGTGATTAAGGACACTTTTAAATGCGAGTTCGGAAAGTTTCTTCTAAATGCATCGGAGCTTCTGGTACTTTTAGGACTTCCTGTTTTAGCCACTTGTGACAAGTACTGGTGTTTATTTAACTGGATCGTGTAGAAAGTGGTGGAAGCTGTAATTAATTTCTACGCGGTGGTACAAGAAATTGATGGGGTAGTTCAATGATTTTCTTCTATTGGAAAGGTCGATTATTATTTATGAAGATAATAGCTTCATTAAAAGAAAATTATATCAGGGTAGAATAGTCTTTATTATGGCACTCAAGCTTCCCCTTTCTCAGTTTTCTGTACCTTCGCGTAGAAAAGATAACTTGTTTCAGATTTATAAGGTATAAATTGAGATACCAAGACTCACTGAATAATATTTATTTCATCTGAGGCTTTGACTAAGTGTAGATTGTTTTGAAATTGTCAACGTTATTTTTGTCTAATATTTAATACACATAAATGATCCACTGAAACCATATTTAACGCTCGTGTAGTATTCAGAAAAAGAAGGTATTTAAATATGTAGCCACGAACAAAAATCGAGGTCAGTTATACATATACGATTTCGCAGGGTTTAATCTAAAAACTTAATCATTTGACGACAAAATATGCGATGGTGCCCCGATTGATAGTGATTAATCATCTATGTAATTCCTTGACAATTTCTTTAAATAAATTTTCAAGAAATTATCTTTTTGAATTAAAAACTATGTTTTACAGTTTCAGTACATTACTGTGTAAAAAGCGCCTACACCTTAACTCCTATCACAATCACAATTTTACCAAAGTCATTCACACGAATGCTGTATATAGTAACAGAAACTAATACCCTTAATGTTGCACTTTTATTAATCAACTAACTTATCTTATGCCTACCTCATTTGATGTAATAATACACACGCGATTAAGGAATAAATTTCCAACGAAAAGTAGCTTATTTGCAAATGAAAAGAAACGTTTCCACGAGTCCCTTTCTTGTTTGTGAGCACGTTACGATTGATTGCATTAACAAAATGTATCGATTATATCGAATGCTATTCCGACATTCTCAACCCGTGATACCTCTGTTTAAAAATAGTTCAATATATTCCAACATACCCCACGATTTTTTAATGTCATGAAACTACGACAGTTTTGGGCCACCAAATGAATTACAGCCAGCGAAAAATGTTTCCCCGATAAAAGGGAACTTTCGCCTTTTCCCTGATATACGATTCAACTCCACGTTTTCAACCTGTACGTGAACGCGTATGCTTCAAGCTCATTTAGCGACGCTTCCAATTTATCCTGCATTTCAAAAGATCCGCGTTACACGTTTTTCTATCGATAAAGATTTTCGACAGTTCTTTGGACCAGGCAGAGCGAGTTCACGATGCTTGGGCTCCCTCTGCCGGTGCACACGAACGTGGATGTTATGCGACCTGGAGATTCGGTACAAATTCCATAAAATTCAAGAAGTTTGCGTGTATTCATAAAGTTCAGGCATAACTATCCTTCTAAGAATATACTTAATGTGTGACTTTACGCGACCTGCAGTAGATTATGCAGTTGTGTGCACGAGCGTAGGTGTCATTATGCAACGAACTAAGTAACGTCACTGTTAGAAGAGGTCGACAGGCAGATAGCATACTTACATGAAAGTACCTACAGCTTTTCAGTAACAAGCATGGACTTCTTTTCTTATTTCTCAGAATAGAAGCATTGATTGTTAGTGCTCTGTGATTTAAGACATGTGGGAGCAGTTGCTGCAATCGTTATTGGAAGGCTTTGTAACCATTCATTCTAAAAATAGATTACTGATCTAGGTAATCTTTGATTTCCTTATATCTGGATTGTCTTTTGAAACATTTATGTGGCAGGGTGTTTTATAAATATGTGGGATATTTTTTCAGCGTCGGTTCTATTCGCTAAAATAATACTAAAAGGTGGGATAGGTGTATGTCCAATTGCAGTTATAAGCATTTTTATATTTCGTAAAACATGGGCCCGAAACGCTTATTAATTAATGTGGCATTTAACGAAGTCCAGCTGTGTTTCTGGGGATCCATATATTGATTATCATTTTGCCTTTGTTTTTTATAGGCGAAAAGGAAAGGATATCAATGAAAATATAATAATATATTAGGCCAACTGACGGACGCATCAGTCTGCCATTTGCCCTTTAAGGGGTCATGTTTAGTTGGCAAACGAAAAAAGATCGTCATTTGCGGGAGTTTTTTGTAAAAAATGTAATGTATGTTTCTTACAACTATATCATTATTTCTGAAGTAAATATATTTAGCAACCCTCAAGAATTTTGTTATAGAAATATATTAAATAATAAAGGAATAACAGCCACTCTCGCGGAAGCTGCTTTTATAATGGTGCTGCGCGGTGAACACAGTTTCTCCGGACCAGATCATTTGAAATCAGAAAGTGAAGAAGATTCTGTGAATATATGGGTTTATCTGGTTCGTGAACGAAGGATTTAAAAAAAAAATGATTTCAGACAAATTGCGCGGCCGTTTAACCCAAAATCATGATTTTTCGATGTCTGAATTGTTCGTTTTTCGTAAATTAAAAATAGATTTTGCATCAAAAACAAAAATCCATCGTTCATGAACTAGATAAACTCATATACTAACAGAATCTTCTTTATTTTTCGATTTCAGATGATCCTGGTCGGAGAAATCGTGCTTACCGCTAAAAAAAAACAGCTTCCGGGAGAGTAGCTATTATTCGTTCACTTTTTAATATTTTCCTATAACAAAATTACTGAGAATTGCTGAATATATGTACTTTGAAAATATGCAAATAGTTGTAAAAAATATACATTAGATTTTCCACAAAAAATTCCTGAAAATCACGTTTTTTTCGCCTGCCAACTAGGCACGACCCCTTAAGAGGGGAATCATATCCTTTGGGTTGAAAACATAGCAAAATTTGGGATTTTTTTTTAAAAATCTAGCGCTTCGATTCATCTGAAATTTGGACCATGTTTTGATGTATCTTTGAAGAAGCTGTAGTTTCTTTATTATTAATTTTTAACCATAAATATAGTAGTTATGCGTGATCGACCATCACGCCGCGCAAAATTCGTCGCCCGTTGGTGTGCATGATATTTATCTACCAGGTAATCTGAAACAGAAAAAGGAAGCGGCGTTTTATTTTATACATATGTAGCTTGAAATTGATGAACCAGCAAAAAACAAAAAAAATTATTGAGCAGTGTGGAAAGTTTTCAAACTGGAAGGTCTGAACCTTTAATCTTTGCAATCTAATTTTGCGCCAATTTTCTTATGTAACAAAAGAAGTATAGCATTTATTTACATATGTACAAAGTAAATCGACGTTTCATTTTTCTGTTTCAGATTACCTGGAACGTAAATATCATGCACACCAGCGGACGACAAGTTTTGGGCGGCGTGATGCATAACTTCTATATTTATTATTAAAAATGTATAAAAAAAAAGCTGCAACCTCTTCAAGGATGCATAAAAATATGGTCCAAATTTCAGATGAATCAAAATGCTAAAATAAGATTCCCCCCTTAATGAACATTTCGAGCTGGTATTTTACGGAATATAAAAATACATATAACTACAAAACTAAGCATTATCGGACGTATGTGTATACCAACTTTTCTTATTATTTTGACCCTTCATGGTCACACTGTATCCAATAGACCCGCTTTTTAACTTTGGAGCTTGATACCGGAAAATTCCTGGCTTTCCTTTCCGATTATTTTGGTACATGTTGTTATTTAATTTCTTGCTAAACCGCGACTATTCCATATTCTACAATGTTCAAAGTGTGTATTATAATTTTTGGGACTCGATTGGACTGATACAGTTCGTACGGTAACTGTTTAAAAATCGGCCGGGTCCATTGGACCCAGTGTGACAACCGCGGAACATTACAGAAGTGTGACCACGAAGGGTTAATGAGTAGAATCGACCCTGTAAAAATGTCCCACATTTTTATAAACAGCCTGTATAATACTTTTTTCCTGATTTTGCTAAATACAGTATTCCCTCGCTATAAACCTGATTTGTCCCCTACGCTACGCTATGGGCTCGACGCTGTCCCCACCAGTTCTAATACTTCTGTGAAGCGAACGAGAGAGCTGTTGACAGTGTTGACACGTCCAAAGCGAGCAGAAAGGAAAGTAAACCAGCGTGAGAAATGTATCCGCTGCACAGAAGTTCATTAGGATAATTGAGAGTGACCTTGAAATGCACTACCCAAAGAAGATTCTATCCTTTGTAAAACACATCCCTAACCTACCACCTCAGCAAGCAATAAACCAAGCCTCTACTGCAAACCCTTTGCGCCCCAACAACTACCACAAAGTACATTTTATCTCGATTATCAACGCTACAATACCCATCCTATTGAAAAAATTAAAGGAATCAAATTTTAGGGAAATTGTCTGTCATGGACCGTCGATACTCAATCGAACTCTGAGAAGTCATTCAATTTTACAACGTGCTAAATCGGAGCCCACCCCTAAATCGAAGAGATTCGTTCCTACGTAATCATAATAACAGCAACACCTTCCCCCGTGGCCGTAAACATTGGCATTCTCCGAACCGTTCATTTATACATGTCGCTGTACCGCTTTCAGCGCTAATGGAAAACGAATCCGCCTCTAAGCGCGAGTAATACTTTCAGCAACGCTCAAACCTCGGGCGAACTATGCTACGCCAGTGTTCCCCCGCGCCGCGCCGCGTTATCATAAACTTCTCTAATTTCCACGCGCATTATTTGTGCCCGAGATACTGCGCGCTGGATTATTACCGCCCCGACGCCCGGAAACCACTTCGCGAGATGGGAATGTACACCCCCGTGCACCCCGCCGTCAATGACGCGCATTGTACGTGCCTGTCCGCCGTTCCTCATGCCGCTATGAAATAATACTGCCAGTCGATAACGATATATCGGTATCACCTGATTATCTAACGTCGTATTTGCCCCGCTCGGCGAGGGCGCAGAGCCCCATGGAACGGGCCCGCTCGTAACACAACGGCACGGCACGGCATCGTCGACGTCGGGAGCGTGTTATCGATTTTCCACCGAGCCCCGTGCGAACAGCTACGACTTGACGGGGTTACGAGGTAAACGAGTTCGCCTACGTCCATTCCCCCCCCCCCCCCCCAACCGATGGACGCGTTATCTCAGATTATATCACAGGTAAAAAGATTGCGTCGCGGATAGGACAGTGGACATTTCCCTTCATCGGGAAATTGGATGGAAGCCTGCTGGAATCCTCTTGGATAGGCTCGGCCGTGATCCTTCGACATTGGAATCGTCTTTCGACTAATCGACTTGTCCCGACGATGGCGCTCGACGCGATAAAATCGCTGCGCCCGTTAATACTGTAGGTTCGATCTTCAGAGCTAGATTCTATTGCCATCGATTCTTCGTAATCAACTACTTCCGTTGGAACGACTATACAGGTGCTGGCTTCGCTGCGAGACTGTTGTGAACGTAGTATGTAAAAACGTTTTTATTCTAAAGAGATTCGAACGAGTTGCTGGTTTAAGGTACAAGAGCTTTCCGACTTCTAGATCATGCGTAAGTGTTGGAAAAATATTTAGACTACCTAATTATATTTGGAATATCTCACTCTTGAGAGCCAAGCGTGGATCGATACGCAGTCCAATGCGTAGCTCGAGCTTTTTGTTAAGGAGCTCAGTGTTATTGTGTTTGGTAACGTAACCGATCCCGAGCAGTGTTTGCTTGAACATGGTATATGTACATATTATAACCGTCACAATATTTCTAACCATTCTTTTATATTTGATATTATTATATTAAATACAAGTTCAGATCAAGTCAAGGAAGTGTAATTCATTCTAATGGCCAAGACAGTGATTGATTGGACAATAGATTTGCAACAGTAAGGAAAAACGTAGACTAATGGGAAATCGCTATTGGTGGTTCTATTGCGAGGATTTGGGAACAGTAGCTCGGATTGGTTACTGACAAGGGAACATCCCGAACCCGGAAATTCAAAAAATTCTGAAACTTTGTGAATATGTAGGGAATTTCCTCCTGATTGTAACGCCATTTTTGTTTGCTGCCCAAATTCACTCTAAGGGGGTGTAATTGACCCCGGAAAATCTGGTTATTCTCCGATTTTGTGTTCTAACTCGTGAACTGTAAAATAATTTTTTTACCAAATGAGAGTCCTAATTAAAAAAAGTAACTTTTGCCTTGAAACTTTTTTTCTATCACTTACAGTTCGCGAATTATACCACAAAATCGGAAAATAGCCGAATTTTCAGGGCAGCAAACAAAAATTGCGTTGTAATCAGGAGGAAATCCCCTACATATTCACAAAGTTTCAGAATTTTTTGAATATTCGGATCCGGGATCTCCCCTTGTGAGAAGGTGGAAGTGGTATTTCTAGAGAGAGTTTGGTTTCTGTGTAGAAGGTAATTTACGATTGATGAAAAAGGGCCTTGCGGCCCACGGCCCAGTCCACCTGTTTTCGAGTAAATCACGTACGCCTGAAAGGGACTAAGGGCACAAGTGGGTGATGATGTCCAGACACGTTGAAAAAGTATTTAACAATCCACTTACAAGGGAACACCGCGAACCCGGACTCACCGATTGGAACGCAACTTTATGAGTTTTTAGAATGACTCAAAGCAAGAACAACGGTGTGTTTAATTTCGGCACCAGCGCCCTTTAAGGGGGTGAAAACTAACCTCAAAGTAAAATAGGTACTTCCGCTTTTTCGCGTATAACTCTCAAAGTACAACAGACAGAGAAAATGTCTCAAACAAAAGTTTAATGGTGCAATAAGCGCTGCAAACTTGCGTTAACAAAATTTTGAAAAAAGATTTTTTTCGTGCAGGTATTTTTTTTAAACTCTTTTCAAAATTTCGTTAATGCAACTTTGTAGCGCTTATTGCACCATTAAACTTTTGTTTGAAACATTTTTTTCTGTCTGCTGTAGTTTGAGAGTTATACGCGACAAAGTGGAAGTGTCAATTTGACTTTGAGGTTAATTTTCACCCCCTTAAAGGGCGATAGAGGCCAAATGAAACACACAGTTGTTCTTCTTTTGAGTCGCTCTAAAAACCCACAAAGTTGCGTTCCAATCGGTGAGTCCATGTTCGCGGTGTCCCCTTGTTAGTGAAAACCATGCTGCATGAATCAAGCCTATAGTCCATGTCCACAATGTCCCAACTTCAACGAACCTACCCTTACTATATACCTCCGTCGCCTATATATAAGTGCATTGTAAGACTCAGCTACCCGCAAAACTAACCAGACACCAATTAATTCCCCAAGCATGTACGTAAAGAAGTTGACGCGGCAAGAATTGAAACAGGAAATACGACATTCAATAACGTAGGTACCAATCACGGGCCACCTTGTGTATCAACACTGCTTTAGTACCGTGCTCCATACCCCCCCCCCCCTCCTCCCACCGCCAATTCCTCCTCGCTATACCGCCGTCTTTTTCAATTTTTCTCACGGAACAAGCCTCGCGCCCTCAGTCTACAGATGGCCGCGTTTAACGAGATCAAGAATAAATACTGCCGTAACATTCGACACAGCAATGCGGGAGAGCAGGTGGTACAAATCGATGGCATTGGCCGCAGGCCATCGGCCAATTATCCGCGGCGACTTATGCGTCTTCGAAGGACCTTGCGCGCACGCGTGACTGCACGCGTGCACGTTTCCACTGGTGCTGGAGCTATGCCTTCCTTGGACCGGTTCCACCGGGAGGCACAAGCGCTGGCGAACGTGCCTGAGAAACAGTGACATTAAAAGAAAGTGGAGAGGGGGTGTGGGGCTGGGAAGAGGCAATCGTGCCCACGAGAGGGCATAAAACGGTGGATCACGTGTATACGGGTCGTTCCGGTGACATTCGGTTGGAAAAAAGACAAGGGACGACGTCGGCGGCTCGTAAAGTTCGAGATTATACCGTCCCGCTTTAATAGGGCGCGCGGTCGCGCCGAACTTTGCATGTGCCTCGCGCGAGAAAATGGTCACGGTGGCGGGGGACAAGCTAGACGTAATCACGCGGCGCGGAAACAAGAGACGCTTGCCAAAGACATTCCGGGCGCATCTCCTATAAAGCCGACTCGTAAAAAAACGCGAGGTGTATGAATTAACGAGATCCCCGGCGCAGATGCGTCGTCTGGGATTTTTATGCCGTTCGATGAACGAATTTCAGACGCGCTCGTAAAACGTCCATCGGGCATGCAGTAGTGGCCCGCAACGTGGTCGGGTAACTTTTCCCGGACGCTGCTGGGTGGTTTTAAATTGGGGAGGTTTTGTGTGCACGGAACATGTTCAATTCTTGGTCGGAATGAACGTTGTTTGATACTTTAACACTTTAACTTTGGGTATTTGTTGACCTAACACGCCAACTATGACGCAACTGCAAATTTGGACGGACGAGGTATGTCGTCCTGCCTAACACAAATGCGGAGTGCCGCGGATTCACTTGTGATGTGAATATCATAACAAAATTAAGGACATGTATTCCTAAATTAATCTATATTTATATAATCGTGGTGTTGGCTGAACGAGGAAAGAAGGAAATGAACTCTGTGTAGTCTAGGGATAGGTACAATAAAACACTTATTAAAGGACTGTCAGAGATTAGAGACTAGCGAACTTGGAGAGGAGGAGATTGTGGACGGCAGGAGGAATGAGGCGGTGATAAGCTGGCTAAGAAATGTAGAGAAACAGCGGAAAAATTGATTGAGCTTAGCTAAAATATAGTCATGTAACAGAGGGATGAGAAGAATGAGTGGGTTAAGGGGTTATACCTAGTCAGGCGGCCGAAAATGGGCGAATGTTTGTGAATTTTTGTTGAAAAAGTGGAAGCATATATTTTTACAAAACTTCTTGCACTTAAAAGAGCAACATTTAAAGGACATTTGGTCATTTTTTCGTAAAATATTTACGTTTATAACAAAGTAACACCGACATCTAAGAAGCCGTTTTAAAAATTTGGTTTTTCGGTGAGCACTGCCATTCGGAATCAAATTATCTAAAATCAAAAAACAAAAAGATTTCGTTAGTATATTAATGTATCCTCTGACTAACGGAGGGAATTTCCATATTATTAATTTGAAACCAATTTGGTGGCTATTTATATTTGAAATCCTGATTTTTTCGCGTGAATTTTGCACGAAAAAATCAGGATTTCAACTATAAATAGCCACCATTTGGTTTTAAATTAATACTTCGGAAATTCCCTCCGTTAATCAGAGGATACATTAATATACTAACGAAATCTTTTTTGTTTTTTGGTTTTAGATAACCTGGTTCCGAATGGAAGTGCTCACCGCAAAACCAAATTTTTAAAAAGGCTTCTTCGGTGTGGGTTGTTACTTTATTATAAACGTAAATATTTTTCTACGAAAAAATTACCAAATGTTTTTTAAATGTTGCTCTATTAAGTGCAAAAAGTTCTGTAAGAATATATCCATCCGCTTTTTAAAAAAAATCACAAACATTCGCCTCTTTTAGACCGCCTGACTAGGTATAACCCCTTAAGATAAGATAGCTTTTGTATAGTTAGGTAATTGTAAATCAAGTCCAAATTTCATGGCTGTGAAGCTGAAATACCTAAAGAGTTTATATATAATCGTGGTGTCACTGATTCATCACCATCCAGTCCAAACCGCTGACCCCAGAAACATGAAATTCGGATGGTATATTCCTTTTGCGACGTAGGTGTTCGATAAGAAGGGATTTTTTGAAATTCCAACCTGAAGGGGGTAAAAAGAGGTGGAATATGTTTTCTCTGACTCCTTATTATTTCTTAGGCCCGATTAGATACCAGCTTCGTTTTTACTTGCAAAGATTACCCACACAAATTCCTAAAAACCAGATACAACATTTTGCCCTAATCAACCACTAAGGGGGTGCTGAAAAGGGGTGAAATGTGTTTTCACGGATTCCTTAAAATATCTTAAGCCCGATTAAATATCAACTTGGTTTTTACTTCGAAAGGTTATCCTCATAAATGCCTGAAAACCAATTTCATGATTTTGCCCTAATCAATCCCTAAGGGGGTGATGGAAAGGGGTGAAATGTGTTTTCATAGAGTCCTTCATATCTCTTAGGTCTGAAGCGAAGCGCGGGGAATTTTGCTAAATAAATAAGTTACTTCCTGAACAAATATTGGTTAGAAATGCAGAACTTTGGTTTTAGTTTATTATATACGACGAGAATGACGAAATGTGGGTACAATAAGACACCTTGTAAATAATTAAATAATAAATAATGAAATTATACACCTATCATTGTTTTATCTTTATTCGTTAACTCATCTTACCCGCTTCAAAGGTCACTTCAAATGACGAATTAACTCGTTTTACCCAACTAACAGGTTAATACTGGTTCTTAAACCATTTTGGCCATGTTTTTTTGTGTGTATTTATACGATTGTGCACAATATTCAAACGTGGCTGTAAGAAAGTAGAATCTTAATTTCTGGAGTACTATTTGGGTCGTAAAACTAGAACAAAATTTTAAAAAATAAAACTGATGACGGATATAATGGGCATATTTTAACACAAAGGATATACTTATTTCAAATCAATCTGAAAAACATGGTAGTATATATACTTTTTTTTTTATTTTTATAAACATGGTACTAAAAGTAGCATTGAGTATCTGAGCACTGAGTATCATTCATGAAAAAGATGAGGAGAAATATAAATAATGGAGACAAGAAAAGAACACCTAACAAAAAAAGTACTTATCAAATTTAAATTGCAATAGAAAATATTAAGAATTAGTACTGAACTAGTATTATATTGAGTCTAACTTGATTCTGAGTTGACAACGGACTGAAACTAATCAAACATAAAGAATTTTAATTGTATTTTAATACTCGACTAGTTGAACTATCAAATATGTTCCCAACCTTCAAGTATTTACACACCACATCCTAATAGTTGTCCTTTTACATATCGGAGTGCCTACGAGGTGCACTAGAATTTTATCCAGGTGCATTTTACCCCAGAATAGCACTAGGTAGCAGGTTACTCCAATGTACAATGCAATTTCCTGAAAAACACGCGGGGAAGTGGATGCCTGTAACTTTGAAACTGTACTTTGCAGAAGTAGTTAGGAAGACGCTCTTCCACTGCTTCGTAGTAACTCAGCACTAGTATCCGCGGTGTGCCAGATTAAAATTTCATCGTCCACCTAAGGAGTGCAGATTAGAGTATAGTTATAAGGGATCGATGCGTCTACTAGCCGCAAAAGTGTGCTGACGCACACTGACCTATTATGCAGGTTTACTGGTGCAAACGCAGCAACAACGAGAGCTCCTATAGCGAACGAGTTACACGACCTTACGCGTATCCGCCTCTACTTTTATTCGACTCGTTAAGTGGCGCTGACAAAAGCTGTGCATAAACCCAGAAGTTCCATCACCTAACTCGTTCTACAGGAAAGTGATCGATCTTTCAGCGGGCTGTTATCAATGTACATTAATTAACCCTGCATGCAAACAGTTTATGCATAACTTTGCGCTGCAATAAAGTACAGAAGAGAACCTCACTATCGCGAGCCTTAGGTGAACGTAATATATTATCGAATTTTCAGGTCAGCCACGATGTTTCTTAAATAAACACATTGCTATAAATACATACATGCCTGGGTGTAGCAGAGGCTTCGGGAGGAGCACTTGCAAAATTCATTCCAGGGACGATCGATTGCGTGCAGAAATTTTCATCGAGTATTAAAAGGGGAAAGAAATCGAATATGCCCCTTCATCGGGAACGGTGGATAGTTAGAAATGTACTCGGCTGACCGTTGACTCTAGATCGATATTCGAAGCACGCCTTACATAGCTCGACACTCATCCAGGTAAATGCCATATACTGGCAGCGCAAGAAGCCTACAATTTCCTCTAAACACCCGTCAGCGGAGGAACATCAAACGTTACTCCCTACATGGCGACTTGTCGAAGATACCGGCGAAGTCTGTTTTTCTTGGGCCGCGAAGAAATTCCTCTCCCAGCGTTCGTGCTCCTTCAGTAACACTGGCAATTTTAGAAATGCGGGCGCAAACCTCGCGCAACTTGGATCAGTTCAACATTCAATCGTAATTCGTAGATGACATAAAACAGAGAATTCGTTACGACGTGACTGGATTTGTTAAAGAGAGGTCATAACATTTCTCGTCTGCGAACTTTTGCAATGTTGTGAAAAGCGGGACATTCTTTGCCAATTTTCTGGATGGTAAACAATCTTCAGCTGATGTTTGGTGCCTCAAGCTATCTTCAAATTGGTTGGGATTCACTTCTGAAATCAAACCTGCCAATAGAATGTTTCCAAAATCGATGTTGGTAGGGACCATTTTGCTAGAGTATGCCTAGCATTGTTCCTTAACTGGAACTACCTTAATCTTAATCTAAATTTATATTGCGCAGTAGCCTAATTCGTTTCAGTTTCCCATTGAGCCTCTAAAAATAATATAATGAGAAAATCTCGTGTCCTGAACCAAATTAGATCCCGAGGAAGCGGCTGGGGACGATCGAGGATAAGAAAAGTATCGTTGAAACTGCACCATGAGACTTCCCCTAAACATGTAGCTCACAGACTGAGTAGCTTTCAGGGCATTACTTTCCTCGTCCGAGTACGCGATCCAGCGGTTATTTCGAGCAGTTTGTTTAAACGATGCATCGTGGAAAATGGCAATAAGGCACGGTAACACACTCCATTACGCCAAGTTGCATTCGTGCATTGGTTGGCGCTATCGTCGAGAGGGAAACAAATGCATCCGCGGCGAGGAGTGCTTTTCATAAAAGGGGGCAGGCCAATTACTATCATTATCCCCCTTTTTCCGTCGCTATCAGTCGGGATCGCTCACAGGTTGAACGCTCATCTGCTCGATTACTATTATTACTGTCGTTGCCGTGGTCCGGCTGATAAATATCCAGCTGGATGCACGAAAGGTTTGTTAACGTAACTTATTAACGCGACTTTAACGCGATAAGTAGGGGCTTATCGTTCATTACGATGGCCGAGGGGAGTAGACCGCGAGTATCGAAGCACGCTTGCGGGTGTGTACAGTGGGTGGAAGGAATCTAGTGAGGCCGTAAAAGTCTTAGCGGGTGGAAACGGTAGCAGGAGTTAACAGGGATTTACTCTGTAGTTCTTTAACACTGTGAACACATTTATCTCGTGCTTAGGATTTCGAGATTTTTTACGTATTTATTACGGTTGAATAGCTTGGACAACAAAATGAAAATGTCCATAACTTCTCCAACGAGTCAGGAGGTCTCCACTATTCGAACCCAAACTATATACCACCCCGTTTGGTCACACAAATTCACTCTTAGGGGGTGTAATTGACCCCTGAAAATCCGGTTATTTTTCGATTTTGTGTTATAATTCGTGAACTGTAAAGTATTTTTTTTTACCAAATGATAGATTTAATTAAAAGAAGTAACTTTTGTCTTGAAACATTTTTTCTATATTTTATAAATAAAATATACTATACTCATAAAATAATACTTATAAAATAAAATATACTTTTATTGTAATATTTTAATTGGAAAATATTAACTTTCAATGGTCCTATTGTGAGTTTGACTTGGCATTGCATTTTCTGTCAGTCACAAAAATTTGTAAATGTTCTACCGATTTTAGTATTATTTCCTGTATTATCTCGATTGTGCAAATCTCTCGATGACCAAAATGAAAGTTTGATAAATAAATCGTTGGAAAATTCATGCCATGTGTATAGGTTGAATTATTATTATCACTAGATAGTATTTTTACTACCCAGGAGACTTCACTATTCATCGACGACTGTACCACAAAATTCCTAAAAGTTTATCTAAACTTTGCACTGTAATACCACTTAACTTTTGCAAGCTCAGGAGCCACAACTTCCTCATTCAAAGCTTTGCGAAATAGCATACTGTGCGTTGCGAATTCGCTGCAAAAACGATCGCCATACTGTCTCCAAACAGTTGCGCTAAAGTAAGCGGATCACCAGTCTCCCGTGACCCAGTCGTGTGATGGTTAAGAACCTAGTTACAGTTATTTAGGTAAACAGGTGTTTTAACCTCTTAACCGAGGAAGACGACTTAACTCATCACCTAAACCATACCACCACCTTGTGCAAAGTGAATAAATTAATAGCGAAAACTTAATAGTCACCTCCTGCACAGGAAGAAAATACTCTAGTAGGTACTTAGTCGTAGTCGTTTTCCAATATATTTTAACCTTTTTTTTGTGTCATGGGACTTATATAATTTACTGCTTTTATGACAGTAAAATTGTTTACTTATCACCATGAATCAACTGCTCTTACCCAGCGAGCAAGAACTTTCCAATGACGACTTAACTCGTCCATACATCATTCCACCTAACAGTATTATAGTTCACAAGTTTGCAAATCTAAAGTTCTACACCACAATTTCACTTTATTTCACCTTCATCAGCAATCAAAATATTCCCTCCAAAGATTGATATCGCATTTGCAATACGCTGCGTTGACGCCTTTCAAAAACCAAAGCCTTTGAATAATTAGGAAGTTTAGAAAAGCTCGCCAGTGGGCGTAAGTTTGTTGGAAAAGGTACAGCCGGGAGTGTTAAAATGCGCAAGCTACGTTTCTGGCGGGGAAACGGCCCGATTAACAGGTTAAACCACCACAACCCTCTAATGACTATCGACAAGCACACTTGAAGGCTCGACTCTACAAGGGTATCGCTTTACCCATCACTGGAGCGTGCCCCAAATGCCTCCCTATATTTCTTCCAGCCGCGGATACGTGCGCTGCGGGGCGGCCGTGAACGATTGCTTCTCCGATGACTCTTTGCATACGGCCGGTTCATATTTTATGCGAGAAGAGCACGTGAAGCCATGAACTGCCGGAAGGCTCGGCCGCCTGACAAACTGCGAAACGATTTTCGCGTTGCCTCGTAAATTCCAGCTCGATCACGGTGCTCCCTGTGCTCGTGCACAGGTGATCGATGGCCCGCGGACGCGCTCGCGGGAGGGGCACAATGCTCTGTCCGCTTGTTTTAGCTCGCCGGGGCTTTCATAAGCTCCTCCGCTGTGGTCGATCGCGATGCTCGGATTAAAAAACAAACCGCCGCGCGACGATCCGTTTCCATTGCGCCAGTCGCCAACGATATCACGGATAGAACGATGGTATCGTTCGCGCGACCGATTGGCAAATTTTTAAGGCGTGCCGGGGCCGTGAACTTTGATGGATCGACAGTGGGAGTCGCAGGTATTTCGAAGGTGATGGACGCGTTACCGAGCGCGATAGTTTGAATCGTTTCGCGTTCCACGCCGGTGACAAATGTTGATCGTCCTTCGGTGGGACATGCAAAACGGTGGCGCCGATTTTTCACACCGTCCCTGAGCAAGCATTGTTTCCAAGGGAGAACGTCTCGCTGGAGTAAGAGCACTGTGCAGAAAGTCACGTTGGTGACACCGAAACGGATCCCAAGTAGGTAATTTCAGTCCTCCGGAATGGAAACCACAGAAACCGTACCCCTTACAAGTAGCCAGTAGTGGGGTACTCATTTGGTAAGCTTCTCCCCTGAAGCATATCGTTTACGCCCCATTTCAGCACGCTGAAACACCTCGTCAGAATCCTACCGATTGGATAAGAGTTTTCCAAAATCGACCCAGAAGCTTGCCGCTGTCGTTCATCCTCTCCTTCGGTGTCGATCGCTTCGCCGGTCCAAGGAAGATCTCCTCGCGTATGCCGCGTTCACCTACGGCTCGGGCGTTCATTTATCAGGAAAAATGAGACCGGGAAGCCTGCTCGGCTAGCGGGCATAAAACGGGCAGGATACGCGGCGCTGAAATACGCGCGTAGTTTGAGCAGCGGGAAGGTCGCGGAGGACGTAAAGTCGTACGTTATCGGTAACGCAATTTGTGGGGCGCATAATGTTGCTTTTATGCGGTGCTACGCACCGCGTATATGCTCTCCCGTGCACGTATACGGCGTTGTACGCTGCGAGCGTGATAAAGGCGTCTGCGCAGATAGATAAACGTTCGTCCCATCCTCCGTTAATTACCCGCTACGTTATTTATCACGCTCGCGTGTATGATGCAAGGGTCAGAACGAATTTATGCAGCGGCCCGTTGAATTGTTCACCGTATTACTTTCGCGGTGGCCCTCATAATTGATGCGATTCCATCGAGCACCGATTCTCAAATAATATTAACGCGATCGGTGGGCTGACTGTTCCGCGTGCGTGATAATTCCGAGCGCGCGACGCCCCACAGTGGAACGACGTAAGGACAATAACTAGACATGACAATTACTTCCAAACGGTTTGGACTTCCATTATAAAAATCTGCACACTTTCAATTCATGTTAAGTAGAATAACTGAGATTTAGAAAAAAAATGCTTCTAGGCTTTCTACAAATAACGAGGGAAGATCCCGAACCCGGAAATTCAAAAAATTCTGAAACTTTGTGAATATATGTAGGGAATTTCCTCCAGATTACAACGCCATTTTTGTTTGTTACCCAAATTCACTCTAAGGACGTGCAATTCACCCCTGAAAATCCGATTATTTTTCGATTTTGTGCTGTATCGAGTGAACTGTAAAATATTTTTTTTACCAAATAGATTTAATTAAAAGAAGTAACTTTTGCGTTGAAACTTTTTTTTTATCTCTTACAGTTCGCGAGTTATAACACAAAATCGGAAAATAGCCGAATTTTCGGTGGTTAATTTCACTCCCTTCGAGTGAATTTGAGCAGCAAACAAAAATTGCGTTGTACTCAGGAGGAATTTTTTGAATTTTCGGATTCGGGATCTTACCTTGAACCAAAATTATTAGGTATTAACTGAAATGTTTACATTAGATTTATTTTATTAATCGCAGCTAGTAGCAGGTAATTTTTATACTTTTTAAAACCTCACCATTAAAGGATTAAATTCAGGTATTTTACACCTTGGGCGACTTTGAGCAAAACTTTAAATCACTAATTGAATTAGTATTGAGTGCAACGCATTTTTATTTTATACAGTTGTTTAGTGATGAAATCCAAGTTAATTCATAATGTTTTTTGTACAAAATCATTAATAATAAGATACTCAGTAACATGTAAAATATTGAGAACTTATGAAGTAATAGGATTTAGGTAATAATTGTTTAAAGTGGTGCAACTGAAAGACAAAACGACTGAAATTTTCATACAGGTCAGATTCATATACAATTGGATCAAACCTAATGTGAATATAAAGTTTATTTCTTTGTTTTCTAATGCTACGAACACTTAATAAAGATTTAATGAAGCTATAGAACAGAATTTCGACACTTCAAATTTCGGCCGATGTCCAAATAAATAAGGCATTCTCGTCCCACTGCGCGCCCCAGCGCACAGTGCGTTGATGCATGGACAAAAAGTGAAAAATCAAATATTTTGCAGGGTGATAATTATCATCTAATATTTACATCAAGATGTTCAGGAATCGAGTTCGGTTATGGTTGCTAGGATACCGTAATTGTTTACGATGTTATTTACCATCTTAACTTGAAATCTCAGGACTTCAAGCGTCACTGGAAATTCATACGCGGTAGAGTTACTTTCTATTTTTTCATTTAGACCTTAAGAAAATTTATTATTCTTGGCTCATTTTATTCACACAATGGATTCTAGTATTATGGGTATGTGTGTTTCAAAGTTATTGTTTAGGCTTATGCCTTTACTGATCATTAGAAAACTTCTTAGTCCCGAGAATGAAAAATTTATTTCAACCGACTTTTTAAAAAATACGTATCAAAACGTATCCGTGATTTTTTTTATATTTGGTTCCCCTAACTGTATACTTTATGAAAATATCGCGTTTTCCTGCTACTACCTGCAATTATTTGAGAAATAAATTTTTTTAGGAAGACGTGTGCGCATCAGCAATTCTGATGTCTTTGAAAAGTGGTTTTCTTCAGACCAGAAAAAAAAAATAGATGGAATTTATGACCACATTTTGGTTCTTTTGAATATAAAAGAGTGTCTGGAAACAATTGATTGAATGGTTTTTTAAATTATGTTTTATATGAATAATTACGTTTACGGTTTTTATGTATTATTATTAAAAGTTTATATTAACAATAAATTACATTAACTATTTAGAGTCTTCTTTTTTAGTCTAAATAAGCTTATATATGTAAAATATATTTCAATGAAAAAATTTTAACTTCAAAAGCACGTGATAAAAATAATTTAATAAATAAATGTTTCGAACAAAAGTTAGTCAGTACTCAGTTGACAACATATTGCAAAAGTAAATATTGATAAAAAACTTTTTATTCAATAAAAAATCGAGATCACCACAATTTTTTTGAAGGCAACTGTATATTTGTTTATACACCAATCGATGCATCTATATATTCTGGTTAAAAAAGTATTGGGGTATATAGGTCGAAAACTGATTAGTTCGGAAGTTATGATTTTTGTCCCAACTTCCCATCGATTCAACGCACTGTGGCAGCGACTGGGATACGCCGCTCCAGTTATATGCGCGTCTGTCATCCGCGACTTCGAGCAATTAAGGAGTCCTGGTGACTCACAGGCCGCGTTCATTGCTCATCGTTTCATCCAATTGATGCTCCATGACCAGGATTAAGATTTTTGAGGCTCGGGGTTATCAAACCTTCGATTGGTTGAAAAGCTGGTCCCGGGGATGTCAATTGTTTGTAATAAACATGCAATAAAATACGTAAATCTTTTTAAAATGGAGATTTATTCTAAATGAAATTGAATATGATGATTTGCAATGATTTACAAACAAAAAATATTAAAAGACAAACATCGAGAAGATATTTTAAAATAAACTTTTGGTGCGATTTCTAATTATTTCAAAAGGTGATACAGTAAACAAAATTTCATTCAATTACGTATTCACATAAATAGAAGGCTTAGAATCCCCCCCCCCCCTTCAAGCCACCCCCTTGATCCGGTCATGTCCGTGAGTTTGTTCTGCGTGTTTCGTTAAATTTGAAGTAGTCACTATCAATGTTGACTCGCAAACGTGTTCTCGCGTAATGGTTACAAGAAATTATGTTATGGGGAGGGTATTGTAAGAGGTACGACGATCATCATGCACTTTGGTGTTACAGGATTCGTTGAAGATTGAATTGGAACTGTGTTAAATGGGAGCTGAATTTAATATGGTGTTACAGGATTCGTTGAAGATTGAATTGGAACTGTGTTAAATGGGAGCTGAATTTAATATGGCGTTACTGCAGGGTTTTAGAGTGTTTGGGAGGAAGAGTGAAGTGGTGGGAGCTTTATCCTTCTGTAAACTGTGCAAGAACTTATAAGAGAATAATATGCTTGGGCATACCTTAATATTAGAAATGCCATTTAGGCATGTAACGAGTGTGAAGCATTCCTTTGTTTATTAATTCCATGTGCATGCATATATCATACAACAGAGCATTGACTTGTGAGATGAAAAGAGTACATACCTATTACATTATCAATACAAAATTGTGTAAAGTAGCAAGGTCGTGCTTCTTTAATAGCTAATGTGTCGTTAAAACGTCTAATATGTGCTCTCCAACGAGGAAACAACTTATGCAAATTCACTTCTCGCTTACAGACTGAATAACGATGCGTTCGAGAAATGTAAAGTTCACTAAATCTTTGGCTGCGTCGATTGGCAATCAGTAGTATAAATTAATAGCTACGGATCAAAGAAAGAGATTAATTAAAAAATGTCCAGCATTGATAGTTCGAAACGTCTGCGAAAACATAATCGCCGACACCTTGTCGACTGTGATTCTCTAAAGTGTAAAGGGGGTTAATTTCAGAAATTGGTAGGGTAGGTTACTTAACGTCTCTTTGATAATTTGACCGCCTGCTTCGCGGTTTTCCAAAATAACATCGTACCACTTGCCTGGGCAGGAGTACAAAGAGTTTATAAAATCAATACTTCTTGTTATTTTCTATCATTAGAACATAGCCCTCGAAGATGCAATTAATCATTAATTACGCACCATTTGTCGACCCTCTATTTTAATATTAATATCTCTATTAATAAAATATTAATGTTAACATTTCTATTTTTATTTATTTGCATCAAACAATTTTCTTTACGTATACTCAAAATCTGTCAAAAATGGAGTGACACCCCTCTTGCAGCAAGGTGCTCAATTTGAACCATTACCGATGTCCACACCCAACGTGGCATTGGGCAACGAACTGACGACGACATTTTCATTGTAAAAGAGCATCTAGCACGTAAGATCTGGCCAGTAGTAGCGACCATCGGTATATGTTTGCTTGGTTAGCATGCTTTGCTGTCTTACAGAATCTGAATAAACGAAATGTGATCGCGATCACATCGATTCCCATCTAAGCTTCATAGAGTTATGGAGTGATAGTTTCTGAGGTGAATTAATTTCGTTACAATTATAGTTTCACAGAGACACACCTGCGGGTGGACACGAACAAAAGTTTTCAGCCGGCCACAATGGATTCAGGCTGTTTCGTTCGAGTTGTGGAATCAGTTTCACTTTGACAGGCGTCTCAAATTCGAACGGAACTGTTCTATCGACCTGGACGTGTTGTCACATGGCCAGCCCATGAGCAGCAGCTATCGTAGATCGTTTTATTACTTCTGAACTTCCCTGGTGTCTATTGGAAGTGTATGCCAACAGCACTTCCATGCGACACTCCGAGCACAGGCCAATTACCATGCCTATGCGGAGATTCGAGGTGAGCAGGCGCAGCGAAGGACTCGTCAGAGCTGTATTCGAATCGGTGGTATGAAGGAAATCGTCCGGAATCGATTTACCGTGTTATGCCTGCCGTCTTCTCTCGTAAATTCTAATTCCACTCTACTTGAACGACTCACGTGCGTGAAATCGAGCCGACCACGCACTCGGGCTCCCTAAGAACAGATACAGGCGATTTATGCTTGTATACTGCGATGGTTCCGCGCCGTCTACGTACGATATGCTTATGTTTCGCAAGACGATGAAAATTCTGTATTCAGTTAGAGACAGAGGCTTGTGCTCCACCATAGTAAATTATTAGAAATCGAGATACTGTAGTGTGCAGAGGCTCAAAACATAGGTTCAAATTTTATGAATTTCGGTTATATTTGGGTTGTTTTCTTTAAAGTGGGGGTGGTCAAATGCTAAAAATTCAAAAAATTTGTTCATTGGAGGGTTCAAATTCTATGAATTTCGGTTATATTTGGGTTGTTTTCTTTAGAGTGAGGGTGGTCAAATTATGTACATAAAATTGAAAACTATGTTCGAATGCAGTGCAAATATTAAAGAAAGTACACAGAGGCAGAGGCCAAATCACGATTGCAAGGTTCCGATGTGGGAACGAAGAGCGGGGAAGCAAGTACTGGAAGGAAGAAAAAGAGACAGTATGCAGACTATGGAATGGGGATAAAGAGACGCTGGGTCACATGATACAAGACTGTAAGAAGCTGAAAGAAGAAAATTCAACGATCAGAGGGATACTAAAGGGAGAAGAAGAAGGAGCGGAGTGGATGCGCATGGTTCTGGAGAAATAGAGAAGAAAAGAAGAATAAGATGAAGGAAGAAGTCAAAACGAAAGCACAATCTTGAGTTAACAGTCCCAGAAACACTTACACACATAACACAGGTCAGTGTACGTCCGGCTTCGGTACTCCATTCGCGTATTTTCTTATCGCAGATTGGGTGTTTTGCTAGTAACAAAAGCTGGACATGTACTCCTCGGGCTCGCAGAATAGTATATGAACGTCTGTGGATCCTCGAATAGAGACCACAAAGGCTCTAGATGTACTCATGTCGTCGATGAGATAGTATGGTTCCAGCACTTACAAGGAGAGGTTCCCAGGTGTCCGCCTCCGATTGTTTTGAATTTTGGATATGTTTTAGAGGACCAAAAAATTAGATATACGTGTTTTTTATAGCGGCCCGTTTTCATATTTAGGGGTGAAACCAACCCCCAAAGTTATAAGATTTTCCGGTGTTCATCTCCGATTGCTTTGGTTTTTGGATATGATTTAGAGGACCGGAAAATAAGAAATACGTGTCTTTTTATTTTGGCCTGCTTGCATGTTTAAGGGGTGAATCCACCCCACAAATTTTATAAGAATAGTTGGTGCCCGCCTCCAATTGCTTTGAATTTTTTATATGTTTAAGAGGACCGAAAAATAAGAAATACGTGTCTTTTTATTTTGGCCTGCTTGAATGTTTAGGGGGTGAGACCACCCCCCAAAGTTATAAGATTTTCAGGTGTTCGTCCCCGATTGCTTTGGTTTTTGGATATGTTTTAGAGGACCAAAAAATAGGTAATACATCTTTCTATTTTGGCCCATTTGCATGTTCAATGGGTGAAACCACCCCTCATAATTACCCCCTAATAACTGTGACTGACGACAAGAACATCGCCCATATAGCAAGTTATGATGCAAATTAAATTTATATCAAGTTTTACTCCACACAATTTTTGTACCCCGTATGAATTTTGGGGGGGGGTGGTTTCACCCCCTAAATATGAAAACGGGCCGTTATAAAAAACACGTATGTCTTATTTTTCGATCCTCTAAAATGTATCCAAAAACCAAAGCAATCGGAGGCGGGCAACAACTATTCTTATGAACTTTGGGGGGTAGTTTTACCACCTAAACATGAAAACGGGCCGTTATAAAAAGACACGTATTTCTTATTTTTCGGTCCTCTAAAACATATCCAAAATTCAAAGCAATCGGAGGCGGACACCAACTATTCTTATAGACTCTGTGGGGTGGTTTCACCCCTTAAACATGCAAGCAGGCCAAAATAAAAAGACACGTATTTCTTATTTTTCGATCCTCTAAAACATATCCAAAATTCAAAGCAATCGGAGATGAACACATGAAAATCTTATAACTTTGGGGGTTGGTTTCACCCCCTAAATATGAAAACGGGCCGCTATAAAAAAATACGTATATCTTATTTTTCGGCCCTCTAAAACATATCCAAAATTCAAAGCAATCGGAGGTGGACACCTGGGAACCTCTCCTTGTTAGTACTACAGCAGTGGACAAAAAAATTATCACTTTTTCGAACCAACCTACTTCTATTACTTTTCAATATCAACTCAAAACTGCAGTATGTGCCTAATATACATATTCTGAAAGAGAGTTAAAAGCTGTATAAAACCCAGTTACAGTTGAATTTATTTAACTAACAAACAAAATCCCTACATAACAGTAAACAAGACAACACAGTTTTAAAGCCAACAAAAAGTTACCACTTTTGAACATTATTAAAAAAATCTAATATTTTGTGGGGGCACCTTTGCTCTTAGGGCAACCTAAAAAGTTACTAAACGCGGTAACCTGTGTGGTAACCCCGTTCAATGCCATATAACACTTCTGTTTATCAGTTAAATAAATTCAACTTTAACTGGGTTTTATACAGCTTTAAATTCTCCATCACAATACTTATGCATATTAAACATACCACAGCCACAAGTGTATGCTAAAAAATAACAAAAATAGATCAAATCGAAAAAGTCGTAACTTTTTTGTCCGCTAGTGTATGTGAAGCCGAGAAATTTGAATGTACATGTGGTCTCTCATTGATAGTTATGACTAAATCGTCGAATCGTACCTTCCCATCAATGACAAATATTCGGACTATGGGCATCTTCATGGAATTCGTTACACTCCAACCTGGGGTGTACTCCACTCCGACTTTTGTATCATGAGAGAAAAATCTCAGTCAAATAGTCGCGAGAGATGAGATTTTTGAAAATATGTCATGAAACTTGTCCCATGAGAGTCTAGTTTCATGACAAAATAATTAATGACATTAAGACATAATAAAATACTGAAATAACTGTCTCAAGAGATTAGAAACTCATGTGGGACCCGATATTTCTGTCTCATCAAGGATTTGCACCTACACGAAACAGTTTCCGAACCTAACACATGCAAAAAACGATACGTACATTACGAGTACAAATCGTTTCCTTTCCTTAAACAATGTTCTGCAATAACTCATGTTATTACAATAATACTGACTGCAACTACTATTTACTACAACAACTTAACGAAAATGCAGACTATGATTTCGGTTTTTTTTGACACAAAACCATGTTAATTAAGCGTGTTCATTACGTTAAGTGTTATTAATTAAATCTGCCATTAAGTTGAATATTACTAATTGAATCTTGAAGAGCAGAGTCAGTTTGCGTATAGCGTTGCGCATAACGTTCCAACTAATTAGGAAATTGGATTGCATGATAACGCACCCGTATGTAATTGGCTGAATTTTTCGATCGAAAGTGCTCGTTGGTGAGCGTGAAACGGTGTAAGTCTCGAATACAGCTCTTAACTTTTCCACTTTATCGAATCGGAAATCTGTCGGTGGTGGGAGGGCGATAAATTCGCAAACAGCAATTACAATTCGGTCGAATGGTAGTCGCAATTAGAAAACTTATTCCGACGATAATGTTCATAAATTCAAAGTTTTCTGGGTGTATTAATACCGATTACGTAGAATCCAATAATGAACCTTTATTTTATTGATAAACTGTGCTCTCCTTCGCCCTCGTATCACTTCTGATCCGCGCGCTTTATTTTATAGGAATAACCAGTTCATATCTGAAGTAAATTATTCTTGAACGTTAATGGTATGTAATGACGTAGATAATTCTATTATAGGTAAGTAAAATTTGTCGTCGAGAATATAATGTAGTTCAATCACGATACTCTGTTATTTTCTTTTATAGGTATTCTGCAAAGTTTGGACAGTATTATTTTATGATAGAAAATAACCAAGCAAATGTCATCTTAAATTATTTTTAAAGTCACAGAATGTTTGAAAAGTTTGAAATAGGTACTTCGACATTTAAAATGAAGTATTCTTCTTAATTTTAAAGATATAAACAAAACTTCAGACTTTTAATAATTATTTATTAGGTAGATAACTGACGATTCTGCAAATAAAAGTAAACTTGAAAATTTGAAATTCTTTTCTATAGTAGGTACTCGTTGCCATTGAAAAGAAATCCTTATTAGCACGTGATCGTGCTTTTTTTTCAACCAGACCATATTTCATTCCAAACATTTCCTATATTCACCGCGCCAAAATTCATTTCTACCGAACTTTCTAACGACTCGCCCTGTAAAACGCCCTGTAAATTCTGCATTCAATTTCCAAACTGGGTTAACAATGCGCCCCACTTATCACTCACCACCGTGCAATCAATTACACGTCAGAAAATCGGCTATCCGTTTCGACATCGAAATCCCGAGATAAGAATGTCCGCGGGCAGACGCGGCGTGATTTAACGATGAACAGGACAAAAGGTAATCTGAATCTGGCATAAATCAGAGGCGGTGGAATTTTCAGTTAGCTGGAGAAGGATGTAAGCGATCGTCAAAAGATCGAGATAGAGTTAAGCCGACTGATAAAGGAGGATTAGGCCCTTTCCACACTAGGATAACCCCTTGACATCCGGCGGGGCGAGCGGCCAGTGTGCTCACGTGACTTATCTGTATCAATATTCAAACGCACGTGAACCATCGGCCAGATTGTCGAGACATTATCGAACTGTGTGTTGACTTTCGAATTTACATAAATCTCTGCCACGCTTCAACGTTGCGCGATAAACGGGGAATTAGCTGGTTACTGTTAGCTCAGTCATTCACCGGATTCAAAGAGCTCGCGCGTGCAGCAAAGGAATATGTTAAAATCCGATGAGTCAGAACAAAGGATGATTCGAGCCGGCCACGGAGTCCACGTCCCGTATATTTGCTTATTGTAAGGGCATTTATTAACGGTGCGTACGAAATGGAACTGGGACAGGGTATGAATAATTCATCGGGTATTCGAAGTTCCCTGTCGAATTAGCGGTTGGAACTGTACGAAACTCGAACCAGAAAAAATCAACTTTCGTTTGCTTCAAACGAAATGTCACTTTACATGCGAAAAAATAGGTTTGAGGATTCCATTTAATAGAGGGATAATGTCCCTTCTAATTGTAAGATAGCTTGTGATTCGAATCAGAAATAATTCTTTCTATTAAAAAATTATTTTGGATATCCTATTGGATATTCGAGTTGACGTTGCATTATTGTTATTGAATAGTACCTACAAAATTCTTATTTTTCCTCCAATTGTGTCTTATTTAAGGTCAATAGTAATTGTTTCTGGTAGATACATTTTTTCACTTACGAAATTAATTCCCGTCCGCCTAGAGTTACTAGGGTAACGCATACAGATGTTGACCCCTATAAAATGATTGACCCTCTTCCCCAAGAAGTAGGAAATATAATATAATGCTTTTTTTTATATAATAAAATATATCTATTTTTCGGTGGTTCAGATATTTTTGTTCCGAATACAATTATATTTTATTATATAAAAAAAAATTATATTATATTTCCTATTTCTTGGGGAAGAGGGTCAATCATTTTATAGGGGTCAACATCTGCATGCGTTACCCTGTATGATATTCAAAAGGATGAGATGCCTTGCTTTTTTTTTATTGAAATGCAGTGTCCTCCTATCACCTACAAATGTCCTCCTTTTTTGTTTTATCCACAACTGAAGCGATCCACTAGCCTCGGCTTCACCCGGCCAAAATTCCATCACTATTTAATTTAACTGATTCTAAAATGAAAAAGGAAGACAATCTGGCCTGAAATAGTTTGAAAAGGAGGACGTTGTAAAATAAAACTGAATTTTAGGTATCAACTTTTATTATGCAAGAAAACATTCATGTTTACATTAGAATAAAGTACTTAGATATAAAGTATGCTTATCTAGGCATAATATTTTTTAAAAGTTCTTCATTCCTTAAGATGTAATTATAAAAATCCATACAACTTGTCGAACTTTTATCAAAAACTGGCAGCTCTGAAAAGTATGCGTAAATACACACTTTATATCTACTACCTATTTAGGGTCTGAATATGTAGTAGCTTCAAGATTATTGTAATGTAAACAGTAGTGTTTTCTTACATAATAAAAGTCGATACCTAAAATTCTGATTCATTTTACAACGTCTTTGTTTTCAACCGATTTTAGACTACCTTGTCCTCCTTTTTCATTTTAGATCTGATAACCCTACTTCCGCCACGATTAATTTAAAAAAAAAAAAAACACTCTAAACAGCAAACCCTGCAAATGCTTTCAGTAAACACATTTTGCTTTTATTGTAATCCTCCATTCTTTCACTTCTATTTAACGCAAAACGAATCCTAAACCACAATACTATTTTCCTATAAAACAATTAGCATCCAATTTAAAAATTCTTACAATTTCCATGTTCATGTACCTACCAATAATATCAATCCTTAAAAAACAAACCTTATACATCCTACGTACCACGTTAACTACACTGCGCCTTATTATCAGCAACAAATGAAAAGGAACATTATTTTTTAACACCGCAGAGAACAAATTTTTAGAACAATGGTGCCTAATGGTTTAGTACAAAGAAACGTAAAAAAAAGCAGACGCTCCCATGAAAAGCAGGGACGAAACGGTGGAAGATGTTGGGAAGTGATAAGCAAGAGAATGGACAGGAACAACTGGCAGAATCACATTCCCTTTCTCGAAAAGCCGTGTCGCGGTTCGCCATGCCACTCTTCATTTGTCGCTGCCCCCGACCATGCGTGTTTAAACATCGCCCTTTGAACCGTTCCGTTTCCCCTCCACGTGCTTTTTATTTACCCCGGCAATATCACAATACTAAGTGGCTGCCCTGCCACATGGGTAAATAAGGGACGCCTGCTTCCCCGTCCCTGCGTGGCAATTTTAATGCACCTGCTGGCGATGCTTGTTTCAACAGCGTTACGTCGCGGTCATAACAGTTTTTCCTCCTTGCCGCGCAAATGGAACGTGTTCGCGGTGTCCATCGTTTTAGAAAAATTCCACCGACCCTTCTCATACAGGATTTCGCTGGCAAGCCCTCCGGAGCGTAAATCACGGCCCGTGCTACCCGCGACGAGTTTTGCCCCCGCAGGTGGGAGAGATTTTCGTTCACTGTCTAGACGCTGTCTTCGGCGCGACGTTCCTCATTCCCTTTGACGGTATTTTCCTAGACTCCCCCCCCCCCCCTGGGTTTTCCGACTTTTTCGGCAGGAAACAGTTTTCGATGTGAATTATACAGGGTAATTACAGGGACTTGAAGTGGTTGTAGGTAGGTACTTTTTCAGCGAAGACAGAAGGAACGAGGGAAAGCGGAGTAGGGGGAAATGTACACCATGGTTTAGTGAGCTCTCTACCTCTCTGTGCGTATTTTTCTTCGTAAGTACTAGGGTATACTTGTCAACTGCAACTCGAATTTGTTCTTCAACTGACGAGTTGTGAGTCACATAATCTTTTCATTAGCGCAGGCTAAACCTAAATGAAGATATTTAATCCTTCGTGGTCACGCGGGTTGTATCGCACCCCAGATATTTTTTTTTTGCCAATATTTCTGTAAATTTGTAGATCTTACTATTAAAATAATTCTGTGAATTTTAACTAAAAAGATTGATTTTTCCGCAACTATTTTTTCAACTATTAATTTCATCGTATCAAAATGTACATTTCTAGAAAAAGAGTATTGGAGCATGACTGTATGAGTATTACGAATGTACAATTATTACTCAAAAGTTAAATGATTTAAAAATATGAAAATGGTAACTCAAGAATGGCGCTGGGGTGCAGTGAACCATTGGTTCCCTGTGACCAATTTGTGATTATAAAAAGGTGTGACTACGAAGGGTTAAATAAATAGTTCACTAATAATTATTATGGATATCTAGTTCACCCAAATCTATGACGTGATTTTCCGCGGTTTAAATAAAAATAAATATATTTCACTGTGTAATGAGAAAGAAAAATAATTTACTTGTTAGCTATCTGAATGCATTGACTGAAACTATGTAAGCTTAATTTACAACTGAAAATTAATTCGGTATGTTATTGGAGCAGTGAAGGAAGTACATCAGCACAGTGGGACACATTTGGAACGTACTGGTGTATTTTCAGTGCGGTGAAGTAAATCTTCACGGGTGGCAAAATTTCCAGACCAGGATTGGAAATCGCGCTGTCGCGAATCGCAATTCGTAACAACCTCGACAAACATACTGCAACTTCGTAAAGAGGAATGACGCGTGTAACGTACCGCTACGTACCGATGTACATTTTTTCCTAATTTAGTTATCGTTCTAGTTCATTTTATTCCTTTTGTTACATTATTAATAAGGACACGCGAAACACGTGCGAGCGACATCCCATGCGGCGGGAAACAGTGAACTAGGTGACGCGCAACGCATGCGCATAGCTGCCGTTCAAACAGCTAACTCAGTGCCGCGAGTGAACCAAAGTGCGCGTGCGCACACCGTACGATAAACCGGACGCCGAATTATTCCGAGCGTAGTGCCAAAGTGGCGCGAACCGGATATTAATTATAATTGGTGCGCGTGATCGCGCAGCTAGTGATTGGCGCGGGCCAAACATCGACTTGGAGTATAAGTAGAGGCCCCCCAGCAGCAGAGAGCAGACTTGGTTCTGCCACCGAACCTACAGGATCGAGGCCGCTTTCACCAGCCCCTCAGTCTAGCACAGTCCAAGGAAGTTTACTCTGAATCTTCGTACACCATACTATTTCCTACGAGGCCGCTTTCAGTAGCCCCTCTACACCATACAAGGTCGCTTTTAGTAGCCCCTTTAACTTCCTTTCGAGGCCGCTTTAATAGCCCCTCAACCTCGTCCTACCAAGCGTGGGCCAGCTCATAGGCACCAGAAGCCACGACCGAATCAGAAGGAAGGAAGCCACTACCGACTTCCATCTGGGGACGCCCTTACCGGCTACCTGGCTACCATCTGAGATCGCTTTCATTAGCACTCGGCTACCATCCTAGAAAGCGTGGGCAAGCTGATAGGCAACTGGAAGCCAGCACTATTCAGAGAGAAGGAACCCTCTCGCACTCTCAACTAACGTTACCAAATCGACCTAGCGTCAATACTTCATTATTCGTTATTACAGACTACGTGTCAAAGACTTTATTTTTCGTTACGAGTTAGAATCGTACCTCTAGTGTAAATAGCACTAAATTCATTATAAACGACTTAGCGTCAAAAACCGGAGTAATACACCTATATTACCGACTCAGCGCCGAAACCCAAACCGAGGGTTATTCTTTAGTACCGACCGATACGTCATAACGATATTAAGTTATACACGATTGTATTAATTTACCGACCAAGGGTCAAGAAGCATTTATTTCCTTGAATAAATTATCTTTTGTTACCATTGTTAAAAGGAAGGACTCTAGTTCGTGAAATTCATTTCTTTATTGCACGCCACCCGAACCAAATCCCACAATTCCACAGGTAAACCGCTCTACTTGTGGAATCTCCTGTAACGAACGGCAACGTCTCGTTCAAGAACGTTACAGGTAGTAAATTTTGGTGGCAGCGGTGGGATGCAAAAATTGCTTTGAAACCGCAATACGTGTGGCAAGGGAGATAAACTCTCCTAGCAAGGAACAAGACTCCTTCTTTCTTACTAAGTCAGGCGCGTTAAAAGAAGCTAAATCATGCCTACCGACGGAGCAGGATCTAACACCCCTCAGGTGAACGCAGTTATCGAAGAATTACAACGCTTACAGTTAAGTCAGGATAATGCACGGCAACCGCATACGAGAATTCGCGATGCCGCGGACACGGTTCCGGTCTTTGACGGGCGTAACATCACGATACACCAATTCTCAAAATGCTGTAGGAACGCGAAAGGAATGATCGCGCCAAACGCCGAATACGGTCTAGTACAGCTAATCAAATGTAAACTAACCGGGCAAGCCTCTCGAGTCATACTAAACGGGGATTATAATACCGTAGAAGAAGTAATTAAAGTCCTCAGCTCTCGTTTCGCCCCACTACATTCTTCAATCCAGTTATTTGGGGAATTGTCGAAAATCGCTCAGCTACCGAATGAAGCCACTGTAGATTATAGCAGTCGAGTCTCCGGGATCCTCCTACAATTGAGATACTGTAATGAAATAGAGGTTCCCTTACACGTAGCACAATACAACAAATCCGCGGAAACAAATTCCATAAAAGCCTTCTTAACAGGATTAAAACCTGAAATCTACGCACGAATGCGAACTGTCGAATTCGCTGACCTCGATACCGCCATTAGCGCCGCTATCAAAGCCGAGGCAGAGTGTCAGGAAAATATAATGCGAAATAAATTCGCAGAAGGATTATCGCACTCCGCGCAGTGCAGCAATTGTTTCGGGTACGGGCATTTAGCCACAGAATGTAGCAGCAAATTCCCGGCAGGACAAATAGCACAAATCAGCTGGAAATCAAAATATTGCAATCATTGTAGGAAGGTAGGGCACACGGTTCAGGAATGCCGGAATATAAACACCACGCCGCGATCAACACGGAATAATTCTGGGTCACCAACGACTTCACGAAATTCCGCGACGCGTCAATCACAACAAATCGAATGTAGATACTGTAAGAACAAGGGACATACGATTCAGGAATGTAGAAAGAAAATGTTTAATGACAAACGAAGATCCGCGGAATCACCAAATCCAGGACAACAAACGCCGAATTCCTTCCAAAATCCTGTACGAAGTCAAGCCGTACTAAAATTACGAATATCTGAAACATGGAGAGCCCCCAGTCTAGCATTATCTAGTCCAGATTTCAAACAAGATAGGGTAATAATGATGATCGACACAGGAGCTGATTTGAGCGTAATCAAAGAAGAAGCCGTTTCGCCAGGCACGCAGATTTTTACCGACATCACCTACAATCTATCGGGAATTACAGAAGGTTCTCTAGACACAATAGGGTACATTAAAACCAACATATTAAATACAACAGCTGTAATCCACGTAGTCAAAACCTTACCAACCGCTCAGGACGGAATTTTAGGATCAGATTTTTTCCATAGCAGCGGAGCTGTTATAGATTACTCAAGGCTAGGGATCACAATAGGAAGCGAATTACTACCGTTTAAAAATGTAGAAATAAAAATTCCTGCCCGCATGAGGTATCAAATACCTATCAAGATTTTAAATCAAGGCCTACAAACGGGATATGTGCCGAAGCTAAACGTGCACCCAAAAATCTTAATGGGTAACGCTATAGTTACAAACGATGATGGAATAGGATATCTCTACGCAATTAACACTTCCTCCAATGACATCAAAATCGAGATACCTTCAGTAGAAATAGAACCGTACGAAGAAGTAAAATTCAAAGGAGAAATAGAATCGCCAGAACACGTTAGGCAAGTACTAGAACTACTTCGCCTTAATCACTTAAATCCGGAGGAAAGGGCAAACATCGTGAACCTAATTAAACAATACGCGGATAGATTCCACCTTCCTGGTAGCGAATTAGGAGCCACAAACGCAGTAACTCACAGAATAATCACCGAGAATGAGGCACCGGTAAACGTAAAACAGTATCGATATCCCCAAGTCCATAAGGAAGAAATCAATAGACAGATAAATGAGCTGATACAAAACAAAATAATCTCGCATTCAACCTCTCCGTACAACTCCCCGTTGTTCATAGTAACGAAGAAAAAGGATAGTGAAGGGAATATACGCTGGAGGATAGTAATAGACTTCCGTCGATTGAACGAGAAAACTATAGGCGACGCGTACCCCTTACCGAATATTGTAGAAATATTAGACCAGCTAGGCAGCGCCAAGTACTTTTCAATATTCGACCTAGCATCAGGATTCCACCAGATACCGATGCATCCAGACGATAAGCACAAAACTGCTTTTTCAACACCCTATGGACATTATGAGTTCAATCGAATGCCATTCGGTCTCAAGAACGCCCCAGCTACATTTCAAAGGTTAATGGACCAAGTTCTTACTGGACTACAAGGAATAGAATTATTCGTGTACCTCGACGACATAGTAATCTATGCTAGTTCACTTCAAGAACACGCTACAAAATTTATAAGGTTAATGAATAGACTTAGAGAAGCCAACCTTTCCCTGCAACCGGACAAATGTGAATTCCTAAAAAGAGAAGTATGTTACTTGGGTCATATTATTAGCGAAGAAGGGGTTAGGCCAGACCCAAATAAACTAGAAGCAGTAAAACTGTTTCCACAACCTAGAACCGCGAAAAATATTAGACAATTTTTAGGACTAGCCGGATACTACCGGAGATTTATAAAGAACTTTTCGAAAATAGCTAAACCAATGTCCGACCTAACCAGAAAGGATCGCAAATTCGAATGGACGATCAAACAACAAAACGCATTCAAAACATTACGGGACGCATTATGCGAAGAGCCAATATTGCAATACCCAGATTTCAATAAACCTTTTATAATAACTACTGACGCCTCTGGTTACGCAGTAGGGGCCGTTCTAAGTCAAGGAGAAATCGGAAAAGACCTACCCATAGCATACGCCTCACGAATACTAAACGAAGCCGAAACACGGTACGCCCCAACAGAACGCGAACTCCTAGCTCTAATATACGCCGTACAACATTTCCGCACATACATATACGGAAAACGTTTCTCTTTAGTGATGGACCATAAACCGCTAGAATGGCTACATACACTAGATAATCCTACCTCAAGACTCATGCGCTGGAAAATAAAACTAGCCGAATATGACTACAAAATCATATACAAGCCTGGGAGGTATAATACTAACGCAGATGCTCTCTCACGGAATCCAGTAACTATACTCCCGCTACAAGCAACAGGGAAACGATCACACTCCCAAACCACCACGAGTCCGGGATCCCCAAATCCAAGCCCAATGAAACAACCAAAGGGAGATGGATCATCCTCCTCGTCATCATCCGAATTCAATCCTGACCAAATACAAACGAGAAGAAAATTAAAAAGGAAACATAAAACAACAACTACCACATCATCAAGCAGACCGGCGGAGAAAAAGAGGGGAATCACACCAAAAGGGGAATCAGAGGAAATGGAGGTATCCACCGATAGTTTTGAAGCAAACAGAAATATTCAAGTATCAGTAGAGGTTCACCCCTCCCCTGAACAAATCGGTCTTCCACCGTCAAACCCCAGACCAACCACCCTTAACCGTCCTCAGAGCCCACAACGAATGGAAATAGAAGCAGCAGAAAAGGATTGGAATCAAATAATGGAAATAACGGAAAACGAAGAAGTCCCAAGGACTCATACTTATAGAAACCCCCCTAAAATAAACTCCAGTGATAGCAGTAGCAGCAAGAAGAACAGCCCACCAATGAGAGGAAGAAAATACTGTACAAGGGAATCTAGCGAAACACTAACAGGGCCAATATCACCAGTAACGATAAGAAAAGACTCAAACAATAATTACAAAACATTCATTGGACCACCCCGACAGCAAGTATCATCGCGACGACAGGGACCACCACAACAGCAAAAATTACCACGACAACGAGCATTTCCAAAAGTAACTAACCAAGAACTAATCAAGAATAGAATCAAAGAAATTACGGATCACCTATGGATGAGAAGAGAAACTGCAGGAATATTCATCACTACACTCGGCAAACCAATGGGTGAAGAAAGCACAGAATTCATAGCTAAAGAACAAATTAAAATTACCTTACCACTCCAAGCAGGAAGTATAATAAAACTTCCCAAACCAGGACGAACCATCTTAGGGATGGTAATGCCAGATCCCCCAAACGAAGAAGCCTATCATACCGTAATCAGGAACCTGTGTAATAAATTAACAGAAGAAAACATTAACAAAATCTCGCTACCAAGAACAGAAATTAATATATCATGGGAAAAATTAAAACAAATGATCACGCTAAGGTTCTTACAAACAAATATCAGCATCACAATCTGTAATGGCACCGTACAAATGCCATCAGAACAAGATCGTCTAGTAATAATCAAAGAAAACCACGAGTCACCAGTAGGAGGACATAAAGGGGTGACCAAAACCTACAACAGAATCAGAAACTTATACCATTGGCCAAACATGAAAAAGGATGTAAGGCAACACATTAAAACATGCATAAGTTGTCAAAAGAAAAAACTAGTGCGAGTTAAAACTAAAGAACCAATGATAATAACAGATACGCCACTAGATGCCTTTGACAAAATATCCATGGATATTGTGGGACCATTGCCACCCACTAAGTCAGGGAAATCATATATACTTACTATACAGGACAACTTAACGAAATTTTCGTTAGCAATACCATTAGTCTCGTTCACAAGCGAAGAAATAGCCCAAGCATTCACCACACACTTCATTTGCCAATACGGATGCCCAAAAGCCATTCTGACGGATCAAGGAACTTCATTCATCAGCTCTCTCATGCAAAAGTTCGCAAAAGCTCTTAACATTAGGCAGTACAAAACCTCAGCGTTCCATCCTCAGTCAAACGGTTCCCTGGAAAGAAGCCATCATGTGTTAGTCGAATACTTAAAACACTACATAACTAAAGAAAAACAATGGGACCAGTGGCTACCACAAGCTATGTTCTCGTATAATACAAGTATACATGAAGGTACTAAATACACCCCCTACGAATTAATATACGGTAAAAAGGCCAGACAACCATCAAGTCTAAAACCAAACGACTCATTAGCCACATATCCAGATTTCGTGGATAGGTTAGTCACAAAGCTATTTAATATCCGCGAAATGGGAAGACACAATCTAACAAACTCAAAACATACACAAAAATACTACTACGACCGAAAAGTATCCTCAGTTAATTACCACAGAGGCGAACAAGTATTAGTGTTAAAACCAAAAAGGGATAAATTCAGCGACGAATATGACGGCCCGTATACAATAATAGAGATCCTTAAAAACAACAATGTAAAGATAGCTGTGAGCCCCCGCCGAACTAAGGTTGTCCACCAGGACAGAATAAAAAGGGCCTATACGCCACCAGACTGTGGCGCCCCTAGGGACATTAGGACAAACCCCTAACAACTTCATACCGCTAAATTCAAAGGTGGTGGGGATTATACAAAGATCATTCTGAAAAGTGACGCCAAACCGAAAGCCACGCGAAAAAATTTTTCAAAAGTAAAAGTGAAGAAAGAAAGACGGAAGCAAGGCAGTAAGGAAAAGCAGATTGTGAGAAAGACCAAGGTAGGAACAACACGAAACACATATTAATTTATAAAAGCAAATCGTTATAAAGAAAATCGAATCATTAAAACACGTGGTGTGTCGGTACAGACATTATGGCAATTAAATCCCCCGAAGAGGAATGGATGAACCGCACTCGCGAAACGGAAGAAGATCCATACCTGCGACTTTTGGAAATGGTGTGCCTGACGGCCAAATGGCCAGACACCCATACAGACAGGAGTGACCTGTACAGAAGGAAGATCTGTGACCCCTGTTTTAAAAACCTACGAGCAGAGGAGACATCCTATTACACCCCCGCGAGCCACCATCTCCTGACCCTACGCAGGAATTTAATTAACTTTAAATATTGCATAATTTGCACAGAAGAAATCTACAGCTGGGGAGTGGCAGCACAATGCCCGGAGTGCATCGAGGGGTTTATGCATATAAGCCGAAATAACGAGGAGGCCCTAAACTTGGGGCTCTCCCTAAACATATTGGAGGCTCATGAACGGGCTCAACCGCAGCCCCAATAAATCCTTCTATTTTCCAAATATATTAATTTTTCATTACTTATTTCGAACCTACCCTCGCATCCCTATCAACCACGGGAACGATGACCCTGCGCCAAGGACACGCCGAGCCGCGACATAAACAAACCGCGCAGTCCGAACAATAGAGTCACATAGTAAATAGAATAGGATAGAAACTTTTCAAGGAATCCGGATAGCGAGCATTAGAAACACTGTAAATAGAGAAGGACAGGAAATATATCAGGGGAAAATGTAGTCAATAAGGGGGATAGTACAACGTCAGGAGAACTAAACATATTTAAAGGACATCCTACAGCGCGGCTTCATTCGGTCTCGAGTATCCATAACAAACGTAGAGCTGACTTCAATTCTAAATCCATTATGCCCAAACGAGGGGGAAAGAAAATTAGAAAAATAAGAGCATTATTAAACTCAGTGCCAACTCCGTTAATACCGTCGACACAGTCAACGCCGTCAAATTTGACATCGCCGCGTTTCGAACCACCCATACCATGGGAACCGCGTAAAATAACAGTGCCAGAAGTAGATTGGCGACCATACATCAGGCTCGATCGTTCCGATCCACGGCGGCGCGTATGGAAATACATATTCCTATTCGGGACTGGGAACGCACCACCTTCGACGATGGGAAGAGCGACCAGGGCTAACAAGGACGCAGAAACATTCCGGAGGATAGAAAAGGAGGTAGAGCACCAAACCTCTGCAAGCGAACCGATAATCACCGCAGCATCCATCCCTAAACCTACATCTCTCGGGACGAGAGAAAAACCGGGCGGCGAGATGTAACGTACCGCTACGTACCGATGTACATTTTTTCCTAATTTAGTTATCGTTCTAGTTCATTTTATTCCTTTTGTTACATTATTAATAAGGACACGCGAAACACGTGCGAGCGACATCCCATGCGGCGGGAAACAGTGAACTAGGTGACGCGCAACGCATGCGCATAGCTGCCGTTCAAACAGCTAACTCAGTGCCGCGAGTGAACCAAAGTGCGCGTGCGCACACCGTACGATAAACCGGACGCCGAATTATTCCGAGCGTAGTGCCAAAGTGGCGCGAACCGGATATTAATTATAATTGGTGCGCGTGATCGCGCAGCTAGTGATTGGCGCGGGCCAAACATCGACTTGGAGTATAAGTAGAGGCCCCCCAGCAGCAGAGAGCAGACTTGGTTCTGCCACCGAACCTACAGGATCGAGGCCGCTTTCACCAGCCCCTCAGTCTAGCACAGTCCAAGGAAGTTTACTCTGAATCTTCGTACACCATACTATTTCCTACGAGGCCGCTTTCAGTAGCCCCTCTACACCATACAAGGTCGCTTTTAGTAGCCCCTTTAACTTCCTTTCGAGGCCGCTTTAATAGCCCCTCAACCTCGTCCTACCAAGCGTGGGCCAGCTCATAGGCACCAGAAGCCACGACCGAATCAGAAGGAAGGAAGCCACTACCGACTTCCATCTGGGGACGCCCTTACCGGCTACCTGGCTACCATCTGAGATCGCTTTCATTAGCACTCGGCTACCATCCTAGAAAGCGTGGGCAAGCTGATAGGCAACTGGAAGCCAGCACTATTCAGAGAGAAGGAACCCTCTCGCACTCTCAACTAACGTTACCAAATCGACCTAGCGTCAATACTTCATTATTCGTTATTACAGACTACGTGTCAAAGACTTTATTTTTCGTTACGAGTTAGAATCGTACCTCTAGTGTAAATAGCACTAAATTCATTATAAACGACTTAGCGTCAAAAACCGGAGTAATACACCTATATTACCGACTCAGCGCCGAAACCCAAACCGAGGGTTATTCTTTAGTACCGACCGATACGTCATAACGATATTAAGTTATACACGATTGTATTAATTTACCGACCAAGGGTCAAGAAGCATTTATTTCCTTGAATAAATTATCTTTTGTTACCATTGTTAAAAGGAAGGACTCTAGTTCGTGAAATTCATTTCTTTATTGCACGCCACCCGAACCAAATCCCACAATTCCACAGGTAAACCGCTCTACTTGTGGAATCTCCTGTAACGAACGGCAACGTCTCGTTCAAGAACGTTACACGCGTAATCACACGCCGTGACAAACACGGCGGCATCGTTCTATTTCTATTGTGTTTTCTGACAAACATACGGAACGAAGTAACTTTAATGAATGTGATTGTACAGTGTTGCACTCTAAACACTTATCGAATTTCCGCGGCAAATAGCGCGCTCCGAGAAATTGCGAAATTAAAAGTCAATTAAGGTGCTTCATTCGATGGTGCGATGGAAATAAAGTGGAGCAGGAAACGTACTCAAAATTTTATTTGCAACTTCGATTATACCCAGTAGTGGGAAATATTCGTATCATTTTTATCACTGTTTCTTGGACGTAATTTAATCGCAGTTCTCAATTAACCTGCCTTCGGACGAATACAGTGGCAGAATTCCATATCGAAATGAACTAACTGATCATACTGATTATAAATCTATTTGGATTTTTGCTTTCAGATTCGTGGTTTCTCCAAATATGAAAAATATCAATGTAGTAAATACATTCTTTTTGTGACCAAAAAAAGTTCCAAACAACGGTAATTTTTTAGGGCGTTAAAGTGAAAAGACCCCTTAAGGTATCCGCCATGTATTTTTTTCACTGTTACACAAAAAATCAGAACAATAGTTCGAGATACAATGAAACTGCCTGCAAAACCTCAAATTAATTTGTCGAATCGTTTTTGCGCAAAAAATTCACAAAGAATTTTTCGGCCCAACAGGGTGCAATCCCCCCACCAAACGCTATTTTAGCACGAGCAATAATTTAATTTCTACACGAAAAGAATTCGTTCCTTCTTTATACAAATATGATTCCATCATTATCTAAAGGACATATACCTACCTATTATTAATTAGTTACCTACCTTATTTAACTACCGAATTTCGAATAACATTCCAATTCATTCTATCCCGAATAACACAACGTTAACAAGCTTAGCACACAAAATACAAAAGCAGAGTTCAAAGAAAACAATCCTTCCGCAACATAGTCTAGAATGCCCCCCCCCCCCCCCCCCCTTTCAATAACGTTTCCATTAACGCAATATAATACTCAATCTACGCAGCACCAAAGAACCTTCCTACGCCGCTAGCTCCGTCCTAGTGCATCGACTTCGGGATTACTTGAATCCGCAGGAAAGTAATTCCAGCCTTTCCATAGCTTATTTAATTAAAGGGAAGGCCGGTCATAATGAATTTTACGTCTCGATGCGATCAAGGAATTTCTGCTCCCATCGAGCGCAGCGGAGGTGGAAATTGCCGCGCTTCTATCGTCGGATATCCGAAGTCGAGGAAACTTCGTTCAGCATATTCACCTGTGCGAGCACGTTTATACACGGGCATAACCGATATAGAGGCAGCCGGTGTTACGTCCCCCAGCTAAACGCGATATACGCGGGAATCGTTATCGGGGGAAGAGCTGCGGAGACTTAGGGACGAATTAGCGTGTGTATCTGCGACTAAGCCGTCACTCACTAAACTACACAGTCGCCGTTATCCTCGCCTCGTTAAACGTTTTGATGCTACTCAGGGTCTCAAAATTCCCTGCTCGACGCTCGCGCTTGCCCGAACATGTTTTCGCACATATGAATACACGGGGCAGTGTTCATAATTATTACAAGGGTAATGAATTTCTGTTGAGGTGGTGGCGAAATTACGTTTTTTCAACATTTTTTTTTTAAGAATGAATGCACTTTTTCGCCATATTAGGCACTGTGTGTGGTAAGTGATGTTCGAATTTGAAATTTATTTAAAAGTATTTTTTAAACGTGTGCCCATGTAATTACTTTCTATGAAATGAGCAATGCAAAGAGTTTGTTTTTTTTGAGTGGAGAAATGTAGGAGTGAACTTGAAATTTTTATTACAGAGTACAATTTCGTTAGTTAGGTACTCTTTAACTTATTTCTATTTATTTCTTCACAGAGGATATAGAATCTAATAATTTATAATAAACTATCTTTTTAATAAAAAATAGTTGGATAAATTTTTTAAAGTTAAATAAATTTAAATATCCTCCCTATAAAATAAATTATTTTAATAAATATATTTATTAAAATAAATTATAAAATTCTATAGGGTCTTCTCGTCCCATACAAAAATTTAAGCATTCTTACTTAAAATTTAAATTAATAATTTAAATTAGAGACTGTAAAGACATAGGTCTTTAGAGTTTTAAGTAGTTTTACTCGTTGAAGAATTCATTTATTTTATGCATTTTAACCTCAGAAAAATAAAAATATATCTTATTTTATATAAAAATATAAAAATTCGGACCATTTTTAACGATAAAAAGAAAACGGGATATTTTTTCTGAAACGGGTTGTAGGTACCGGCGCGAAAGGATTAAATAATTTCTTGTTTTACCTTGACGACAGAAGCTTACGCTCAGGCAAAAAGTGGGGACATTGCATATTTTGTTCCAGTGCAGTGTGCATATTTTCTGTTTTTAACCAATAAGGCGAATGTCCCAAATTCTACTCATTTTTAAGGTTACTTCGTCATAAAGACGGTGTAGAAAGTTTGTTTGTGATCATAATTTGCAGAGTAATTCATTAATTGTTTAATAATATATCAAACAATTCAAAAACTATTTAAAAAAGATTTTTCAAGATTTTCAACTATTAGTAATTTGCAATTAAATACAATGCTCTAAATATCCGTATTTCAGCTCACAAAAAAATAGCGAAGTACGTATTTCTACTCACCATTCGTACCAATTTCTGCTCACTTAATATGTTGCCTTTTCAGGTTAAAATAGGTTTCATCTTGTATGGGGAGATTTTATAACACAGTAGTGAAGCATAAAATAATGATAAATGAACAGCATACATTGAATTGCGAGATTTTGTTACTAAAAATGTGGTGAGTAGAAATGCGAACACGGCGGTGATTCACTTAACCCTAAACCGACTCACCTGTTTCCCACTTAAAAAAATAGTAAAAAAGTCTAAATCCAGAGCACAATGCGGTACGTGTTTTTGTTATTAAATAAGTGTTATTTTTGTTAATAAATATTTTCTGCCCAATTATCGAATAACAATACTGTCGCTGTTCCTTAGCACAAGCACCTAGAACACGATTGAAAAATCGTGGGTCTCTCGTTTCCAAAGTTTTTCGTTGCTTATGATGTATTCTGTTTACACCAAGCTAGTGCAAAACTCGCATACATGTTCAAATAATTTAGAATTGTTTCGTTACTACCATAGTCCAAACGTAACGCTTATAATAATAAGACAAATATGAAATGAGTAGAAATGGGGACTCTTACCTTATGCCAAATCTTTAACCTTATCTTACGTGGGTATTGAAGTTTACAACCCTTTGTGATTCGACAATTCTGTCGTCCCCAGTTTCCACCAACAAAATAAACAAAAAATCACAAAATCACGAAAAATGGACATCCCCGGTTTCCCCCTTACCCTTCAATTTAAGTCTAAACCGCATCCACATATTATTCGCCTCAAAAGCACCCTTATCCAAGACCTGCCAGAGCATCCCACCCGCAGTTCACCGAAACATGCACAAAACCCTGGAAAAATCGTTTGAAAATTCACAAAAGACAGAGGACCAACGAGCAAGATCTGCCTCTCCGATGCGATCTCCCGCAGCAACGGCGAGGGGGTGTAAACCCATCGATCTCTCTCCCTCTTTATTTACGCGGTTACCGCGGCAAGGAACCGCGGCTCTTTTACATACAACGAGAGTCAGTGCACCGGGTCCCGTCAAGTGTAAGCGTGGGCCAGCCTCTGCCGCGGGTTCCGGATCACAAAGCACACCCTCCTCTCCCCCCAAATGCCCTATCCGTCGCTTATCTGCACGGTCTAAGGCGCATGCTGTTGCGAGCCTTTGGATTTAGTGGATCTCCGGCCGTGCTGGCCGTCCGTTAGTTACGTGGGCCCAGGCTATCCACACATAAATTTCTGTATCAGACAATGGGTAATTGTGCGCGATCCACCCTCGACGCCGCGTTTATGTGCGGATCGCTGTGGGCACGGGGCCTACCTGTCCGGGGCTCCCTCAGCGACGAGCACAGGCGTCTGTGTGGAACCGTTCGAGAGGGAGCTGCAGCCGCAACAGCCTGGTCTCGCAGGGACGCGCACACGATCGCCGAGTGTGAGTGGGCGTTGCTCTTATTGTTAGATGCCAGATTTACCGTGTAGATAGCCCGAGTACAGTCCGAGTTGCCAGTCTGTCACACGAGAACGTAACCCCCACTGATATCTCCGAGGAGATTAATACCGCGTAGAAAAAGTTACGAACTGCTCGACAGCACGTTTAATAAGCTATCGCGTTGTTAGTGATGGCAGTGCAATTGTGGATGTTAGTGGTTATGGGTTGACGGTGAGGTTCGCGGGTGTAGGCGGGGGTGGAAGGATTAGGAAGTTAGAATAATAGGTATTGGAAGCGTTTGCTTTGTAATGAATTTGGTGGTTGTGGTAGGGTTAACATTGGGCAAATTTCAGTGGTGAATGAAATTGTGACGCTCGCTCTGAATACAGTATACGCGAGAGTTTAAGATTGTAACACTGTGGGGCATTTCTTCCTGGTTAGTGGTTCTTAACGTACGTTGCAGGACGTTAGTTAACTGTTTAAAGTATTAGCGGACATGCAGAAAGAACTGAAAGCATCTACACTGAAACTTGCTTTAGTAAGTAGAAAATGCCTGTCACGGCTAGACCAGGAATTCTTAAAAGAATACACGCTACTGTGGTACAGAAATATTAAAACGCGTGTGAAACTAAAAGCAGAAGCCAAAGAAGCCGAATCTTTTGAACATATCATAGTAAGATTGTAGTAAAATAATCCTTTAAAATCCCACCAAAACCGAGTATTTTTAAATACCTACTACTAAACTTATCACACTCTACATTTATATTAAAATCGCTTCACTCTTCAGTTAATGATTACCTCCATAACTTCGTGAACATTAAAACTACATAAATTTTATAACACATCGACCCACAAATAAATTAATACTTGAATTACTCGCAATTTCAACTTTTACCTGTTCCACTGAACACATTTATTTATTTCCCTCCTTCAATTCAAAAGCAGATACAAACGGTGAACAAAGGGGACATAGTCTGGGTTAACTAACGTCTCTAATGGGAACACTTACCCTAACCAATGCCAAGGAATTTCATATGAAACACATTAGCAAACGCAACACACATACATTACCAATAGTATCATTTTCACATGCCGCTTAGTAAATACAGTGGACACGGTGTTATGCGACTGACTGTACAACGTACATCCTGTCCTCTCTCGATTCCCTTCCATGTCCCTTCCAGGGGCTTCTAACTCCCTCGTCCAGGCAACGTTGGCCCGTCTAGTCGTGCCAAAAGCTACTCCTCAGCATTGGATCGAATTATCTTGGCCGTTGCTGGCTCGTCGCGAACTCTGCCCAGTTGTGAGAGGCTGGGGCTCCATGCGCGACGAATGTGTGTGTGTGTGCGAGTGAAATCGTTTGGAGGAATCGGCTTAAATGGGTCGTATTTCAGAAGTGTGCCACGTGGATGGCGAATAGCGCGGTCAGGCGATGATGTTACGGGAAATGCATTGAAATTCGAGGGATAAAGGATCGCGGGTCGAGGAGCGGATGAAGTTATCCGCGGCCTCGATTTTTCCTGCAAACGATCATCCGCGGCAGTCGATTGCAAAAACGATATCCGTGCAGTTGGAACGGGAGAGGGAGTCGTTTTGTATCTGCTGTCGCATCTCGGAAAGGAATTTCTGGAATGCTCGAACCATTTATGTCCTGATATTAACACGTCGAATGCCGCGTTCTGCTCGGCATGCCTTGCCAGGCCGCAGCTATTTAGTCGTCACGCGACGCGAAAATAGTGGAGATTTTACGTGCGCCCTGGCGAAAGTAATAATAAACGAGAATTAATATATCCGTGGACCCTGAGCGATAAAAGCGTAGGGTGAAATTTTGCATTCTACACTGGCGTTGTGCGCAGCGAAAGAAAGGCTTGGAATTAAGGGTGTGAAAGAAAATGGGTGGGAGGCGGAGAATTTGTCAAAGAGAGTGCAGCAAAACAGTTAATAGAAGGGGAAAGGTACTGAGAGGTAAATTGGTTCTATTAAGAGGTCCATGATGTTCGTTGAAGAGTATTTAAATAAAAGATGGGGACCACTGCGAAGCGAATCCACGTGATAACGCACGGGGAATCGCGAAGCAGGTATCAGTCACTGTTGGAATTAACATCACTTAATTAGTCATTAGTTCACTTTGAGGTGAATCCTTTACTATTCTATTCTTGTGTTCTATTTCTTAACCCTGTTGACCCTGATGGGGCGTATAAGTATGTCCCAGTGAAATTTTGTGATCATCTGTGGAACAATACGTGCCACATATATGCGTTATTTTATGCTTTTTTAGTTAATCTGACTACATGCTAATAGCTTTGATTGGCAATCATGGGAATAAGTAATGTAGTAATGTGCTGGATAATATTTATTTTGGTATAGGATATGACAATTATAGAATTCTAGTATTTGTCACGGTTAATTGAACAATTCTTTGCAATTTTTTATCGTAGTTTTTAAATATTTAAAAACATTTTAAGCACAACAGTTATATCGTACTATATTTATAGTATATACAATATTTTAGAATAAAGATTATTTACTTTATAGTATATATATTTTATAATAGGTATAAACTATATACTATATACTATAAATATAGTATGATATAACTGTTTTGCTTAAAAGGTTTTTAAATTATTATGTTTCTATTTGTCTCACTGACAAGTAAACATTCATTTATAAGGAATGGAGTTTCCCGATTTAGAATTTATATTTTTAAAGTACTCATAGTAACTAAGAATTCCTGAAAATTATATCTGCAATGGACCTATTTTACTCATGTTATCAATAACATTAAATATAGCCTCAAGGCGTAAGTGAAAAACGGCAAAATCCTCTTATTTAAGAATAATTGGCTAAAACCTGGCATCTCTACGTTTTTTGTGGTTCTGAATCCGAATATGACGTTATTGTTTGTATAAAAAAATGTTCTAAGGTGGTTCTCTTAAAAAAAAATCGGTTTTTGGAGATAACTCAAAAAGGAAAGGCCGAAGAAATTTTTAAATATTTTTTTAGGAGTACTCGTACTAATTTACTTCTAAATCCATTTTAAACTGTTTTTAACTCCCAGGGGATACATCTGGGCCCATAGGACAAGATACCAATTCATAACCAGTTTAGGTTAGGCTGAAAAACAGTCTGTGAGATGAATATATGTAAGAGTCATGCATTGTTCGACGATCTTCACATTGATAGCTCTACCGTGTTCGAATAAAATTGTAAGTGTTTTCATCATGTTTCCCCGTGATAACTTTGAAGTCGTCTATCTAAAAAATTCTCCGGCCTTTCCTTTGAGTTATCCCCAAAAAACCGATTTTATATTAAGGGAACTAGCTTAGAAATTTTTTTTACACAAAAAATAACATCATATTCGAATTCAGCACCTCAAAAAACATGCAAATGCCAGATTTTAGCCAAGTATTCTTAAATAAGAGGATTTTTAAATAAGAGGACATTGCATTATAATTTTCAGGATTTCTCAGTTACTATGAGTACTTTGAAAATATATATTCCAAATCGGGTAACTCCATTCCTTATAAGTGAATGTTTACTTGTGAGCATAGAGAAGTGCCTATACGTTTCCGGAACACATATGTCCCACCCAAAAATCTGCTGGGACCCAATATGCCCCAATTTTTAAAGTTGTCACAAAACTTTCAAATTTGATCCCTACCTATCTGTAGCTTAGCACAATCGATTTCTACAAGAAAATATAAGAAAATCCAAATAGAAAAGAATCGGAACGAAAGGGTTAAGAAGTAGTCCAAAGGTGAGCACATCATGTAAACTCTGTTTCAGCCATTTAAAATACTACTGCGACTTAGAAGAATACCAATAACATGAAAATCTAGAGGAAAAAAATCCCCCCTGGCAAATATCTCGCATCCTCAACCCCAGCGTACTTATTTCACGTTCTAACGCGGGACCACCGAACCAGAACATCGAAAAGAAATCCAGCCACTGCAATTACGATATTTTCCACTAATAGTATCAGCCCCGGGCTGTACGCGCCACCGATTTGAATGCCAAAGGGGGCTCTGCCGAACTCGAATTTCGAAGTACACGCGAAATCTGGGATTGCCCAGTACCACGGTAGGAGGTATGGGGCTTTACGGTGCTGCGAGAAATTCGAAAACGCGGAGAATAGGAGCGCCGTTATTGTCGGCATACGCGCGAGTAGGCAGCCCCGGCACGGATAACTTCCGGGCGGTGAAATTGAACGGAATAACGCGCGGGGCTCGACGTGTTCCTTTGTTCCGGCGGATTTTAGCGCGGACCCGTGTCCAGCTCTGTCGGAGTTTCGTTACTCCGACGGCATTACCATATTCCTCGCGTTGCCGCTTTAATATTGCGCCGCGGCCGCGAAGTACACACCGCGACGGAATTACTTCTGAGGTCGTGCGCCCGGCGGCACGGTAATCCAGCACGTGCGCGCCACCTTCTAGAGGGCACGTGCGGCTGTCGTCGAATCGAAGGGCCGAATTAGGCGGCGGCCGACATCGGGAGACGATCAAAGTTACGACGTCGTTACAAGGATGTACGTACCACCCACGCAAGACACGTTAACGGTAATTGCATCGATAGATGCCCATCCGCGTTAACCTATCGCGCCGGCGCCGAGGATCGCTCGCAGAGCAGACGCCCCGTTCTCATGCTTCCGCTGGACCACACGTCTGATCGAGTTTATTGGTGTTTAAAGTGTTTGGTTCGTTTACGGAGGAATGTGGAACGGGGGCTGGAAGAAATGTCTGTGCGATGGGGGCAGGGGAAGGAGCTGTAGGGGCGGATTTGGAGATTTGGCGCCCCTAGGCTAACAAGCGTCTGCCGCCCTAAAAGGGTCGAGACAATTGCAAGATTAATTCAATGTGGCAACTCATATCTGAGTCATTGCTCAAGTGAATTTTGTTTTTAAACTTGTCTGAAGCCTCTGTGTTTCAACCTTTTCCAATATCTTTCGCTCAAAATTTGTTGTTCCCCAGAATTTTCCCCTCTCAAAATTTATCGATCCCCAAAATTTATCGCTCTCAAAAATTTGCCGCTCCCAAAATTTATCGCTCTCCAAAATTTGCTGCTCCCAAAATTTATCGCTCCTCAAAATTTGCCACGATAGGCTGCAATCTACTTAGCCTATACCCAAATCCACCCCCGAAGAGCTGTAGGGTTGGTTAAGAAATGTTTTTTTAGACTAGCAAGTGTAGCTTCGCGATTCGATAATTCAAGAAAGGCACCTCCATGTTAATTGCACTTTTTGAAAGTTTATGGCGGGTGTGATTTCTGCGGAAATAAATTCTTTTCGCGAATTCTAGGCCAGTATGTTATAGGTAATTAAGACTTTAAGAGGAAACTGATAATTTTTTTAAAGAGGCGTTCCTACCAGTAGACTCATTTTATTACCGAAACAGAAACTCGATCAGGACCACCTACGTTTCTCCAAAGTAAGTATCAGATGTTTTAACTTTTAAAGTTATCGAATTTCCTTCAGTACGCACAACAATAGGCTGTATTGATACATCAAATAAGAAACCGTGCGAATTAGACTTAAATTCGTATTTGATTGGGTCCGACTGGCTCTAAAATAGTAACGGATTTGAACTAAAGAAATTGAGTGTGTTTTAAGACTTCCTGAAGTAGGGGGGGGGGGGGGGAGGGGTGACAAGATAAGACGAGATGTAGAGGTTATCGGTACCAATGGTGCACACATTATTTGCGAGTGTAGAGAAAATTGGCAAAGCGAAATAATCGATTTAAACAGAAATCCTCTGTACAATATACTGCTTCCACAGATACTCGATAAAACGAGGCTTCACGCAAGGAATTCGCAAACTTTCTGCTGCAGCTGCTGGATCTTCCGCCATTACTCCCCCGCCGTTTCTGCCTTTCATCCTTTCATTCGTCTCACCCCTTCTTTCTTTGAGTCCAGGGGTTTGCGAATTGACTCCAGTTCCGTTTTAAGGGTAGTCGTTTGAATCGATAAGCAACCTCTCCCCATTTTAGACCGTCTATCGAAACATGAAAGCGAATTTGATTAAAGGATTCGATTAATGTTTACCGACTTGTTTTTATATACTTCAAAGTCTCTTTGTACTCCTTTCCCACCTCGTGCTGACTTTCTTTGACGTTCAGACTTACGTTCCGCTTCGGCTCGACTGTTCGCCGCTATTTCAAAAAGAAATTCTGACTTCCCATCGTGCTACGCATGTAGTTAATACTGTGATATTAAATTGTTAACTAAAGGTCATTCTGTATTGGAATATCACAAACATTACCATGTAATTCTCCAGTTATACTCAAATTTTGAAAAAAAAATAAAACAAATAATAAAGTAAATAAAATATAGAAATAAAACAGAAAAATGTACAAGATGTAATTACATTCGAAATACCATTCGCAAACTGCACAAAAGTTTCGCGTGAAAAAGCTCCCAGAAAAAGCAGGCCACGGTTGAATATGCAACCCGAAGGTGGCACAGATAAGGGAACAAAAGCATCACGGTATCTTCTAAAATTAATTACATCCCTGAATGTATACCAACATAACTTCTTAATTACCGTGCAGAGTTCCACTTAAAAATAGCAGGTACCCATGACCTCAAAAATTTCAAAACTGCAACCCCGAACGAAGCGGTATTCCACTACAAAACTCTGCCCCCTTCAACGGCACAGCTTGTCCCTGATTACCATCGAGAGCGAAAAAGGAAACATTCGAGACGACTGCAAAAGCTGGACCACCCCGTAGATACTAAGTTATACCCTCTTTTCCATACGCTGTAACTTCATTCCGTTTGTGTATATCCGGTTTCGTAATCAGGCACACATGCAGGGGAACACGGCGAGAGGGGAGCGACGGAGGTTCGTTAACAAGTCGAGTCCACCCTTTACAACCTCAAGACCATTGTTTCGCAGTCCGAGGACAAGAAAGTCGTGTTCGTTATGCCCGGATAAAGATGATACGCGACATCGACCACACGTAACACGACACTCGTACATCATACATATTAACCAACCTTGTTCACGATGTCGGACAAATTAGTATTGCGTTCTTGTTGCGTCCGACCCGACCCGTATCATTTTGCCGCGTCTTTTTTGCCGTCCCTATGCCTTCTATCCGCTTACGTTCCTCCCACGCCGGGGAATTCACGACGGAGCAGCGGGGCACGTTTCGCTGCCAGGAGATCAACATTTTAGCCGTCGTATACGACATAATTCGAATCGTGGGATTCGAAACGGAAGGATAGTCTCGTTCCGTGCTTTCCCGGCAGACAGATTTACATAAAATAATGTGGATTGTGGGGTGCGCCCTATTTGAAGGTACACTGCGGCTCGAAATTCTGGGATCATATCAAGAAATGGAGGTTATTAGGGTTACGTGAGGAGCGGCTTAAATGTGAACCTTTTTCAAGTTTTGCAGGTTTGTATCTTCTCGTGATACACAGGGAAGCTGGCTATTATGTAGAAATTACAAATGGTTAACTCTTGCAATGGGAAAAATAGGTGGTGCAAATATAGGCTAGGGTCTAAATATGGGCTGGTTGAAGTATTGGGTCATGGCAGGTGTTTAACTCATAATCAATATAAATTATTATACTAAGGTTCATTGAACCAACCACATAAATAGTTAATTCAAAAATACATAAAAACAAATCTATTTATCGGAAAAGGCGTGAAAGTACGACTGATTGTGAGGCACAAAAGAAGTTGTGGGAAACAGGTAATGGCTTGAATTTATTTGGTTAACTGGTTGTGTTGTAGAATGCCTTAAGGGGGTAGGTTACCCTCGATAGCCCTAAAACAGGCCTTTTTTCAATCGCAAATTGTAAAGTGAGAAATAACAGTAGAGAGAACGTTTTCTTCTAGGTTCAATCGTTATTCTACGAGCTTTAACACAAAATAAGAAAAGTCTAAATATCTCTATGTACATAAAAGTTGTCAGCAAAAACGTAAAGGCGTGTACGTGGTGCGCCGTTTCTTGGCGAACATAAAATCTCGAAAACCGCTCCAATGATTTGGATGAAAATTTAATGAGAGATGCAGAAAACCATTCCCTACGATGTGTCGGGAGCAGAATTTCGAGATAAATTCTTAAAAAAAAGATAAAAAATATTTTTCATACAATATCGATAAAATCGTATTTTTCAACATAAAAATTGTATTTTTTTTTTCGAAAATCTGCTCCCGACACATCGTAGGAAATGTTTTTCGGCATCTCTCATTTCATCATCAAACGGTGCACCGCGTACACGCCTTTACGTTCTTACTCAAAACTTTTATGTACTTACATAGAGATATTTAGACTTTTCTTTTTTTGTGTTAAAGTTCATAGAATAACGATTAAAACTAGAAAATACGTTCTTTCTACTGTTATTTATCACTTTACAATTTGCGTTTGAAAAAAGGTCTGTTTTACGGCTATCGAGGGTAACCTACCCCCTTAAAGTAGTTCCTGAATAATTTACTAAATTCAAGAATTCTTTCAAATTTCGTTCGAAACTAATTTAGAATACAAGAAACCCTTGTACAATGTTTAAAAAAGATTTACCACATAGTTTTAACACAGTGGCATATAGCAGAGTTGAAAAAGGGGGTTATAGTTTCAGTTTTTCTTCTGGAACAGGAAAACTATATTCGAGAAGTGTACCAAAATTGGCACAAAAGTACATCGAAATGTCATGAAATGAATTTATTAATTTCTGCGAAATTGACCACATGGTTTCTTCGTAAATGCCCATAAAAAATAGGTTTACGTGCAATTTTTTTTAGAAATTACGTAGAGCAGTCAACGTGGCATCGTCGCACAATCGATATGTTTAGACATTTAAATAGCGAACGGAGATTCAGATTCAAATTCATGTGAACATTTCTTTTAACATTTTGGTTACAAAAGACGCTCCGAATGAATGCGACGTTTCCAATTCACTAAGCTAAACAATTGAACATTCTATTTTCGTATTACAATTACTTATATTAACATTGAACATTTTAAAATATATATACACGATGTTAAAAATTATTATTATTATTTCTATATTATCACACTACTTTATAGTTATCATTTATTACCCAACTCTAATTGACTAACATAGTTGGTTAGGAACTATCTTAAAAGAACGAACGAACGAATCTTAAAAGATGTCTGTTTTAATTTTTTAACAATGATTTGTTGAACTAAAAGCTAATTTGTTAAGAGCAGTATATTGTTGACATTGTAAGCTTGCTTGAGCATAATCTATTTCAAGCCAATTCTGATAAAAAAATTGCAAAAAGACTCATCATTCACAAAACACTCACTAAAAACAAGTTTCAACACTACCACTTCGCGCAAATAAAAATCTTCCTCCAGACGGAAGCAGAGTCAAGAGATTGTGGCATCTGTGACGGGAAACTCGGAGACTCTCAGTTAATCTTTCTTAGCGCCACGAGACAGGAACGGCAACCTCGTCGATAAATCCTGATAAACGCATCCAATTGCTGTGTTCCCTGGCTCGCGAAGGAGGCATGGAGGGAAGCGTATACGGGCGGAAGGTGCGCTAAATGGTCGTGCAAGGTGAGATGTTAAAGATCAACGAAGGTCGGCTAGGTAACGAGGATAGAAGAAGCAAACGGCCCAGATCGAGTGGAATAAGAGAGGGAACACACAGTCGTTACTTGCCAGGATGTGTCTGAGAGTTGGTTTCCCTCGGGAGTCATACTCGGGCTAACGGCTCCCCAGGAATAGATATGTATTCCAGGGAACCAGGGGTTGCCGGTAGTTTCCTCCGCGCTCGCCGAATCCTCGCACTTTCTTCGAACAAGATCCGTCCTAGGTGAAAGTATTATCGGCAGGACGGCACACGTCTCGGACCAATGTGCTCCCGCTGCAGCCTTTTAGCTCGCTCCCGCGACCCTTTCTGACAATAACAACGAGGTAACGGCCGCTCGTGAGCACCTAATCTGCCTGGAGGAACCGTCAATTTACTTTCACCAACCCTCTTTCACGTTCAAGGACCATCAATGGTACGAACGTGTTTACGACGTACTTACCGATGAGTATGATCAGCCATTTTGTCACACGCGCTCATTGATTCTACTTACTTAGGTTGTTTCGCTAGAGTACCTGGAGAGCATCTAAATGGTACTGTGCGTAGCTTTTTTTACTGGTTTGTTTATATGGTGTAGGGCGATTCGTATAGGTGGCTAATTCCCCATGTTTGGGAGTACATTTTACATACTTGCTTTAAGGGTGGAAATATGGTCCGTAAATGTGGGTTACGATTCAGTTTTCTGAAAAATCAGACAGCACATACTATCACTATTATAGCCGTTAAAAAATCGTGAATGAAGATCCAAAAGAATCTTATGTTATAACTTATGGCAAATATTCCAGTTTCGTTATCGCACCACAATGTATTAACAGTGTTTCACTGCTGCAAAAGTTTTGCAAGAACGCTTTGCAAATTCGGGTACACCTGTTGGATTGATATATTTTTATTTTATATTTATTGATAAACGGGGATAGGTCCGCATTAGTGTACATAATTGGTATTACAGTTCAGACGGACAAATCACAAGTTTTGCAAGTTTCTATGATCCGAGTTTCTGAAGCTGCGATGTTGACATCGAATAAGTCTATGTCAGCACAATATAAATTAGCCACACTACATATATGCGGTTTACAGGGTCCGAGTTGATCATTGAGGAAATATACTGCTGTGGAAGAAAAATACGTGTGAATCTAAAGGCTCTTAGGAGCATATTATCAACTCAAGGAGTTGGGGGCAATTAATAAGGCTGTTAATAATCTTAAAAAGGAGCAGCAAGTCCGCCTCAGCTCTCCTAAACTCAAGGGATCACAGATTCAACTGATTTAGGATTGGATATAATCGTGGTCTGTAACTGCCATACTTTGACCTAGCCTATATGTAGCAAACCTGAGGAAACTATGCTGGACCCTCTGAATGAGTTGTTTATATTTTAATTGCTAAGGCGAACAAATAACGGATGCATATTCTAGGCGAGGACTGACTAGGGCGCAATCGTTTAATAAACCCTAGATTTCTATACGCATCCCTAACAATCCGTTGGTAGTGCGGAGAAAAATGTAAACGCGAAGTGTAGTGAACTCTCAGGTCACGAATCTCAGAAACTTGTGGAAGAACAACATTCCCGAGATATTAAACCTCAATCACCCAGAATATCCCATATATTCTTGCCCATGAGCTGCCTAAAGCTTCCAAGTCTTACAAGGAAAGTTCGGTTACCCGAATATTGTAATTTTTTAAAACTGTGCAGGTTCGTAGATGATTGAGATAGAAGAATCAGGTAATTTTTCGTTTGTGCCCATTTTCGGCCCTTCAGGGTAAAATGCGCCAACAAAAACCTGCCCTACATTAATAATTCACCGAAACCCCACTTCCAATAGTGGGAATAACAGCGAAGCAAACTGGAATTACAAGAGCGTTGCGAACCCCTTGAACCGTGCGCAGGTTAAATGGAATAAACGAGCCGGGAATACACCCGCTCACCGAAATTTTCATCGCATAAGATTTTCCAATACCCTTATCGCGGCTACTCGACCGATGATCGAGTAAGCATATTAATCAACGGGAACGCGCGGCGCGTTTTCGCGAAATTATCCATCAACGATCGGGCCCGACGAGAGACAAGCAATCTATCATCGCCGGGGCCAAGAGTCGTCGTTCTCTCAAGCACGATAACGATCCCCCCCACCGATTCGGCCTCCGTCCGTATAACGGATTATGAAAAGGAAATCCTCGTGTGCGGTCCTCCATTCAATCAGATCTACAAATAGGAATTAACGTTAAGCCTCGTGCAAACAATGCCCTGGCCGCGATTGATTGACTTTTTGCCTCCCTCCGCCCCCTCCGATCACTGTGGCCTAGCGTGTTCCGCGTTCCGTCATAGCTACGTGCCACCCCTCCTCCCTTATTCCGCGACGACGACCAGGCTATCCCCCTTTTTGCGCGGTGGCCACCCTCGCGTGGCCCGCAGGAGCTACAAGTCCCCGTCTGTTAGCGCGGTAGGGCGCCATAATCCCAATCGAGCATGAGATCGCGCGCCGTCAGATGAGATTTTCTCGAAAAGCACTAACTCCTTATCGGATTACCCCGCGGGATCCCGGCGATTGAAACCTGGCAGATCGGCGGGGTCCGATTCGCCTCGATAGCCACCTATCGATACGTATTGGTAATAATGAAATCCGAATAGGGTAATTCCGGTAGAGATGCACCGCCGAGAGGGACGGACCAGTTAAGGATTTTTCAAACCATCCGGCAACTGAGCAGTGTGTCATCAATTTTACATCATAAAATGTTGACGAAAATGAAAGGATGATAAATTTTTGTGTAGTCATAAGAATTAGTAAAACTCTGTTGTTTGAAGAGATATTTATACCGTTCTCATAAAATAAGCTCTAATAACATACAGCTATAATGTTAACCCACGACGGTGATTTTGAAGCAAACTGTAATGGTGCTGATAGATGGCTCACTATGCCATGTGATTTGGAATAGATGGACCTCATATACTCGGTAGTGACATACTTCTTTGGCAATTTTTTCTAGAAAAACCGATAAACTTTTATTATTAAAGATTAGTCCATTGGAAAGAGTACATTTTACGGATATATCAGTACTTTTTGTGGTAAAAAGTATTGAAAGGTTTGTGAGTTATAGGCGCTGCACGAGTCGTCCCTTTTTTAGGCGTTTTGCGATGACAACTGTAGCTCGGTGCAGTATGATCCAAAATTGAAAATTCCATTTTTTTTTTAGATAATATGTGAAATTACATAGCCGCTATCGCGCCCGATTTTGGAAAATTATTTTGAGACAAAATGGCGACGGTGCAAAGATAAAGCATCGATATTTGGCAAAAAATCGCTCGTTTTTCGGAAAAAGAATCTAGGCAAAAAAAAGGATAAGCTCCCGGTAGCGTTTAGATTTTTAACCTTAAAATAAGCCTGCAAAGCCTCGAGTAAATCGGTTCATTATTTTTTTAGTTATGTGTGTCACCGACTTTGAAAACATGATTTTGAGGAAAAGGCCTTTAAAGTTTTGGGTCTGAGCGCTACACCGAGGAACAACTACCTACTTACACGCGTATAACTTTGTCAATTTTATTTTGGTCCGATTCACTTGACACTTTCAGGGAATATTTTCAAGAAGTTATACTTCAACAAAATATAAAAATCGAGAAAACGATTTTTAGAAAATTTCTAGGTATTCCTCCCCCTTAAATGCAAATAAAAGGAATGTAGATTACAGAGTTTTCGGATTGTCATGAAGAAGAAACAAATGAGATGCATATTTCAAACGAAGATGATTATAAAGACTCGAATAAAAACATGTGTGATTATTGTGGAAAAAAAAACAAAAAATAAATAACCATTTAGTACTTATAATAATATTAGGAATAGAATTATTATTTTTTGTTTACTGATACAATCTTTTCGACAAAAATATTTGCTACAAGTCAATTTAACGAAAGAATATAATTTGTATCGAAGTGGTCCAACTCACTGCTAGTAGTAAGTGAGAGATGGACCACATCACAAAATTTTACTTACTTATTTCCGTAGCTACTTATAAATGTATTGTGTTATGATCATCACATGTTCTAAAAATAAAATCGTTTAAAAATAGTTTACAACACGAACTGATAAGTCTAATATTCACTACTTTTGAAATATTTAAGTTTGGGACGATTTTAAAAACGTGGCCCATCTCTACGGAATCAGCCTACGAATTCTTCGCAGATTGGCCTGGCTTCAGTCGTGCACAGAGGACGATCGTGTACGTAGGCGTCTGAGCGTGGATGAAGGTAAAATTTTCCTTTCTCATAAGCTGAATGGGTCTTCTTGTATTGTGTTACCGTGGAGGGATGGGGGAGATTTCGCGGTTTTGTAATGCATATCGAGCGCAAGGTTCAGCCCTTTAAGAGCCTCTTCGCCTGAGATACTTCTGTGGCTCGTTTGCAGCCTCTTCCCGCCCCATCTCTTCTTGATATCGTAAACCCGGCCCCGGATTATGGTAAGCAACCGAAACGAAGGATTCCAGTAGCATCTCGCTTTTAATGTCCGAGCAGGCTGCGCCAGGACATAGTTTAAGGCACTGACCCCGTGCTTACGGACAATGACGGCGGGCGCGGGCATCGCGGGTGTGTACAGAAGCGAGGGCAGGGGCGGGCGTGTAGAGGCTGGTTGGTTAATGGAACAGAAATCGAGGCTGCGCTGGGTAGGCAGCTTTAGGCATATTCACACCGCCGCCACGAGAGACCGATGGAATTCGTTCACGCACGTCGACGCAATCGGACAATGGAGCGATTAACTTGCGTCGGCGGGCCCGTTGTTTATCGTACGGGCATTATTTGCCCGCCAGCAATCACACGCTTAAATTATTCGTCGCGGGACGAGCCGGGGCAGACTTTACATTGCTTTAATCGTTCGCCAATAATTCGACAGCTATTGGAACTTCAGCCCACCAACGGTATCCCGGGCGCGGAACAATCCTGCCTATAGGGTACACGCGACGCGTATAAACGCGTATAAAGCGGCTTTCCATCGTTCCGCCGATGCACACTGGCTTTTCGCCGCGAATTATGCCTTCGCGCCGGCGAACGTTTCATTCGTATGATTGTCGTCGTTCGATAATTGCTGCACACCGAAAGGAATACGCATTAGCCGTTCCCCCGATGGTTTAATGGCATCGCGCCGGAGGACGATGAACGCGTGCCGCGGAATCGTAACGCGATTGCTCCGTGGAACGGCGCCGGTGTTGTAATGATTGATCTGTAATGTGTCAGCTTCAAGGGATTCCGGGATATCGTACGTTTGCTGCATGGTTCTCGAAATGGCTTGGCGTTGTCTGGCACGCTGTTCCTATTTGCGTGCGATTAAAATAGCGACGTGGGAAATAGCTAAGTACATCAGTTCTATGGAAAGGGTCCAGCCGGGTAAGTGTAGGGGGTAATAAGTACCCCCAACTCAAATGGAACTTGGTGTAAAGTAATCAATAGGTTCCTCAAAGAAAATTATTTCTGGCAAGTGTCAACCTGGTACCCCTACTACTTGGGTAGGTTCGTTTAATATTGCTATAAAGTTGGTATCAGATATATTAGCCGGTGAATTCGTTTTCAGGAACAGTGATCGAGGAGAAATCAGTCACCACCAACTGACGATCGTGGATTTGTCAGTTGGTGTTGCGTCGCCCTCGCAGGGTATGGCGGGGTAACAGGAACGCCGCTCGACTCCGCTTGGCTGTTATTTATTCTTAGCGTAATAGTTGTGTGCGTTACGAAGCTATGCGTAGACCAATACAAGCTGAAGCTATCGAGAAAGAATCAATGTTCTGACCAATAAAGCTCCTGAATTTTTTGGGAGCTAACGCACACCTATTCTGATCTGTGTATTTCTACGCTGAAAGCTCGGTTTGGCCTACACGCCAGAAGCTTCGCACTATCCCCACCACTTCTGGCTCACTCTTGTTCTGCGAAGGCGAGAGCGAGTCAGAAAACGGTGAGAAAAGGAGCACCGAGGCAGGCAAACTGTATGGTGGGAGAATACCCCTCACGAAACTCACCGGTCAATATGTCTGATACCGATTTTAAGCGCGTTAACAAAACTTGCGTTAACAAAATTTTGAAAAACAGTTATTTTACGTCAGGCATTTTTTAAGCTCTTCTCAAAATTTTGGCAACGCAAGCTAGCAGCGCTTATTGTACTATTAAAGATTTATTTGATTTTTTTCTCCGTTTCTTGTACTTTAGGAGTTATATGCGAAAAAGTGGGAGTGACTATTTGACTTTGAGGTTAGTTTTCACACCCTTAAGGGGTCATTCCGGTTTGAAAAATCGATTTTTTTTAAAACATTTTTCGAAAGTACGTAAGTATCCTAAAAAATGTAGGTACTGTTAAATTTTCATGGAAAAAGACCGGTTGTTTAACCTTATATAGAGGCATTATGTAAGGAGCGCAGAGGCTCGGCCTCTATAGATGAAAACTTTGAACGCGATTTTCTCGAAACGTCATTTTTTCACATCGTGAAGATAAAATCGCAAAATCTATCGAACCAATTGCTTTATAAATTTGACTGCTTATTCTGCACACCTATGACTCTCGCAGGGACTACAACTAAGTATTTTTATTCAGTCTAAACTACTTTTAAAATCGGAAATAGCAAAAGAAAAAACCAAAAAACATTTTTCTTGCATTTTGCCCACCATTTTTCTAATTTTGAAGGTAAATCACTATTTATAGTCCGAGCGATAGCGACAGTCATACTGATCAAGAATCTGTTTGGATTTCTGGATTCAGATAAGTCTAACAGCTGAAATCGACTGCACGAGCGAGGCATGAATTTTTAAACATGTCATTAAGACCGCTTTCAAAAGCATTTTAAAAGCAATAATTTTATTACTTTTATATTTTTTATTTACTGTAGAAATGAAGTTTAATAAATAGGAAAAAGTTTTATTCCATTACTATAATTATTTTCGTCGCAATAAATTCCTTGAAAATCGCTGAATTTATCGGCGCGCTAACCGGAATGACCCCTTAAGAGGGTATACCGGTTGGAACGCTCGGTAAATGTGCACATTTTCAGGATATTTTTACAAGTCAACGACTTGATGCAGATTTTCCGTTTTTGTATTTTGTTTACATAGTATTATGAACTACTTGAAAAAAGTTTCAGTTAAAAAACTATTGTTTTCTAGATGTTATGGATACATATTCGAAACTCTCTCGATTTTAGGCGGGTATATACGGTGGCCCTGAAAAAAAGTTGTATGTCGTGTCTGAATTCAAAAACAGTAGGATTTTTTTTTATAAAACATGTTAATAGCTATCGATCTACGGCGCCGATTTCGAAAATGTTGAAAAATAGAGAAATGATCAAAGATAAACTTATATTATTCTAAAGTTCGCGTTTTTTTTATAAATAATAAACGGGGAATCGGACTAAAAAAAGGCGCCGTAGATCGATGTGGAATCTTATTACGATTCCGCATGCAAAATTGGAAGTAAATTGATTGAACGTAGCGCGAATTTTTAGGGCACCATAATGAAAGTTGCGCTGCGATCGGTCGGGACGGCGCAGCGCGGCTACCAGAGTTGTTTCACTCAAATCCCTATAACTTCCTCAATTTTCCAAATTTTTACATCGGACTTGTTTTATAATATTTCTAAAACATCAATCCATGAAAATATGTAAAAAAGAAAATCCGATTTTTGACACTTTCAAACGGTTATAACCCCTTAAAGAGCGTTGCTCTTGTCTTGAGTCACTCTATAAACCCACAAAGTTGCGTTCCAACCGGTGAGTGCAGGTTCGCGGTGTTCCCTTGTTAGTCCACCTGTATCGTTACTCTCAATCATCCAAGCATCTCATTCATCGTCATTTCACATCAACACACGAAAGTGCCACGAGTAATCCCGCCAACTGGCAAACATTTACCATCCAATGAACGAAGGAGCGCCCGTCTACGCACTGTTTATCACCGGGGACAGAGCAATTTTTTCGCAGCGGCGTAGGACGAATTTAGCCGACAGGGGCGAGAAATTCGGCGAGCCAGCCTAGCAGGTGGTTTGCAGGGGGGGGGCGACGTTTTGCCGTACGATACGCCAGTTTGGAGCAGCTTGATCCTTCCAGGGCGCTGCGATCCCGCTGGACAAGAGGGCACGCTTTAATAATTCTTTTTACGGTCGACGTCTAAGGATTATGGCAGCGGCAAGGCCGCCGCTTAATTATTCATGGCCGGGGCACGGGGAAGCTTGACGATCGGTAGCTTCTCATTAGCCTCAGACATGGTGCTCGTTTTTTATGCGCGAATTTTTTACGACTTGTTATGGCAGAGGCTGGCGAGCAGAAAATTGACTGACGTTCAGCACCGATGAGGCTACGCCCGCCCATGTGCAGCGATGTTTTTTATCATCTCCTCCCGCGCGAGGCCGCTACCATACCGGGACGGTTGGCCACTGTAAAATACTGTTTGATTAAATTCGCGCATTGTAATTGCACGAGACTAGAGAGAAGGGAAATGAATTAGTGGAAAGTATGGCGGGCAGGGCTTCCATTTTCTGAGCTTTCCGCCGCGATGAATTCGTGGTAAATTCGATGGTTCTGGAGCCACTGGATCTTTCCGTAATTAAAACCTCGGTTATGATAGTGTTCGGTGACTGGTTAGGAAGTTAAGGGTGGTTTTGGGGAAAATGTATGCGAAGTATTACAGTATATTTGGAATACCAGTTTGTTTAAGACGAATAAAAAATTACAGCAGATGATGGGAACAAATTAAACTGCATAATATCGTAGGGAAACTAATAAATATTTATATTTCAAACTCTCAGTAATAATAAAAAACAAAAAGTTGCTGAAACATTGGTATAAATGAAAAATGACAGTAAGTATCGATTTCGTTAAGGTGCTGGTAATTTGGAATTTACCTTCACTTTATAAACTTAAAAAAAAAAATGAAGATAATAAAATTATTTTCTTTTATGATGTAATCAGGCTGAAAAATCATAATATAGGAATGTTAGGTAAGTATAAATGGACAGCGCTAAAAACATCGATAAGGTTTGGAATATTCCAAATTACCTTCACCTTCGGTATTCCGAATTAGCAACATGACATTGAAATCTGAAACTTCGTGTCGCACTTTGTATTCTCGAAATTATCGCAGAACTGAAACGGAACCATAGAAGGAACATGCAAATGAGTAGATAAAGTATTTAACTCTAAAGTTTTGACATATTTTAACCATGGTTCGAACGATTGAATACGCTCTGAACAAGTTTTGCAAAGATTGACATTTTCTTATTTTGCAGATTAAGGTGAAAATGTAAAATTGGCGGTTCATCCACAAATTTAATTAGTTAACAGGTTATTAGTCCCTATTATCTAGGATGATACAAATTAGATAACGTTAGTAGTTTATTAGATACGTCGGTATTCCAAATTTCCAAAAGTATTCCAAATATGCTGCACTTCCTCTACGTTACTTGGATACCTTTTCTCAAATAATAATTGATTGTCGGATGCAGAAATGCAAGTTTCTTCCTGGTTGTAATTATTCGCAACATCATATTTAGGGGTTGGTACTACTTTCGTCTGTTTTTTATAGTAATTTTATGTGTTCTAAATGTACATGTTTTAAAGAATGAAGAGTGAAATGAGGAATTGGCTTTACGTAGAAACTAAAAAATTATTTAATGTTGATCCTTCATGCGTCAATTTTTTAAAATGACAGTTTAACGTCGTACTAGTGTCTCCTGATGACATTTGTTATAATATCACATGAATAAATACAGGTGCTTCCATTTCACCCCCCCCCCCCCCATTCTCATTGACTACATTTGACAAATATTATTAAACGGCGTCAGCAAATGTGAGACAAATTTCGCCATTAATTTTTCATCTGCAAGTAAATGAAAATTATATCGAATCGAATCTAAATGTAACAATATAATTAAAGAAAACTATTACAACTGACTGTCATTTATCCAAAACAAACAAAAATATTCACAATCCTCGCAACATCCTTCATTAAAATACGCATTAAAAAATGTCCCCACTATAAAAGGAACAGTTGTATAAATTAGCAACACCTTATCTCCTAAGCTCAAAAATTAATCAAATTACAATACACGCGTTTCTGCAAACTATTCATCCCAGTATAAAAAAAACAGGCCCCCCTATCTCTAAATAGCCACTACTTAGACGAATTGTGATCCGGTTTTCACCGTTTTATAAAAGCACCTACCGTTGCGCGGGTAAAACTTTGATTGTCACAGAGTGTCATGGGGCTAAAATAAGGGGGAAGGTCCAGATTTCATGGTACCCCATATTTTCCGCAGGGTTCTAGAGAGTAATTATGCAAAATTTGGTCCAGATCGGTTAGAAAAATCGGAATGAAAAGTATCTTATATTGTCATTCCTGGTCCTAGACTACGTGTATACAAAATTGCAGAAATTGCAGATGTCTCGAGAAAGGTTCAGGTGTATAAAACATTAACCTATGACAAAAGCAATTCAAGCAGTGACGATTTTAGTGAAGCATTCGTTGCGAATGCTCCATAGATTACATAAATGTAAATAAGCACTACGTAATAATTAATCAAGGCCTCAGTTAATTTTAAAATAATAACGCTGAAGAGTAGATACATATACATATACGGAGCCCGTGCAACGCCTAGTACTTTAAGCTAATCTGCTTATAAACCGAAAAGATACGCGTGTCTAAACAAAGGAACGAATTCGGTAAGCAAGCAAGTTTGGTAATTCCTGGTAACGTAGTGCCAATAATAAATTTGTAAAATAAACAGCCCCTGGCACGGAGGGGGAGGGTCGAGATCGTGGCTCGTTGCAACGGTGGGCTGCATAATTGGAGTCGTTCGTTTAACTTTCGAACAGTTGGCGCGCAGCTCGCGAAACTTTCGCGATGCTGTTGGAAAGAAAAGAGAGAAACAGAAACGGAATGGGGGTTTGGGGGGGGGGGGGAGGAGCAGAGGGCTGGGGACCGCCGTGCCCGTCGACGACTGCACCGCGTAACCGTGTATGTAGTCCGCTTCGAAAATGCGAGGGCCGCTTTTTCCGCGAGTCTCGCGAGCTTTCGTACGACGCAACACGGGGATACGCAAATATAATCCGTCTATCGACGTCGGAGCTACACGAGCCCCGCCACTTTTTTCCGTGCCTCCCCCCCCCCCCCCCCGCCCCCTCCGCCATCCCGCCGCGCTTGTTTAATCGTGTTCCGTAATTTTCAGATTTCCCCGGCTACAACCCAACTCGACGAATGTTTGACATGCTAATCTCAAAGCGAGAGCTTGAAAAATATCGACTAATTAGCTCGTCGACGAAACGAGTGGGTGGCGCAGGCTTTCCTCCTGGCGGCGGAGGGGAACGAATTTTTACTAGTGAATATCTGCATCCTCATATCAATCGGATAGGGTGAGAACGAGCGCGAGAATTTTCGTAAAAATTGTTAGTTGTTTGACGTGTTGTATGGTGTAAGAGGCTATCAGTTTTGGATTATTAAAATGTAAGGTTCGTTGAATTGTGATCCTGTGACTCGTGTGATGAGTGAATAAGGTGATGGAGTGAATAAGGTAATGTGTTTGAAATATTTGAAGAAAGTTATAAGTGATTTTAAGGCACTGAATTTCAAAAAAGTATGAGATCTGTTACTTAGTAGTTACATGATGTCGGAAGATTTATATGTGGATATCACTTACGTATCTGTGTAATATTTTAGTATTTTTCTAAATAGATTATCGAGGGGATTCTAAATAATTTATTAAATGACTGAAAAAGATCTGTTATTGCGCCTGCAAAAAGTAACAGCAGAAACTACTGATTCCTTCATGGTAATGTCATCTTTAAAATAATCTATTTCAAATAACATCAAAATATTTCAGCAGGTACCTATACATCACGAAAGTTGCTGTGAAAAGCATTGGTGGAATAAAACGCTTCATTTACCCAATAACGTTTCTCTCGAATGTGCAGGGTTGAAAAGTCAAGAAAATAACCGATTGTGAACGCGGTACGTTGATCTATTTGGAACACGTTCCAAGGGATTTCGTGCGATTCATAGGAAAGAAAAGTTCGAAACCACGTCGGGGCGGGTTTCAATGGAAGGAAAATAGTCGATTATGGGTGTAGAATGTTGATCCCCTTGAAACTCGCCCCACCGGATTTCCCACCGTTAAAGTAAATGTTTTTAAGTCTGAAATCCGGTGAACTCTATTCATGTAGAACTAACTCTAACGCGAATTCGACGAGCCCCGACGATTAAACCGAGACGACCACTAGCAAGTGACGAATATTACGTCAAGAATGCTCATTAAAGCTGTACAAGTATTACGTTTTAATACTCTGAATGCCTGGAAAATGTTGCCGATTAAGATTTAAAGATACCTATAAACCAATTCGCGAGCGGTAAATAAAAATCAAGTAATCTAAAGCAATACGAAATTCAACTGCAATCAGTTTTTGATCTGGTGAAATATGTTCGTTATTAAAATGGCATGGACGTGTTTTTGAAAGCAGCAAATGGAAAAGGCTAAAAAATTGTATATTTGAAAAAAGAGGTATTCTGCTTCGAGATATCTGTGCAAAAAAATAAGTTATTAAGCATTCGAAACCCGAGTTTGCACTCTATAAAGTATTATGCTTAAATATGTAAACTGCTATCGAAAAATTAGTTAATTAGTACAGTAGAATATTATCGGAAATTAAATCCAATAAACGCGAGACAAAAATAACATAGGAGCATCGTTAAGACGAGAAAAAGGGTTCTGTTTACTGTAATAAATTCAAATCAAACGTGTTTGACGATGCGATAAAATCGTTTAAATTTAATTGGAATACATTAATCCACCTTCCATATAAACCAGATTTTATTATATTCAATTTTCAACTGTTTTGAGATTCAAAGCTATTCACTTATTATAAAGTGATTCAAGAAAACGTGCTGTATAAAAAATCAGATGTCTGTGTTTCCCAACAGCAAGAAAGTGTTTCCTGTTACTTTCTAACACCTCAATCATTGTTTCGCTATTAACACCTCGCCTAAGCAAACTTCAGCTACAAGAAGAGGAAGAACGTCGACTTCACTTTCGCGTAGCTTCATCTGTCGCTCGCTCCTCGAATCTTTTCCACGAAATAGTTGCGAAACAGGGATTCACTGTGCATTATCTGCCCGTTAGTCGTCTCTGGATAGGAAGCACAGGAAATCCGGCTTGTGATTCTTGGTATCAGTCGAAACAACACCCACGCGATGTGCAGCGCGATCTTTTTCCTGTATACGCTCTCGATACTGGCTGGGTACTTAAATATTTCTTCCAAACTCTTTCTTTCCTTGTCACGACAATGGGACATTTTCACGCGACTGCGGTATTAGGGGTTTCAAAAGCACGCAGAGCGATTTTTTTTACGACACCAACCACGGAATATGTTCCTCGTTACTTAGAAACTTAGCCCTCCGTGGTTACACCTTGTTATAAGCACAAATTGGTCACATGGAATTCACTGCACCCCCAGCGTCATTTCGTATTTACGAATTTTTTAACTGTTCAGTGATAATTGTACATTTGTAATACCGATACAATCAGGCTCTAATAATCTGTTTTTAGAAAAGTAAAGTTTGATATATTGAAATTTGTATTTGAAAAAAATAGTTGTGGGTAAAAGCGATTGTTTTGGTTAAAATTCACCAAATTTTTAAAATTTATAGAAATATTGGCAAAGATATATCCTAGCTGGGGTGCGATACACCCCGTGTGACCACGAAGGGTTAAAGTACTAGAGTGCAAAACGTACATTAAATGCCTACTTGGGCTCTTGACTTGTGGATAAGACTCTCAAAGGTAGAATCAACTTTAATTCTTACCATTTCGGCGACATCATTGCATTTTTATAAGGCACTACATTTCATTCGAAGTCTTTCAGTGTTAGGAAGCCCACCACTATTTACCTATGGACAGGATCTTCACATGTGCCAACAAGAATGTGTCGTCTTCACTGGCGTTACCCCAAAAAGTGTTGAAAGCCCCCAACTGTTTCCGCTTGGACTAACGATAAGCCTTTCTGCTGGCCAACGTAGGAGAATTATAATAATATTAAGAACAAGGAGGTGTCACTTCCGGAGACACCAGATGCAGCATCTCTATTCAGAAACTTCTTGTGCACACAAAACCATTTGCCCTTTTCAAAATTCCTATTGCACAAAGAAGGTAGCCCCACAGGACACTTAGATTCCCTACCTACATTATAAATCGGTTCTCACGTAATTTTCAGAAATTAGGAAAAATATACGTGCGTAGGTTTCGTTTCGCTGTGCGACTGCTGCATTTCTAGCAAACAAAAATATTATACCGTATAAGAAACATTCATTACAGCGGCGCCATCTGTAATACCATATTATTCCTCATAACAAACCACGCAACATTCTTCTTCCTCCTTTCTTCTATCCCAAGTCATTTCCGAGTTATTCAACTAAATATTTTTCCAACTCCGAACTTCGAAGATTAATTTCACCCTCTAAACATGAATTTCCGCCGCTAAAAAAACGACGTGTCTAATATTTTGAAGTACTCTACCTGTATACCGAGTTTCTATCAAAATCAGCGTGTGACAGTTGACTGACGTTCCGTGTAAGCCGAGCAGGTGTTTTGGATTGGTGCGAAAAACATTTGACATAACATACCTCTAAGAACACCCCTTCATACGCCACTTAAACGTACCTCAAGTACCTCACTATATTTCTTCCCATCCGCTGTACAAAAACCTTCTCCTTCATCCCCAAACCGAATGCACGCGTGTCCCCCAGTACTCTTTTTCCGTCAACGATTCCGTTCCGTGTTTCCGCCCGGCTGTGGGGCGAGTCGGCCGGGCGAAGCCATTTCTTTTATCTGCTTATCCTTATCCACGGCTGCTTAAAACCGTTCCGTTCCATCGTGCTCCCTCTTTCCTTTCTCTCTTAAGCCCTTGTCCTTTTACCTTACCACCGCTGTAAGTTTCTACCTTCAGCAACGCTCCCGTGCTGGCGTTGCTCCCCTCTTCTAGTAGTTTCCATTCTCATTAGTCGAGCTTCATGCACAATGCAGTCAGCCGCATTCCATTCGAGCGCCTCTCTGCTCCTCGCTCGTCCCTTTCTCTCTTTCCCTGCCTCGCCGCGGCGATACTTCTTCTCAGCGGGTTGCTCTTTCTGCTCCATCGGTGTTCTCGCGGAATTCTTCTAGCACGCCGTTCCAGCTTCCGCGGCTACCAGCCCGGAACGTCCAGCAAACTCTATTTCCCTCCTCCCGTATTGTGGTATTTTTCATACCCATGGCACGCCGCGCATTGTGCCTTCCAACTGTTTGCACTGCCAAGGTGACGTTGCCTCCGGATGTTAGGCTGTTTAAGATTGTAGGGTGGACAGTATGTTTAGTTAATCGATTGGTCTTTGAGATTACTGTGTCAACGAAATGAAACGAAGGCATCTTTACAAGCCCTCTGCGACGATTACGCGTTTGTGAGACACATATATTAAACTGACAAATACCGGGATTATTCCAACTTAACAGATAATTAAGGATCTTGTAGTTAGAGAGGTGGAACTCTATTTTTTTACGGTTTTTGAGTTATGACGAATGATATACCTACGTAAAAAAATCTACATCTTTGGTACACTTTGGATTATTGTAAATAAATGGAAATAGAAATATGACTATTTTCAATATTAAATAGAAATATTAATATTAATATTTCAATTAATATTTAATAATATTTAGATAATATTGAAAAGAGAAATATTAGTATTAATATTAGTATTTTAATTTATTATAGAATATTTTTTCCCCAAAAAATAAAAATAAAATCTTATGAACTGAATAACTACGACTTATTGTGTGAAAATATATATTTATCTATTAGTGTTCTCTTTTTAATGTTAAGTCAAAGCAATAATTTTGTAAACAGGTTTTTTCTAATTTCCTCGCAGTTGGTAAAAATGGAGCTACAAATAAATAAGAGCTACGAAAAATAAAGAATACAAATATTGTCGTTACCATTACAGACATAACAGTCGAAAAATTTCTCTTAGTGCACAAAATCAAGACCTGATGAATTACTCTTGATAAATATTTTGTATAGCCGGAGTCATGAGACAGCACAGAAATCTCTAATGGGCAGGTAAGGTAGATTTTACTTCAATTACTATTTTCTTGGAAAATAGCACAAAGTAGCACCTAATTCTTTTTGTTTCTAAGAGAGAAGGGTTCGTTCTTTTATATGATATTAATTACACCCATTGTAAATGTTTGCAACTTTTTAAAATTTTATAAAAAGTTTGTTAACATTTTACCCGAATGTATGGCCTTAATAGAATATATAGCTATATAATTAACTTTGTAACTAACTTAAATTGCACCTCTCAAAGAAATTTTTTCAGAATCGTGAATAAAAACTATGGGAAACATAAAAGTTTTTGATAAGCTCTTAACTTTTGCGATTTTGGCAAAATTTGAGCACTGATCACATGAAAACAATATCAAATATTAAAAAACGGGATTAACCACAATATAATACAGTAACTAGTAAGTGTTTTATTAAAATGAAAATTGTAATTGGCCAGTAGCCCCACTTTTCGAAAACATGGGTCTAAATACACGGGTCTAGCACGGGCCTCCGAGGGTTAATATCACTTATATTAATACAACTTAAAGGCCGTAAATTTGCGGTTAAATGGAGCCGAATTTCATTAAAATATCTAGACCAGAACCAAAGTTATAGATCTTTGATCGCCGTCGGGTCGTTTTGTCCCACTGTGCGTCGCAGTCAAAGTGTTAATCTCTTTCTTCTCCTCTTCTTCATGTATATTTCATGCTTTTCTGCACTCGATTCGTCGGTTCTGTCGCGTAAATAGTACGGCACTCGATGCGTAAACCGGGAACTTTTACTTTTTAACGGGTACAGGGTGACGTTAGCGGTACTTTCAGCCTCTTCATTGATTCTATTCTATTGATACAGCGCCGCTCGTCCTTTTACTCTTCCTCCTTCATTCCGCCCGATGGATTGAATATGAAAAATTGAGTTTGCTTTGTAATCGGAGCAAAAGAAATTGAAATTAAATCGAGATAGAAGCGAAGGATAATCGAAACATGTAAAAATGTGGGGAGGGGAATGGAACGTGTAGAATCAAGTGGAAACCTTAAATTAAAAAAAAAATGGAGGAAAAGAGAAGCAAGGAAGGAAAAAGGCGAATAGATCGACCGCCAGTTTCGTCTCGTTATAGAGATTAATTACCGTCGGGCGATTGCGGCAGTAACGAAAGAGAATGAACATGTTCATAGTACATTCGATAACGACGATTCATGATGCAGCCCCCTACATTGTAGAAAAAAGTTATTTCGCGAGTAAAGCCAATTTATCGAATGGTTAGGCAGTTTGTATGTTTCATTCTTTACTTTTTCTAATTTTACCTGCACTTCTTCGCTTTCACGGATTTATTTCTGTGTTTACAATGATAGTAGGAATGTCTTTTTGAGTTACCTACATGAAGTAAGATACAGTAAGATGTATACGAAGGAAATGAGAATTAACGAAAATCGCAGTAAAAATACAGAAATGCAGGCCATAAATAAGTTGCAAGTTCCAAATGATATTTTAACAGATTATGAGTTTTAACGATTCATAATATTATCAAGATGTCTGCAAGTTCTCGGGGGATCGTTTACTTAGGAATGCATCGTGATGTTAAAAGCAACGTACATACATATTTAAAGAACTCAAGTTCTGGTGTTTTACCTTCCAACACCCGACGTTGACCATATTTAGTTCAAAGCAGTATAAAAATCAATTCATTATCATTTTATAGATCATAAAATTCTTATAGCGTTTCATTACCTTTTGTTGTCTAAGAGAATGAGTGAAAGCTTTAGAAAAGAACAATATTAAGTTAATAATGCACATATAAAGGTAAGAACTCATGAATTAATATTCTACTTTTAATCACCCTCCATCAAACAACCCCATCGTGATATCACTCCCTCCTTCCTTTGAACATATTTCCCACATAATACTTTCATCTCAAATCTCACGTTCAGAGACACGAATACGTGCGCGCACAGGCATCTCGAGCATAGAAGATTATATACCTGACAGTCGCCAGTCTGCATCGATATTTATCATCTACGTGGAGCGAGAGGTCGTAATTGGGGAGGTGAAAAATCGCCGCGAAGAGTGGTGGACGGTGTAGATTAATAAATTCGCGGATAGATATGCAAGAACGCCTCCCCCGCTTTCACCGGGACGATGAGCTGGCGAGGATTCTGGAGGCCAAAAGGAACACCTAGTGGAACCAGTCGCACGGAGATCTACGTCGTCCGCGGAATAATCCCCGAAACCCAATTATATTTTACTGCGACTCGACTCCGACTTCCATCCCCGGCTCTCTCAACCGCAGAGGAACGAAGACGAACGAGCGCCGTTTAGGCGATGAAATACGGATTAGCCGTTATAACTGGAAATTGCCACCTCCACTCTCTCTTTTCTCCACCTCTTCCTTCCTGCCTTTCCCTCTTACGCTTCCGTTCACCTCTTCCCGAGCCACTCCAGACCACCCTCCGCTTTCTTGGAAGCCCCTCTCCGCGATAATTACATCGATAGTTGACGAGGATAATACCACCGGCGCGAGTAATGTTTGAAATCAGAAAGTAGACGCGAACGGTCTCGTGCAGGTTTCTTCCGCGTGGAATCGAGCTTGAAGCAGTCGAATCCCCGTGGAATCGACAATTGGAGAGTTAAGGGAATTCCTCTTTCCTTTTCTACATGTGATTCGTTTAATAGCGTTGTTTTTTTAAGGTATAATTAGATTTTTAGAGATTTAGAGATTTCTGTTGTAGGTAGTTTGTAAAATGGATATCTAAGTTGTGATTTTTTCTTTCAATTAGAAAGTTTGCAGTGTACGTGGGATAAATATTCATGGTGGAAATTCGTTTAGTTGGAGTTGGAATTAGGTGGATGCTTAGCCTATAAAATTTCAAGATTTGTTACATGAAAAATCCATCACTTTTCGCATTGGGAACTAGCGATTTTGGCGAAACTGAAATATAATGTGGTCTATTTCAAATTAGGGGAGGTTTAAGTCATCATTTGGCTGCTTTAGAATTTGTTTAATAAACACAGGTTGTCGAAGGTCGCAATGTTTGACTATGAATCCTATGCACAATCGACCATATTTTGATTTTGGTTTCAGGGGTTTTAATGTAATTGCAATCCCCCATAAACATGACTCATGTATGAAAGAAGCTACTTAATTCACTTTTATTCACGAAAAAATTAAAAAAGTTCACATGCAAAGATTGTGAAATAAACTCTGCTAATTCCAATTGCATTCTCGTTCTCCGCTCGAACACTGTTTCCTCTGTCACTTTTTATACTTGACTTTCCTTTATTGGCCACATATCAATTCAGTGCTCAGATTTTCAGCTTCGGTTTTAAGGAATTAATGGGCGTTGTATAAGAAAAGAAAATATGAAGTCGACTTAAAACAAAATGTTTCACATTCTCCGCATCTCTCTTAATCTATTGCCGACTTTGATTCGTTTAAATTAGTCTCTACCAAGATTTTATTATCTTCCATCTTAAAATGATCTACATACGACGTTTTTAACAAAAGATGTCCCTTTTGTAAAAGTTTTTGTGTCAACTAATTCCTCAAAACCGAAGCTGAAAATTTGAGTATCTGAAAAACAACTTGATACATCAAGTAAAACGACAAATGGGTTAAAAAAAAATTATTCGCTTGATCATGTTAAAACACCGGAATTATGTATAAGATAAGATAATAAGGCCAAAACAGCTGCGGGGTATAAAGACATGGTCGCTCAGTGTGCCTATGGGAAGAGGGGGAAGAGGAATTAGCTTCCAGGGTGAAATTAAGAGGGTGTGAGTCATAAGTTTTTAGGTATTAAATTTGTTAAAAAAATATAGGTCGGGAAATAAATTTTTATCTCCCTACCTATCGATCATACATTGTTTGTTCTTTTTTGACATTCGACAAGACAAGAAATAATTGCAACAAAATCTTATTTGTATGCTCTAACGATATGAAAAGGAAAAAATTATAAAAATGCGAAAAATGCAAAAAAATTCCAGCAATGTTCAGTTCCTGCACATCTATTTAACATAAAAAAATGTACCAATATTTCTGTATTATATTCCTACAAATTTACATAATTCAAGTCTGACAAAGTTTACTTTCAGGGCAAATCTCAAAGAACCCCAAAAATTAAATCCGATAAAAGTTATCCCAGGGTTAATTTAACAAATGTTTAGTCACCTTCATTGGAAAAACGAGTGTACAATCATTCTGGCGTACGCAATGACGAATAATAAATTTCCCGTTGAAAAATGCGTTATACGAATACTTGCAGTACTTTTTGTCAATCTCTATCGTTTGCAAAGTGGAATATTCATGGCTTCTGCGGGGATCTCGTGTGAGCTCTGGAGATCCTCAAAAGAATAGAAAAATATTGGCTCAGGATCCCGATGTGGGTCAGGGATTCCTTAGGCAGTGTATTCAAGGCATACCGTGCTCTATTCCTCGATTGCCTTATCTCCGGGGCTCAATTATTAAAAAATTCCCTTCTTTCCTTTTATGGTCCAATATCATGGAAATTACTTGTCTTTCTATCCGAAGCTTCGAATCTCAATATCAAAGACATGATTTCTTTATTGAAACGTGACAAAGAAGTTCCTGCACAGAGCGTCTCCGTCCAATTAAATTCAGCATAGATTTCATTAAGCTAAAATAAATAGCCTCCCGCTGAATCCATGAATAGCGTCAAAGATTCAAGCCTACAGATTTCGTGCATGAACAATTATTCTAATTTCTTTCATCCTCACTACGCAGAAACTACGAATAACATCTAAACACCTTGTATAATAATATTCACGTTCCCTTAAATGTTTAATTAAATTTTCTATTCGACTGTTTTTCATTTTGACACCGAAACGACGAAAATAAATTCACTCAAAATTCCATTCAACATTGCCTAGTGACAAAATGTCACCACCACTAATAAGTAAACTTTGAATCTACTTATCATAGTTTTGCTTCTCATTTTGATATCTTCTCGCATAATCCAACAAAACTTATAGAAAAATGTTAAAAATTGATCAAAGGAGTTTCTAAATTTGGAATATTTTTAAAAAGTTACTGCTAACTGTATAGTAACTGTATTATTTATAACAATTTACACATATTATGCATTTAAAAATTCAAACAAGTTCTCCAATAGTTGCATCGTGATTGCTGCTTGTGCTAAACAAATAATCCTCGATATTTCCAAAACACCAAGAGACATTGGTTCGGTGCACACAAGAATACATTTTCCGCGCGACAGAAGCCTCGTCGTCTCTGAGTGGTGATGAAATAAATATCAAATTTCCTCTCAAAGGTTCACAGCCTACGGGGCAGGAATCCAAGCATGGAAACAAAGGCGGTAATCAATGTATCTGCTACGTAACCGCCCGTAATCGCCCCTTTTAAGCTTTGGTGCCACGCTGCCGTCTGTAAAGGAAGATTAATTCAAATTAAAATCCAATTTAAGCGGTGTCTCTTATTCCCTGGTCGAGAGGAGGCACTCGTTATGCTTTAAGGGGCACCGACGCTCGTTAAGTTCTCGTCGAACTCGAGAACCATCCGTCTTGATGTTACAGCCGCCATACTTTCCTTGCCTTTACCCCTATTGCACCCTTTAAGAAGCTCATGCTCGATGACGTTCTCGTTGGATTAAATAGGGAAGAACGCACACGTAAGTACGTGCACACATTACAGAACGAGGAGCATACAACGACGCGGAAAACCGTGTCCACTGATCACCGAACGTTTCAAGCCTTGTATCGCCGTTACCGCGAATTGGTTCTATCAGGGGAACAGGGTGACCCCCGTTGCACAACGTACGTACATACGCTGCGTTCATCCTAAGAGTAACCCTACGCCCCTGCCGATTTCCGACCGATCTGCGCAGCCTCTACTACTATCTACGGTAGGCCTGCCCTTTAGGGTGCAAATACCTACTCAAATTCTGGGATCCGGGCAACAGCCGAGCGCGGAACTGTTAAGGTAGGATCTCATTACGCCTTGCCTCGCCTCGCCTCGCCTAGCCTCGGCGCAACTTCTTTTCGCACTCACATTTAGGCTCGCTTCGCCTCGGGTTTTCCGTACATGAAGTTATCTGAACTTGCCTCGGTTAGATGTATGCGTTTGGTCAGTTGTGACCCATGTGTTTGGTCAGTTGCTTAGAGAACCTCTTCTTTCTTCTTTTAGTGGTTACCAAAAACGGTGGAATTGCATCCACTCACACTACGTCTCGCCTCTCTTCCTCAAAATATACTCCAGGAAGAACCCGCGGCTCGAACTCGCGCCGAGGCAAGGCGAGGCGAGGATCAGTGTGAATCAAATTGTCACAATACTTAAGAAAAGCATAGGAAGAATAAAATGAGCTAGGCGTGGCGAGGCGTAGTGAGAGCCTACCTTTACGTTGCTAACCACAGCATGCGCTGCGGGAGAACTGCAAGACTGTGCGTGCGTCCATACGGGCTCTTACCACGAGTCTATATAGCTGGGCCTCACGCGTATGGGCGCACACTCACTCTTGCAGTTCTCCCAAAACCCACGCAACGGTTAGCAAGGTAACAGTTCAGCTCTCGGCTCTTGCCCGGGTCCCAGAACTGAGGGAGGTATTTGCACCCTTACGGACAGGTCTGGTTTACCAACCTGAAGGTGCGCATTGACGTTGCGAGGCTTGCGCGCGAGGCACGCAACGTCGATACACACCTGGAGGCACGCGATTGCTCGTAGCGCTATTCCTGACGATTTCTTACCAATCCACGGTATTGCCGTAGGCTAGTGGTGCACACGGAGTCGCTTTTACATCCTCGCGATTCTGGGCGCCGGGTCAGAGCGGAGCATGGAGCTGCGCAACGTAAAGGTGAAATCCAACGGCGCGTGACTCGGCTCGCCTGATAGCTCGACTCGGCGAACTTCGCGCCGTTGGAATTCACCCTAACAGCTTCACGCTCGGCTCCTGGTCCGGCGACTCCGTGTACACCCCTGAAGTAAACGATTGGTCCAGCTAAGATTTTTCATCGCACGAAAGGAAACTTAAAGGTACAATAAGAGGGCGTCGCGTCGCAGCTCCTACGCTGTTGAAACGCTTTTTCGTAGCGGCGCGAGTCAAACGGTTTTCTCCCCTGCCATCTGTCTTGCACAGACGAGTGACGTAACGATATATGAAAATGTGTAGGTACCTGCTGTGTACGTTGAATTCGTACTCGACGAATTTTCCAAACTGATCCCGTCGAAAATGAAGCTGCATGGGAAGACGGTTTATTCAGCATTTTCGACTTCTTTTTCAACGAGGAATCACCCCTTTTCTGGTTCTACCTCCAGCTCGGCTGCACTCTGAATAAGGTTGCGTTGAATATTATATAACGTTGAGAAATCGAAACTTTTTCGATGTGAATGCTGCATGTGCTGAGCTGTGCGGGACGATGCTCGCAGTGGAAAGACTTAAAATGGCGATTGCATCGAAGATATATGTGTGCGGATGGATGTGGATGTTGATGAACTTGTTAATCGATGCTCAGTATGAGATAGCACAGATAGGAGGATTGTTCAAGTTTATGACGAAGCCCAGAAATTATTTCAACGATGAACATTCTTGGTGAAAGAAAATGTACGCTCAGATTTTACAATATTTTGTAGAGAATAAGTATTTCAAACTGTATTTTATAAAGCACACAAAAAAATTAATCAATGATCTTATGTTTTATTCTTATATATCGCTGGAAGTAAAAGCGACATTGTTTCGATTAATTTCTGTAATATCTGTGAATCAATTTCTTTTGCGAACTTTATCTAATCTCTTCTACAACTCCTTTGATTTTGTGTATGTTTTTCTTATTTTTCTATGCAATTTCTCCCACGCAGTCTCGATAGATTTATTTGCTTTTCATTATTCTTTTTACACGATTTTATTTAGCTTTACTCTTCTGTTCGTTTGTTTGTGCGGTTCAAATCTTGTAATTCAATTTTAACCCACTTCCACAAATCCAATAGACTTGAAACTTTACAGGTGTACGTAGGTATGACAATATAAATTTTTAAAAATAAAGTAAAAAATTGTATTCCCTACAAATTTAACCCACAGCCACAAATTTAATCGACTTAAAATCAGCCTCTCGCGTTTTTCTCGAAAACGACAAAAAGTCGATGTGTTGCAGTAAATACACAATTTGTCGAGATATAATCCGTTACGTAAAAAGATATCAATTTTTCAAGTTTTTTAGTTGCAAAATTCAAATACTAAAATGTAAATAATAAAAAAATATACGAAAACAAAATTGTAAGTTAAACGATTTTATATAATTTGATCAAAAATGCTCTACAAACTGAAAAATAATTCTTTTTTGTACTACAATTACGATGGAGATACGCCACTTTAAATAAAATCATGGGACAGGATATTTGAGGCATTGGAAAAAATGGACTAACTCACATTGAAAAAAATTCATTTTCCTTAATTTATATGATATAGTACAGCTTAACGAAATACATTATTGCTAGTAATTAAATTTCGCAAAAAAATGTGGGTTACTCCGTTTTTTCTATCAATGCCTCATTGCATAACAGGATATGAATCAGCTTAATACAGAATCAAGCGTCGAAATGACCGATAAAAAACGATGAAATATCCTGCCCCTAGATTTTATTTAAAATGACATATCACCATCGTAATTATAGTACAAGAAAACTTTTGATCAAATTAAATAAAATCGTTTAACTTAAAATATTTATTTATATTGTCTTAATTATTTTAAATGGTCCGTAAGGATCTTTGAAGTATGTTATAACTACAATAAGTGATTATAACAAAGTAAAATATGCAAGCATTGTGACTATGCAACATCGTTTAGGGAAATCTGATACTGAATGATATTAAAAATCATCGTTTTCATAGAAATCGTGTGTGAAGGCACTTGACCTCCGTACAACAGCATACTCTCTAGTGGCGAGTCCTCCTTTTACGTTTACCTTTCTATCAGATAAGCTTGATCTACCTACGTTAATCCATTCCGCTATCAAACACCCAGTGAAGGTGCATGTTAGAATTGCTTTTGTGTACATGGTTTCAGCACTTATCCGTATTCACTGTCGGCTTCAGTGCATAAATAACGACCAAACTCTACTATGAGAACCTCTTAACGTATTCGGAGAATTAAACTGACGAAAGTAGGAAGTAGATGCTCCGGAAGAATAACGATATCAGACACCAAACTCCAGTGCGCAGTGCGTGCAAGAGGGGTGCAGCTCCATCATTACCAACTTAAAAAGTAAATTAAAAAAAACTGTTTCTAAAACTATTGCTTTCACTTAACATTAAATAGAGAACACTATTTGGAAAATATATATTTCCACACAATAAGCAGTAGCTATTGAGTTGATAAGTTGTCATTTCTACTTTTGGCGAATTTTTCAAATCTGGAGCGCCCCAAAACAAAAATATTGTGCAGGTTCAGAATTTGCAATAAATTGCTCACTTGTTATCGGATTTGCGTCAAACGTGCACCAAACGATATAGATTTTTTTTACGTATATACCACTTCATAACTCCAAAACTGTCAAAAATGGCGTTACACCCCTGTTGCTGCAAGGTGCTCAATTGCAATCTTCAAGTGCTAATCTCACGGAAGCAATTTAGTCAATTACCAAGGAGGAGGCTCAAAGAAAACGTGTTTTAAATTTCAAACCTTCGACGCAACACACTCGCGCAATTTTGTAGCCTCTTGCCCTCCAAATTTATCGATAGTGCCTCAGCACTTTATCACCCTATGACCGTCAATGTGGGAGGTTGACCCAATTTTCAAACAGAAACACAACTTTTTAATCCAACTTCCCAGCGGCATGTAACACTGCGTGTAAGATCGATCATCTCGGGGATATCGAGGATAGAATCCGCGTGCTGTGTGTTCGGCAGACCTCGCTTTCAACGCCCCCACATCCTCCCTCGTTTTTTCGCCAGAATCGACTCGAACGTCTCATTAAATCTCCGTTTCTATCGTGATAATGACGGAAATGACGGAAAGCACGTGTTAGTGGAGGATACAGACATTAAGGGCCCAGGGTGAGGTTATTCCACGAAGATCGTCGGAGATGCCCGAGAACTGAACATTGCGCGCGGCGCCCCTTCACGATCAATACGGCAACCCTTGTTGTAATACTGCGTTGCCCGCCGCGTGCAACGTCGGTCCAACTTTTTAACGGATTTTTCACGCGGAATCTCCCGTCGATCCGCTAATATCTTACGGGACTACGCGTTTAGGCACCGCGACATCGGCGTGTACCAGAAACAGGGCTGGTTCACTCGAGCACCACCGGGCGAAAAGGGTTCGCGATTATTGGTTGTTTTCTGAAACGCTTACGTCGGTTTCTTGGTTTTGTGACGATTTCGCTATTCGATTTTTGGGTTTGGCTGAACGATTGCTCGGTTAAAAATTTAAATTTTTGAACCCAGAGCCACTGATAGTATATAATTGTATGATTTTTCAGAGGGGAAGCGGTTTGCTTGAAATTTGGACCGGGTTTAGTAGATGCAGTGTGTTGTAGTTTACTGCTGATGTCTGTTACTGAATTATGATGGTTTCTTAAACTGTGATTGCAGATGGAGTTGATTGTGTTAGGAAGCAGTTTGAAGGAGACTTTATTGAGTAGGTGATATTCTTTCGGTGCACTTAGTTTCTTGGAAGCGGAGGTTGTTTAAATTATATTAATCCACACGTTGCAAGGATATGTAATTCTCTTTTAAAGGAGGAAGTTAATGGTCTTGAAAGCGGTTTGGGGAATGTATGTGTAAGAAATAAGTTTGTCTGAAACGTGTGCCTGTTGAAATCCCTTCACCTCGTCCAATAAAATTTATTAGCAGCACCGACATTTTTGGAGCTGTTCACTTGTTGCGCTTTACGTGTCTCAGTCTGCATATTTGACATATATTATCCAGATGAATTGAAAGATTAGTATGTTATGAAGATTGGACTTACCGATTATGCAAGCAAGAGCACAACACGAAAGATTAGGAAAGTAGGAACTACGTGAAGCGAATAAATAATTCACACAGGCAATGGAAAAGAACAGTTTCATGAGGTGCTTCGATCTATCGATTTTTTAGGTTTCGAGTAGCACTTTGATTGATTAAGAAATATAAAAAATTGATTTAAATTGTAGAGTCCACTTCAGGAGAATTATTTGAAAAAGTAGTCTGTACATTTCATGGTAAGTATCACGAATGTAACTTATTATTTAGACTACATTGGTATTTAATAATCAAGAGCAGAAAATAAACTTCAGTGGATGTATCACTTTTGCGAAATAAATGTTTGATCCAGTTTGATGATAAACCAATTTTAGCCTTTCAAAAAGAGGCATAAAATTTCATAATAATAATCTCAAAAATTACATTTATACTATCACCCCAATATACAGTACTGTACCGAAGTCTTAAACTACCCTTGTTTCCAGTCTTGCACCAGCATTTATCCGTACAATTAAAAAGCATCTCCATACAACATTATATTGAAATGCATATTTAACTATTTATAGAAAATCCATATATTTTCCACAGATTTTCCTAGGACATCCTGCAATAAGTGTTCCATGGTCAACTAATTCCATATGTGTATTTCAGTTCTGTGCGACGTATCTCTAAGCAGAACTAGGAGCAAATAACTTTATACATTTTAAGGGAAATCAGTGACAAATTTTGGAAATTCAACGTCACAGGATAGCCTGTACTGTACCGTTCCAGGAAATGAGAGTGAAACGCGCAGGGTAGGAAGAGAGAACAGTTTCGGCGAGAATAGTAGATAAGTAACTTCCTCTCATTCGGCAGAAAAGTGGGACCGTTTCCTATTTTTACGCGCTCCTTTTTTTTTCATTCGTTTCCTCTCGCAGATGAAGGGAAAAAATTGCAGGCGAACGACGCGAGGAGGATCCTCTCGACCCGAATTTTCCGTAGTTGCCAGCCGGAAGAGCGGTACTTCCGCCGTTAGTCGCAATATATTCACAGATTATTCGAAAATAGAGGCCCCTGCAAATCCACAGCGACTAATATCTCGCCGTTTCATCTTATCGCCGCTGTCCTTCGTTAATCGATTTACTGAACACATTCAATGGAAAGGGAAACAGAAACGTGTTTTTTGAAGCACGCTTTTGTCTGACTTTGTATATATAGTTTCAGGCACGATGAGTTTTTCTGAAGAAAAAAAACTGATGGTAACATATAGTTAATTTTAAATATAAATCTACAATTTTGAAATAGTTACTGGATGCACAGAATAATTCCAGCAACGTTTTAATTTTATTATATTGTAATCAGAGTTGGACATTATTTGATTCAAATTTTAATTTTGATTGATTGATTAATGCTTACGATTAAAAAATAATCGTCAAAAATTGGCTATTGATTTAATCGATTCATCAAGGTAATTGTCGATCGCTGATTAAAGAAACTTAATCGTCGAAAAAACAGCGATTAATTTAATCGATTGATGAAGTGAATCGGGTAATTATGCAGTATGAGGGAGGCAACTCGGGTGACCTTGACATTGACATATGTTGTCAAGAACATGACCCTGAATAACTTTATACTTCTAACTTAATCAGCGGTTCTTTTGCAGTTTTTGAGATATAAATACTTATATAAATGGATATTCTAGAATGCTTTAGTACCTATGAATGAACAAGACTCATATGAAATACTAACTTCAATATAAAAAGAATTTCAACAGTTAATCGTTAATTAATTTCTCGATTGACGGTTAAAATTGAAAGATATTTAATCGTTAACCGCAATTACCGACTAAAATAGGAATTCAATCGTTAATTGCGATTAACCACTAAAACAAGAATTCAATCGTTAATGGCTAACGATTAAAGTAAGAATGTAATCGTTAATCGTTGATACAATTTTTGCCCAACTATGATTGTAATGCATGGATGTGTATAAAAGGTTATCACTTCTCGACAACTTTGTATACGAAATTTCCAAGTAGCAATATCATTATAATCCTCTAATTATCTTAACCCTTCGGTCACACATTATAATCATAAATTGGTGACATGGGCTTCAACTGCACCCCAGCGTTATTTTTTAGTTGCCATTTTCCTATTTCCGTATCTTTTAACTTTTAAGTGACAATGGTACCTATATTTGTAATACTCATACAATCATGCTCTAATAGTCTGTTTCTAGAAATATAAATTTTGATATGATGAAATTTCTAGTTCAAGAAGAGCGATTTTTCACAGTTGTGGAAAATAGCGATATTTGTTTTCCACGATAAATCCCCGTCGGAAGTCATAAACGCTCGACATTTGAACTCGAAAATTGCTCTTGGGGTGCGATACACTCCATGTGATCTCGAAGGGTTAAGTACAATTTTTCCAAGTAAATATATTATTTTCCTATTCACATGGTATCACACTCCAACCTCTAAAACAGCAGCTTTATCGTCGAAAATATAAAAATCCACGAACCAATAAATTCACATCGAACAAAGCTTTTTATTCTACTTTTTTGTTCTCCGTTAAGTACCACCGATTATTAGAACCCACCTTAAAACCCGCCATCCGTGAAAACAGGCTGAAACAAACTTCTGAAACAGCTTCGTGCTCATTCCTCTGATTTAATTGTTCATTCATCAGCCAGTCGAACGAAGTGACGCGGGATTAGATTATATTAATTCCTCATTACTAAAACCACCCTGTGAGAGTTGACTTTCGTTGTGGCAATGGCAGCTCTGGTTCGCAGCCGACAAGTTTGCCTACCTACTGATTTATAGCTTTTAAGAGGATTGCACGGGCGTCGGGGATGCGCTGGTGGAATTTGGCGGGAACGTTTTATCAGCCGCACATAATTGTTCGTGAACGATATCGCGGGTGACCCGCTGTGTATAAATCGCGGCGACGCCTCTCCTATCGCTCGGCGCGCTGCTAAATTTTAACGACTACTTCCGCCGATCTCGTTTATGCAATTATCACTGGCCGCGCGCTTCCATTCTATTCCTCTGCATGAATTATTTTCGCGCGTATGTATTTCCCCGCTCGGCCACACGCGTCTCGTTAAGAATTTATTTTCGCCACGCCGTCGAAACGCGGCTCGGCCAACCGGTCACCACCGCCGTTGGCGCGACTGAAAGGGCTAGTAACGAGCAAACAAGCGGGCAGATACAAAAAATAATACCCAAAGCGGGATCTGGATTTCGAATTATCGTGGGAAGTTTCGGAACCGTCGTGTACCATTCGCCTCTATTGTTCCAACTAATAGGCAAACATGCGCGCACGTATGAACGAATTTTTTGGTAACTGGACTACCGTTCCATCGTTTCACCTTCCGTGTTTTCGGGTGGAATGTTGTGAGCCTGGGGTAAATTTGGAACTATGGGAAATTAATTATTCCTGTGGGTACTCCTGGTGTCCATATTTTTGGCAGTTGTAAGTAGTTTAAATTATTTTCTTTTACGGTAGTTTGATAGGTACCTATTTATGTACCTATATATAGAATACAGAGTGTTTTTATGTAAAAATTTCTTTCGTCATTGCAGTGTAATCTGATAGTGCGAGGGAAAAAATTGTTTCTAGGAACTCACGGTTATTTTACAATCACTTTGTTTTCTTTTAAGGGGGTAGGTTACCCCTTCAACAGCCTAAAATCAACCCCTTCTTCAAACGCATATTCGGAAGTAATAAATGAATTTCGTTGACTGTAATGAACAAAAAGAAAATTTTAAATATATTTACAGAAAAAAAGTTATAAATACAAATGTGAGAGCGTGATACGCGATGCACCGTCTGATGGTGAATACGATTCCGGACAGGTGAATTACCTAAAACACACAGTAAAGGCATTTTTATAATCTGTAAGACAATCTTCATCTTGTATCGGAAGCAAAATTTTGATAAACAAATTAATACAACTTTTATGTTTATGTATATGATTTTATCCTTTTTTGTAGGAAACATATTTTTATCTTTTTTTAAGAATTTATATTGAAAATGTGCTTCCGACACATTGTGGGGAATAGTTCCCTGCACCTCCCTGTAAATTTTCATTCAAATCGTTGCAGAGGTTTTCCAGATTTTATGTTCACCTTTTTGGAAAACGTAGTTTCTGAGAACTCGCATTTATAGTTGGACATGCAGTTTTGTCGTTATCCGATCTCATGTACAGGCTCGTACATTTTTGCCTGCAATTCCTTTAATTTTTGAAATTTCGGGGCCCAGTTGCACTTAAAATACGTAGAAAAGTTATAGCCAGCGGAATATGCAAAAATCCTAAAAATCAATTTTTGAAAATTTCAAGGGTAACTTACCCCCTTAAAGGGTTAGGACACAGTAACGAGCCAAGAAAGCAGACGATTTTTAGACGACGATCATAAGAAAAGTAAACAATCGATTAAAATAAGGTTTTGTGTTTTAGTTCACTATATTATGAACTTTAAGAAAAGCATATAATATTTACAAAATAGCATTTGTACGCTGTGCAATGTCTCCATTTAAAATGTCCTTTTTTTTCCCGATGACCAACTGGTTTCAAATAAAAAAAGTATCTTTGCCACGTCGAATGAATTCCCGTCGAATAAACTGGCGCTTTGAATAAAGATACTTCGGGTTTTTTTTTTTATTCGACGACGAACGAATAAAAGTTATCTCTTTAATCGAATTTGAAATTTTTTTGAAGATAATTTTATGCCCACCTCTGGTCCTAACCCCTTAAGTGATATAGAAATTTTGAAGAATTTAGTACATTTCTCACCTACAACCGCGAAGTTGTTAATGAAAATTAAAACCAAAGTTAATGAAAATTAAAACCAAATGTATATAATATTCTCTAAGTAGTATATTATATTAAACAAAACTCTGCACGTACATATTACCACATAGAAGAAAATCAGCGAATGTAGAACCAAAGACCACAGAAGCTGCCTGTCTACACTTACTAAACCCAAGCATTTCACATCGAAAGTCTCACCCGAACCTTGTCCATCCAAGTTGGTTTAAACCTGTATGTTCAGTAGAGGTCTATGTTTTCATAGTTCATTATACACGCTGCCCACTTCTGTTAATTACTGTGCACCCTGCGCGCTTGAATTCCGTTTCCAGGCATTTACACATAAAAACTCCGTAGATTTATCCGACTGCAAGCATTCCATAGTACGCGGCGTATACAGAACATAAATATGAAACCGTTCACAAAGAAACAAAGCGAGTCTACGCCGTGGCGCGACTGGCTGTAATTAAAATACATCAACCTGCTTCATTTTTCTCCCATCGTTCTCCACCCAGGAGCCACATCATAAAGATTGGCGCCATCACAAGTCCGCGACAGTGGAAATGGTAATGTGTAATCAGAAGCGAAAACACGAGGGGAGGGGAGGGGGGGGGTTGGGGCGAAAATGGCGGAGAGGGGGCAGTGTCGCTGAGAAAATGTAAACAATTTATGTTAATTAACGTTAGCCTTTGCCCGACGTCCTACGCCCGTCAGATGAGAACGATACGTCGCTTTGCCCCGTCAGAAAGTCGCTCGACGTTTTTCGTTCTGTATTTCAGGAGCACGGTCTGTCCCTTTGATCATTTTAAGGCACAGTTCCCATTATAGAGCTTTGTGAATGTAACGAGTTCGTAAAAAGAACCACGAAGAAAACGATAAAGTATCGTATTCGGGGATACCTCGTGCCGGGATGTCCATTCTGTGCGTTAATTAAGAAGCTTCGGAAAAAAGACTCGGACCAACGGCTTTCCTCTTCAAACCAGCGGGAATGTTTCAGAATTATCACAAAACGGAGCAGCAAATATTATTTTGCGTGGGCGGATGCCGACAAAGTGTCTCTCGTTTTATTCGTCGCCCTTGTTAGGCCGATAGAGATTTTTTGGAATTGGACGATAAGCCGCCGGATCACGGCAGCGGTATCGAGCTCGGGACAATGAGAGTCATTTTCTTCGTCATCCTGGTTTCCTACCGAACGAAGGAATTCGGAGTATCACAGATTACGGGACGGTATCGCGAACCGCTGTAAAAACTGGGTCCATCATCAGGAGCCAGTAATAAGATAAGGTTTTGTACCCATTCGTTCGTTAGGAGAGATAGGGCTGAATACCGGAAGCAGCCACGAGATTGCCCGAAATAGAACGGTAAAATGGTACGTAGAACGAGAATGAGGGGTATCAGCGGTCAGAAAAACTCGAGCGCTACGCACCAATCGTATGAATGGAGATATCCTCGTACACTGGACAGGAGAGGACTTGCTATAAATTCAGTTTTCTTCGAACTATTCACTTAGCTAGGAGATAAAGAGGCATTTCTTAATGTATAGTTGATAATGCAGCATTTCGTGTGTCACGTCGTTTTATCGGAATTGATGATGATTAAATTTGAATGAATGGACGGTTTTATTACTGAGAATTATTGCTATTACTTTTGGAAGAATTCCAATAACGGATGGAGGCTTGTAATATGGCTTCGCTGTTGTGATTGTTGACCATTTGCGAAATTACATTGAAAAAATATCTTTTGTAATTTGGAATATGCGTAGTGTTTTTGAAGTCATGGGAAATTAATGTACAGCAGCTGAGCATGTGGACATCTTAAATGTGAATGAAGAGAGACGTTTATTTAGTGGATCAGTATTGTTATGTGAAAATGAAAATGTACAGTGAGCCACGAAAATATTCGAACGCTGGCTATTAAAACAGTAAACAATAAAAATATACATGTTAGACTCAAGTTCTAAAAGTAATGTTGTAACTACACAAGTATCGAGATTATATATACCAAATTTGAAATGAATCGGATAATATTTGTAGAAGCTTATGAAACATTTATTGCAAAGGTGTTTTGAAACAGGGTCACAAAAGTAATCGAATGTCATCAACTATATGCACCTTATTTTAGATTAATATTTATTTGGGCCACCTTTGGCTCAAATTACGCTTTTTAGACGTTGTCGCATGCTGTGCACTAGTTTCTCAGTTATTTTAGATTTCATAGAATTCCATACTTCTGCAATCTTGTTTTAGTACGTCTTTCGAAGTTATGTTGTACTTATTTAATCCCCTGCCGATTTCCGCCCACAAATATACGACGAGATTAATTTCCAGACTTTATGGGGTTGTATATAACCCATGCGATGTATTATACAATAATCATTCTTAAATAATTTGGCCGCATGCTTGCGGTAATTGTCTTGCTGGAAATAAAAAATTTCCAATAACCCCAATTTGGTTGCACATTCTTCTAAATTGTTTTTTAAAGTATTTAAAAATGTATGTTGATCTAAAATGCCATCTATAAAAACGAGATTTCCAGTGTCGTTTGCAACCATAATAAAAATTACGACACAACTTTGAATGACGTACTAAAACAAAAGATTTTAGAAGTATGGAATTCTATCGAATCTAAACTAACTGAAAAGATAGTGCACAGCGTGCGACAACGTCTGAAAAGCGGAATTGGAGCCAAAGATGGCCTAAATAAATATTAATCTAAAATAAGGTGCGTATAATTAATGACGTTCGATTACTTTTGTGACCCTGTTTCAGTACATCTTTGCAATAAATGTTTCATAACTTCTACAAATATTATCCGATTCATTTCAAAGTTGGTACACAATAAACAATTTATTGTTTAATCTCGATACTTGTATATTATAGTAGTTACAACATGATTTTTAGAACTTAAGTCTAACATGTATATTTTTATTGTTTATAGTTTTAATAGCGTGCGTTCGATTACTTTCGTGGCTCACTGTATATTTTAAACTTTAGAATTACGGAAAAGAGATCAGTGAACAGAGATACTCGATTTTTGATTATTATGCTAATTCTGAAGTTAGAATTAGCATAATAAAGTGGGGTAGAGTGTAACAAAAAAGTTAATAATGCTTGTAGACAACAGAATGTATATTAAATCAACTTTTCTTTTGTACTTAAACAACCAACAGTCTTGGACCTTCAAATCAGAATGAGCAAATGTTAACAATTATCTTTTTTTTAAATCTAATCAATTTGGCACTTTTTCGAGATCACATAATTGTTACAGTGTGCTCGAGATCTGGGGTACAGTTTAACAACGTTAGGGATACAATATAACAGAACAGGACACACTATAACAATTGCACAAAATCTTAAAAATACCAACAAAATACTAGAAAATCTTTAACTTAAACTATATATTTTCAAAATATATTCTGGAAATGAGTAAGAATGTGCTTGACGTTTTGTATTATTTGCCATTTTAGGAAATGGCAATATAAGTTCTATATCATCCATTGCAACAGTTATCAAACCCAGTTCCAGCGAAAAGTAACTGATGTAATATTCATGTTACACTGTACCCCGTTGCACTGAGCCCAATTCGGTATAAACACAACAAAATATCAACTGGAATTTTATAGGGAATGAATACCGGCGAACTTTATTGTTATATCAAGCAACAAATATATGTAGTTTGTTTTCAAATTATTATTACTAAAGCATAATTACTGTATGTTGGAATAGAAACAAAAATCTTTTATTTGAAAAACCCTATTTTGGTAGATATTATCATCGATAGGTACGATGCCGAAAAATGACATCAGGATCAAGATGACGCGTCATCTTGACGGCAGGTGCGTTTGTCAAAAACGTAGAATGACGGGATAAAGATGTTACAAAAAAACAGAAATACTTTCACTGTTATACTGTGCCCCGTGTTACAATCAACCACACCTGACACTAAATATAGAAACCATATGTAGCTATAATACTAACTTTTCAAGAACTGGGATGATGCATAAATAATTTGGAAAAAATTTTGGTTTTTTTTACGTAAAAACACCTGTATCGCGCTAATCAAAAGTCAAACATTAGAGAAATCTCGAATTTCATTGCCCATTGCATTAGGCAGAGTTGCGTTTCGACGAGGTCGCCCATTCAGTGCGCGCAATCGTTTACTTATCGCGCGAGCCGCGCTTCCGCTTCCGGTTAACTTATCTGCACACGCACTCTCGTGCTTTTCCGCAGCGGCGCGCGCCCTTCCCGCGACACTGGCCGCCCGCGTTGCTCGAGTCTCCAGCGTTCTTTTTTTCCGCGAGGGAAGGGCGCGCGCGACGTGGTAATCCCGCTAGGATGGAAATCCTCCGACGACCCTTCTCCTGTCTTATCTCGTCACGCCTGCACCTTCCGCGATGCAAATCTTCTTGGATCGTGCAACGGGGCCCAGGCAGCCCCGCGGCGCGAGGATTTTAAATTGATGGGACCACCTGTCCCCTATCTCGCGCCCACATTTACGCGGCCTCCAGGACTGAATTGCTTGATGGATGTTCCCGCGAGGAGCGCGACCTTCTTCGCCGCAGCAAACACGCTCTTTACTTGCCCGGCGGCGTGTAGAAATCTGGGAGGCTTATCGATTGATAAAAGATGCTTGGGGTTCGCGACGTTTTGGCGTCTATGGCAACTTCGGAGTGGTTGGGGATGTAAACATTCCTTGCTAATGTTTTCTCCATTTTTGTGGAGATAGGGGACTTGATTGTGGAGGGGGTAAGATGTTACTGATAGGTCGAGGAGGGTTTGATTAATTATGAAAAAATATTTTCGATGAATGAACCAGGTATGGGATGTTTAAGGGACATTCCGGAAAGACGCTCGAAAATGGGTGATTTTTACGAATTGTTTACAGGGTGAGGTTATAACAAATTCTAAAAAATGTCTTTGGCTTTTATTAATACACTCGTTAGGACACCAAAAAAAATTGTTTCGTGTTTTCGGTGTTAATGCATTTTTTAGGTGGCGCTTAGTGCAGCGCTGCTAAAAAGAGATTCCTAATATTGCATGAACGGATTCGAAGAAACGTTGCGGCATTTGATTCGTAATTCGACTTGCTATCGTATCATCCTCTCACATCATTTTTTGAAACACGGATTATTTTTTTATTCGCATATTACTTGGTTTTTTGCACCATTTCGTTCAAACGTGCACCAATAACCATAATAATGTTAGTGATAGAAATTTGAAGAAATTTTTCGAGTTTTGATTTTAGACGATCCTGTGAGTAAATTTCATGGTTACCGTTTAGGCATCTCTTTTTGGCAGTGCTGCACTAAGAATAAGCGCCATCAAGACTGAAAAACATGAAACAAAAAATTGTTTGTCCCCGAACCAGTGTATTAATAAAAGCGAAACACATTTTTTAGGATACGGTATAACACCTCCTTGTAAAAATTCATAAAAATCACCGATTTTTCGAGCATCTTGACCGGAGGGTCCCCTTAAACACAACTTACTTAAAATAGTCAAGAATGCTCCTAAATGCTTCCAGAAATTATCCTTTTCCCACAAATCTTAAAATACCGCATTCCATTTTTTAACCAATACCTTACTCACTTTATTTCACTCCAAGGCGCCATTGAGGGTACTTTTTATGCAGTCGTTTTTGTAAAAAATGAAGCATTTCTTTTTCAATTAATTACAAAGAAAATAATTGAAAAAGAAACTTGTTCTTTGATACAATGTTCAGTAACATCATAAACTTTAAAAAAACATGTTTGTTTGATCTATCTGTAGTGTCATGTATAGACCATACTTTCGACTAAGCAAACATGTGTTTTTAAAGCTAAACAGAACATTCCACATACATACCTACCTATATTTAAATTGACCACAAAACCGAAACAGAAATTAAACAACCCTATTCTCTAGCTGCAAACAAACAATTCTCTAGCTGCAACTTTTGCCCTCATGTAATCTGCATCCCCCACAATTCAAAGTTCTATAAACCTTCTCCTCGCTCAATTAATTCGAGTTATCGCATATTTCTGATCGATTCAGTGGTGGAATTTCGCGATCGTGTAACGTGCCCGAATATTGCCGGAAATCCAGACAATCAGGGGCCTACGCTTCAAGAATGGAGGCGGGATAAAATGAAATCGTTCCTCAAAAGGTTTCCCTCCGCTATCGGTTTCGTCTCGTATCTTTCGACAGCGGTGTGTCACGACGCGCGGACATCTCTATTCCTCCCTGGCTTCCGGTCGGGCGAGAGAATGCCGACGTTGGATAAAGAACGAAAATGGATGCCGGAATATTGGAAACCGGCTTCGGGGTTTTGACTCGCTGAAATATTCATTGAGCTAAAGGCCGTGTTAGCATTTCGTCGCTTTCCCGCCTCTTCTTTTCCTTTCAAAGCTATTCGAATGTAACCGCTCGCCGCGTGCACCTTCTCGACGTCGTTCCCTCGACCAGTCCTGGAATTCCTTGCCCTTACTTTCCGATGAAACTGGTGCGCGTGTTGCAATTGCAAGTGTGAGAATATTAAAAAGGTTTACAAGTCTCTGAATGGTCTGCGCTACAAAACTGTGGGAACGAAATTGGACCAATCAAGGGGTAACATACCTACCCCTAACAGGTCAGAAAATAGGGTCACTTTTATAATTTTTCTTTCCTATAAAGAAATGTCATATTTAAAAAAGGAGATATACACCTTGTCGCGTATAAATTAAGCTGTATTCTCTTGAAAAAGAAATTTGATATCTTAAGAAATAGTGCCGTAGCACCGTAAAACACACAATACCATCAAAACCATTAATACCAACAAACTAAAATCAACGATCTTACAGTCTCAAAGACGACAATCTTAAAAAATACAATCACCCCATCAACCCATCTCCCTTATCTCATGAATCAATTATCATTCCCCTCACTCTTCTCAACTACAACCCCCACCCCCACGAAGACACTCAACCCGACACTCTCACTAACAACACTATTCCATCGCCAAACAAAAAAGAAAAAGAACATCTCGTAAAACTTGTTGCAGCAACTACTGGCCATAAAACAGAATCGCCCAACATCATCGAGGACCAGTGCAGACGAGGACAAGGAACACCTACCTACCCGGCAGGAACGGATAAATTTAGGCGGCGAATGAGAGAAAGGGGCCGTAAAGGCGTGGAAAAAACGAGGAGGACCGGGTATAAGTGCATCGGGCGGGCGGCTCAGACTTCGTTAGACCGCGTCTCCTGCTTTATTTCCTCCGCATCCTTTACGCGGGGCCAGTTACCCTCTCGCCTCTGGCAATCGGCCAGAAGAACCAAGTCGTTGATAAAGCGACGGGCAACGGACGGTCAGCCCCCGTTACGATTGCCTGCGTGTGCCCGTGTAGCACGGTCGGGGGCGCGCAACCCGTACCTGTGCACGGGCACACGCGGACCGCGCGGTTCAGCGCGTATTTGCCTTGCGGCTCGATACGGGTAACGCCCGGCGAATTCACTTTTGGTGGGAATTTATGTTTTCGCCAGCGGCGCAAAACGGCTCGCGTCGGACAGCTATCCGCGAGGGAATTCCACACGCGGTGAGTGCGAAATGAGGGATTCCGCGAACGCGAGGGAGCACCGCGGGAGCGTAGCTTTGTGAAATTTTCCCGCGTCGCGCTCTTTTTTTTTCGCGGTCAGGCTGGACCAACGGCTGAGGAGCCGAGCTGCTGGGCACGTTCGCGGGCATCGTTTTTATAAATGAATTCGTGGAACGAACCGAAGGGTAATGGCGAAGAAGAAGAGTTGGGGGTTGGAAGGTTCAAGGGATGTTAGTGAGTTTCGTGCTGGGCTTGCTAGTTGGAGTCATCGGTAAGATTTTACTTAGCAGACCCTGGAAAGAGTATATGTAGGGGAGAGTGGGGATAGTTGAACCACTTTTTTTGTTTATTGTTATTTCTCTATAAAATATTTTCATAAGTTATGTTTTTTTTTAATAAAATGAAAAATCAAACATTCCTTTATCATTTGCGAAATTGTTTTGAAATGTAATGCGGTTTATTTTAGATTGTGTGAACAATTACATCAATGTATCACCACGCGTGGGGATAGTTGAACCATCCCGTGGGGCGAATAGAACCACTATCAGTTGGAATAAAGTCTATACTTCCGGAAGTTCAAATTAATTAAAAAAATTCTGCTTGAAGTATTGTGAATATTTGGTGGTTAAAAATCTACAATTATATATAATAAATAACCATTTCCGAATTAAAAAATATAACTTTATTACTCCGAACAAATCGTGCCGTGTAATCACAATGAAAACCAATATGACAATTTTTTCTACTTTTTCATTGTTATTGTTACATTCTTCATTCCAAACAAATTTTTGGCAGGTTTTTTTCAAACACTTTCCCTTCGTTTTTTTTTAAAGTGGTTCATTAAGCCCCACAGGTCATGAACAAATTACGAATGTTCTTAACTTAACAACAAACTTTTTTCGACAAATGAAAAGGTCAGAAATATAGCGGTTTAGGTAACTCAAAAGTGTTTAGCGCAAATATAAGAAGTTACAGACACACAGCGCTTCTACAAACGCATGTGAAGTTAGGTTATGCATAGACCTAACTATATTTAATATGGCAGCCGAAAATTACTAGAAGAAACAGAAATATCCCTAGTGATTCTACTATCCCCACTCTCCCCGATGTAAGTAGGTACAGTTGTCTCGTTCAATTGTGGCCGCGTGCCTTCTAATAGTGACTCACTTCACATTGTTGACTCTTTTTTTGCGAACATTTCTACAATAATTTGTGAACATGATTTAGGGCATTGCCATGCCATGGCGCGACATCGATTCCCGTCTAGAAAAGAATTCTATAAATTAATATTTTTTTTGCTATCTAAAACACTCGCAAATAAAAAGTATTTGTGCTCATCGATTGGGGTAATGCCTACCTGTAAGGATTGAAAACACAAGTATTTTCGAGATTTTTTTTTAAAAACGAAGACTTTTTTAAGTAAACGGTTGTATACTCGATAGTATATATTTTACAGTTCTTGCATTTTTTTTTTGCAATGCTATAACTAAATAAATAAGGGAATTATAGGCGATCTCCCGTCAGTGTTTTTTTATTTAAGCACTTTACGGTGACCATTGTTGCTTTCACAAATAAAAAATTCGACCTAATTTAGTTGGTATATTAGATTATCTAGTCCTTAATCGTGGCTTTTTCATTTCCGTTGCGTAGTTTCTATTTTACAGATGCAAAATGATGAAAAATGAGAGCGATTCTGTGGCGGAAATCAATATTTTTGTTATGAGAAGCCGCCATTTTGTAACAAATTAAATTTTGGAGATAATGAACGATTAAGGACTAGATAATCTAATATACTAAGTTTCCACCACTTTTTTATTTCAGATGAACCAGGTAAAAATTAGAGTGGTCTCCACAAACTATTGAAAAAACAATCGTTGCGAGGTGATCGCAGATATTTCTTTTATTTATTTATATTTTCCACCGCAAAAATTACTACAAGTAGTTTAACATGTACACTTTCGAATACATAAAGGTTTGATTAAAAAAGCCTTCAAGTTTTTCCCTAAAAAATTCCCGAATATACATGTTTTTTTCAGACCTCACAGGTAGACGTAATCACTAGGTACCAACCTCTTAAGTGAGCAACACCTAAAAAATTAGTCAGTCACGTTGTCAATGAAAATTTTGCAAAATATGCAAATATGTAGGTTTCCATGAACCTGTAAATCACACTTAACTACTCCCAGAACATTATCGTGTATCGATCCCACGGTATATTCGAGACTCTCTCGGCCATGGATAGAACGTAATCGCTTGGAGTTATTGCAGGGGAAAAAGGGGCGAAGATTCTGGAAAGAGTAATCGTCGAACCGCAAGTTCGTATCTTGCCAGCGTTAATTAACCTCACATTCTTCCCATTACATACTCCTCAATGATTAAACGACCGTGATAACAAGTCTTCCTAACTTCCTTCGCGTTCAAACTTTCAAGCACGCGGCCGCATTCGAATAGATTCGCCATGAAATAGACGCGGAGGCGTATATAGCTGGTGTGCTCCGAGGCATGCCTGCGATTTGTATAATGTATACGTGCCACGTTATTATAATGCTTTCGTGCACTCGCCGTTACGGATTTGTTCGTCAATTAAGCGATACGACATGGATAAAGCGGACGGCTTAAACTTGAGGCTGATGCATGGTATTAAATGGCGTTACATCAGCCTAGAAGCAGCAATATTTCAAACCGCGCAAATTGCCACGCTGTGATTTTGCATTTAGAGTTCGTTTCATTGGAATTGTTGTGGGAGTCGAGTCAGTATGGATGAGAAAATTGAAAGATAATATGTTTGATTGAAATGTGGAAGCTTGAAATAAATGGGGTATACAGTAACTTTCACTGTTATTCAAAGTGCAAAGGTTGAGTAAGAAAGAGAGTCTGTTTACTGTCAAGTATTTCAGCTTGTATACATATTTGATGTACAAGGTGTGGGTGTTTTATTTAAACGCTTTCACGCGATTTTGATTGAAATTGTTGGTTATTTAAAGGTGTACTTCGTAGAGGAGCATGTATATGTATATCTTGATGTACACCAGAGTACGATAGAATCGCATGTTTATCAATTATGATTTAAATAAAAAGAATATGAAGATTCAAAATGTTTACCTTAACATTAAAAGGCACCACAATATGGTGACACTGAAGGTACCAAGTTTTACTATTTATGAAATTATATTAAATACTATTATTCACCATAACCTATTATCTGACTTACAATAAATAATAAAATTCAAGTGCATAGATTTGTTACAATAAGGACCAATATTTATAGCCAACTTAAAGATTAAGACTTACAAGATTTGTTAAACCTCAAATAGAATTTAAAGCAGACTTTATTGCATATTTAAAGTTATCCTCCCTTGACACAGAATCCTATCCACCATGTTATAAAGTGTTTTAAGAGAGATCATAAAGGATGTACAAAAATTAAACGTATCAAACGATTTTTCAATTCTGTGCTATCTCTGTAGAATGTTCAGCTAATAATTACATTTACTACGACTATTATGTGCAAATAATATCCCTAAGCGATCGAGAGACTTCAACTATTCGACGCAGTGTAGTGGTTAACCATCAGCAAATCGTACGGATCCATCGATCAATTTTTATGTGGCACGCTGCCGCCTTTCCTCTGCCTGACTCGTTAATGCATTCGAGGTCGAATCGATTGCCTTTCGGTGTTAACGGAGCACGGCTTTCGAAACGCTAGACTACGTGGAAAATGACATGGTCGATGATTAATGCGATTCTGATCTCCTTAGCGCTGCAGTTCATCGTTTATGTCTTCGGTAAACGTTGCGTTCGTTTGGCAATTGTGTCTTCATCGAATTTACAGATGCTGTAGGTGTAGAAATATTACAGCAAGTTATTATTCGTCTGAATGATTTATACTGAAAACATTTTTTAAATAAGTATGTATGAGAAAGTGGAACGAGATTATAATTCGTACTGTATTGGTTTGAAACTACGTCTGACCATAGACGATCCGTTTCTACTGTCGCGTTTTGATACATTTGAACATACAGATCGATTGCGCCGAATATTATTTATTACGAAGTGGTGATCGCACACGATTTTTAATTCCGGTTCATTTTGAAAATTGTTTGGAGTAACAGTTGTTCAGATAAACAAATACTTTATAAGGATGTGTAAATTTGCCATCGACACTATTTTAGAACTCTCTTTAATTTTGCACAAACTTCAAATACTTCCTTCAGTTTTTCTGAATATATTTGTCGAAATTGTAGTAGAAGTAATATCCTGTATATTTTGGTATTATTTTATTTTGTCACTTCAAGTGGAATAAACTGCATACAGTTACAGAATATGTACTGTATTATCGACAGTAGAAGAAGAATTCCAATAAAAGGATATATTATAACTTAATTTACGATATGCTCTAGAGACGCGGTAGCGTCTCGACGCCAAGTACATGTTTCGACACGCCGTATATGTCGACTGTCGCTAACGCTATCATTTACTCGTCGCCCGGCTAATCCAACCTAACCCGAAACTTATTTCATTAATATCTCATCACGCCTGCAATATTATCTAAATTTAAAGGCATTTTTCTTATGTAAAGAAAAATGCATATCAGCTTTCGAATAAGACCAATTTCAATAAAATCGGTCCACGCATGACAGAGATATCGAAATATCGTCTCATGGATCAGTCGGAAACGGTAAGATTTTTCTTCTGATTCTTCTGATTCTTCTGATTCTTCTGATTCTCCAGTCAAAATTTTCGACAACATATATATATACGCGTTACACACACACACCTTCAGACAAAAAGAAACTAACATATGTTTCGTTCGTCGACTCTCAGTACGTGTACACGCACACTTTCAGCCAACAGAAACTAACACATGTTTTGTTCGTCAAACGCTACCTTCACTATGCAATCTACTCAAACTTTTGACAGCTTACAGTCAGGTTATAACCTGGCGAGTGTTAAATAAGATAAGTTTTCAAAATTTGAGATGCCACGTGTTTTTACAAATATGTATCGTTGTACCATTGAATTGCAATCAAAATGCAGTCTCAAACACAAGGTAAGTTACCGAAATTTGAATTGAGACATGTTTAAATATCATCAAACTGTTTTTTATTTGTAACTACTTAAACTCAGGATTTTATTTAGGTATATGTAGATAATCGAAGCGTAAAATGATGCTGGGATTGAATTTATCCTGAATTCTGTCCCGTGATAATTTGTAAATATAAATCACAAAAAATAGATAATCATATAATATTAAAAATTATCTGAAGTCATTCCCTATGCAAATTATCTTTGCAAAAAAAAGTGAGATCCCGATAAAAACTTTAAAAAAGTAAAAAAATTACGCTAAGTACATGAAACAAAAAAAAAATACAAAAAATAGAAAATAATTACAAAGTAAAAAAGATGTGAAATCAAAATGAGCTGCAAGCACATAAAGGTGCTTTCCTGCTGCGTGCAACGGCGACACTGTGTAACACAATAAAAAACAAGAAAATATGTCCACGGCCTGGAAGTCAAATACTTGGCGTGGCCAGGCAAAGTATTCTCAGATCATCAATACCCATACCTTCCCCCTCCACAGGCTTTCAGATAATTAGTCTATTTAAAACACAGCCAATATGAATACACTTTTATTATTTTGCGTTTTAAAATAATTGTCAGATCATTCATCGACATCTCGACCTTTCCTGGCCACGCCAAGTATTTGACATTTTATCGGGTTTCTATTTTACCGGTGGCAGAACGTGTGCGTAGTAACGACTTTAGTTATGACTGGACGATGCCAGCTTTGGAAGTCACCTCTGTTCAGACGGTTCGGCCACGAGACGCGATATATACGTCACTCGGCGTGCAATAACCGACCGATAATCCAACACTTCGGAAATACGTACGCGTGTATTCCCTCGCGAGGCCTGCTTGGTGTCCCCCCACCAAAGCCCATATTCGCGGGCGCGAGGGTCATTCGTTCTGTTGACATCGTTGAGTTAAGACGTTTCAGTAGCTGCGTATTTAAATGGTACGCCTATATTATATCTATCGTCACATAATTACTTCTAATCATTATTAGTCTTCTTGTTTACTGTCCACCGTCACTTGCTGCTACTATTAATAAACTTTCGTCCCGAAATTGATTAAATATCGCGAGAAAACCGTTAGACGTTCGTCGCGTATTCCCTTCGTTGCCTTCGTACCGATATTTCAGCACATTTAGTGCACACATATCGTGTCTCGGTATTCAATTACATCCCTTTTCGGGCATATTTCAAGTTTATTTGTTGTTTAAATGCCTTACGAATGTTTTAATGCTTTTGTTTCAACTTGTTGTATCGTTCGGTTACAGACGTTGAGGCGGGAATCGAAAGCAAAGGGCAGGCGACGCCATGACACTTGACGGTTAATTTGAAGGGTGCTTGGATGGATAGCGTCTGGTCATTCCTTGGAAAAAGAAGGTGGCAATACGTGTGGTATACGTATTTTTATCGTTATTTTATTGAATCATTGTTGGCTGTGAGGGTGATGGGTAACTTTGCACTCGGTTAATATCGGGATGAAATGGGAAAAGATTGAATTATGATAAATTGAATAATTCTAGTCGGATTTGTTTAAACATTTCAAAATGGCGTCAGTAGATGTTTACGAAATATTGGAATGATCGAATTCTATTGCATTTCGGTCGCGTTTACGTATAATTCAATAATATTTCAATGATTTTTAAGAATCTATTTCTATGAAGCTAGTTTAATTGCATTTACGTTCGGTTTTGGATGCAAGTTTTGTTCTTTATGTACAGAAACTGCGTAGTTGATCGAGGACATGCTATTGAAGCATGAATAATTAACGAATTTTGATTCTTGCAATGAATTTTGGATATTTATAAAGATCGTGATATTTTTTCAAGTATTATTCGAATAACACGAACGTGCTTACAACTTTAATGACGAAAGCCACTACTACGGTTCATTTAAATGTAATAATTATTTCTGATGAATATATTCAGGATAATATCGTGTTACTGAAATGCAAAGCTGCTCCTATCGAGCGAGCATTCTGTATTTTCTCACCACACCTTGTATTCTAAATAACAAGGAGCGAAAATTCCTTGGCTGGTCCAAGAAAAACAATATTTCCTCGTGACAAACACTCGATGAAACCACATCCACCCCACCCTCCGATCCTACTTATTTTTCAGAGATTGTGACCGCGTGCAATGCGGCCAAATAGAGTCAGTGTTTATGACGTACGAAGTTTTACGTTTTGAAGAGCACAGTTGCTCATAGTAGAGTGTCGTTAACAATTTTGGGATACGCGAGGGTAGAGTCAGTGTTTTCTACGCAATTTATATTCTTTCGCGAGCATCGGAGCTCTGACTATCGAATCGCGAGAATAGATTCAGTGCTTTGTTCGACAATTATCTTTGGGGCGCGTTAATGGTCTATTTCTTTATTTTTTTTACATTTGAAAGCGAAACTCGTTATCGGAAATTAGAGCCAGTGCGTCAGAAGAGGAGATTTGTGCGCAGAATATTATTGGAAAGATGTAAGTATCTATGTATTTCATTTAATTCCTTTAAAGTAGAGTTCATTCTTCAAAATACCAGAAACAAAAAATTAAAAAATTAAAGGAAAATTAATTTCTAGAATAGAATCACCAAGAAATTCAAAACTAACGAAACTTTTTATAATTTAGACATTTTAAGAAAAAAATTTGTTAATTTTATTTGTTAATATTTAATTTTTTAATTTTTTTCTTAAAATGTCTAAATGATACAAAATTTCGTTAGTTTTGAATTGTTTCGTGGTTCTTTATTAGAGTTTGAACAATCGTAAGTTTAGAAAGAAATTATAATCGTGTTCTGTCCCTTCGTTACAGTCTAGGGGCAGCTGAGCAAGCTGATGACTTCTTCTAGTAGCTTGATGACTTCCCCTGAGCAGTTGCAGAGGTGTTGGCGCCTCCGTCACCGGGGCACAGCGAAATGTGAGTGCGCATGCATTACGGTTCCTCTGGTCACTCAGTCATGTCGTAGGACGTTTGGTCCAAATCGACACGAGTGACCGGTTGTATACTTTGGCGAGCATAATGACCGCGGGTATGGTAACCATGCCCGTGAATTGTAACATTTTGTCTGTGTATGTATTTCTTAGACGAGGGCTAGGGTCTTCTTGTGCACCGCGCCTTTTCAATAGAATCAAATTATAATCATAATTTCCAAGATAAACGTTTCCTAACGCGAATGTTTATCATTGATCATACATTGATGTAGATATTTATTAAATAATGCACCTAAAGATGCATAGCAGCTCAGAAGGTATTGATATTTGATATGAATATCAATACGGCTGAATGCTAATTTTTATGTAGCGAAGAAGTCTGATACTCTCAGACTCCACAGCTACGATCATTTTTATTTAATATGTAGTCGAAAAATCGGATGCCCTCCGATTCCGTCATTGCGACGATTATAATGACTTGAATGTCTTTTATTTTTCTGATACTACTTACGTGTTCAAAAGTAACTTGATGTCTAAATGATGATAATAGACATACAAGTGTAATTCCTTTCTTATAAAGGTCACTCGTTTGCGTAAACAAAGAATAATTAATTTCCATGTGCAAGAAGACAATTGAGGGTGGGCAAATTTCAGATTCAAAGTAATTAGCATGAGAACATACATTCTTATTACCTATATGAAATTTACTTTGACGATGGAATCGCCCGTTTTAAATTCTTAAATTAAATTCTTCATGTTTTAGAGTCATTTTCTTAAATAATTCAATTTTATAGTCTTTTTTCTCACTAATTGAATGTCGAGTAGAGTCCTTTTTCTTGATCTAAAGTAGAGTCCTTTCTTATTTATCAAACTTTAAACTATTGACAAGTTGAAAGTCGAGTAATTTTGCTTTATAATGTAAAATGAAAGAATAGTAGCGTGCTAGACACTATACAGACTAATCATATTTTCTAGTTGAGGATTTTCAGGATATCTTTCCGTACCCATTGCCTTTTAACTCATCCACGTGCCCATGCGTTACTTGGGTGGTTGAAGGCAATGGGGCACGATGACTTTCTTTACTAAATAATTACATGTCGGCGGCTGGCATTGCGTTAGTGTATCGTGCACGCCGCATTTTCCACCTGTGTGTGTTTGTGTGGTTAGGCGGTGGAATTTGCGTCGGTGAAAGATTTTTATTAAAGACCATGTAAACGAAACTATAACATTATATTATTATTCATTCCAATAACGATACCAATGTATCATATTCCTTGTTGCACACGATGATCATTCTAGTAAATAATCTTGGAATATGAAAGTTAATCAATCTCGTACAATCAAACGAGAAAGTAATAACGCTTGATATATGTACCTAATACGTACAATGCACATTATCAAGTAATCCATTCTTTGAAATTGAAAATAATTAATTGCTATGGAAATCATACTTATACGCAATGGTCACTGCCTTTGCCAGCCGATTTCAGTGAAAACTGGTACGTACTTATTAGAGTGTGATTGTGGCCAAGCTCGGGTGACGGAGTCGTCCCGGGACGGTCTCTCTAGTCTAGGCTTTGCACCCGGGCGGTGATGCTTGAGAATCGTGGAGTGGGTTGTCTGATGATTGTGTTTGAGAGACTGTTTTGATATTTTTTAAATATAGGTTTTGTGTAGAATAGGTAACTTACCTTCTGGTACGAATGTGTGACTTAAATATAAGTAGGTAGGGCCGGGGCAGGTCGTCGTATTCTCTGATCGCATGTTCCCCCGCGCGATGACCTGCTTTCAGGAAATTTGTGAGAAAAGTCGACGGCCAGACTAGTGCGAGTGGGGTATGCCCTCGCTTCTAGCCTCGCTATGTCTACTTTTTGACGCCAGTGGGACATTGCACATTGTCGCTGGTCGCGTTCGGCAGGACGGGCTTGGGCATGCTATTAACTTTCAGAAGGGCGGACCGCCCGAAGCAAGAAGTGGTCAAAGAGCCGAAGATAGCCCGGCCAGAGAAAAGGCCACATCATGTGGGCTACCAAGAATGGCCCTGCATCCTCGGGTGCAGGGTCATTCTTACGTATTACATTGCCATTATGCTCGCCGGTAGTTGTAGTAGTAGTAGTAGTTTGGTTGGCCATAGGCTGACCCATCGAGACAAGGGTGGAACGAAATATAAGGGTAAAATATTTCTTTTATTATTCATGACTTCTAATAGTGGGCAAAAGTTCCCTTTTATAATGGAATTTAAGCTGCCAAAGTTTGAACGTGATCATCACATTTTTTGAGTTGTCGCAAGCCCTTCAAATATTAATATTTATTGAAATATTAATTTTTAAAAGGCTTGCGGCTCTTCAAAAAATTTGTTGATCACGTTCAAACTTTGGTAGCTTAAATACCATTACAAAAGGCAACTTTTGCCCACTATTAGAAGTCATGAATAATAAAAAATTATTTTGCCCCTATATTTCGATCCACCCTAATCGATACCCCCTCCCCTGAAATTGAGCCCACCGCGTTTTCAATTAGAGTTGCGAAAAAGATTACGGGGCCAGTTAGTGTTGCGACTAAATGTTGATCACGGTTTGAATTAGCGTTGCGAATCAAGCATTCCCCGCGTCTGGTTCTAGCATAGCGTTGCGAATAAATATCGATCGTGGTTACTTGTAGTGTTCCGAAGAAAAAAATCGCGATTGTTTTTGAGATTATTCTTGTATTTTTAATTGGAGTTGCCAGAGTTTGATTCATTGCATTACTTTTGATTCATGGTATTCTTTTTATTAGAGTTGCGATGCGACTGATCGCGTTTTTTTAATAACTCGTCCTAGTTTGATTCTTAATATTTTTTTGAGTTAGTGTTGCGATGATGACTGATCGCGTTTGTAATTAGAGTTGCGACTCCCAGCCCCCAATGCCCCAAAACTATCCTGGGACATGTTCAGAGACATGTTCCTGGGAAAAAAGAGTCCCGAGCAGCTGGATCTGCTGCACATGGGACTCTACACAGCCTTCAGAAAGGCTGCAACGAATTAAAGTTAGAGATGCGTATTACGAGACACAGGTGCACTGAATTTTTATTAGTGTTGCGAAAAATGAAACCACCCACGTGGTGGTTCTCGGTAGCTTTTTCGTTTGCTATTCGGGATTTGTATTGAGTACAGTAAAATTTTCAATAATGAAGCACCATCCGGGAATTTTGAATTTATTTGAGAAATTAGTGCTGCGGGTAGTCCAAAGTCCTAGTGACTATGCTCGGAAGTTGATTTTAGTCTGTAGTGAGTTAGCGTTGAGAAAGAAAGAAACGGTCCACTCACGGTTTTTTTGCATTAATGAGTGGACAATGATCAACTGCCCTTCTGGCTACTGATCATTTTTTCTAGCAGCCCTAAGTGGCTGCACCATCCTCCTTCTCCTACCACCACCTAACCACCCTTGAATCGAGTGTTTGTCACTGAAAATATGGTTTTAAAAGCATATTCATATCTTGCAGATAAATGTTTTCTATTTTTTTAGAATATTTTTAAATTTGAAGTTCCAATTTTTATGGAATAGCATTTGGAAAATTTTATTCTGTGACTGAAAGAATGGCGATGAAAGGTGTGATTCATTATTTGTAATAGAAATTGCAGACTTCTGACACACCTCCATTCAATTGAAGTTCTAATTAGAGTCTTTGAAAAGTAGCAGTAGCTATTCCTCATTAGCGTTGCTGATTTTTGCATAGTAACTTCGTCAATCGTTGTATTTCCTATCAGATTGATAAGAAATGTAGTTTTTTATTTTGATAAATTTTCAACATTCCTTTGCAATAATCAAAATTCACCCGCGATTATTGCTTCATTTGATGATATTAAAACGAAATTTGCACTGAAAAGTAGGTAAATGCAATTCGGCACTTTTTATTGATAGTAAATTTTCAACATTAACGCGTGCTCGTTGTTGCTACTTTCTGTATGAAAGTAATTTCGATTACTGTGCAGTAAACTGTAATTATTCCAATCTTCAACATTTGCATAAATGTTTTTGATTACCTATTGTATATTATGATTGATTATCGAGTCATTGATACATAAACTTTGAAGATGCCAATTAATGAGAAACTACACGGATATTATTGAATTGATGTAACAGAGCACCCAATGTGCTTAATATTATGAATATCAATTGCTTCGGAATGAAATGTAATATGATTAATAGCTTCTTTTTCATGAATTGCTAAACTATTGCTAAAGTTTGATTGCCTACTTTGTCTGCTGATAATGAAGCAGTATTTTTTAATCTTTTCCTTCCTTCATTTTATTATCAAATCGATATTCCATATTGAGTTTTAAACTGTAGCTTCAAATGTGATATTTCAATATTTGGGCAATAGCGATTCAATGAAAAGACTATATCTGTTGAAATTACATTACTTAATCGAGATAGATTGTAGGTACTAATCCATTGTGAAAGTTTCTGTTGCAGAGTATTATGTGTGAAGAATATTGCAAAAATAGGATTTCAGGTGCATCATCCTTGAGAAACGAAACCTCAAGGAATTTTTATTAATACTTTTGAGAATGTTTCAGGTAACATCGTGGGTCCATCGAGGGAAGTAAGAAACACATGACAATTTCAGATTTTTATTAGGCAGGTCATTATTTAAGTTTAAGTAGATATGTATATGGTAAGGTAAGGTGTTTAGTGGCCACATAGAATTAAGTAGTTTTTAAGGAATAAGATAAACACTGCAGTGTTTAACTAAATATAAGTAGCAATTATTAAATACGAGCGCTCGTATCCGTAGGAATTATTAGTATTTAAGTAGCCATAGCAAATATGCACTGGTATATTTCCTGTTAATGAGTAGAAAATTTGAATTATTTACTAATTGGGAAATATTCCCCCTTTTATCTTTGTTTCATTCCCAATTAGAGAATAATTATCATGGTAGAAATATATCAGAAAATTCTTCAAATTTTAAATGAAAGAAACAAAGAAATGTTTTAAATTCTGCTTTAACTTCATCGCGGTAGCTTTTTACAGAAGGACTCCTTCTGTTACCCGGTTGTGGAGCGATCGAGGATCGTTTTGCAACCGTGCATCAGGGAGATCTATTGAAATGAAAATAAAATTTTGCATAAAAGGAGGGTGGATGGGCCGCGGTTAGGGCGGGTCTCCACTCGCAGCGCCTCCACGTGGTGAGACCTGGGCAATCTGTATTATTTGAAGTATAATTACTAATCGTATCACAAGTAACATTGTAATACAATTATTAATTACGTGACAAGTAATACGAGCAGATTGGCTGCGATCATCTATCTTCGTCAATCTCTATTCCATCGTCCAACACAAGGTAAGTTGCCGAAATTTGAATTGCGACATGTTTAAATATCATCAAACTGTTTTTTATTTGTAACTAAACTCAGAATTTTATTTATGTATATATCGATAATCGAAGCGTAAAATGAAGCTGGGATTGAATTTATCCTGAATTCTGTCCCGTGATAATTTGTAAATATAAATCACAAAAAATAGAAAATAATCATATAATATTAAAAATTATCTGAAGTCATTCCCTATGCAAATTATCTTTGCAAAAAGAAGTGAGATCCCGATAAAAACTTTAAAAAAGTAAAAAAATTACGCCAAGTACATGAAATAAAAAAAAAATCCAAAAAATAGTAAATAGTTACAAAGTAAAAAAAGATGTGAAATCAAAATGAGCTGCAAGTACATAAAGGTGCTTTCCCGCAGCGTACAACGGTGTAACACAATAAACGACAAGAAAATATGTCCGCGGCCTGGAAGTCAAATACTCGGCGTGGCCAGGCAAAGTATTCTCAGATCATCAATACCCATACCTTCCCCCTCCGCAGACTTTCAGATAATTAGTCTATTTAAAACACAGCCAATATGAGTATATTTTCATTATATTGCGTTTGAAAATAATTGTAAGATCATTCATCGACACCGATGCCTTTCCTCTCACAAGCTTTCACTTTCATTATTTTGCGTTTTAAAATAATTTTAAGATCATTCATCGACACCTCGACCTTTCCTGGCCACGCCAAGTATTTGACTTCCAGGCCGCGGACATATTTTCTTGTCTTTTATTGTGTTACACAGTGTCGCCGTTGCACGCTGCAGGAAAGCACCTTTATGTGCTTGCAGCTCATTTTGATTTCACATCTTTTTTTACTTTGTAATTATTTTCTATTTTTTTTATTTTTTTTTATTTCATGTACTTGGCGTAATTTTTTTACTTTTTTAAAGTTTTTATCGGTTAATTATGATACCCGTGGTCCAGATTTTTCTTGAATTTTTGATAAGTCGACAAATAAAGCGCAAGTATTCTACATTAACAGAACACCATTCCCGCTTTAGATTTACCCCTCTCTGTATCAATATACAATCTCAAGTCGCTCCGTATAATACATTAACTATTACAAACAGCCAAAATAAATTAAAACGCGCGGAAATACGGTATCACGGAAATCCACACAAGCGTGGCACACCGTGTGTGCTATACATTCGAGTCCACTGGCTACGCTGAAGCCAGCCGAAGGGGATGATTACACGGAAGAAAGGGAGTGGAGGGAAGAGGGAGGCGAAATCGAATGTAAAAAAACAAAACTGTAAAATAAATTGAGCCGGCAGAAGGACAGTTTCAGGATTATCGGAGCGATGCATTTGTTTTACCGTAAAATCCGATAGCCATCAGGTCTCGCTTTATAAAACAAAAAAAAAGAGAAAAAGGCGGGGGTGGGCGCGCAGTTGAGTGGGATTTCGAGATTTAACGGAGAATGACCCGTTCAATTAGACTTTATGTTTATCGTTTAGTTTGCAGGAACGGATACCCAGACCCCATCGTTTTGTTAATCGAGGGGCTCAGCGATCTTGGAAAGAAATTCGCATTAACAGTGGCACCGATGAAACTACAGTCGCCTGAAACCGACCATTGATTCCATCGCTGCGTTATCAAGCAACGACATCCTGACTTTATTAAGTGGAAAATGAAATGTAATGTGAAACATAATACTGATAATATTATAGTCTATTCTATGAATTTTAGGTTCGTAAACCGTGTAGAGTGTGATCTAAGGCACGTACAGTTCTCTCAAAAAGGTAGTTTCGTTTTCAAGAAAAATTACATGAAGATGATGTTAGCATTTTTGTATCCACGAAATATTGAAAATTTCCTGTGAAACATGCTCCCAGCTTTCCCCACGCATCTTGAGTAATGTTCTAAAGTACCTACGTGTAATAATAGCTCCTGTTTAACCAAATAACGTTATATCATATTTCATCAAATAAGAAGGTATTAGGTAAGAAATTCTGATCTCATCCTTGCTAATAGTACTTAAGCGAATATGTACGTGATATTATTCAGTGACCCACATTTTCCCCCTACAATATTGACGTGCAATTAAGAAGCTCCGTAGGTAAGGCTTCATTATTTTACGATAACGTTAACTACTTGCCTGCAGAAAATAAGAAGCTTTGACACTGGAACCGAGGCAGGTTCCTAAAGCTTCCTACCATAGTTCTAAAGTGTAAAATGAAATATTCATGTTGGCAACAGACGTTGAATTAGAAGTGAGGATACATTTATACGTACGCCTTCAGCGAGCGGCAATAGGACAAAACCATTACGAGTCGTGGGCGAAAGATGAACGTGGTTTGATGCAGCGAGCTTCGGTGGAGTCATTTTTTGCCGCGAGTAATAACATTAAATGGACTGGCTTATGTAACATCCCGCAGCGAATCCCTTTGAGATTTCTCCTCGTGATTCGATGTGCTCGTGGGATAGGTTACCAACACTTTCGCGGCCGAGAATTCACGATCGTCGTTGTTACGACAGCAGGATGAAAGATTCATCGAATGACCGGGGAAATGCTTCGCGAGTGGGGTCAATCTTTCAAGTTAACGACTTGCAGCACGCTGAAAATACACACTTTTATGTACACGTGCATTCTGTCCGCTTCGGGGATACCGTAAAAATCGCCCGATGGTCCGTTTAAAAATCCAAGTACATTATAAATATGGCCGCTTGACGTGATCCTATTGCGGAATAGGTCCATCTCTCAAAGTATTTTACAACAAAGTAATCTAGAATCGTCTATAATTGGACGTGGGTTATTTTAAGAAATAAGGATGAATGGTTCGGTATCCATTTCCGCGAAAACGGGGGCAGAAATTTCAAACTTTGACGCCTGGTATTTTTTATAACAAATACGAAACCAGCGGAATGATGACTTAAACCTCACATAATTTCACGTCAACTACGTTATACTTCAGTTTCATCGAAATCCCAGATATCCACCGCAATGAGTGATCGATTTGAAGTGGAGTGACCTATAGGGAATTTGGGAGCTGTAAGAACAATTTTAACCCTACAGTGCACAAATGAACAGTTGTCATGGTATTGAAAATAATTCAGACAACGATGGCTCGTAGTGGTAAAGATATATTTGTTCAGTATTTCATTTTGTAATTAAATATTTTTCTTAATAATTATTTTTTCTCAAAATACCCATGCATTTCTAGCTTTGGAGATATGGGCCTGTGAGGCCCAACGTGTGCAATGTTGTAATTTTAAATTACGTGTGCACTGTAGAGTTAACTGATTAGCACAGCTCATAGGAAGGATCGAGCAGATTCTACTAAATATATTATTCAGTTCTTTATTTTATAAACGATCGCTAGATCCCCTCATACATCATTATACTTATTCCACCATTCCGCGTGTTAATGATAACCCTGCACTGAGACTGCCAAAGTAAAAACCGAATGGATCGAGTGCGGGCGAGAGCGAGGAACGCGATTGAACGTTATCAGTTTATCGAGTAACGTCGTTACTCGATCGCGTCACGAATTAAGCGCGAGAAAAAAGGACCACGGTGGGGCGAACGGTGTACGAGAGGGGTGGCTCGTTAATTCCGTGAAAGGTTCTGTAACATGCGAGGCACGTAATCGTGAAAGCGCGTCCTTTAAGCGCGACGAGTCGGTGTGAATTTTTAAATTCGTCGAAAAAACGGCATAAAAGAATTGACGGCGGGCCATGGGACGGGCGCCCGCGCTCGTATCGACTGCTTCGAGTTTATCCATTCTCCGGGCGGTTAGCGTGATTACACGCACAATACCGTTCTTCATCCTCTTTCGTCACCCACCCACCGATTCGTGCCATTCCCTCGCAGCGCCTGTGCCGGCCATCGGTCGACCTTTTAGCATAGACACCGTATACCGAGCGTCCCCCGGGACAGATGGACAAACCGTATACCGTGGACCAGCCGCTGACCGGTCAGCGTTTCCCAAACCGCGCTCCATTTTCCACTTGGATATCGCCTAATAATTTCGGGGATTTTCACCCTAATCCTTTAATGTCCTTACTCACGGGCAATGGGCAAATCGAATATCCCTACGGCTCCCTTCCTGCCTCCCTTCCCCCCCCCCCCCCACTCTCCCTCCACCCTTCCGCAGAGTGAAACGGTTCGACTCTGTATCACGCATCGGTGGCGTGCACGATCGCGCCGCGATATACCGATTATATTACTCGTTACGAATCTGGATATATACGGGCACCCCCTGCACGCTCGAGTTCCCTCGAAATTCGAATGCAACGAAAGGGGTGGGGGGGGGGGTGGATCTCTTTTTATTCGCGCACCAACGGCGATACGCCGCTCTCGATCGCGGTAAACGAGCTCACTTTATCGGGATAATCATTCGCCGCGCGGAGTTTGATTAAAGAATCGCTTGGAAATTTTATTTTAAGCGGTGCGCTGGATTTTACGTTTTTGCTTCATGGTTTCTCTCTTCTGCGCGTTTGTTCCCTTTTTGTTCTTCGGGTGGAGGGAGGAATTTCTAATTTCTGGGATGTTTGGAGAGGGGGGGGGGGTTGTTTAATCGGTTTATTGAACGATACTGTTGTTAAGAAATGTGATTTATGTGTTAATTTGTTGCCTGGGAAAGTCAGTTCTTTATTTTATAATCGAACGCTATATCCTCTCATATCATTATATTTATTCGACTATTCTGTGTGTCAATGAGAACCCTGCACTTAGACTGACAAATTAAAAACTCAAAGAATCGAGGCGGGAGAGAGCGAGAAACGCGATTGAACGTTATCAGTTTATCCATTCCCTTTAAATGAATTGTAGTCCATAGTTCTTTGTATTTGGTACTTCGCAACGGTAGGGATAATAGAAGTGAAATCAGAAGCGAAGTTCGGTTACCCGAACATTCTGATTTGTTTGAAACTGTGTACCAGGATATCTTGAAAACTATAATGTATATAAAAAAATTATTATAAAAAACATTTAATGTTTTTTTATGCTGCATAAAAGTATGTAATCGAATTGTTTAAAACTTGTGATGGGGAACATTTTACTGTTTAAGGGAAGGTTACGGTCTAAAAATCCATTTTTTTCATTTTATTTTTCGGATGTTCAACCTTTTGGGAATACGTGTTTAAAGGGATTTGTTGAAATTCGTAAAATTCCCGAAGTTATAGGCATTTGAGTAGCGGCAAATGCATGGGTAACACTCGGTCACTTGGCCGTTTTTCTCGAAACAGTGTTCTGGAAAATTGGTGGAACCTGTATCTCCAAAAGTTATTATCCGATTCAGCTGAAACTTCTTTTATTTTGAATAATATACTTCTGGTTTGTGGATAGACCAGTAATGTTCAAAAAAATTGAAAATTTATAATTTTTAAAAATATATTTCAAATGTCATTATTTTCTAAAAAATGTAATTTTTGTAATTTTTTCTAGTCTAATCCACGAGAAAATTTCATGCCCTATAATAATCTGGCATTGCTTTTTATTTCAGACCAATGGTTCAGGTGCTACAAGTTTCACCGATTTGGATGATTTTTTTGACGCCTCGGCTTTAACGGTTCTCCAGTGCCGTCTGCAATGATTAATTATAAAACAAAAAATATATTTCTGTAGTTTAAGATATTCTTAATACAATGCAAAAAATCCCATTAAATTACATGTAGTACTTTGTCTTGAATTAATTCCTAAAAATCGCCTATTTTTATGGGCTCTAAACTGGAACAGCCCTTTAAATTTTAAATTATAAACAATTTGATTACAGTTTTATACAGTATAAAAAACCGTTATGTTGTCACTCTAATAAATTTGTATATCTACTGCAGTTTTAAAGATATACAGGAAAGTAACAAACCACATTAACCTTTAAGGGGCGTTTTCACCCTGAAGAACCTAAAATGGGTACAAACGAAAAATTCCCTTACACTTCTATTGAGGTCCTCCACAAACCTCTGCAGTTTAAAAAAAAATCGGAATGTTCGGGTAACCGAAGTATCATTATCAGATTGCTCGTATTAATCCTCACACACTGATGACCATTTTAAAAAATTCCCCCAACAACGGAGTTCCAACTTCGAAACAATATACATACAATTTCCATTACGCTTTTACTAATATAGAAACATGAAGAATAGATAATGCTTTGCGGCGTGACTTGCAATACAGCTGCAACATGTTTAGTTAAACTAATTTGCACATAATAATACTAAAGAAAATCAATTCTTTGGTCACAACGCTTGAAAGCAGTACGACACCGTCTGTATCACAAGCAAGCCCATCAACTGACAACTCAATCTCTCTCATCAATCACATTTCCAAGAATGCAATGAAAAAAAAAAAAATATCAGAATGCATCTTTACAATCCACACGACACCATCGACCTCGAGCAGGCCTACGACACGAGAAAGGGCACCACGAAGCGGGTCACGACCACGAGATGACGGCTGCAGGGACAACGCGACCAATGCATTCCTAATGATTTTTCAATTAACAAACATAGGGCACGAGGCCTGCTGGAAAACAGCGCAGGCTCGGGTAATTTTTCCAGGGTGCACTGTCAACGTGATGCACTGCGGAGGACCGCCGACGGTGCGGTGGGAACTGTAAGATTTACGATCTCGTAATCATCTGCTGATCCACGGCCTGGTTCACCCCAGCCTCTACCTCCGACCACCCATATTTTCTATCTCGAGTATCCAGTGTTCGTTGGTCGTCGCTGGTAGCGAGAGCGACGGAGACCAGCAGCGAAACACACCAAGGATGAAGCGAGGCCGCCACCCGAGGAGGGTGTCAGTGGGTGGCACGAAAAGGGGGTCGCCACCGTCTGCGTTTAATTCGTTTCACACCTTCCAGCCTGGTAAATCGAGAGACGAATGGTTCGACCGTTGACATTCGCTTGGTTTAGCGTTGTCACGCGGAATGCGTTCAATTTAGGTACTACATCGAATTTCTTTCTGCCGTTGCATCTATCCTTTTGCAACCTTCGCTCGTTTTCGTTTGAGTGGTCAGATCGAAATGAAACCACAAATTTACGGTCTGCTGTTTCCTTGTAACGATATTTTGGAGGGAAATGTTTGTGGAACATTGAGAATAGTGTGGTGGGCTTGTGGGGATTATAGTTGTATTTAGTGTTGGGAGCTTTGAAAAATCTTGATGGGCTGGCAATATATTTTATGTGGAACTTAAGGAATGCAATGGATTTGGCGAGTCGTGATAGGTGTTACAGAATATATTGCTACAGAAAATTTTATGTTTCACGTGATAATTATTTAAATAATTACTAGGTGACTCTTTTCAGGAAACTCTAACTTCAGGTGACAGAAATCACTACAAATATCTAATCCGACCAAATCTTCAGAAACTTATTTCTTAATACACATATACGTATCTTCCTATAAGCAATATATCAGTATAACAAATTAATTAAATAATTTTGATTCCTATGTCCCAACAAACTAAATTGTGTATAAAAATTAATAATGGTTATACTTAAATGTTATCATTTGACGTAGTAGGCTCAGCATCTAAGACAAGTCTGTAGCAAAAATAAAATAAAAGATCGTAAAGCAGATTTAAGATCGATTTTAAGAGTGAACATATGTCGCGATTATTTTCGAAGATATCGGACATAAAACTCATCCTCAAATTTTTATACACCCACCATGTCCCAATTCCATTGTCTTAATTCCTCCCATTGATCAAGACAAGGATTTGTACAACTTCAAATGCTAATGGAATTTTGTAATGTATGCATGAACATTGATTGCAGACGCATTTAGAGGTAACGAAGTAATCAGGGGGGACAGATACATTGTTTGGGGTCGTAGCCACTGTCATCCTGTCAGCCAGCTAACGAAATGGATATCCCTGTTGTGGAGTTTATCACAATCCACTTGTTCGCATTGGCAGTTTCCATTTGAATGCAGTTAGACTTGCGTACAGCTGCATTGTCCCTCTAGATAATGTCGACTACCACATTTGTACGCGAAGGCAAGGATTTTTAAACGATTTTTTCCCCACTTCCTTCAGATTTCCATGACACAGAATTTCATCGTTTCCTCTCTGAATTAACACCTTTTCCCGTGCAATTAAGCTTTTTCCTTTTCATCTTCTGGCCACAATGGTGACTTTTTGCGACCACCATAGACGCCAGTTCAAGTTCTTTTCACTTCTCCTTGACACAGGGAATTCATCTGCAGCCTGTGACGGTCTCGGCTCTACTACAAGCTTTGCTACTTCTTTTTTCGTAGTGATTATGGGTATTCAATTGTTTGCATTTTTTGCGATTGCCCAGAGCAACAGGTGACTCTTTTTGTTTCGGCAACACCGCTTGAAGCAGTTGAATATTGACTAGCGGCATGTTCTGGTATTGCTTCTCCATGTGTATTCGAAAATATTTTAATGAAAACGCGATTTCAATTTATAAAAATAAGCGTTAAACCGTTTATTGATTACGTGGCTGTTTTCTAAAATTATGGTACCTACTTGCTTTTGGTAGATAATAATATTAGGAAATTCAATATCAGAATTCAGCAATTCTATAGCTTCTTTAGTCATCTGCATAAAAATTCGATTCAAGTAGGTCATTTATCATCCTAAGAAGACCAACTGGACACACGATTAGTCATTACTGATGGCTAACTGCTGACATTTCGTGCATTGCTATACACATTCAACATTTATCATTTTCCCAATGCATTCAAACTAACAGTGGATTATAGAATCAAGCAACACCAATTTGAAATTTCTGAACCACTTCTTCAATAGTTACAATTGTGAAATTTCTTCATTCATTCTATCAGCACAAAACTCATCTTCCTCCAAATGAAAGCAACGAACCGAGCATCGAATCCTTTAAATCAACATTGGTACTGTCTTATTACTATCACCCTCCAAACTCCTCCACATGTACTTGCCACTTCAAGTCCGCCCAGCTTTCACTTAAAAACCTTGAAGCAACCGGAATATTCGCCCTGCATACATCAAACTCTGCCACGCCACCGGACCCAAATCTTAATTCACTCCTTCCATCAAAAAGATAGCTGCTAACTCCCTGCTCTACTGCTCCTCAAACACAAGATCCCGCAAAAAAGCAGCAGCGCCCACAACAGCCAGCGTCGATCTCCAAATTCCATTACTTCCATCCCACAGAAACTGCTGCCCCCTGAAAGCATGCCCGAGCTCGACCGAAACTTCCGCCGTCAAAGAGCTCGCCCTAACAACAGGATATCGCGCTTGTAGATTAATCGAAGCAACGAGGTTGAAAACCTACACGAATCCATGTTGCTCGCGGGAGGGGGTCGACCTGGATACGGCGAAGCGTCTAACAGAGTGTAACTACAAGCTGAAAGGAGAAATAGGTGAAACAATGAGGCTGAGGAGGGGCTGGGGCGAAGTGTCGAGGGAACAGGCAAGCTGGAAATCGCGGGGCAACGGAGACGGGTAAACGAGAGAGATTCGTCGCGTCGTCGTCGTCGGTGTTAGTGGCGGTGGTGGAGGGGGAAGCCGAGGAAGACGACGCGAGAGAAATCCGTTTTCACTTTTCGTCCTGAATCCCAATGCCGACTGGCTGAGAAACGAAGGAACGAAACGGCTGGGGCCACCGGTGGGCACTGCACCGCAGTCAGGCTGCGGCTCGGCATGCAAATGTGCCCTTCCCCCCCCCCCCCCTCGTACCCCCTAGCCGCCTTTCCACGTTCACCCGCTGCCTCGACGAGCTCCAAAGCCCCGCGATACCAAGACGAGAATATCTGCATCGCCGACTCCCGGGGGACACGGCTCCTTTTCTCCTTTGTCCTTCCATTTCCTTCTTTTTTTTTTTTTCGACCGAGAACCGACAAAGGGACCGAAGCTCGCGCAACCAACTCATCGAACGCGCCGCGTGGACCGCGAGGCTTGCCCTTCTCCGACGCGCCGGTTGGGCTGTTAACCGGGGAAGACGGGGTAACTAGGCATTCGAGAGTGTGCTTGTGTTGGCTGAGACGTGTATTGACTCGCGGGGAAAGGTTAACTTTTGCGCTGGGCGAGCGTGATTGTACGTACTAAAGGCCAACTTGTCTGGCCCGCGCGTGATCTCGGGATGCACGCGTGTTCCTTGCGCACCTGCCGTCTGAAATCTTGAGCACATCGTGAAGTTTGTCTTGTGGATGTTAAATTAGATGGTGGAGAAGAGAATGGAGATATGTGGAAAAATCGTACTAGGTACATATTTAGCTATTTGGGAACTTCGAAATTTGGCAAATTGGGAGGTTAGAAGTTGAGCAATTACGAAATTTGTAAATCCAGAACTTTATAACAAGAATTCCAGATACTACAGATTTTATATTGCACAGATCTCAATAAATGGGTGTGTACAGTAGAGTGGCCCTTATTTTCAACCTGCGATTTCTTTTGCTCTCACTCCCTAATATGGTTCCACTTCATAAAAAAATAGTCCCAGAAAAAGATTATTGCAATGGAAGAACAGGAAAGGGCGCCGACCAGGCCTTAAAGTTTAGAATTCATCCATGGTTTGAATTTGAAGAATGTCTCAAAAATCGTAAGCCCTATCGAAATTTTGTTCAAATAATATTAAAAGAGCATTCAAATTTCTACAATTATTGTATATATAATTTTTTCGTACTTCTAACCATTTTTTAGATAATAGCCTTTGAATATATGTAAAGAGGTTTGCACTTCCCGCGTCCCACCTGTGCGGCGTGACGTATTGTCTACATATACGCGCGTAGTGCGGAGCTCTATATTCAAACGCTATTATGTAAAAAATGGTTGGAAATACGAAAAAGTGATATATACAGTAATTGTAGCAAATTGAATGATCTTTTAATGTTATTTCAACAAAATTTCGATGGGGCTTACCATTTTTGAGAAATTCTTTACATCCAAACTATCGATGAATTCTAAACTTTAAGGTCTGGTCGGCACCCTTTCCTGTTGTCCGATTGCAATAATCTGTTTCAGGGACTATTTTTTTATCAAGCACCGTTCTAGGGGATGAGAGCACAGAAATACAAAAAAAAAACAAATTTCGACACGTATAAATAAAGGCTACCCTAGTGTACAGAGTGGAAAAAATTACATGTCGTGGTTCGTACAAGCAATTCTACAGTTCTGGCTCGGTGGAGATCTGTACCCCAAAATTGACCGAGACCTCAATATTCTAATTTTCCTTACTGTAACTCATTAAAACGAGAAAAAGTGTCGAAGGAACTTGTATGTTCTAAATAATGATTCAAACAATGAACGACAAGAATGACACTTTTTATTTTCTCAGTGAGTAGAACACATTAAAATAAAAGAAATTGGATCCTGAATTTCGAGCTCAATTTTACGACACAATTTTGTAACAGATCTCCGTGAATTCAGAGCTGTAGAATCAGTGGTGGATTCAAGGAAAAAGGCCCAAGTGTCAAACATTCTGACTTCTGGGACAGCCTGTATACATAACAGAATTACAAATAAATTTACGCGCGTGTGATATGAAAGCTATAGGAAATAAAAAAAAATATACCTAGTGTTTTGATAAAATCATAATTTTTTTAGAAGATCTTGCCCTGGGGGTCATTTTGGGCTGGGGCCCAAGCGGTCAGTTGCTCTTTGGCCGCTCGTTAAATCCGCCACTGTGCAGAATCACCTGCGTGAACCATGCAAAATATAATTTTTTTACGCCCTGTACACCGCGAAGAATACGAAGCCACGTCGCGTTTCAATGATCCTGAGACGAACCCCGATAGTCTTGATGCGCGCGCAAGGTTAAGACACCGCAACCTCATAGAACGTATTGTTGAGCAAATCTTTGCATAGTGCGGAAAATGAAGGGTAGATAAAGCGGCGGCACAGGCTGCAGGAAAAAAGTCAGAGGGAGAACGGGATTCGACTCGAGAGGTTTGTACATCCAGCGAGTTGCAGAGTGCTCGGTTATGGCACTTGTACGTTGATCTGTGTACCCCTTGCGTGTGCACGCACACCGGCAAACACGGCATACACTGTTTGACAATGATCGTTTACATGTTCCCCAAGTTGGCGGGTTCAGTCGGGGTCTCGAGTTTGTGTCAACTTTACGGAATCTTTTTATCCGTAAGTAATTCTACATTGGCGCGGGGATAACGTCCTCCACTTTTCTGCGGGGAAATTTACATTTTCCGGGAAAGTTGCTCGAGATACTGTTTCCCACGTTTTATCAGGTAAAACTGCGAACTTTTTATTGCTCGAGTATATTCCCCCCCGGAGCTTGTATACTTCATACTGTTTTGGTTAACAGTTTTCAAATTAAGCCTAGAAGATTATGCTTTCCGTATATCTGATATTTGATGATAGCTTAGAAAAGAAACAGAAAGCAATAAGAGTTTGTGGAAAAATGTAGATTCTTGTTGGCAAAATGAATAGTATGTTCTACGTAACAGTTCTGAAGAATATATTTTTAACGAATGCGTAACAATTTAATTGTCAACAAGTAGATGATGTAATATAATAATGCACTTAATGTTGCATTAAATGAAGATGCATGATTCGTTAGCGATTTTTCGTTCGTACTTTGTTAGTGCAGTTTCTATGGAAAGAGAATTGAGATCAATGGTTAAGAATGAAATGGCAATGGTGATCGAGAGTGACTATTACTTATTGTAGTCTGCAGTCCCTCGAGATTTGATTAAGATTTAGTTCAAATGAGTTTCCGCCGTTGAAGATTTGTTTCAAATTAGTTCCTGTCTACTTTAACAGAGATCTACGCTGCATCGTCTATGCCCTTTTCGGCGGTTCCACGAAACTTTCCGCAATTTCCCGCACAATAGACGGTACAATGCATTGTAGCACCGAAGTGGGTCAGGTAAATGCTACTATATATGTCCGTAATCAGTAGTCACTATAGTAAATACAGGAATTCACGTCTCAATACAAGAAACTTCGTCTTAACCCTGCAACTATAAGGTAAACTGTAAACTGTATCCTTTTCATGCTTACAATATATTTCAAAATGTGGGAATAAGTTTGTGCATATAATTATACAATTCCACCAAAGGTATATGAAACTGAAAGTACCTTAAAGCTTTGTGCAAAATTTTGAATTGTTTTGAACAAAATTTGAACTTCCAAAGGAATTTAACTTTGATACTCGAAACATTTATCGTAATAAAGAATTTTTAATAAAATGTAACCACAAACATGTTACACAGCATAAACAACTGTCACACCCAATATATCTGGCGTTCTCAGAGCAGAAGAACGCAGCTCGTAAATTACACCATTGAGACAGATTTGCAGACCTCTGTTACCTGCCAACTTTTTGAATACTTTTCTGAGTGGTGTGTTTCAATTCTTCGACACCTTTCTGCGCATTACTCTTAAACGGGAGAACGTTTCAGCAAAAATACAGAATGCCATCGATTCGTATTGATTAGAGGGTTCGACGGTGAGTCACTCTGACACGAGTTAAGAAACAAATGGCCCTTATTCTATGAAGCTATCGGCCCCGCAAACTATCTTAATTCCTCGTCCCCCAATTAAGGATTCTCCGAAGACAACTCGCTGTTCAGGCGGACCTCGTCGAATTATATGGGCCATTGCTGATCTTTATGGCGGGGAAGGAAGTTCCTGTATCCAAAGGGACCGTTCCCGGCGATATGTGTCTTTATTAGTCGGTCAGACCACTTTATTTGATCCTGGAGATACGAACGTACCGTGGGCAACATAATCTCGCCGACTAATCATTTAACGTAAGGTTATTGCTGGCTCGAAGTATCGATAGAATAAAAGAAACGATGGCAGGACGTGAAATATAGTCAGTACTCGAATAAAAGATGTTAGACCATGCATTTGCACAATGTACCTAAGCGCTTTTATTTTGTGAAATAAAATTCTGGTACAATGGAAAGCAAAGTTTTGAAGTTAGAAATAGGTACTTGTATCATTTTAGAGCGCGTGACAGTTTGGAGAAAAGAATCCTATCCATATGGAATTGAAAGATCATTTTATAAAATACATAAGTTTCTGTAAAATAGGTACATAAAATACAAGGAAGTGGGGAACAGAATGCTGCAGGTCACAACCACGTTCCACCAGGTTAACAACGAATTTACTAAATTCCCTGTATCGTTCCCCACTCACCACGAAGCAATCTCCCAGCGAAATGACACTCTACTCAAAAGGTTCCATAAACCGTTCCCCAACCACCCCGTTCGAACGAAGCACGCGGAAATTCTGAAACACCACAAAATTCCTGAAAATTAACCCAACTTCGACAGCACTCCTCGTTCGCCAGCGAAACAAACGGGGCGAATTCGTTCGAAGGCGACCCGAAGGGGCAATAATTAGACGCTTCATGCGGGGCATGTATAAATCAAGACAATGAGCCGAGCATCGATTCAGGCTCGCGTGCCTCCGGAATTAGCTTCAGCAGCCACCTTTCCGTGCCACCGCCGCGAAATCAGCGCCCAAGCAGCGGCAGCAACAACATTCCCTCGCATAAACTGCCGGGGCGCGTGTGTGCGCGCCGCGCTGGATGAACACATATAATTGTACTCGTAAATATGACCGGCTAGCGCGTGCACACCGATATCAGCTCTTAACGTCGTTTCGCGTGGCGCGGAGGCATGCGCCTGTACACACGTGTCTATCCTATATGCAGCTACATATTTATGCTGGTTCGTGCCTGCACGACACAACAACAAAGTGCATTCGCCCGAGCCACGGGATGGCGGCCTTTGATAATTTAATTTATACGCCGTACCAGGCCCCTTGCGAACGTCGACGTGCCTGGCTAATTGTATAAATTATTGCCGCCAGCCACCAGCCGCCGATAAGTACCCAAGCACGGCCCGTGCGTTTGCACGCCGGCGCGAAAGAATTCTGGGACCGTGTCCCCCTTTTCACTGGCCCGCGCTGAAAAACACGGTGAAACCGTGCCCGTTCCCTCCGTCGTCGCCTTGGCCATCCGTGGTTTTCGCGTGACAGGCCTCGATACGCGGCATTGATAGAATTTTCGGTGCCTTCTCTTCGGGGCCGGGCCCACCGATCCTATCGAAGAAATTTACGAGCCACGCCGTCGATCTCGCATGCCCGTATCTCTCCTCTCCTCCACCGAAATGCTCGCGTTTCTTTCGGCCCGAATTAAGTGAATTAAGTGGCATCTGGCTGTTTTCGGCATATTGTCGACGCGTTAGTGGATTTATGCACTCAGGTGACGTTTGTTGTCTTTGATAGCGCTGTGGCGGGAAAGGGTTGGCTGCGGGTTGGTTGGAGGAATCGGGTTTGGATTTTTGCGGAAGTACGATGCGAGTAGAATGGAGGAGTGTGGATTGAAGAAGAGTTGTTGATGAAAGCAGGGTTTTTGAAATTGGAGGTGTGCTTTCGCACTGTGATTTCAAGTTGTGAGTTGGAGAATGGTATTTCGTTTGAAGGGAGAGTTGGCTCTTCATGACTCGAAATCCTCCTTAAGGGGGGTTTGCGCCTTGTTAGGCCGAAAAATAGGTAATTCTTTGTGAATTTTTTGTACTAAAACGGTTGGATAAATTAATTTCAGGTTTGGCAGGCTGTTTCACTGTATCTTGAACTATTGTTCTGAATTTTGGTGTGGCAGTGAAGAAAAGAACATGGCAGATACAAAGAGGGCGTTGAAAAATAATCGGGTGGTGCTGGCGTTGACGAAAAGTACTGTAAGGGTTATCCGAAACATAAAAAAGAAAAGAGATTCTTAATCTATATGAATGTGGTTATCGGTGGTAGTAGATTTATTGCCGTATCTGTTACCGTTCCTTTTTTATTTAAAGAAGTTTTCCCGATTTTGGGGCAAAACCTGTTTCAGACCCAAGTTAGGACGCTTCGCCTTCTTCAAAAGGCTGCCATTTTAACTTTTTTATTTTTCTTAATGCATCTACTACCACCGATAGCTACATTCATATAGATTAAGAATCTCTTTCCCTTTATGTGTTTCGGATAACCCTTACAGTACTTTTCGTCAACGCTAGCACCACCCGATTATTTTTCAACGCCCTCTTTGTATCTGCCAAGTTTTTTTCCACTGTCACACCAAAATTCAGAACAATAGTTCAAGATACAGTGAAACAGCCTGCCAAACCTGAAATTAATTTGTCGAACCGTTTATGTACAAAAAATTCACAAAGAATTACCTATTTTCGGCCCAACAAGGCGCAATCCCCCCCCCCCCCCCCCTTAAGAACACTGATTAACGTTTTTTTTTTAAATTCTAGAGATTTCTTATTAAATTTGGAAGCATTTTTATATCTATTTGAATACTTTAAACCTTCACTGTGAAAGTCATAACGTACTTGATTTACCTAGATAAAGGTATGCTACAGCAAATTGACGAAATACAATGAGGTTGATTGTTATCCCTAAACAGTTCATGAAAACTATGACGATACAGTTGTCGTAAGAGCAGTTAATGCTTTAAGGTGTTTGACCGAATGCGTAAATTAATTAAATGCTCAAGTTTTCATTTCAATTGTAATATTCTTCTACCGAATCACAAATGAAGCAAATAATCCGCACATGGGTATCGATGGCACGTAAAACACATTAGACATATACATCCTATTGAAGGCCATTCCAATATTTAGAAGGAAAGTCACGCATATCCGGCTGCACCCCGTTTACCATCAATATGAATGATGGTTGTATGACTGTGACAGTCGTCACATCTTGTACATCGCGCTGTCTGGAATTAATTTAACAACGACTTAAATCTAAAACTCTGCACCTTTAGGGAGGTGCACTAAACTGTTCACTATTTGTGAACACAAGTGAATTTCTGATGAATAAAGTGGTTGACATTTCTTCTGTGATTACGATAAAAAAATATCGTTTAAAAACTATTTATGATTAGCGGGAAATTGAAAAGAGAAGAGTGAAAGCGCGATGGTCCAGAAATGATAAAATTATATGTTCCTGTCTAAGAAATTTTAAATATTATTTTCAATAGACAAATGCTAACTGTGCAATGCAAACTTCAAACTAAGAAAAATGCTAGATTTTTTTTATGTGGGAAAAAGATGTAATAGTTGTATATTAAAGAGAGTGTGTATAAACATAATTATAGGTACTTTGCTATATTCAAATTCAGCTGGACCAAATATTCTCAAATGTCAAGCGTAATAAAACAACAATATATTACATATTAAGCAAGCTACTAAAGCTTTTATTATAACCTGAGAGAAACTACATTTTTAGGTCCCACTTGTTTGCATCATAAGTAATTTTCCCTTTCCTAACTCTTCAATTTGCTAAACCACTAAATTAATATGACCCAGCTAATTGCAGATACAATATTATTCAGATGCTTAAAACATTAACAGTTAATTTTAACACCCACATTAACCACACTGTAGAATCTATCAAACTCAATTCAGAAACCCCGTCTGCACCGTCCTCTACCTACTGCACTGCTTTCACTTCCTCTTCCAATTGCCACACTGAACTACCAAACATCCAAAACTCGACTTACAAACAACCACCTAAAAGTTAAACCGTGACCACAATGCTCTCCCGCATCCACCAGAATTCCGTTCATTCGCCACTACGATTTAGTAACAGCTCGTCGGAAATTCCCCTTCACTTCCTCCTGAAAAAGAAAACAGAAAAACAGAAATCAATAAATCTCGAAGAAGTCGCTTGGGCTCTGTTCAGCGTGCAGTCGGTCGTGCCAGTTAATCCCCAGCTCGCGCAGGGAAACGAGCTTCGATCTAGCCTGTAAAGTGCGTCATGAAGCGTGACTGATCAAACGAGGCAGCGATGTATCGCGCGCCCGCGCTCGCAATTAATTTCCTCCATTTATTATCCCCGCCTCTCACTGCTCAACCCCCTTCATCCTCGTAAAAAAAGGATGGACAAACGAGGGGCATGGGGTGGGTGGAGGCTACGGAAAAGAAAGGAGAAGAAAAACCAGCGTGGATCAACGAACATTCATAGGAGAGATGGGAAGCGCGCGAACAGAACGGGGTACGGCAGTCGTAAAGGGAGGCTCGCGCGTTCGAGGGGGGGTTGCCCGTGTCGGCCAACCTGTGTGCAGGGTGGTGCGTGACGTCACTGATGACTTATGGCGGTCATAAATCAACCCATTGAATTTCACAGTGTCGATATTTCGTTGCCAACCTCCCCCCCCCCCCCTCCCCACGTGCACTCATCCCTCTAGATTCTCTATGCCGATCACCCCTGGGGAGCATGCTTGACGAAGGCTGGAAAAAACCGGCTCGATTCTCGCGCCATCGCCTCCGCGTGTATGCCACTTTTCCTATTCGACGGGTTGAACGGTGTTCAGAAAGGATATGGGTAATTGTGGAGGAAAGTGTTGACTTTTTTTATGATCTGAGCTTTGAGGCGATTATGGGAGAAGTGGAGCGTAGTAAATCGAAACGGGTCCGTTTTTACGATCGAACTTGGAGGCCTTGACTATGCAAGGTGGTTCGGGAATATGAGGATGTAGATCTCTTTCTATGCGAAGATAGTGAATTTTAATTAGAAGTTAATTCTTTTCATTCTTCTGAGTATAAAAGTTTCAAGGAATAGAAGAATGCCATGTTTGTGGTGATCAGAATTATTTTACTGATGTGAAACTTGTGAGTCCTAGAAAAATCACAAAAATTACAGAAATACCGTTAAGGGTGTCCAAAAAGACACTCTTCTGAACGTCGGTGAATTAGTTCTCGTTAACATGACTCACGTGGGGCGAGTGTTGTATTAAAACCAGGGCTTGAAACCGTTTTTATAAAGATTTCGGTTCTTGAAAGAGTTATGAAGAATCTTTATTCTGAATAACTGTTATAAAGAACCTAAATATCAGATAATATAAGTTTAAGTTACGGTTCCTATATAGCTCTATAACTTTTATTTTTTAAGTTCTATATAAGTTCCAAAACGGTTATAGAACCGATTTAATAACTCTTATTTTCTAGGTTCTATATAAGTTCCAAAGAGGTTATAGAACTGATTCTTGTAACGATTGTACAGAATTTTACAGTAAATAAAATCACAACTACAGATTACTGTGTATAATCAAATTGTTTAAAAATTACTATAAATAAGTAAGTAAATATCTATTCTGTGTATTATTATTGCAAAAAGTGCAATAAATATTTAATATCATAGATCGAAACTTTTAATTCTCAAGTTCATTTTTTCAATTAGGAGCCACCTCACCATCAGGACCATGATTCTGACAACATATTAAAATATCATTCAAATCGGTGAGCTAGACCATCATCGGTATAACAACCAAACATTTATATTAACGTACACATCATATTACAAAATAATTGTATATGTTTGTACAAATGTGTACATAATATATATTTACTTACTTATTTATAATAATTTTTAAATACTTTGGTTATACACAGTACCCGATATTTGTAATATGTTGTGATTTCATTTTCTTTAAAATTCGGTACAATCGTTACAAGAATCGGTTCTATAACTGCTTTGGAACTTGTATAGAAACTAAAAAATAAAAGTTATTAAATCCTAAAAAATTAAAGTTACAGAGCTATATAGGAACCGTAACTTAAACTTATATTGTCTGTTATTTAGGTTCTTTATAACGGTGATTCAGAATAAAGGTTCTTCATAACTCTTTCAGTCAGAACCTTTATATAACAGTTTGAAACAGTTATTTTCTGTACCTATTCAAGCCTTGATTAAAACGGACATACATTGCCCCTTTTTTTATTAACTGTATCGCCTGCACGGAGCCATTCACTTAAAAGGATATTACTTCAACGCACTAAATATTCGGATCGAATAAATGCACGCTCCCGCGCTGTACCCATTACCAAGATAATTAAACGCCAATTAGTACCTTAAATTAAGTAAAAGAAACGCTACTTGAATATTCACGAAACAACCATTACTCGCTGAAACTACGATGTACGTCACAGATTCTGGTGATAAACTTTTTGCGGCACATCAGTTCCAACGATAAGCTGAAACTGTGGAGGTAGGCGGACAGTTCTAAACGAAACTTTCTCTCGTCAGGCGGATGAGAAATTGTTGCTCGCGTCGATGGAGCGACAATGCTTCACGGAGGACGTAATTTTGCTCCCTTGACGGAGGTATTCGCGATGCGGAGGGATCACGGGAAACGGGACGTCGCCCATGGAAATTTTGCGCGAGAGTTGGAATTTGGCGGTATCGCGGAAAGTTTCGGGACTTTTCAAGCGTGGAGGGTATCTTTAGACATAGTAGGAAGCAGGCTACTGAAAGAGAGAACTGGGCTATCGGGTTTGCGGTGTAACTGGACCCGGAAGCTACACGAGCCCCTCTCTTTCTCTCACTTTCTCTCTCTCTCTACCTCGATCTTGCTTTCTCTCTTCTTCTGACCCTGGGCTCCTCTTATTTCGCAAGATTTCCCCGGATGCTCATTGCCTTCTCCCCTAACGCCAACTCGTTCCTAACTTCCGAGAGGCGAGTTTATCCTCCTTTTTTTCTACCGCCTTTCTCTTCCCTTCGTTTTCTCACTTATGATACTTCCAGCAACGAGGGCATCTACCCCCCTACCCGCGGTTCCCCCGAACTTACCTTCGTGCAGGGGTTCGCGGAATCACGTTCAGCTTCTTTTCTGCACAGCGATATTTCTCATGCTTTCAGATTTCTTCGACTATGTCAATGGATGCTATCTTTGGGCTGTAGCTTGAGAACGCTGAGTATGCCTTCCGTTTAGTTTCCAGAAGATACTTCTGGATATCATTGTAGTTGATATAAGCAGTGCAGTCTTGATTTTTTAAATCTACGATTCAGTTGAAACTAAAAATTTGTACTGCTATGAAAGTCTACATATGCACCCACCAAAGTTACTGAAAATACTGTATTTTTTGTATTTTAAATTTTTTGGGGTTTATGGAGACATTTGAATTATATGTCTCAAATTTTAGTGTCTACAACAAATTCGATGTCAGACAATTGAAAAATTAATGGGTAAATGGAAGGATATTTTCGTGTTGTGCAGACTACTCTGCGGTTTATATAAAAAGATAACGTTCATTGACAATTTTATTTGAAGTAGTTCTCTGTATTTAGTGTCTAAATATATCCCTTTCCAAAATCACTTTCTTATACATGAAAATAGATGTTCCATTTTGACTACATGGATATTTTACAGTAAATGGTCAATTTTACACGAATGCCAGAAGTAGGTACTTAACAGAAATTATACATATTCTCTCAATCCTTGACTCGATTCAGGTATAAAAAAATAAACTAACCACGTATGAGGTTCTTTGGATAGCCAAAACACCTCCTCATAAGATCAACCGACCATTACCTACATACTAAACAACAGAAACTTATCGAAACTACTACATAAAAAGCAATATTTCAATGTAAGACATCAAATTACGCCTTACCCCTTCACATACCGCTATTATATGTAAAATTTCCTTTCACCATTTTGCACATTTCTTCTTCGCGACGTCCGCGAGTAACAAAGCCGACTCATTGTTATCTATTACAATTTTTTCACCGACAAACATACCCACCTCCAAACGTAGCCAATCAAAGGAACGGAAACAAACCCCCATGGAAGATATTCCCTGCAAATTTGAAACGAACAAAACTCCCCGTCACCCTGGCGCCCGCCAATTACAAGCAGAACAAAAGTGTCTCCCGTTACAGCGTGAACAATGACACGTCGCACGTGCCGATTAAGCGTATTTAAGCGTTATTTACGCGCCCCGTTGCGCCTCATTATCCCGGCGTTAAAATTAGTACCCGTCACGGGAGCCAATGCGCCATAAGTAATTTTATAGTGTCATTAGCGAGATTTCCTATGGCCCCGATTACAACCAATTTCGTGTCACTCGTAATTCGAAGCACCGTTGCAGCTTCCAACAGTCCGACCGGCCGAATCGCCCTGGGATTAACGAGAAACATCTTTCCGCCGCCTCCCCTCTGCCTTCGTCGCGCACACGTATGCCAGTCTGCTCGTAACTCGACGCAGGGATTTGCATCGCCTAGCTGATTCATCGGGACTATTAGGTAGTCGTGGAAGACGTTTGCGTCGGCAGCCACGGAACAGCCGACGAACCGCTGATTCCCGCGGATTCGCGTCATCCTTCTCTTTCATACCGGGCAACTAACCGGGGCTGCACAGCCCAACGACTTATCGAGAGATCAGCCACGCGCGCGCTTCTCGCCCTTCTGCCCCTCGCCCGCAGTCCCAGAAACTTCGGTAACTCTATCACGACGTCACTTCGGTATTAGCGATTGAACGTGAACTGCAAATTGGTTCGTCGCTAATCCGTTAGAATGACGCGTTTATTACTGGGGAGTTACCACGGCTCGGTGTATGTAGGTATGTATTGTGCATTCGTTCGCCGCGTTTGCTTGCTGCAAAGGGGAATTTTGTGGAACAGCAGCTTTGAATCTGGTGGAACTCGGTTCGTGTAAAGAAGGCGGTGGTATTGCTGGATGTGTGGGGATTTTTACGGTTAAGGGGAGAAGCTCGTATAATACGGCTTATTTTTGTTTCAGTTTTTAGGATTTTTTTGCAAAGGTACCAATGCGCTAATCCTTTCGGAACTTTAAGGGTACTTTATTTAACATTAGAACAAGTAAAACAAAATATTTGTATTACAGTCAAATTATAATAAATACAAAAGAAGTATCTAAAATGTATTTTTTTTTTTCGAGATGCATGGCGGAACTTCAAACAATTAGGAGTGATTTTCGCCAAAAAATCGCGTCTTATTTGTTTAAAAACTGTGGTTAAAATTAATAATTTGGGTAAACCTCGTGGCTCATATTCTGCGGAATAGGCATTATAAACTAAAAGTGTGCAAAATTTGAAGTTGATTGATCAAATAGTTTTTAAGTTATCCCCGGCGCTAATTTTGAAAACGTGGTTTCGAGAAAAACGTGTTTAAAATGCGTTTTAGGTACCTATGCTCTGCGCTCGGAGGCGCGCTGACTCGCCAGTTAAATTTCATCCTATAACTTTGAGAATATATTTTTTAAACATTTTAGAAGCGGTTTATGAACATTTTTTATTAATTTTTCGGTTGATTTATAAAGTGTTCTCCTCTTAAAATGCGATTTAGGTGTGCTTGGCGTTCGGAGGCGTGTTCACTCACCAGACTATATTATCAATACGGAGTTGAACTTCGGCCTATAATTTTGGGAATATATTTTTGAAATGTTTTAGAATTGATTTATGGAAAAATTTATGTTTCTATTTTTCGTCCGATTTATACGGTCTTCTCCCCTTAAGGACGAATATTTTGTGGGTATTAATATGCGAGAGGAGGTTTCGTGAAATATGAATTACCGAGATAAATTTGAATCTATATATAAATTTGTATGTATTTGAAATTGAAATGATCTTCGTGTGCAGTGGTGGACTGGGTCTAAAAATATTGGTTGCCAGGACACAAAGGGAGCCCACCGACAACTATAGGCTATCATTTATGTGGCTATACCTAGTTGGCAGGTGAAAAAGAACGCTACTTTCGGGAATCGTTTGTGGAAAATCTAATGTATATTTTTTACAATTATTTCCTCATTTTAAAAGTACATATATTCACCAACTTTCGGTAATTTTGTTATAGAAAAATATTAAAAAAATCAACGAACAACAGTCACTCTCGCGGATGCTGTTTTTATAAAGGCGCTGTGCGGTGAGCACAATATCTCCGAGCCGGATGATCTGAAATCGGAAAGTGAAGAAGATTCTCTTAATATATGAGTTTATCTGGTACTTGAACCATGGATTTTGCAAAAAATTGATTTTAGTCAAAATGGCGGCCGTTAACCCAAAACCACGATTTTTCGGTGTCTGAATTGTTCGTTTTTCGTTAATTAAAAATAGAGTTTTCATCAAAAACAAAAATCCGTAGATCAAGTATCAGATAAACTAATATATTAACAGAATCTTCTTCACTTTTTGATTTCAGATGATCCTCCCGCAGCGGCTTTACGAAGACAGCTTCCGCGAGAGTGCCTGTTATTCGTTCATTTTTTAATATATTCCTATAACAAAATTACCGATATTTGCTGGATATGTGTACTTTTAAAATAAGCAAATAGTTGTAGAAAATATACATTAAATTTTCCAGAAAAAATTCCCAGAAATCACGTTCTTTTTCGCCTGCCAACTAGGCATGACCCCCTAAATTACTAATACAACGTAAATGTAAGTTGTATACCATAACAATATTGAAACTTCTATTATATTTTCGAGCTATTAAAAGGTCATTAACATTAATAACATATTGTCTAACGTTTAAGAGTGACCACAGTACCCACTTGCCATCGGACAACCTAACACCCTGACCAATCCGCGACTGTTAGTGTGTGATCTGGAAGCTTGTAAATCGAAAAGTGCTTCCACTTCGTTTTTTTCTGTATCAAATTACCTATGGTTACTACTGATTATCTCACATCCCTGACAATTCGATTCTTAATTGTATCTTTGTTATTAATCTTGGCAAATCTATCTACTCTTCCATCAATGAACAACCACGCTACTTCGAATTTATTAAAGCTCCCAATGAAACCTGTAAATAGTTACAGTTTTAACTTTTAACCACATTTGTCAGATTTAATCGACTGCAGCTCACCACGAGCGTTACTCCACCGTTCACACACCAAGTAAAAAATACATATACAAGTGTACACCGTGTTTGCTCCCCCCCCCCCCCCCCCTCGAAATCTCCGAATACCTAATGCACCCGATCTCATCTTTCACCAAATCCGAGGCTCGAGAATGAAGTAGCAAACGTCAGTACAGAAATTACAGCAGAGGCGGCGCGGAACCCTCAGTACCGCCGTCGAATCTCAACCACGAGGCCCAACAAATTGACGTGAATGCGCGTAGACGGTGCAGTTAACCCCGCCGGAAGTGTCGTTAGTCGTGGATAATTCGCGCGGTACGACGTTTCCTGAACATCTTCAACGATCCTCCGTGGCCCGAATGCAGCTTGCGTGCCGGAATTTTCACACGCTCGAGAAGCCAGAAACAAAGAGGAGTCTCCAGGATTTCGGTGGCTTCGGATGGGTAGGGTGCAGTGGGAGGGGGGAGGGGGGAGGGGGGGGGGGGAGGGGGGACACAAAAGGGAAGCAAGAAGGGGGTGACAATGTCTCGCGAGCCTCGCGCGCATTGTGCTGTCTCCTCTGCCCGTGTTCCCCACCTTCTGCATCCCCCCCCCCCTCTCCCTTGATTCGCCCTCCGCAACCCCGCCGCAACCCTCGTCCCTCTTTCCCGGTCGACACACTTCTGCAGACAGCGCGAGAAGAGATCTTGGAGAGATCCTGAAGGGATTCCGGAGTGTAGAGAGTATAGATGCCAAGGACTCTCTACCAAGCATTCTCTCTGTCTGTGCATCTCTTTCTTCGTCGTAATCGCGCGGTCTCCGGCTTTATCTTTGACTATCTCGCGCGCCCACTCCACCCGCCGTGTCCTCTACCCTCTGCGAAATCTTCCCTCTCCCCCTGCCGCAGTCGCTGCTGTTCCCTCTTTTTCTCTCATTTAACTTAAGATTGGATTGCAGATTACACATCGTACCGTCCTCCCTTTTACCGTTCTCTTCTTAACTTCGGTTCAGTGCTCCTACCCTCCCTATTCTTTCTGCTCGCCTACCCCCCTCCCCTCCCCCCCCCCCCCACGCCGTTCTCCACCTACCGCCCCCGTCCCATGGTCAGCTCTTTCTATCGGGCGTTGTCTTTTATTTTTTTTAATCTCGTTTTATATACCTATCCGCGAATGAACTACGAAGTGAAATAGCGCCGGAAATGAGAATCCACCATCGACCGGGTTGGACGGTGAAATTGGTTCGCGGGGCCTTAGCCAGTCATTATTTTCGTTTTATTAAAGCAGTCGCTTTATTAAAACGTCTGAAATGGTACGTTGTTCTCGTCGTTTTGCTTTTTTCCCGATACGCTGGGGGAACGGACACTTCGAATTAGTCGACGAATCGGGTTAGAGAGTGAGCGGCCTGTTTTTAGGGTGCTGAGTGGGATCGTAGAAACGAGGCGTGAAATTTTTTTTGATTATTTAGTTATACGACTGAGTTGTAAGGTATGAAATGTTTGGGTTCTTGGGTAAAAATGGGAGGTTCTGTATTTTTGATCTTAGGAGACAAAGGTTTGCACGTCTTCTTGATTTTTAGGGGGTTGAGACTTCTGACGTCTCTTAAGGGGAGGTTCCGGGCTAAAAGTCGATTTTTTTTATTTCATGTTTCGAATGATTTTTTGAAATTAATAAAATTCCCGAAGTTATGGGCATTTGAGTGGCGGAAAATGCATGGGTAACAGGCGGCCACTCGGCGCTCACGTGAAATTTTAAACGTGTTTTTCTCGAGGCGGTGTTCTTAAAATCTGTGGAATTTATATCTCGAAAAGTTAATATCCGATTCGACTGAAACTTTTGTATTTTGAAGAATATACTTCTGGCTCGTGGAGAAACCAGTACAATTTTTGAAAAATTGAAAATTTATCATTTTTAAAGGCGTTGAAAGTCGTAAAATATAGGGAAAAAATGTAATTTCGAAACTTCAAGAGCGGTTATTTTCTCAAAAATATCATTTCTGGTCAATTTTACTGCTAAGTCCATAAGCGAATTTCATGCCCCATAATTATCTGACATTGTTTTTTATTTCAGATCAATGGTTTAGGTGCTACAGCTTCTACGGTTTTGGATGAATTTTTGGACGCCCGACTGTAACGACTCCCCAGTGTCGTCTGCAATGATTACTTATAAAACAAAAAAATTCATTTCTATAGTTAAAGGTATCCTTAATACAATGCAAAAATTCCCATTAAATTATATGTAGCAGTTTTCCTTTAATTAATTCCTAAATATCACCTATTTATATTAGGGCTGGGACTATTTGTCGAATTTTTCAGTATTCGAATATTCGAATACTTCAGTTGCTCAATTATATGGCGAATATAATTCGAATATCCAAGTATTCGTATACTATTCGAATATTAAAGTATTCGAATACTATTCGAATATTAAAGTATTCGAATACTGATGTATTCGAATAGTATGGTGTGAATTATAAATCAAGTTCTTTAGGTTCATTTGTCAGGGTGAAATCTTGTAAGCTAATTTTGACCCACTTCACACCATACTATTCGAATACACCAGTATTCGAATATAGCAGTATTCGAATAGTATTCGAATAGTATTCGAATATAGCAGTATTCGAATAGTATTCGAATAATATCATTCGAATACTCAAATATTCGAAGTTTATTCGTAGCATTCGAATACTTGTAAAATATTCGAATATTAAATTATTCGAATAATCCCAGCCCTAATTTATATGGGCTCTAGGCCGCAACCAGCCCCTTAAGGGCCCATTCTACTTTGTTGGTCGAACAAGAGATTTTTTTTCATGGATTTTTCAAGAACTTTTGTACAGATTTTAATGTTTTTTTGATAAATATTTATTATTCCTTGCTGTATAGAATTGTATTTTTCATATTTCCAAAATATAATTACAAATGTGTGGATTTAAGTTGTAATATTTATCCCTCGATTAAAACATCGGCATCAAAGTGGTTTTCAAATGATAAAAGTAGGATGATTGTGTCCTATAGGGATGTACGCATAAAGTGGACTAGAATTATTGATTTATCAACAGTGGCTACAAAATAGCGGCTTTGTAAAGAAAAAATTCTGGATTTTCTGACAATTTTTCGATGTTTTTTGTGGATGAATCAAAAACTATTTTTGATACCTGGATAATTCTAGTCAACTTTATGCGTACGCCCCAGGACATAACCATTCTATTTTTATTATTTTAGTACCACTTTAAGGCGGAAGAGGACATGAAAAATACGATTCTATACTGCAAGTAATAATAAACATTTAACAACAAAAAAAACATTAAAATCCGTACATTAGTTCTTGAAAAAAATTCATGAATATAGGCCTCTTTTTCGACCGGCAAAATAGAATGTATTTCAGCAATAGAGATATGTCAGAATGTAAAAGACATGAACAGCAATTTTGACGTGCCCTTTTTGGGTTTCATAGGGACTATGTCTCAGTTTTCGGAGAGTATGTTGGCCTCGAAAGATGTTTTGACCAGATTTTAGGTTCCACTTGTATACACACTTAGTATACGTCACAAACTTTGGAAACGTGCATAATTAAAGCATATCCTCTCCTTCTCAAATTAATCCTCTCTGATTGACCACAATCGCACTGTCCTCCTCTCGTTACCCTACAATTCAGAATTGAGATTTAATTAGAAGCACCATCTCTATTCTAATAAAGCATGTTCATTAATGAAAGTGTTTGGCATTTAAGTATGAAATATTTTGGGCAACTCGCATGATTTTGCAGTTTATAACATTTGTATAGGATTATGGTGGTCTGTGTATCATGAATTTTCAAACGGACTATTTTACATTATTTCAATGTAAATGGAAAAATACAAATTGGCCCTTTATCTGGTATATAGAGAAAGATTATAATCAAAGGGCATTCGTATCTACATGTGTCAATATCACAGGTGCAAGTAATCACTGATTTCATTTCAATATGTACCTATTTGTACCCAATACAATTTTTAATTTCCTATAAATAATAAAAACCGGTTGGTGATATTATGAAAATATTTAATTTATCATTCCTATTTGCATGTGAACACTTAATACTGTACATTCGAACATGATATGCTTTCAATTCTTTCGATCCTTTTATTTCCCTAACAATCAGCCAACATGCTTGGGCTGTTAACATGAACTTTTGTTCCAGCTAAATGCCACAGATCGCTGGCAACTCGCGCAACGTTCAACGTGTTAACGGTTGCCGTGGAAGTCGTCAATTTATCGCGGAATTGTGGAGAAACATCAGCCACTGCCCTTGTTTTCCAAACAGCCAGGTTTACAGCAACGTGTCACGGAAGAATTGCAGTTTGACCGAGTGAAATTATAGTTACTGCAGCGAGGGAAACGCTTTAAAAGGAAAAAGCAAACAGAGCGCTACTGGGATCGTTATCGTAACCACAACCATTGCTGTAACAGCTTGAGAAAACAACAAACCGTAGAGTAACCCCATCGGAAGAATAACCGCGAGGAATGTGGAAAAATGGCCCGTCTCAAGAAACACACGGAAACAGAGCACCTCGCGAAAGTCATTGGTGAATATCACAAATACTGTGAAGGACCTTCAAGAAAGAGCTAAAGGAGTTGAAAAATTTGGGGAAGTAGAAAAAAGATTTTCGGGCAAAAGTTACTTCTTTTAATTAGGATTATCATTTGATAACGTGCAGTTCGCGGGTTATAATACAAAATGGGAAAATAACCGGATTTTTAGGGGTCAATTTCACTCACTTAGATTGGATTTGGGTAGCAAAAATAATTGCGTAATACACATCTATATAGCTTCTACATATCCCCAAAGTCTCATCATTTTTAGAATTTCTGGGTTGGGGAATTTACAAGTTCGCAACTTACAAGGGAACATATAAGGGGAAAGATTTACCCTTAATTTTTGTTATCGGCAATTGACCATGTTAAAGGGGCGAAAACTGCCCCTAAAGTTGGGTGTCGCAAACATATTAGGCGTAGGACAAAATTTCTTTCCTAAGTGTGAGTTTTTTAAAAACGAATCCAAGCCCCTGCTCAGTTTTTAGAAAATTTCAGAAATTTCAGAAAATTTGTGTTCCACCCCCGACTTTAGGAGCTCATTTCACCCCTCCAACATGGATGATTGTCGATGACAAAAAATACGTCTAAAATATTTTTCACTATTCTGCAAATCTGCAGTCTAATAAAAATCGGCGTGCGCATGTTCGGCATGTTCCCTTGTTAGCTATGTTTGTACAAAGAATCATCCCTTACCCGGCTGTACATTCTGTATACAGCCCCCCGTGTCCAGCGGAATGCCAACGGATAGTTGACGCAACAAAAGCATCACGATCGCCGTGAAACATTTGCCAGACACCGTCGACTTGTTCCCAGAACACTCGGAGCGAGGAGCGGCAGAGGCAATCTACACACGCAGTCGGAGGCTAAGCCGTTCCATCGATCGCGATCGCAGCCCCGATGAAATATTCACCGGGCACCGTCGACTTGTCCCCGAGCGTGCCAGATCGACGTTCTTACATCAGCCTCTTGCGTCCATCCGGTCCGATTAATATTCTAAGCTCCCGGGGAAGGCCGTCTACGACGTAGCGCACGGATGCACGGATTAGGATTCTAATTACGATTACCGTCGACATCGGGCCGCGCTGACAGGTCCGTCCAGGCGTGTTTGCCCTTCCGTGACATCTGTCGATTCAGGGTGGTGCACCACGCCAGAAGAAAGGAGGGTTGGAAACGGCGGGGAGCGTCACGGGGTGGCGAGGGCCACGGAATGAGAACGTAGGAGCCACGGCAGATAGAGGAACATGGGGCGGGTGTGGGGAGGGAGTGTGGTGGGGGGGGGGCTGACGATAGAAGGGGGAGGGTGCTGGGTGGAGGTGAATGGACGAAGGAGGCTGGATAAATGAAAAGCAGTAAGCCGAGCCGAACGTGTTTAGGGGATGACTGTGTTTGAGGAAGGCACGTGACCGGGGCTCGCGCGGTCCACGGCAGCTGCGAAAAGGCTCCTCTTCCTTTCGGCCCGTCCCGATTTCACCCTGTTTACCCCCGCAATCATATCGGCAAATACGGCGCACAATTAAAGGCAATATAACGCGACCGCTCTTGACATGTGCATCGGCACGAAAAATACAACGACCGGCCTCGGAGTGAGCGGGGTGGGGGGCGGCGGGGCACGTATATTGTGCTCAGCGCGCGCGTCTCGCCCTGCCTCGTATTAATTGAATTGTAATTTTCGGGACACGCCTGGTATTAACGCGGACCCGCGGGACCAGCGGCCGTTTGACGTGACAGTACCAGTCAGTCGGCTACCAAGTCGTGGCTTTTATTAAATTTTCCGGCACGCAGAAGGTGGGGGACTTTAATTAACGTGCGTTAAGACACCTGGGCGATGAAACATGAAATATGGTGATAAAGAATTGTCGAAAAATGGCGGTGGGGATGAGTTTGGGAAAAAAGAATGTTTTTTGCAAATTCTTTATCCCGGTTTTATGGGATATGAAAAACTATAGAACTTTGAATTTAAGGGGGTAGGTCACCCTTGCTGGGCCTTAAACAGGCCGTTTTTAAAACGAAAATTGTAAAGTGATAAATAACAATGGAGACATATTTTTTAGTTTTAATCGTTATTCTATGAGCTTTAACACAAAAAAAAAGATAAGTCTAAATATCTCTATGTACATAAAAATTGTGAGTAAAAATGTAAAGGCGTGTACGCGGTTTGACGGTGTACATAAAATATCGAAAACCGCTCCAATAATTTGGATGAAAATTTAATGAGAGATGCAGAAAACCATGCCCTACAATGTGTCGGGAGCAGATTTTTCGAAAAAAATAATACAATTTTTATGTTGACAAATACGATTTTATCGATTTCTTGTATGAAAAATATTTTTTATCTTTTTTTTTAAGAATTTATCTCGAAATTCTGCTCTCGACACATCGTAGAGAATGGTTTTCTGCATTTCTCATTAAATTTTCATCCAAATCATTTTTCGAGATTTTATGTACACCATCAAACCGTGCACCACGTAGACGCCTTTATGTTTTTACTCATAACTTTTTTGTATTAAAGCTCATAGAATAACAAATAAAACTAGAAAAAAAGGTTGTCTCTATTGTTATTTATCTCTTTACAATTTGCGTTTGAAAAAGGCCTGTTTTAGGTCCAGCGAGGGTGACCTAACCCCTTAACTTCGTTTTGATATCTGTCACAGTTTCGTAGATATATATTCATGATAATCTGAAAAATTAATATTTCTTCGAGGGGGTGTTTTCACCCTTAGAATTCGTTTTATTGCAGAATCAAAAAATAGTTACGGTATTAGTATCAGTTGAGCTACATTTCTGTAAAGATTCAGATTTATTTGAATTTTCCAGTTGCCGAACTTTCCTCGTAAGGCTTTGCAAAGCTCTTACTGATGACTCCACTAGCAGGTTCAGAACGAAACGCACACCTACTTCATTTTATTTCCTATTTCGTCCTACTTTGAATTCTTCCTCCGCCGGGGTGTCAAATGTACATGACGTGTGGTACTGAACGTGTCATATAAAAACTTCTCTTTCCACCGTTTTCCGGAAATTTCATGTTAGTGTGGACGCGATAGTAGATACCCGCCTTAAAACACTGTTTCCCATTCTCTCCAGCTCTTATTACTTGCGGAGGTATAGTGACCAGCTTAGTAGCCACTAAAATGATAATTAAAGGCAAAGGTATCCCTGAAGGTACGAACCGCCAAAAGTGTCCCTCGTCAGTTATTACAAGCTTGTCACATTTCTACACACTCCGCAACTTTACAGCAGCAATCTTCATAAATTATACTGAGCACGCCGCCCCTGGGCTGTTAATTGAGGGCGTTGCAGCAAGAGGGGTGCACCTCCATTTTTTATAGTTTTTCAGTTATGATATGTAATTATTGCAAATTTTGAACCTGTACCCATTACCCTGCTGCGTGAGTCAGAGGTAGCTTCAGATTTCAAAACTTCACCAAAAATAGAAATAAAAACTTAGCAACTCAATAACTACTCCTTATTTTGTGAAAATATATATTTAACAATTAGTATTCTCTTTTTAATTTGAAGTCAAAGCAATAATTTTACAAACTGTTTTTTTTTTAATTTACTTGAAGTTAGTGAATATGAAGAGCTGCATCCCTCGTGCTGCAAGATTCTCAATTTATCCCTACCTAGTTGCTACCTTCACATCATCATGTCTCTGTATGCCCTATCCTATACCAGTGAGGGTGAACCCTTTTGAGAAGTGGATCAAATTTTGTTCATTATTTTTTTCAATACTAGCCCATGGGTCACTAAGTCAGTGGCATCACTTGGAAAGGGGGGGGGGGGGGGGGGGTAAAAAGGGTACCAATAATTTGGAAACACCAAAAATTTGTTAACAGAAAAATTTGTTATACTTTAATCTTTTTATATTTTCGATTGTCTGTTCTCTCTTTTAGGATGTAAAAAATAAGTTTATAAAAATCAACGCGTGGGTCATTTAAAAAGCCTTCGTGCCTCACCCGCGGGTAATAGGTTCGCCACCATTGCCCTATACCTTTACATACATCACCGTATCTCTGCCCTATATTTTTACACACTTATCCCTCAGTGTATCGACATAAAAATCTAAAAATCCTCCACGCTGACAACTCTACTTGTCCTTACACGCACCTTTTCCCTCTCACTCCATCGAGCACCCATAAAAGAAGATCACCGTGCCTCGAAGTCGGCACCCTCTTTTTTTTACGCGCCTCGACTGCCTCTACTTTTTCTGCAAGGACGCGCGACTTCGTTCGTCCTTCTTAAGCCCTTGCAAGTCATCGCCCCTCTCTTCTTCTCGCGCCTAGTTGCTCACACTTTTTTTTGCCGACAAAAAACTGGTTTGCCCGCGGCGCGTGCCTGGCTTGACCAGCTTTTTCCTCGCCACGTGTAAACAACTGCGTTTGCCCGTGTTGCACGCACGGACAATTTCGCTGGTCCTCCTTACACCTGTCGACGGTTTCGTTTGTCCCATTTCCACTCGTCTAAGGCTTCCCCTGCCTTTTTTTCTTACTCTTCGTTGTTCGCACCTTCTTTTTTTTGCCCAGTCCATTGAGCACCGATGAAAGAGGAGACGGGTCGAGACTTCGGCTGACCCCTTTTTTTCTGTCGAACGTGTACAAGAATCACCGTGTTTTCTGCATGGGTGGAAGACTTTGCCTTTTCGTAAATGAATTTACGGCTCTGTGTGTTCGTTTTGTATGTATCGGACAAGGGGCATTGTTTATTTTTGCATGAATTTGCTTTTTGAGATTTATTGTTTACAATTTGAGTGGTGCAAGGTTTTGGAAGACGCTTCTGCGAGGCGGTCAGGCCTTTTTGAAAGATCGCTACTGACGACGCGAAAAGTCGCCGGCGCCAAGCAAAGTGTTAAGTACTAAAAGGAAAACGGTACTTATTGTTTAATTCGTGCCGAATCAAAATTGTGAGGGGTGACACAAGAACTTCTACTTTGTCAGTTGTTTGTAGATTTTTATTTGATTGGAAGATCCTACTCTGTTACTGATTTGGATGATTTGTTTGAGGGTGTGCATATTAATGCGTTTACAAATAGTGCACCATATATTGTATATTAGATTGTAGGGGATCTTGAATATTTCTCATGAAAGCCATGCAACATAAAAATCACTGTTGAACAGATACTAATCGACTGCCTGAAATACAATGAAAGGTAAAACCACAACACTCCAAACAATCTACAAACAATTCTAAACAACAATAAAGGACTAGAAAGCCTCTTACAGTTTTTAAGAAACAAACAATTAATCTAGCTGTAATGCAATGGTCAATATAATTCAGCCTACAGTATAATTCAAGCTATTACATTTAATGATATGTAAAGTACATACACAGTATAGTGAAATATATGGTGTACAGCTTTTGCTCAAATTATAGTTGTATAAGTATTATATAGTACTGTACAACAAAACTAATGCAATGTAAATAGTGTAATATAGTAACCGCTAATAAATGCAAGAAGTGCATGTGACTTCAAATAAGGAAATAAAAGAAATTCTCATGAAAGCTTTGAATACTTATATAGTTTCATATTTTAATTTTCCTAACAGAAGTTCTATCCTGATAAACTTCCTCGTCGATTTGTAAATTACCACAGCAATCTCTTGATTTTACTTTCGATTTTTATGTTGCGAAGAGATTATTTAATAAATGTATTAATTGTTGACTGTACCAGTCTCTGTGTAAACTAAATTTATTTAGAAACTACAAATTTGCTTTCTACTTTATTAATTATATTGCGAGGTGACCACATTCTAGGCTCTACCTAAAAACGTTCTTTTGTTTGTGAAGCAAGTAGCTCTTCCGTTTCTTCAGTACCTATCAGAAGGCATCGTTCGCTCGTCTTGTTTTAAATTTATCCTTCTAAAAGCAAATTATTCCACTCTCACATTTTATTATATTTACGGGATCAGGTGCAGCATTTTGTTCCTTTGAATTTAAGTGAAACTGATTTGTTAAAATCAACGATATCGTGTGGGGATTCTGAGGCATGTCGGTGATAAAAGTTTCATTTGAACGCCGAATATGAATGCTCCAAGGGTCGGTACGTACCACTTCCGAGCAGTATTCTACTCGATGATGATTCGTTTGACGCGTGGAACGCGATAACGACAATAATTACACAGCTACAGTATCATGATGGTACACAATGATGCTGAAGGGATATTTGATTATCGTATGTATCGTTTAAATGAAAGGGGATAATATCCATAAATCGCTCATCCGCAAACATCAGGTGGGTGGACCCATAAAGGTGAGTGGATCATTATACAATCATCAATTCGCACGCACGCACATACCCAGTAATTATTTCACGTGACTTTTGTTAGTGGAAATATTTGCGTGAAACATTCTGGTGAGCAGAATATTAATGCAAGGTAAACAGCGGGGGAAATTGAGCCTGTAGAGTCAGAACGAATAGATGTGTCAATATTCTAACACATCGATTCCTTCTGCCATCACCGCATCGCTTTACATCGATAATTACAACGGGTCTGTAAAAAACACATATCCAGAATACATTCATACACGTTCTGTCTCCTTTTGCCTGCTAAACATATTTCTTTTTTAGTAGCGTGCTTGAGAATAAAAAACTGATAAATTCTTGTACTTTTCTTCTATCTCGTACAATTACAAACTTGTATTAAAAAACAAACGCGTAACATTAAGGGCTGATTTCACCCCTGCAGAGTGAATTTCCGCAAAAAAAAAATACTCCTTGCATATACTTTACATTCACGCGAAGTTTTATTAAAATTAGGATTTTCGGGTTGGGAAACGTTTCCTTGTTAGTTCTCTATAGGCACATTGAAGAATAACGAGGTACCCAGTGCGCATATCCAACTAAATAGTAGCCAACTCAGAAGCCTCACTATATTTCTTGTTTCACTTATTCCATATTCCATAACTTTTGATCCGGGTCCGATCTAGGGGTGCGCAAGTAGCAGCAAATTTGGGGGTGGCAAAATTGATTAATTGATAATTTATGGATATTAAATTGTTTATAAAATAAAAGGCTTTTGCTATTTAACAAATACCTCGAAAAATTTCACTCAATGTCAAAAATTATTTATAATCATTTGATTATAAATAATTTTTGACAGTGAGTGAAATTGTTGAGGTATTTGTTAAATAGCAAAAGCCTTTTATTTTATAAATAATTTAATATATTATATTTATAAACGGCGGCAAAAATCATTTAGGTATGCCCAAAGCGGCAGAAGAGCTAGATCGGAACCTGCTCTCGATAGTAGGTAACCCAACAACTCTAAATTAGTAGGGGAGAGCGGAGACAAACGTAACGGCGTCACAATAGTAACACGCCTTCACCCGCCTTCCACAAAAGTTTCCAAAACGTTTGCTTTACATAGTTACGCGTGTTTAATGTTTCTTTTATTCCACGGAGTGACGCTGAGCAATACGACGATTCGTATACCGTGGACAAGCTGATTTCGTTATGTCGATCATTCAGGTAAGTGTCTCCTCTGTTGTTTTATTTTTGGTAATATTCATAGGTAAACTATAGACATTGATCCAATTATTTGTTAGAGCGTTCTTAGATAATGTCTTTATAAGTTCCTGTATTTGATTTCAATAAGTCTTGTATAGTTTGTACGTTATAACAGTTCTATGCTGAAAAACATGGCTGGGGACAAAAGTAACATCATTACGGGGAGAAGTTGAATCCAATGTTAACAATAGTTTAAAAAAAAATCATAAATATTAGTTACTTTTGGGGCTATTACACGAGATTCCATATTAAATCAAATACACAGTATCAAAGATATGTTTGAAGCTGATTATGCCTTTTTATCGTTACGCTGGTTATGCTTTTTTTATCGATAATAAAAATCCTATTTTGTTTGGAAGAAGTGTTTTTACATAATTCTCCTCAAAATAATTAGTATTACTTTCGTCCCCATGGTATGTTACTTTCGTCCTAACTCTGCAGGACAAAAGTGACAATGACAGTAAAATGATAGACCAAGAAACACACTATCTTAAGGGGTCATTCTGGTTAGATTGCCGATAAATTCAGCGATTTTCAGGAATTTATTGCGAAGACAGGAATTATAGTAATGGAATAAAACTTTTTTCTATTGATTAAATTACATTTCTACAGTAAATAAAAAATATAAAATTTATAAAATTATTGCTATTAAAATGGTTTTGACGGCGATTTTGATGACGTGTTTAAAAATTCATGCCTCGCTCGTGCATGAGATTTCAGCAGTTGGACTTATCTGAAACCAAAAATACAAACAGATCCTTAAAATTAATTAAAATTAACAAAATGGCGGTCAAAATACAAGAATCAATGTATTTCGGCTGTGTTTTCTGTGCTATTTTCGATTTTAAAAGTAGGTTAGACTCAACAGAAATACTTGATTCTAGTACCGGCCATAGCGACAGTCATACTGATCAAGAATCTGTTTGTATTTTTGGTTTCAGACAAGTCCAACTGCTGAAATCTCATGCACGAGCGAGGCATGAATTTTTAAACACGTCATCAAAATCGCCGTCAAAACCATTTTAATAGCAATAATTTTATAACTTTTATATTTTTTATTTACTGTAGAAATGTAGTTTAATCAATAGAAAAAAGTTTTATTCCATTACTATAATTCCTGTCTTCGCAACAAATTCCTGAAAATCGCTGAATTTATCGGCGATCTAACCAGAATGACCCCTTAAGGCATAATTTTCGTTTTTATATCTGTAAGAGGTAATTGGCAGCTTAGTCAAATGTAAAAAGTGTTACATTTGTCCCCGCTCTCCACTACCATAAGAAACTGTCACAGAAACATACCCATTATACAATCCTCAGCATACCCTCGTGTTCCTCTCTCGAATCTAAAATTCCGCCACCCTGTCCCTTAAAAATCTCCACTACCAACGTCCACCAGAAATTTCTTCGGTAGCATGCTCAGGCGACCTCGCAAACAGCGAGCGATGACAAAGTAAGAATTTGCATGTGTATCCCTTTTGAAACGCCAGCCAGATCTAATTCGCCATTCGGCCTATGTCGGGGGTCTGCATGCCAATGATGCTGGAAATGGGAGGGCGGGGGGGGGGGGGGGGGGAGGGGGAGGACGACAAGAGGCTACAGAAGAAAAAAAAAGAAGATAGAGGAATAGAGGAAGGAAAGGGCCTCCGTTTGTTCATTGGTTCCTTTTTTACTTCGTCGGGGATGCAGCCACCACAAATAACTCGACGCTATCTGTAAACTACGGGCGCTTTGTGCTACCGCCGGGGTTTTACGTCGCGGCGACTACGTGCTCTATAATCGTAAAGCGAATTCTTATTTTTCCTCTCTGATCTTTCCTTTTTCTATTTTTTTTTTTTTGCTATCCTTGCGCCGCTTCGAACCGTCCCGCATCTAACCCCCTCGGCGCGGCACGAGTCGCCGCGGCGAAATATACAATCGCGAAGGGAGGAGAACGAGGCGGGAAACGTTGTGACCTACTGAATTCCGACATGGCGCCTCAAAGCGTTCCGTTTTATTCTCGTCACGACCAGCGTCGACGGAATATACGACTTGTTGACGAATAAACGGATGCTCGGTGCGGGTGGAGCGTCGATCCGTTAGTTGACGGTAAGTTAAGGAATTCGCGCGCGCTGCCCTGGATTCGTGATTATTGCGAGGGGGATGAATGTTAATCGCCAACCAGCGATTATTCTTTGAACTAGCAGACGTTATTTTGGAGCAACCAACTTGTTTTACCTTCGTCACCTGAGAATGGAAAATGCTACGAAATGTGTTGGAAATTTATTCGTTTGAACGGTGTTTATTGCTGTTACGGCGGGTTTCTGGCAATGAGTCGACGTGTTGTGTAGTGGAAACTGAAATGGTGGTTTAATTTGTTATTTGCAAGGCACTTGCGTGAGAATAGAGATCGTGGTAGTAGATGTAATTGTTATTCTTATGAGAAAGGAAACATTTATTTTAAGTTAAAACAAATTGACAGAGTTAAAGGTACAAAGATTGAAAGAATAGGACACGTAAGGCAGTGGTTCCCAATTAGCGTTGGGCAAAATTGTTGTTTAAATCAAATTTCGAATAACGAATACAAGTGAAAAAAATATACACTGGCGTGCAAAAATATTCGGCCACCTTTTAAAATCGCATAACTTTTTTAAAATTAATCCAAACGACTTGAGTTTTTTTTGGGAAGCTAGAGGGATTAGTTTGCTAAATGATGTGATTCGTGGGTTTGCACAAAATGCACTTGGTCGGAATAGCAAAAAAAAAATAGTAAATGTCGTTTTTTAAACTTATTTTGTTGAGCCTGTAATGGAAATTCAAAAAACCCGTTTGTAGATTTAAGTAAGTTATATACGTGTCTAAAATTTCATCAAAATCGGTTAACGTTGCTCTGAGCTATGAACACTTAAAGATCGCAGAATAAGGTCGAAAATCGCGGAATTCCCAAAATCAGGGTGGTCTGTGTTAAGGAACGAAGAGAAGTGATCGATGCCATGTAAAATAAAGACAGGTATTGTGGTGAGAAAGGTCAACGAAAAGAATATTGTAAATATGTAACAGGACACGAGAGGAGAGTAGGTATTTTATAAACAAGAAGACATAAATGAAATATCCATCTTTGCGACATATGTAACCAGGAACATTTTGCGAATAAGGGAGAAACGTAATGAAGCTTGCGGGCACATAAGAGTTACAGAAACAAGAATATTATACACGCTGGACCAAGGAAGAAAGGCAAGAGAATAGACAACGTCACAATAGTCAAATAAAGAAATAATCAAGGATTGGAGTAAAAGAAGTTTCCGAGAGGTGGAAAGAATATGAATACTTATCGCTCGCATGCCCGCAATTGAGTCACTCCCTCGCCCCCACCCCCCTCCAAGGATCCGGATTGCTGCAATTAAGTGAAATCAAATAAAACAAAATACACGTGCGCTCGGTTGCGCGTGTGCACGCGTCCAGAGAGATTGTCGTGTGTAAATAAATATGAATATATTCGGCACATCGTGTAACCGCTTTACACCCGGCTTAACAGTCGATGGTTATAAGTCGCGGGTAAATATTGTGCCGGTAAACAGCGCCGGATCCGAAAGGCCTCAGGGTTCGGTAGCAACGAGCCGAAAGGGGTTGCACGGTGGTTTGCACGTGCCACTATTTACGTAGCGAAATACGAAAAGTGAGGGGAAGACAGATTATGTATATTTCCAAAAGGCTCGGGCCCGCGCTCTTTTCCCGTATCGGTTACCCTCCTCGACTCCCATTTCCGATCATCCCCTTTCACGCGTGTCCTTCTAAACCCGTGATGCCCTTCTGTCTTTAATGGACAGAAATGTGGCTGCCACAAGACTAACAAGGGCCACCGTCGAGGTGTCTCGTGCCGATATTTTTCTCCTCCAAATATGTTGCTGGGCGCAAAAATCTGAGAGACATGTATTTTTGATTTTTTGCCCAATCTCAGGTTTAAGGGATGAAACAGCCGCTCAAAATTCGAAAATCGGCATGAAGTGTTCTGCCATCTATGAACGTCAAATAATAAAAAAATTACTTACCTGTATTTTAGAAGAAAAGGGTGACCTGTCTTAAAAATTTCACTGGGCTTGACCAGTAAACTGAATAAATAAAAATAAAAAATAACTTAGTTGAATAAAGAACTACTGTGTAAATTTCAACGCAAAGAGAGCGTGATAGGTGTTAATTTTTCGTATGATATGAGCAGCTATTCATTCACTGGGGGGTGTTCATTCACTGGACAAGTCACCCTATATATTACAAAGTGATCTACATATGTGTTAACAATTATTGCAAAGATGGCAACGAGAAGAGTGGGGGACTACAGAAACCTGAACAGCGGTGGACGTGGCACAACACTTTATTCGGAAATGTCTATTTTCGAACTTTGAGAGGCTGTTTCACCTCCTAAAATTGAGATCGCGTCAAAATAAAACAATTCGTGTGTCTTAGATTTTTGTGCTTAACAACATATTTGAAGGAGAAAAAGAATCGGCGCCGGAGTTTCTTTGGAAATTATTTGTAGCATAGGATGTTGCTGGAGGTGATTGATAAATTTTTCTGGTACATTTGGATACCCATTCCGAATGAAAATGCTCATGGAGGCTATGTGTCTATTTTTAGTCGTTATTGGGAGAAGTTATAGTGTCTTGAAATGGAGTTTGCTAGTTGATGAATAGTCTACTGTTCCACTGAGTCTCCTGCTTTTTAACCGATATTGTATCAGTGTATTTTGCAATGGTGATGGTAAATCTGCTGTGGTTGAAATGTAGAGTTCTTCATCATTCCAAATCGCATAACGTATACACAACTGATTGCTTTCGATCATTAAAAGTGAAGTACACTTGCTGTTTCTGTATATCATTTTCATCGATGAAGCTCATTTTACTTGCTAGGATATTAACGATAACAGTAATTATTTCAGGGAGGAATGGAACAAGTCCCATCACGCATATGAGTGTCCTGATGCAGAATAACTCGCCAAACGTGCTAGTGAAATGTATCAGTTGTTTTTCAGAACACCCTGTACAGCGATTCCCTTGTTAATGATGTGCATCACGCTTGTCGCGTTTAGCAGCTGTGTCGGAAGTTACTTTACGTTCACCACCTTCGCTGGTACACGCAACAACTAATGGAAGGTGGAAGAACGCTATGCTGGGTTTATATGCCTACCATATTGTGGGATACCGCTGGGAGATATAACGAAAAATACCCCTCTGATTAGAGATACGCTGGGAAATGGGCGTGGAACCTTTGCCGCAGAAACTTGTAAATAAAGGCTAAGTAGTCTGCAATTCGTAGTACACACAAAAGGAAGGATTCGTTCAAGAACAAGTCCAGTTTGCGGAATAACAGTTTTCTACACGACACAATTCTGCCGGTTTAACCCTTCGTGGTGACACCCTCTTATAATCACAAATTGGTCACACGGGGTTCACTGCACCCGAACGTAATTTCTGAGTTACTATTTTCGTATTTGTGAATATTTTAACTGTTCAGTGATAATTGTGCATTCGTAATACTCATACAATCTTGCTCTAATAGTATTTTTCTAGAAATGTAAATTTTGATGTGATGAAATTTATATTTGAAAAAGAGCGATTTTCCGCGATTATGCAAAAAAGCGATATTTGTTGCTCGATAAATCCCCTTTGGAAGTCGTAAAGGCGCGAGACTTGAACTCGAAAGTTGTTCTACTGGTGCGATACACGCCGTGTGACCCCGAAGAGTTAAATACATCTCCATCTTTTGAATTTTCCATTACACCCGATTTAGCACAAACGGCACACAATAAATGTTTCAAAGATCCCCACTGCCCAAACACGAAAACTCACTCAACATTGCCAGGAAACTAAGTCGATCCAATGAGACTGAAGAACTTTAAGTGCCGTTTTAGTTTAAACAGCCGTCTTCAACGTCACAGTACACTCCGCGTCCTAGAAGCTTTTACGTGAAAATCACTCGGGCCGAATGTGCTAACGTATACAACGAAATTCGTTAAGCGTAAGTAGTTGTAACAAGGATTGGGGTTCCTTCGATATACCCTCGACGACTACTCAAACAGTTGGGCAAGCATGACATAGTTCCATTGAAGCAGACGTGGAGTGGCAAACCGAGCGAGTGCCTCTTCGTCTGGCCAACTTGGACTGCATATAACCGGGATCTGCACGGCAAATATGCTCTTCTAGTTAGTGTCGCCACAAACATTGATACGTGCACCTAGCTGCAGACGCAACGGGGATAAGGTAAGGAGTTCGGTTGCCAAGAGGAGGATTCATTGAGCCAACTAGTGGCTGTTGAGAATTCTGTTGCAAGGACCGCGTTTCGGCGGGTAATCGCGTACCAGTCGCAGTTTGTGTACTTTGTGCAGTCGAAAATTGCACAATCAATAAGCTAATTGAATAGCGACACGCTTGCACAGGGCTTCGTCGTTGCGAGCATCGTCTAAGAACGTTGCCATATTGCTTCAGTAAGTAGAAGATGGCAGGTTAACTTCATCCGTTTGAACCGCCTTCATTCCCTGGGGAAGTCTGTTTGAGAAAGTAGTTTTTAGGCAGGTCGTTGATTAACGCGAGGAATATGATGCTGGGAGTAAAACAGAAAGTCTGAATGATCACTTTTGTATGATTAAATCAGGGTTGACTAACTGGTGGCTCGCGAGCCATCGGGGACCCCTCCGCCTTGCTGCCCCGCTGAACGGCCCCCTCCATACCTACCAGACTCTGACGATCACAGTCGAAAAGAGAAGGAAAGAAGCAGGAATCGACAGCGATCGTCAGAGTCTGGTCGGTATGGAGGGGAGCCGTTCAGCGTGGCAGCAAGGTGGAGGGGCCCCCGGTGGCTCGCGAGTCACCAGTTAGTCAACCCTGGATTAGATTAACATAGATTTAAGAATTTGGTACCTTGGTGCCACTTTAATCGACGATTCACTTTTTTTAGAGTCGGGGAATTTAATGGGGCCACTGGTTTCAATAATTGAACATTAGAATTTAATTACAAGGGGTATGCTAACTACGCGGCAAATTGGAAGATTTGAAGGAATCAGAAATTTGTGACTGAAAACGAGTATCTTAAGAGAAACTTAGCTAAATAATTTATAGTTTACTAGCACAATATCCGTGCTTCGCTGTTGATTAGTACTGCAGTTAATTTTAACTATTCTACAGGTTATAGCAGTCTCATTAAAATAAAGATTCTTTTGGTATATGGTTCATCGAAATTGATTCAGTAGCTTTTGAGTTTTGCGCTTTCAAACATATGTAGATACATACATACATGTCACGAACATTTTTATTGTATAATGGTATAGATATTTGCTAACAGACTCTTTCTTCCAGAGATTCTACTGTTCTCCTCGTTTCCATCTACCATTAGGAGAATCTCCGAAAGCAAATAAATAAAGATTTGCAAATATTGTATTTGTGTGGTAACATGTAATTATCTTTAAATTCTATTCTTTAGACCAATTTCAATTTCAGATATTGTACAATATATGAATTTTATTACAATTAAAATAGACATTGAAATTGTAATAAATTGATCTATTAGTAGAGTCTTCTAATAACATAACAGAGATTAATTGGCTTGTTAAAATCACGCAGGTAGAAAGTTCTATTCCTTTGAACACTTTGCGTTGTATCTACAAGGCATGGAACATTGTACTTTCGCTGGCATGTTGCGATAATGATAATTATGTTATGATGATGATAATTATCCAGCTGATGTTCTTCAGTATTTATCTTCTCAGCATACGCCGTAATAGCAATCTGAATTGTAGTTAGTAAACGTTTATTGAACGTAAACTGTTATTGGAAACGCCATATTCATGCAAATAATTGTGAGAAGCGAGTAACTTTGTCCAGGAAAATGGCCAACGAAGAACGGCAATTGATTCAGTGACGAACACTGTTCTAAAACGATTTAATTTTTGTCACTCAAAGGGGAATATTTTATCGCAATTAGCTATTTGGGTCAGATCTTTCGATGTTTCAAGGAGTTCTCGCAGCTTAGAATAGATTTTCTAAATTTTGATGTAAATATTTCGAAATTGGGACAAGAAATCAGTACCCAATTGCGAAGCCTATGTAATTGCAACGTTAAATGTCAAAAGTAATCTACTGAGTATGCCAATTGTTCAAAAAAGTTCGGTAGGGTCACCGATAGATACGATTTACTTCCACAATTCTTGTTGGACATACCTCGAAAGCATACCTTCTGAAGATTTTCCTGCATTCCCAGTCAAAGGTCGAGCGCGCTTTGGTGCACGCGAAGGGAAAGAACACCGAAAACAGCAATGTCAGATCAAACATACATTCCGATCTGGGGTATGTAAGCTCCTTCATCCGCGTTTATGGATTCACTTGTGGCTGACAAAGTGAATACCTCACAAGGTATAGAATTTCAATTTCATGCAAATTCTATAACCTTGTACACATAATGTTGCACGAATAAAATGAAACTAACTGTGCAATTCTCTGCAGTGTTCATTCTTACTGCAATCATCTTAAAAACCTGCTCTCAATTTCTGAATTGAATATGAATATGAATATGAATCTATAACCAGAAAAGGCCAGAACAAACGATTTTTGAACATAATCAGCCTAAAAATGGTATCTTCCATTTTTTTTTTTATTGAGACGTGAAATTGAAAGTTCTGAAATCGAAAAGAATCTCTCTCTCTCCTCTACAGGATTTAAATCCTAGCCCCTTACTTATCAGTTACTAATGAAGTTAAGGTACATGTCTCCAAAATTGTTACATTTAAAGCTATTTTTTATAAACATCACTGAATTTTGGTGACTACTATTTTAGGAATGGTTTATTTCTATCGTCTACAACATATCGGTCGCAACCACCCCTCTTAAAGATGTTAAGGGAGGAACTTGGTGTAATCGGCAGAAATTAATGTTCTTTTTGGGGATTTTTTTCCAGGGAAACTATACATGCAAGCTTTTTAAAACTTTCGTTATATATTCCTATGTATTTCGAGGAGTGGACAAATTTTTTTTTGATACAATAATATCGAGGTAATTCCAAATGACGCAAGTGTTTTGGAGCGGCCAATTTGTTCAACTCCGTGCAGTCTGGGGTCCATTGTAGTGATCTGAAACTAAACCACCAAATAGTTTTGTGTTTTTAATAAAATTACGGTATCCATGAACTTTAATCCGGAATAATACTATTAAATTTAAATAAGGTTTATTGCACAATTAACGTGAAATTTTTTAGTCAAAAACGCTCCTTTTTTTTCAAACACTCAGCATTATCTTAATTTTTCATTAACGACTGCGGATTGAGATTCATCCATATCGCAATTTCATTAAAAATACAAAACTATGTAGTTTTTGGTTTCAGGCCACTAAAACCAAATCCTGGACTGCACGCAGATGAACAACTTCCGCACCGAGGCCGCTCCGAAACACTTGCGCCCTTTGGAATTACCGCGCTATTTTTATATCAGAAAATGTTTGTTCACTTCTTGAAATACATAATAATATCGCCTGAATGTTTTAAAAAGATTGCATGTATAGTTTCCTAACAAAAAATTTCCAAAATGAACCTTCATTTCTACCGATTACACCAGGTCCCCCCCCCCCCCCCCCCTAAATTATAGCAACATGCATGTCAGCTGCTCACCCTCAAGTAAAATTCAACCAGCACTATTCTAATCTTCACAGAATCCCAGTGATCGCAGAGCCCCGTAAAAATCGTTCTAATCGTCGAGCTAGGACAGAAAATCCAGCAGCCCTGTCGTAAGGAAAAGCGCGTCGCCCCATAAATCCACTCGCTCATGGTCCCAGCGTGGCGGTGTACATATTCGCGTAGATAGGTACGATAAGATCGTAGCAGCTTCGCGAGACGTTTCGAAAAATAAATGACGGGGAAAAATATTCCCTGCGATATAGGAACCGATCAAATTCCTTCAGGAAATTGCCTGTGATATTACGACGGTCCCTCGCCCCCTTCCTTCCACCCTCCCTCTTGCTTTCTTTCCCAGCCCTTTCCACCCTCGGACCCCCTTCCTCTCTGCCCCTCTCCATCCCACTGTTCTGTCGTGCCTCGCGAGTTTCCCCGTACTTGAAGACGATCTCGCCGTTCTCGGGAGAATCCGCAAGCTTGGCTCTTCAGCGTCCGGCCAATCCGTGAGCCGCGTTATTGTCCACCTCCTGCTCGTCGTCGTAACCTTCTTCCTCTCGCCCCGAATTGTTGCTCCATATTGACAACGCGGGCCAGCTCTACTCGAGGCTTCGAACGCGATGAAGTGTTCGATTGTTCGTCGATGATTCGCGTTTCCACTGAAATCACACGCGACGGTTTCCACGGACCTCGACCTCGGATCATACAGCGAGTATGGGTCTTCGAGTGCGTTCAGCCCCGATATTTGCACGTTGCACGTGGCGTCGGGCGAGCAGCTACTCGCAAAAGGCTCTCCTCGTCGAGGAACTATAATTCTGTCGAGCCTTCGAAAAAGTTTTGCGAGCCACGTGCTTCTATGCGCGTACATCTGGCTTAGTATCAACATGGCCGACTAATTCGTGGTAAAAAGCGGTTCAGGCACTTTATAGAATGTGGGGTTTGAGGATAAAGTGCATAGCGTTAGTGGAGTGTTATTTTGGCGAGATGGGGAAGTAAAACGGGGGTGGAACGTTAGTGTTGAATAGCGAGATCTTTTGTGTGGACTGTTGCAGATAATGGAAGGTATAGCAGATAGTCGCGCGATGATTAGTTAATGAATGTTAACGTGTTTAGTAGTTCGTGATAGATTAATCCGTGAAATTTAGCTTAAGCGAATGTGTTCTATTTGTCGGCTGAAGAAAACTTGATGTATTTTAACAAGTGAAAGAACGATAGTTGTGTATCAGCTGGTGGTAAAATAACGACTAACTCATTTATATTCGGGGGTAGAATGCAGAAACTAGATTTGGTTATTGGAGGGTAGACATATCGTAGAATTTCAGGTGGAATGAAAATTTACTTAAATTGTGTTGAGTAACTGTAAGGTGGGAGTTGTTAAAATTTGTATTTTACTGAAATACTAGATTTCGCTATTGGAGGGTAGGACAAATCGTAGAATTTCAGGTGGAATGAGAATTTTGAGCTAAAACTGCTCGATCTATAAAAACTATCGACTTCACAATAGTGAATGTTACCATACTCCATTTGGGGAACTTGATACAAATCCGATAACAAATGAGCGATTTATTACAAATTTTGAACCTGCACCCATTACCCTGCTGCAGGTCAGAAGCAAGTCCAGGTTTGAAAAATTCGCTAAAAATAGAAATAATATCTTATCAATTCAATAACTACTACTTACTGTCTGAAAATATATATTTTTCAGTTATTGTTCTCTTTTCAATGTTAAGTCAACGTAATAATTTTATAAACAGTTTTTTCTAATTTACTCGAAGCTGGTAAAGATGGAGCTACACCCCTCTTGCTGCAAAGTCTTTCATTATAAGTCCTTCCGTCCAGCTATCCATCAGGTTCTAAAACAACCCTGCGCCTCCAACTAATCAAGCTCCAGATATCCGAGCGACCATAGACAACATTCAACCCCCCCCCCCCTATAATGCAAAAGCCCAAATAATCAGTAAGTAGGGTAAGTGCACCTAACATCACCTACTTAGCACTTAATATCGCCACTCGTAATGAATCGCGGAGTAATTGCTGACATGTGCACGTAATGAACTGAATTCGTAGCCAAAAATTTATATAGGAAGACATAGGTACTATAGTTCCAACGTCCCTGTTTCCACTTGCGATGAAAATCTTTAAGTTTCAACAGTTCCAACCTGCCCACACACCAAACACAAAAACAGTTTCTTTTTTATCCAAAACTAAATAGAAACAAAAATATCAATCACCCATCAATTGAGAACGATTTGAATTTGGGTAAGCGAAATTAGGTGCACTGTAGCACCTTACTACAACGCTTTACATCTCCACCCCTGTACCTCCCCCAACCCAAACACGATCGAGTAACGTATTAATCGTCGCCGATTCGATTCATCAAGGCTGGCACCGCTCACCGTTCGCCGCGTTCCGAAATGAAGAAGACAGAGGGAACGGTAGTCGCGCGCAGTCATGCGCGGGTTAACGTTCGAAGACCATAAAGCATGGAGGAGCCGAGTCACATCCGTCGCATAAATCTCGCGGGAGGTGGGTGGCGGGGGGGGGGGGGGTGTAACTAGTGTCGGTAGCTGTTCGTTCTGTATGTGGGACCAAGGGAAGGAAGGCGAGCGTGACAGCACGGCACGCACCCAGAACGACACGACAAACGTGTGCCAGCGGGTAGGTGGAGCGGAGGACAACCAGTTAATGGTCATTAGCGAGTCGCGCCAGTTTTAAATCTTCCGCCGCCTGGCAGAAGGGGCGTGCGCCGACCCCTATCAACTCCCAAAAAGGCTTCCACCTAGTTGCACGTAGGTCGCCTCTGCAAATTACCCTGCTCCACTCCACCCACCCCCTCCCCTCCCCCCGTCCCCTCCCTCCAACATCCCTCCCCCTTAACCGACTGGTTATTACGTAATGCTTGTGTTGAACGTAAGGGAGCACCCTTGCGAGCCTGCCAATTATTCGCGTACCCCACCCTGTCCTGCGAATCGTCCGCGCTCTCTGAATGCGTTACCTCCTGGTACAATACGCGACCACGATAAATTATACGTTACGGCGACGGTAGGTGGAAACGGGCACGAACCTTTGTGCCCTATCGCTTCTATGAAAGTTCATGTCATTATGACTCTGATTAATTCTTTTTCCCTATTGTGCCCGGTGCCCTTGGTGGAGTTCGATTTAAACGGAGTGGGTTTGGATACGGTGTGGAGCGAGAGTGGTGAGAGTTGGGATCGTGGATGAAAAAATATGTGCTATTGGGTTTTTGGAATTGTTGGAAATTAAGGGTGCTGGTCATTGGGAAGAGTAGAATTGTATGTATATCAGTGCCGTCTTAACATCAGAGGAAAGTTTAAAAAAAAATAGGATTGTAAAAGTTAGAAAAGAATTGGAAATGGGTCCCCAACTGTGACGGAAAGAAAATAACGAATAGATATACCAAAATTTAGATTTTAAAATGGGGCCATATTCTCGCGGAATGCACCCCACGTTTAATCTTATTTATTTAATTGTTTTAATACTTATTCACTCCGCGTGTTAGCGCGGTATTTTTGATTTTGTTTAATTTAGAATAATTTAGGGGGCCCCATATGGAGCTGGCTTCAGGACCCCCGAAGACGATGAGACGGCATTGATGTACATATGTACCTGCGTCTTATTGTTAGGTTAGTGATACAGAGTTGGCATAGGCTACATATCTATGAGAGTAAAAAGATGCGTGAGTCAATTTTAGTCACTGCAGAAACGATTGTAGGGTAAACTGTACAATGATTGGCACCCTAAACGGTAATCCCAACTGAAATGTCTATATTTTTTTGTGAAGTTTTTATATGGTCTTACTTTTCAGTTATTATTGATGATTATAGTTTTGTATTTTATTAAAGTTTTTTATTTTAAAAATATTCCATGAAAAACAAAAGTTAGCATAAAAGTATAATCATTGGTACACAAAAATGTGAGGTTTTCTAAAAAGAAATAGATAAAAACGAAGTTTAAACAGACTACTTCATTCAATATTAAATACCTACAACACTTAGTAAATCTGTGTTTCAATCCACTACTTAATTATAAAGCGACAAAACATACTTACTCCATATCAAAATTTTAAGAAAACGTTTAAACCGTTAGCTCTTTGTCCCACCACTACCTTCAAGATTTTTTTTGTGGTGTTGCCAGATGGAAAATGTGTACTTCATATACTGTAATTTGCAGTGTTGCAATGAAAGAGAAATAAGAAATTGTAAAAAGGTACATTCTAAGCTCGTACTTCTCAATATTTGGCTATTTAATCAGGAGTGCCAATGATTAGTGCAGTGCCAGCATTAGTGCAGCTTACACTATCTACATATCCATCGGAATATTTAATAAATAATTGATAAAATATCTCCCCTCTTCCCTCGTTAAATGCGTCTCAAAAGAAAATGAATACCGTAATTAAGTCTGCGAAGCTAACAATCAAATTAAAGTTCCAAAAATGTCTACACAACCAAATTCTTTTCCATCGCCAACAGTTCTAGAAACAACCAACCATACACACTTAATCCAACCGTGCTGCACACATGGCCCGTCACAACTACCTACAACGTGTACAACCATGAAAAAAGAAGATAAATACAGAACCCTTGTTCCCCTGGATTGTTCGATGCTGAAATAATCTTCCACCGTTTCCCAGCGTTAAACACTGGCACCGCGGAAACACGAGTCCGCCACAAAAAATGACAGATAGTTGCAGCATCGAAAATTCTGCCCGCCAACTATCGCCAGCCAGCGTAATAACGCGCGGGGCCGACGAGTGGCTAATAACTGTTTGTTATACGCGGCGATACGCAGCGTTGTAATGCATCAACCGGCAGTAATTAAAAGCTGTTTCGTAGTGTCGTAATGGCTGGGGCCCGTTCACGATCATCGCCGCGCGGGGCCATAAATCCTGTCGTAGGTGGATAGGCTGCAGCGTCCTCGATGCTTTTTTCTCGTTTGCGCGTTTGTTGCTGGGAACGGGCGGCGTCCCTTCGCGATCCACGCGCGTGTCATAAATAAAAGGCTGAACACGCGCTGGATCGTTTGGTTAATGATCATTAGCGGCGGCAGACAGCGCGATCTTAAATATCGGGGGTGGTGAATCCTGGGGCTTGCTTGCAATTTCTTCAACCACTCGCAGTGTAATTTATTCTCTTGGTAATCGATTAGAAATCTTCTGCTCAACGTTGCTCTTATTTAAATATACATCTTTGGAATAGGAAAAGATACAATCTTATAAGTGTAAAAAATTTAATTCTATACTATTGTATTACCATTGACACGTAGAACATTTGCAATAATTTTGTTTTAATTTTGGCATTTACAGTGTTTTCTACAAGGACCCTTCAATTCTTCCACTTTTATGAGGTTCAATGATATCAGTCCGTTGCTTTAATTTAAACGTTAGTGTGCTTAAGAGGCATATTTGGAGATTAAGGAGCTCACCCTTCCCACCAGAAGTTTATATACGGTGAGGATCTGTGAGCTTCATGTAGCTTACTACGTTTTGTTACGTTCTCGCGTTTGTAAACTCTATCATACGAAGATCGATGGTGGCTAAGTTTTTATAGGTGCCACGAGCAAATCTAAAGGGAGTGGAACAGCAGAGAAGTGATAAAGTTAGTAAAGTCGAGCAGACCCCAAAAAGCAGTTCTCTTCTCGTACCTTTTGCTCAACGTAGCAATAGAAGAATTTTATTCACAGCTTGCATAGTTTCAGTTTCTTCCAGACATTTTATCGAAACCATGAGTTTTGCACAGAATTTCGTGTCATGTTCAAGGGATTAATGGAGGAAATGGCTCGCCCATCGGGCTCGGAGGAACTTTTACTCTCGACGCTCATTTTCCAGGCCGGGGACTCCTCTTAAACGGCGCAACGGTCACGCTAAAGTGTCTCGAGGAATTCGTTTAACGGCCAACACGTGCCCCGTTCCGACGATTAATCCTTTCGTCGTGCAACGCGAAGCAGTAGCCGCTCTGCGAACAGCCGGCTGCGCTTAATCCGACAGACTTTCGAGATCCTGGATTTCATGGGCCCCGTGGGCTTGGGGCAGCATCCTGGGTGTCTGCCTCCCAGGAGGCACTCGAAGATACGGATTTCTGTCGAGTTATTGAGAACTCGTGGCAACGGGTTAAGAAAATTGCGCGTAAGTTGGGAGAAGTAGACAGGAATACATATAAGGGAGACAGAGGTGTTGATGGAGAAATGAGTCAGATATTGAACTGAATTGAGGCATTGAGAATAAAACAGTACTAACTCATATTGAAAAAAATTAATCTTTCCTATTTTATATGATTGGTATACATTAGGCTATTGGAATACATTAGGTATTGCTACTATATCAATTTCGCAAAAAATGTGGGTTAGTCCGTTTTTGTTTTCAATGCACAGTGGCCTGGATATCTACTTTTAGCGGCGAAAATTCTCATCGTTCTCACACTTGGTGATCAAGGGTTTTTGAGGTCGCTGATAACGAATCTGACATCAAAAATGCAAAATTCAAGATGGCGGATTCAGATTTATACCCAAAATTAAGAACACCTTTAGATCGATTTTTTCCAATGCAAATTCATTTTGTATTATATAATTCGACTATTTGTCGTAAATTATTAATAAAAAACACTATTATTATTAACAAAAAAATGTCGTGGCTAAAATTGAATATCATTTTTTCCGCACAAATTATTGTTTTATCATAGAATTCAATCAATTACTTATATTTTTGTAAAAAGCACACCTGTTCTAGAGAAGAAAAGAGGAAAAAGGAATGAGTTCTAACATCATCTTTGACTAAAAAAATTTAACCAAACAAATAAATAAGAGTTATACATATGTATACACGCAATGAAAACATCTGACAACGTCCGCTTCTTCAAAATCACTCCTCAGCTTCACTCGTCCAGGAAGCCTAAATACCTCGGGCGTCATTTCTAAAAGTCTGCATAAAATTGAAGACTGCAGGAGATTGCACTCGAATTTTGCACGCTATCGTTAACAATTGTGCAAGCTTTCATGTAAGAAAAGTCCGACGTTAATCGCTCTTAATCATTTTTTTATAATCCCTCTCAAAATTTAAATTGATATAAATATTGCACCCTTTGTACATCGAATTAAAAAATGCTTATAGCACATATAAATACCTGAAATATACTTCCTTACTTATATAACTGTATAATACAAACACGTATTTTGATGTTCTATAATGAATAATTAAAATAATTAGATTCACACAAAATTTCATGATTTTGTCTTCGTAATATTATATCTAATCAAAGAATCATCTGAAAAATTCATACAAAAAAATTACATTGTAAAGTTGAAGTTGAGAAATTAAATTTTGACCACCCTCCAGACCACTGTGCAATGCCTCAATTATTGTAGAGAGTATGCTTAAGACATAGTTACAATCTTTACGAAAAGAGTTTTAGTGTGCCCTGGGTAGATGCACTAACAAGGAGAGATTCCCAGGTGTCCGCCTCCGATTGCTTTGGTTTTTAGATATGTTTTAGAGGACTGAAAAATAAGAAATACGTGTCTTTTCATTTTGACCTGCTTGAATGTTTAGGGGTTGAAACCACCCTCCAAAGTTCATAAGAATAGTTGGTGCCCGCCTCCGATTGCTTTGAATTTTGGATATGTTTTAGAGGACCGAAAAATAAGAAATACGTGTCTTTGTATTTTGGCCTGTTTGAATGTTTAGGGGCTGAAACCACCTTCCAATGTTCATAAGAATAGTTGGTGCCCGCCACCGACTGCTTTGAATTTTGGATATGTTTTAGGGGACCGAAAAATAAGAAACACGTGTCTTTGTATTTTGGCCCGTTTGCATATTTGGGGGGTGAAACCACCCCTCATAGTTACCCCCTAATAACGGTGACTGACGACAAGAACATCGTCCATACAACAAGTTATGACAAAAATTAAATTCATATCAAGTTCTATTCCACACAATTTTTATACCCCGTATGAACTTTGGGGGTAGTTTTACCCCCTAAATATGAAAACCGGCTGTTATAAAAAACACGTATTTCTTATTTTTTGGTCCTCTAAAACCTATCCAAAAACCAAAGCAATTGGAGGCGGGCACCAACTATTCTTAAGAACTTTTAGGGGTAGTTTTATCCCCTAAACATGAAAACAGGCCGTTATAAAAAGACACGTATTTCTTATTTTTCGGTCCTCTAAAACATATCCAAAATTCAAAGCAATCGGAGATGAACATCTGAAAATCTTATAACTTTGGGGGTTGGTTTCAACCCCTAAATATGAAAACGGGCCACTATAAAAAAACACGTATATCTTATTTTTCGGTCCTCTAAAACATATCCAAAATTCAAAGCAATCGGAGGCGAACACCTGGGAACCTCTCCTTGTAAGAGTAAAGAAATTTGGAATCTACAGTCAACTGCATAGGTGGATGATCCCACTTCCTAATCAGATATAGGAATTAGAGCCTTGTATCTAATACCTAGGATGTGCTCTGTTTCCAATACAACGAAGGCCCCAATATTGGAATACACGTAATGTATACAATATGCTTGAGAATTGTCCAAAACTGTTCGTACATTGAGAGCAACGAATGTAGCACTGTATTCTCCCGTCTGCAGTTAGCAAAAGGGGTAATTTCAATCATATTTACGAAACAATATTATTAGCACATCTCCTCCTATCCTTGAACCACATAATCTAGCCGCAAACTTTCTCACACCACTCTGAAATTACTATACATCTTAAGCCCCTCCTTGCTAGCACAAGAAGGGTTTCTTAACAATTAACACAGCGAAGCCCACCAGAAAGGATGCCTTCCAGTGACCGAGAACTTGGCATGAAGGCAATTATCTAGCCGAAGCGTCTCTGCGGTTACTGAATTACCCGCGCTGCATCCGAAACCGTAATCCTACTTCCCGTGCGTGGCTATATTTATTTTGGACCGGAGCAATTATTTCGTTTCACAGGGAGAGCGAAGGGTTGCCATCCCAAAAGGTCGGCTCGCGTACGCGCGCGCACACACGCGTGCTAGCCTCGCCTGTGTGCTGTAGACGTGTTCCTGGCGGGATGTTCCCGGTGGCTCGTGGAGGTGCCGGTTTTACAAAGTCGGCGTTAATTGCCTCCGGAGGTACCCTCAACTGTACAGTAATTCACGCATAAATACATGAAATTACTTTCCCTTATTTAGGGGCGCATTAAGCAGATCTACTGTTATTGCCGACCAACCGAAACGCGGCGGCAAGAAAAGTTCCCGGCACGGACACATTACGAGGACGCGTTCGAATTCGTGAATAGCAGATGCAAATGGTGCACGCGCCGGGTGGAAGAAGGTAAGGGCGGGGGCGGAAACGGTGCTGCACTGGGAGTGCCGAAAGTCGAGAGCTTAGGGACACGCTCTGTACAGTTTTTGGATCGTGGTAGATTAAGGACCTGGGTAGGACAATGCGGACAGGTGTTTCGCCGTGCAGCTCTGTAATGAGTGGTGAAATGCTCATTTGCAGACTTGTTCTCTCAAAAATATAGCGTTGCACACACACACTTGGCTCGCTGCTGGTTGTAGATCCCTCCCACTTGTAACACTGCGGCAGCATGAATACGTCCATGAGAAGTACAGTAGATATTATAATATTGAAACAATTTTGCCAGTTGATGGTGTTAGGTTTTGTTCAATAAATACAAAAATTAATTACAGGAAGGGGGCTAAGTTGGAGTGGATTAAAATTCGTATATAGCATGTTTCAGTTTGGGGGTTTAAGGGGGGGTTCTCCCTTGTGGGACAGAAGAAATAGATTTTTTCTTTTTTGCATTCCTCAAAATATTTGGACCTTGAGAACGGACTCTCCGAAGCAAAATTCGAAATAGTAACGAAGTTATAGCATCTTGAAGCGAGCGATTCCGTATCCCGCTGCGTCCCTGTATGGATGGTCGACCTGGGGTACGAAGAATGGAATTAGCAGACCAATATTCAATGTATGAAGAAGTGGAAGGGCTACTATATAGCCCTGGAGGATTGTAAATATTGTAAGTAGTTGTACTTTTATACCAATCCAACATGAAACTTTAAACTCGTTTTTCACGAAACAACATTTTTCGACATGGCGTTGAAGAAATCTCGAAGTCCAATGAAGCTATTCCATCGACCTTGTACATACATGTCCGGCAAACGTCAGTCTATTTATGGAACTAGGATTATGGCTGCATCTGTTACCTTAATTTTTTTTTTTTAAATAATTCCTTGCAATTTTTGGACGAAATTCGATTTTTTTTATCAAAAGATTTTAACAATTTTTCATTTTTCTGAATTGTTCTAGTTCTACAGATAGCCGGTCATGCAGATTAAGAATCCCTTTTCCTTTTTGTGTTTCAGATACACCATAGGACACTTTCCTTCAACGCCAGCACGAGCCGCTTTTTTTCAACGTTCTGCAATCGACGCTCTACACACGCACACTTTTTTTGTATAGCCTCATAAAAATTTCTAATAATACTTAAAAGTACAATAAAACAACTTGCCAAATTTCAAATAAATCCGTTCAACAGTTTTTTTTTATAAAAAAATCGCAAATATCACCTACTTTTTCGGTCCCATAAGGCAGAACTCCCCCTTAAGTAGATTAAATATGAATATTGTAAATAGATTAATAATACGGAGAACTTGGACTTTTTATAAATATTATCATAGGTAATGTATATAAGTGATTTTATTCCATAAGTAAAAAATGCTCTTTTCCCGTTAGGAAAGATAACAGAATTCAAAAGCTGTGCATTACTGTTACAGGGGAAACACATGTGTTATTGTTATTTTTCCAAGTAGAGGATTGTATATCTTTTCGGGCTACTGCAGAGGCTCTCCGACAGAGTGACGTTAAACACTTGAACATACAACGCGAAGATCAGTCAAGGGAGGCTATAGAAACATTACGTTGACACGAAGCCAGATGTTTCATTTCCCTATTCTCAATTCGGCCGTTTTTCTAATAAAACGAACACCTTCCGGTGGAAGGTTATTTTTCTCTCTAATTATCTTGGCAACTGTGTATACACTACCATATACACGTGTGTACTCTTTGATGATTACTAGTTGCATTATAGTTTTAACAATATGTTATACCTAATAATTCTAATCATTTCTGGGGGGTTGTACACATATGCTTCATTACTTTAATTATATTCACAATCTGCATCATTAGTGCAACTTTTTAAATAGCAGGTTTCCAGTAGATAGTCGCTGTAGAATAATTTTCACGTGTACCATTCACGCATAGCTACATGTTGTAATTCTCGTGGGACAATTTAAATACGTGGAAACAGATTTGGATGAGAAATATAATTATGCAATTAAAAATAGTTTCTGAAAAACTATGGTAACGTATTAAGAATTGATATTATATAATTAGGTAAAAATTACTGAAGGAAAATCTTCTATTATTTGTACATATTTATGCATTCAACTTACATCTCTCGAATATGTAAAAATTTCACTATACTGGTTGTCAAAGGACAACCTAACTGTGGAGAAATTTTTGACTCCATGTAACATATGTGGTGATTCTGTCCCTTCCTAGAAAATTATAATGTAAGTATTCTTTACTTTTCATCCCTTAAAGGTCCTTTTAACTATCGTTTTATAAATATTCTCAACTGCAAATTTTTAATTCTAATCTATGAAAGTCATGAATGAGTCACAGACATTTTATAAGGAATTCGACAAATCGAATTAACAGTGCAATTTATATGTCAAACTTGCAACGACAGTTTCAACATTGATTGTATTTTGATAGCCCGCTGTTGTTATCTACCATGTAGAAGTGAGATAAACAGTCAAATGAGAGTGCCGTTTGGTATTCATACGTAGAATTGAACTCAGGAAAGCGGATTTGTCGAGATAGTAATTCAACCCCTGCCCGCCTTACAGAACACGTTTAACTAATTAATAACGATAAGTACGAATGCGTCTACACCGCAGAGGATAAACTTGTGGCACGGCAGATTACCATAGGGTAAGTACTTTGGTCGGATTTAGTTGTTAATGCGGAGATATGTGTTACACTTTCACTCACACCATTCCCTCTAAAATACGTTTTGCGAAATACCGTGTCGCGACGTTCAATGCAGACTGTGAATATGCAATATGTCAACTACAAATAAATTTCAGGAAAATTGAAATCGTCGTTACGAAAAATCGCAAGGAAGTATTGTGACGAGCACATATTATGTAGTGAAAGAACGTTTGTAATCCATGCAAGAAGAAGCTATTTAATATATTATAATCTAAGTTAGTTATTAAATTACTAAGAAATAATTTATAAGGTACCTATATGTAATCTCAAACGAAAATATGAATTCTATGTTATTGGTACGTTAATTATTAAATTATTAAGAATTTATAAGGTACCTATATGAAATCTCAAACGAAAATATGAATTTTAATGTTATAGGTAAGTTAATTATTAAATTACTAAGAAATAAGTTATTATATACCTATATGAAATCTCAAAGGAAAATGGGAATTTGAAGAATTCGATTCATTGTTCACATTATAAGTATTCAAGGGTTACAAATATCCAAGTTTCTCGAATATTCCAATGTAATATTCAAATACTCTAAAATTCGAAATATAATTTCCTAAAATATAATTTCCTTCCCTAGGCATTCAAGACAGCCAGAACTTGGAATATTTCATTAACAAGTTACGACATATGGAATTTAGAAATTTTTCAAAGTTTCACTTGTTCCAACATCCTGGCAAAGCATTCTAATTTCCAATATCTTATAGGAATATTCAAAATCCTATTTGGCTCGACGTTGATATTGGACGTGTGGAACTAAGAAAATGTTATGAAGATTTAAGAATAGACAGGACTTTGAATATTTCATTTAAATGTGACGATAGGTAGCACTTGTAGAGAATTTCCATTAAACTATTACGACAGACAGGAGTTTGAATAATCTTGGTGTCTTACAAGGATATTTTAATAACACAATTAGATTAGATCTGACTTGAAATATTTAGCTACTATGCTAAAATGGACCTTCGAATACTTTATGAAGATCTCAGAACACATAGGACCTTCAATATTCCTGTGTAGTAGCTGCTAACAAGGGAACATATCCAAGTGGCAATTACCGATTTCGATGCGACTTTGGTAGAAAGTATTTCTTACAAAAATATTTCACACGTATTTTTTTTATTGGCTGACATTCATGTTGTAAGGGTGAAAACGGCTCTCAAAGTTGAGGGTGAGAAATATTTTAAAGTTTAATCGAATATCTTGGAAACTACCAAAGCTACGAGAACGGTGTACATGGCAAAATTGAATATTTTCTAATAAGGAATGGAGCTGTGCCAAACAATTAAGAAAAATGCTATTTGTTTTTAATGCATTATATAAACAAACAGATTTTTTTTCAATCTGTTTGCCCAGTTGCATCCTTTATTACAAAATACACAATATATGATACATTATATCACAATTAAAATACATTTCCAAGATATTCGACCAAACATATTTCTCACCCTCAAATTTGAGGGCTGTTTTCACCTCTTCCACATGAATGTCAACCAATAAAAAGGAATACGTGTCAAATATTTTTGTAAGAACTACTTCCTACCAAAGTTACATCAAAATCAGCGATTGTCAATTCGATATGTCCCCTTTGTAAGATGGATAAGATGTGGAATGTTTTCGTAACATTGTTAGTGCGTGTCTTGATCCACTGTACATTTTCGTTCAAACATTGAAGCACTTTTCGGACACTCAAACATTCAATTTACTCCAATTACATCGGATATCCACCAAATTATACAAGCACACGAAAATTCAACGAGCAGCCCCCGTCTCCTAAATGAAACCCTAATGCCTACCCGTGAATATAGCAACTCTTCCCCCCCCCCCCCCGCCCCGTCTACGCGTTCATCTGCCCTCTGCGAGCGAACGAGAACGCCGGGATACGTCGAGTACACCGACAAGAGTTACAACTAGCTCGGAACAATTCCGACGACTTTTGATGGTGTTGGATATTAAATTTCGTTTGCGTCTCCCAGTTTTATTGGATTACGGGTAACCAGCCGGGACACAGTACGGCACTCGAGCGAGCGGGCACGGGCTACCCTCCTCTAAGTACTCTGTGCAGCACGTCTGCATTGGCACGTAACGCTCGGTTCGTCGAGTGCCCGACGGGGAAGGAGGGGCGGCACGGTGGAAAGGGACTGTTTGTACGAAAATTAAATTCATAACGATAAAATCCTTTGCGATCCAAACGCGGCACCGTGGGCCGCGGATACGTGCACGGGAGTCCCCCGCGTCTCTGCCCCCCCCCGCCCCGCCGCCCCTCTTTTCGACAGCCGCCATCGACATTCAAACCGACGCGATTGCCAAACTCGCGAAAAGCCTGCTCTCCCTGTTTGTATCCACGACTGCCAAAGTCAAGCACTGACTGAGTAGCCACTAACTGCACCATTGAATTTCCATCCTTTGCCTTGGCCACGAATGTGCATGTAATATCGTGGTTGGGGGAGGGCAGGGACGGTGCAACAGCGAAACGGACTCGTGCTACTTGTTTGAATCTTCCTGCTGACATGAGTACTTGTGCTCGGCTAATGGAATCGTTCTCTTGGTTAATGTGTATGTAGTTCAGTGGAATTTCTTACTGCTTTTGATAAATAGAGGTGATCGCTGGTTCACCTTTGATAATTTGAATTTTTGTCTTTGTCTCAGTGAGAAGCAGGCATGTAATGTCAAGGAGGAGGTGGGGCTATTTAAATTTAAAAATATTATCAATTACATCCCAAAGTTTATAATTGTTTGTTAAGAAGAAGGTGGTGATATTTAAAGTGTAAAAAATATTATCAATTACACCCCAAAGTTTATAATTGTTTGTCAAGAAGAAGGTAGTGGTATTTAAATTTAAAAATATTATCAATTGCACCCCAAAGTTTATAATTTTTTGTTCAGAAGAGGTGGTGCTCTTTAAATTTAATAATAGTATCAATTATAGTATCAATAGTATCAAAGTTTATAATTTCTTATCAAGAAGAAGGTGGTGCTATTTAAAGTTAAAAATATTATCAATTACACCCCAAAGTTTATAATTGTTTGTCAAGAAGAAGGTAGTGGTATTTAAATTTAAAAATATTATCAATTGCACCCCAAAGTTTATAATTTCTTGTCAAGAAGAGGTGGTGCTCTTTAAATTTAATAATAGTATCAATTACACCCAAAGTTTATAATTTCTTATCAAGAAGGTGGTGATATTTAAAGTGTAAAAAATATTATCAATTACACCCCAAAGTTTATAATTGTTTGTCAAGAAGAAGGTAGTGGTATTTAAATTTCAAAATATTATCAATTGCACCCGAAAGTTTATAATTTTTTATCAAGAAATAGGTGGTGCTCTTTAAATTGAATAATATTATCAATTACACCCTAAAGTTTAAAATCTCTTTTATCACAATTTCTATCAATTTTCGATCAAGCTCTTGAATGCCAAGAATGATAAATTAATTCGAATGCTAAACGATGCATTTGATTCCCTCAGGCAACACTGTCGCCTCAGTGGTATCAGCTTCTAGTCTCTCAACGTCACTGTTGATATGATGGTACATTAAAAAATTGACGAACGTGGTCTAACCCGCAGCGAGACGAAACATGTAGAGAGTTCACGGCGTTATCGATCAACGCCGCACCGCCGTTCATGCCATAAAGGGACGTCATTGAGAGTCTGCCAGCCACCGAACGAGATTTATCTACCGTCGGATTTTTTCGCGCAGCCGTGTAAATCAGTGGCTGGGTAGATTGCGACCGCCGGGAGAGAGAAGTACGGATTCCAATGATGAAGTAACAAGTAAATAGAGGCGAGTTCGTTTATTGACGAGGGAGTCGGTTGCGCGGCCATTACTACACCCGCGCCGAACGCACACCGGCACACCACTCGCGCTGGCAAAGGGACGAGAGAAAGAAACACATACTTGGCGTGTGTACCCGTGCATCGACGATCGATTGATCCAGCGACAGTGCTCTTGGCGTCGACAGGGGTCAAGCAGGATCGAAACGAAATGCAAACCCTTCTTATTCGAATGGCCGCTATCGAATGGAAACTCGTCACTATCCACCCCCTATCGATCTATCGGGATACAGAACCGATCGTTAGCAGCCTGGCATGCCGTGAATTCATACCGACGTGAATACGGTGGAGCGGTGAAAAAGCTTCACGCCAAAAGTCCCCCCAAAGTCATATAGTTGGTAGGGAGCGTCCGGAGCGTACCCAACGTGGGCCGGTTCCAGGCCCTCGTATTCAGCTCGCAGCAACCTTTCCTTATTCAGAGTTCCGCGCGGAGCGTAATTCATAGATCATCAAATTGAATCAGGCATCGACGAATTGCGCTTCTATGAAAATGTATTGACGCGACCGCGATACACGCGCAACCCTCGCCGCCATGATTCATCGATACGGCGGGGCGCGCGCTGCACCCGGCACTATGCGCTTTCACCCAACCGGAGTGTCAATAGAAACGACCCGCGGTATGTTAAATAAAAAATATCCCATGAAAAATTCGACTTGCCGCGGTGGTTAAACGGGCGGGTTTAGTGAATTCGGCTTTGATACAGTTTTGTAAATGGAAAAAGAGAAGGTGAAAGGAACCGTGTGTTGAGTGGATAGGCGAATTGAGAATTTTACGGGGCCAGGGGAATTTAAATGAAATTGATTGAATTATTTGTTGCGAACGATGCGTTTTTCTTTATTAACGTCGCGTGGCTTCGTATCCCGTGTTTTGAAAATAGTGGTTGCACAATGCACCAGGTTGAATTACACTGTCCAATTAAATTTAATATATTTTCTGTTGTGTAACATTCAATAGCCGTATCTAATAGATTTTTGTGCGCTGAAAACGAATCTGCAAACCGTTTGTTCCCATCACCCTCAGTTTTCGAGAAATTTGATTTTGAACAGAAATTGAAATTTTCAACTTTTAACATCTTTTGTGTTCAAATAGTAATAGTTATTCGGTTGCTTGTTCCGTCAAATTATTCTATGAACCCTCGCGAATACAACGATATAAGTTATTATTGAATTTTTAACATTTAAATATTTTTAAACAACGATCAAAGGGAAAAGGACGCCCGAAATGCAACAATTTTCGCAAATATATTTCTATATATTTCAAAAACTAAGGGTCTAGGAGAAAATCTGACTACTCCACGTGATGCAGCAGACATTTTTCCTTCGGAAACCATCAACAGAAGTGGTAAAACACCTTTGGTTTTTAATACAGAAACGAAAGAGTTTGGGAAAACGTGCGGCGCCGTCAGTGGTAGCGAGGCGCGTTACGCGATTCTGTGACGCTGAGAGGCAGTGTACGCGCCCACCGCAATGACTACCAGTGTCGGCGCTGCACGTTTCGCCAAACTCTTTCGTTTCTGTAATGTAAACAAAAGGTATTTTACCACTTCTGTTGGTGGTTTTCGGAGGAGAAATATCTGCTGCATCGCGCGGAGTAGTCAGATTTTCTCCTAGACCCTTAGTTTTTGAAATATATATAGAAAGATATCTGCAAAAATTGGTGCGTTTCGGGTGTCCTTTTCCCTTTGAACGTTGTTTGAACATATTTAAATGTTTATAATTCAATAATAACTTATATCGTTGTGCTCGCGAGGGTTCATGGAATAATTTGACAGAACAAGCAACCGAATAACTATTACTGTTTGAACACAAAAGATCTTAAAATTTGAAAATTCGAATTTTTTTTCAAAATCGAATTTCTCGAAAACTGAGGGTGATGGCGACAAGCGGTTTGCGGAATCGTTATCAGCGCACACAAATCTATAAAAAACGGCTATTGAATGTTACAGATCAAAATGGCTGTTGGACCGTGTTATGAGTGTAAGAGTTGGGGGCTGGTAGAGTTTGTGAAAAGGAACAAAGGAGTCTGAGTGGTCATTAATTCGAGGGGTAATAATTGTTGCTGTAATGAAATTGCTTCTGTCGGTAGTTGCACCATTTCACTTAATTCATTACGTGATTTTCTTTTAGAATTGATACTTGTGGTGATTTAAGTGGAACGAAAAATTAAGCAGCAGGTCTACGTTATAGACTTCTTTCTCTGAGCATATTTTCTTTCATACGAGGCTCTAAATGAAAAGCGGCTTTCGTTTAAGGGCACTTGCCGGTCAATTCCTTAAAAACATTTTTTTTTGCATATTCGCTAACTCAACAAGTATACATTCATAAATACTTAATATATTTCATGGATATATTTGTAGGAGAATAATGTGCAAACACTTTTATTTTTTGCGCGATTTGACTGGGAAGTGCTGTTAAAGTAAATTTGATGCTGTTGAGAAAAGTCCTCGATTATTTGAACGCATAGAATCAATCTACTATTAAAATGAACAATTGCGACTCTGAACACACTTTATAAATACAAATTATATTAACAAAGTGTAATCTTTTATATCTGTGAAATGATCCACGAAAAGAGTTCGAATACACATACCTCTGAGACTTTTTCGTTCCTTTTTACAAATTCTATTAAATAATTCAACCCACATTCATCTTACAATTCTAAAATACCCTGTACTACACACTTGATATTTTCAAATTTAAATATAAATAATTGGGAAGTAACAGGTGGATATTCAGTGACATTGATCCTTGATTTCTCTCACATTGTCAAAAATAAATTTCTAGAAAACTATTTAAAGAACACCAATATCTGGATAGTTACAGAATGGTCCGACCTTTGGGAACGACAGTTTGTGAAAATTGTGTTAAAATTGGGACCCGTATCGATGAGAAACGATGTTCAGTGGATTGAAATGGCAAATATTTTTATTGGTCGTGTGTCACGGCTCTCTTCCGCACTGAAAATCCTATTTCATCGGCTAACGTAGGTACATACGTACAGGGACGGTCGCAACTCGCGCCAGGTGAGTTCTCATTGATTCCTGGTCATTCCATTACAGTATCGTTGTTACTCGTCTCTCAGAGGCATCGAATGATCTTCTATTGTTACAGTAAGAGGATACGGCTTTGACGATTCGCGAAGGGTGCTTTGCGAAAATTGAATGCTTCCATTTTGTCCGTTTTCACTTTGAAGCGATTGTGCCGCGCTTACTATTACCGGTTTATGGAAACCGAGACGGTGCCATGATAAAAATGTTGAAATAATTCCTTCGCCATCAATTTTTCGCTTCGTAAGCATTTAAATAATTTTAGTATTACTGGAAGACCATAATATAACACTATCATTTACTAACAATAAGTATTTTCCAAGGATCCCCTTTTTTATAGAAAATGAATCGTTTTTTTTCGTAAGTTTGTGTGAGTCTGGAAGAAGCATATCACCTATCAAATTAGTTGCATAACGAGGGCATAAGCTTGCTGCACGTGTTCAAGACGGCCACTCTCAGAGGAAATGTCGATAAATCAATAAAATTTCCAATTTTATTACCAATATATTGAAACCTTCATTCAGCCAGCCATTCGCTAACTCAACATTCCCCAACGTCTTTACTGCATTAGAACTATCATCGCATACCAATTGACTCATCGCATAAACTTTAAATTTGACACTAGGTACATAAACTGTAAACTGGATCGAGTTTAAGGCACGAATTTGCATTTTTATTTAATCGGTTCACGTTTTCAATTCGCCCCCTCTGTCGAATTCGCAGCTATTCCGTTCGAATCGTTTTAATCGATCCAACGTCTCTTTGTTTGCCACGCTGGCCAGACCGTCATAATTGCCCGGGGCTCATTTTTCACCGGTCGTACCACGTGGTACCGATGCAACAGTGGGCGAAAGAAGACGGGTGATTGATGATGTTGCTTTTTCATTGTTCCATAAATACGGATTCCCGTTATCGAATGATAGGCAGCGGGCGCAAGTCCCTATACGCGGGCCGATACACGAGCGCGTTTCAAGTCCCCGCTGGATACTATCGTTGCTGGTAACGAGCTGCGATTAAAAAAGTCTACCATCTTCTAATTACCAGCCGGGGCATCGTATACAGCGAGGAGTTCCTCCACCATGCTCCTCGGCAGGCGAGAGTAAAACGGGGATCTTCTTCTTGGCGAAGGAACGGAATTTTTTCTCCCACCCCCTCCCAGCAACGTAACGAGCTTCCAGGGACATCGATGCACCGCTGGCCAGTTACTTTTCGGAACGTTCCGATAAACGATCATCGTGTTCCGTTGCAAACCGCCGCGCTGCCCGTAGGCCGAACGCGCGGGAAACAAAGGCGAGAGGAGGGGGGATTAAATAAATGAAAAAAAAAAAAACAGAAAAAAAGATTTGTCAGCGGAATAACGAGCCGAACGAGAAGTTGTCTGTCAATTTGTCAGCCGACACAATGGAAGTAATTAGTGACAGAGCACAATGGTATTAAATTAAATGGTAACGGCCGTCCGTTCAATGGGACGCCTATAATTTGTTCATCAGCGTCGCGCATTCAAATGACAGCCGACGAATTTGTATTCGTTAAACAATTCCGCGGCCGCCGCCGCGCGAGGGGGCCGCCGAAGGGACGTAAGGGCAGGTGTTTTAATTAAACGATTCGTACGCGCACTCTTCAATAACCGAGCCACCGAGCACCTTGCTCGCGGAGAGGATCGCTCTCTCCACGGCCGGGCGCGTTATTAAACCCAGTATCAACTTCATTTAGCCCCGAAATTCTGTGCAGCCACTTGCTTCTATGCGCCAGCGAAAGTTAGGTGACGCCAATCCTTGGGATAAATAGCCTCTTCAGCGAAATTACGATCCCCAAGTTCCTCCCCTCCTGCTCGAAATTACGAGGAGCACGCTTACACGTGTTTCTTCCAAATTGCTACAAACGAACAGCTCACGAATGAGGACCGATACTTCGGTCCACTGGCGGCGCTCGTAAAACGTCACAATCGGCGTCGGGAATAATTGACCAACCGTGTTGCATCGCGCTGTTCACTGGCATGCGTCAAATTTTAATGTCGGACAGTCTGGCGGTGGCGAGGCTCATTCTTGGACCTGCCGCTGGTTTAAACGCGATCGTTTTACTACCCGTCGTTCCCGTTCCGTCGTGTTAAGTATTAACCCTTACGCGAACGCCTGCCCGACTAATTTGCATACAACCCGTCTATTACGTTCTAGGGTGGCTCCCAGGGAGTTGCGCGCGGGGTCCGCAGGCTTTCCAGAGTTCCGCTTGCATAATGGACTGAACCATTCGGTTATCCTTTGTACGGCCGCTGTTCGACTAATTGATTAATATGACACTGCACGGGCCTCGATGCACTTGAACACTGTCTGAAACCGCGCGGAAGGGTGTTATATGAAAACAAATTGACTCGTATATTACAAATGCACGGCTGGGATAAAGCGACGGTGCATCGGCCCATGCTTCGCCCGCGATCCGCTGTAATAAAGCATAGACGGCCTGGAAATAGGGCCTCCAGGAGAGCTCTGCTTTTTTCCCAGCTTTGTCAGTCGTTGCTCGTTGCGGCGCAATGCCGTGCAGATAGTGAAATCGATTTTTGATGTAACGTTGATTGTCATCTGGGCAAGGTTGCATTTCGAAGCCAGCGGATATTGTTGCAGTGGATTAAATGATCAAAGTAGAGGATAATTTGGTAATATCGTGTGATGTCGGAAACTTGGTGGAGGGCGAACTGTTACACAATCCAAATTCTGGAGATGTTTGGGATACGATTATTTGTGGTCGAGTGTTACCATGTTGGAAAGTTATTACACACTGGAACACTGTACAGCTCACATTTTTCCGCTGCTGTAATTCAATACACTTTTTTACTTAAGGGTTAGGCTACCTTGGAGGCCCGAAAATCATATGTAAGTTTCAGTTTCTTTTGGGCGAAAATAGAAAATTAATGATAAAGCTTTTTGAAGGGCTTCATTCTAAATGCCTTATGGTATATAAAAAAATTTGAATTATTTTTTTAAACAAAGTGGCGTTGCTGGTGCTCTTGCATTCTTGCAGTTTTTGGAAAGGCACTCTCCACGGCTCGCAGTGGAAATCCCGTATACTTTGAGGTAGGATAAAAAACTAAAAATTGTCATTATTTATACGACATTTACTACAGAAGTACATAGCGATTTGTCAAAATACTGATTTTTGTGAAAATGGTGGGCTTCTGAAGAGAATATCAGTTTTACGCGTAACTCAGACGGACCACTTTTGAAGCCCACTACAACTACAAAAACGGTTGTGCGTTGTGCTAACCACCGCGACAATTTCGTAGTGCAGTTTTTTGTCGTTAATACGGACTTCAAACGTGGTTGATTCCAGCGACAGCCCCACCACTGTTTTGTGGTTCTGGTGGGATTCTAAAAGTGGTCCGTCTGAGTTAGGCATTAGCCAAAAAATGTGAGTAAAATTGTAAGCCTAAATTATATCTAATATTACCTTTAGCAAAAAAAGTTTTGAATGAATCATAAAACCTGTATGTACTTCTGTAGATAATCTATTACAGAAGATGCTATTAAAATTTCAAGTAAATCGAATAAAAATTGTTCACGTTATGCTGCTAGCCAATTTGAAAAAAGTGATTCCGAGCAACTTCACGGAACAACACATAACTCGGACATTCATTAATATTTCTGTACAATATTTATACAATATATTCATTAATATATGCCCTACACATAAGAAATATAGAAATAATTTTCAACGTGATGGCATCATAAAAAAAATCGTCTAATTTAGTGCTGTTTTGAGCATCTCAGGGTGGCATAACCATTTAACTTATTATTGTACATTGTCTATTTCTCATCTTCACATATCAATATATCCAAGATGGCTCAGTGTTATAATAAATAAGAAGGGTTATTCTCTGTGTTCTTCTTCGTCGATAAGTTTCAGATGATTAGAACACTCCGTTTTTATTTCAGGTATAGCTTAATAATTTAGAACACACTTAAACGAAATAAGATTTGCAACGCTTGTATTATTCTGCATAATTTTTTAAGCTTAAATATTCCATGATCATGGAAAGCAATGAAAACGTTTCACTTTGCAAGTTGATCGGTGTGACAAACAAATTGAATTGTAAGTACAGACACTGCAGTTAGTAAATAAATTTCCTCGTAGAACAGTTCACCACCTTTCCTTTTTGTTTATTCCTTACGGTTCTTCCGCCTTCCATTCCTTTTATGCGTTCCGCGAGCGGACTTCGAATTGATCGCGCGGACGTTGCCGAGCGTAAAAACATTTATGTATGTATATCGTATATTCCTCTATATTTACACTGGGTGTCTCAGAGCATGCTCGATATCTCGTAGAAAAGCAACCAGAATCTCTTTTTAAATAAAAATATCTACACCACTATTATATCAAGAGTTAAAAGTGGATTTGCTTTCCTCTTTGCTGACTACTTTTTTATTTGACGTTAATTTACAGACAATTCCTTTGAACAAAGGAAGGAAGAAAAAGTACGTCAAATATGAAGGAGCACCACTTTTTGTAGAAAGTTGTCAAAGGAACATATTTTAGTAAACCTAAATCGTAGAAAATTACAGGCTAATGTTGTTAAAAAATCTTTGCTCTCTAGTCTCCTTTTTATTTCATTAGTCTGCAATGTATCGAAAATACCGTGCATCCATTATTTAATTGAGTTTGATTAAACAGATATGAGCACAATGTGTTTTGGAAATCGACATTCGCGAAACCAAAAGTAAATGTAGGTATCTCTTTCTATATTTTAGATAAATTTTTTCTATAGAAATTATCATATTTCACTTTGCATCACGTATTTTGGGACACCCTGTATAGAACTGGGTTCTGAGCGAAACAGGAGTAGTTTCCGCTCTTTATACAAATTGCGTAATTTATATTCCGCCGCGGGGGTGCTACATCGTCCACTATCCCCGCAAAATTTTTTTCATCACGCTGGGCCGTATCCGCGGGGCGAGAGAAAAGGAGAAAAATCATCCTAAAAATTCCCGACGTCGCGACAGCTCGCATCTTAATAATGCGGAACCCACTTTCAACATAATCGAAAGAAGCCTGGGACGGATATAAATCAGACCTTATCCCAAAGACTAACATCCATGCCATAAGAGTAGATTCAATTGGACGTTCCAACGTAGCCTCTTTGAATTTTCGAAATTTAGGTCGATCCATTAGTGATATTAAGGCTTTCTTGAACCACTGAGGGCACTTTTACATGTTCAACTCTATCCAATTTCCAAATAGAGTTAGTAGAATTTGCTGCTGCTTCCTTTCAATCTCTTTAATCTAACTTTTCAATCTAGTAACTTAACTTCTCCTATAAATAAATGAATCAATTTTTTAATTTACTTGGGTTGTGAAATAGCTTGACATTCGTATTCTTATATCAGATTTACTAACTATTATTTGTCAGTAATGCCACTTGCTGAAATTGATACTACTTAATCGCCTCTAATTACTACTACGTTTATATGTATGTACAGCAACCTTTAAATCTTTTGTGATGGTGATTTTGAACCAAAATGATCTTTCCCCTGATCCCCAAATTCTCCACGTTACACATCCATTTTGCATATTAAAACACTCAAACCTCCCGTCAGACCACCAAGTGTTGTTAATAATCCAATGGATATGAACTATAAATATTACTACTTAATACGCTTCTTTACAAATCGAAATCAGCAACCAGTTGCAGTCGATGCCACACAAGAGAAGTTTCACTAAGTATTTTGTCAATAGTATCACATTTTTCGTGAGCGCATGACTTATGGTTGACATTACTACTAGTCGAGCCTAACAATCCTTCGTTCCACTTAAGGGGGGATCCTATTCTTCGGGCTCAAATCATAGTGAAATTTGGGATTTTTTTTTAAGAAATCAGCGTTTCGATTCCTCTGAAATTTGGACCATGTTTTGATGCACCTTTGAAGACGCTGCAGGTTTTTTTGTATTAACTTTTAACCATAAATATAGTAGTTATGTATGATCGACCATCACGCCCCGCAAAATTCGTCGTCCGTTGGTGTGCATGATATTTATCTACCAGGTAATTTGAAACAGAAAAATGATACGGCGTTTTAATTTATACATATGTAGCTCGAAATTGATGAACCAGCAAGAAACAAAAAAAATATTGAGCGATGTAGAGAGTTTTCAAACTGAAAGTTCTGAACCTTTAATTTTTGCGATCCAATTTTACGCGAATTTTCTTATGTAACAAAAATGTATAGAACTTAGCGGTATTCTGGTTCATCAGATTGAAGCTACACATGTACAAAGTAAAACGCCGTTTCATTTTTCTGTTTCAGATTACCTGGAAGGTAAATATCATGCACACCAGCGGACGACGAGTTTTGCGCACCGTGATGCATAACTCCTACATTTATTATTAAAAATAAATTAAAAAAAGAACTGCAACTTCTGCAAGGATGTATAAAAACATGGTCCAAGTTTCAGATGAATCGAAATGCTAGTTTCTTAAAAAAAAAATCATAAATTTTGCTATATTTTTAGCCCATTAAATAGGATTTCCCTCTTAACGCGCCCTTAACCACGTATATCACTTTAAACACACGACACTGACGAATCTAAAAAGCAAAATTTTTATCCAAGCACCCAGCGTATTTACCATTTCAATATTGAAGCGAAACAAGAGACATAGAAGCTGAAACGAAGCAGAACCCAGCGCCACTGTCACTTTCCCATAACAGCGTCAAACCGCCCAACTTTCCGACCACTTCCAGAGGTCCTATCGAACACCTTGACACCCCACCACTACACAGAACACGTTAAAACACTATTCCGCGAGCGATTGTCGGACAGTGCCTCGATCGTCCCCCTTTGAAGCGTCGATGTGAAAGAGATACGACGCGACGGCGGTTCTTCCTCCAAAAACGTTTATTTATTTCGTCGCCCGGGTCGTAAAGAACAGAAACAGAGGCAGGGAGACAGAGAAACGAGCGCGCAGGAGAAAGAGAAGACACGCAGAACAGCGCAGCGAGAAGCGTGGGAGGGACGGGGGGCCGGGAGGGAGGAGGGGGGGGGCGCAGGAAGAGGAAGCGCGGATCACAACTCTATCCGCGCGAATAAAAATTCGCCAGGAACGTACAATGGCATCGGTTATGGGAGCTAAAAGTTACGGTGAATCATCGGGGTGGCGAGCATAGGGGCGTTTGCATCGACGTGCTCGTAAAATAGATCTGATATTACCGTACTTCGACGTTCGCCTATATATATCCCTCGGGTTTACCAGCGTTCAATGCAGCCTTCCAAATTCAGAGGAAAAGGAACGACACGGGCGGAACATGGTAGGGGGCTGTGCGCCAGTCGGCGAGGGGGTTGTACGCGCGCCAGGTCGATTCAACGTCGTCGCATTTCAGTATCGCGTCGCCGTGCGAGAATCAAGGCGCCCGCGGCGCGCTGTCGTAAAACGGAAACTTTTTGCAGATCGGCCTGTGCACGTCACCCGGAGCCATGCACGTACTTACACTTCCTGCGCCCCACACACCCCCCCCCCCTCCCCTCAAGCCCGGTATGGGGTCAAAAACGTTACTCCATGCTCACCGTTACCCACCCTTATCGCCTGCCCCCCCCCCCTCCCCCCCTCACCTTTCGACCTTTCTTATTCCACACTCGAGTTGCTCGAGTTTTGAACCGTATTGACGAGATTCTTATCCTCATCGCCGCCCACTGCAGATATATCAGTTCTATGAACCCTCGCTGCCACTATTCGGGACTGCTGGGACCCCACGCGACGTCGCGCGTTGAGGGGTCTCGTCACGTAAGTCTCGCGTAAGCCGAAGTAATTGTCCGTTGATGTGTGCAGATTTTTAGAGTTTTGTCAGGTTTCGGCTGGGGCAAAATTAAACTGATTTGGGCTTTATTAGTTTGGCGTGGTTCAAGGTTGTGGGGGGGGGAATTGGTTGCGGCATTTTTGGGCCCGTTGTTGGAGTGTTATGTGTTTTAGCTTGTTGGAGGACAGATTTGTTTGTGACGTCGCTTTTATTTATGAGAAGGGGGTGGTTAGTATTATTTGAGTTATGAATTTGGAGAAATTTTGAGGTGCTGTCTGAGTTTTGTAAGAATTACTTTGTTAAGACCGCCACATGGGCGGGTATCAGTGAGTGGCATGCCCTGAAGGACGTGGTGAATTGCAACAAATTGGCCCGAAAATGTGTTGTGGTTGGAGCTGTATCTTTCAATTAACTTAAACTACACAGTGATAATAGAATACTCACCCCTCGTTAATTACCAACAGTGATTGACACTGCAAGAGTTGGAGTGTACATACCTGCAACAGAAATTAAGGATGTGGTTAGAATCGAGTGAACCAACCTTTTGAAAATTATAATGTGCTGTAGGTATCAGTTAAATTTATGCTCCAGAGATTATATTTATTTTCCTGAGTTGTCTAAAAACGTGGTGCCTTCGTTACGGAGTGTATCAAGTATCCAGAAAAATAAGGTACATATATTCAAATGCAATCAGTGGCGGATGTAAGGAAAAAGGCCCAAGTGGCAAACCTTCTGAGGGACCCATTTTTTCGGGAAAATGAAGAGGTAGTTTATTAAATACGGGCTAAGTGAAGTAGTGCAGAAAAAAGTATAATGTTCTACAATCACAATTTTTTTAAATTGGGACTCTGCGGGGCCTTCTGGGCAGGGGCCCAGGTGGCAACTGCTCGTCATCGGCCGCCCATTAAATCCGTCACTGAATGCAATATATGGGAAATATTATATGCAAAGTATTACAAGTTAGGGAATGCTGCAAATATAATAGTTACGAGTAACAATGAAACACATTTGCCTGTCTCCAAACAAATACTACGAATATTTTGTAATACACCAAGCACAGAAATATACAAAAATGTCCAATCGACCGGTCTGCGAAAGAACTTTGACGAAAATAGACACAATTTGTAGCTTGACCTGCACTATTCACTTATCTTGTCGATATTCTTAAACTTCAAATCCCAACACTCTCAATTTTTTTTACAAAAAAACACGATGCTTTTACTTTCCCAACAACGGGATTCAGAGCGACAAATACAAAATGCTGGTAAAAAATTCTTCAAACTGTATCTATTTTCCTGTCACAAAAATCTCAATGCGTGTGTCAATGTAGAACATCATTTCTCAAAATCACGAACAAAAATCGGATTCGGAATGCACAGCCTATCTTCGCTTGAATTAGCTTGCTTGTTTTCATCAAGATTGATATTTCAACTTGCATGTTAAGTAGACATTTCCTATCTCCCTGAACTCTATTTTCCCCAGATCATCTTACATAATCGTCGCTTGCACTCTTGTCACTCCTACCCAAACCAGAAAAAATAGAAATCTTAATATTACTTGGAATGACCGCGTGTTTCTCGAAGACATCCCCCCTTTATCACCCTTATCCCACGTCTTTGTCGTTTCCACTTTCAACTGGGCCATGTTATGCAGGTACCTACCAACCCCCAAAATGACAAAAAAATTGTTAAACAGAGTGCGGATCCCATAATTCCATAATTTTCATTTTGCAAAAATTACCAACCAATAGAACAGCTCTTGCGTTACACAATTATTAAAACTACCAAGCCGTAGTTCCATTTTAACGTTAAAAAACAAAAACTACAGAAAATTTAGAATAATAATAATTATACTACTCACTATTAAATAACCCATTAAAAAACATTGCAAACCAACAAGAAGAAATAAAATATACATCATAGAAATAAAGTTACTTTTCTTTACCAATTAAAATCTTCAAACTAAATTTACTCGATTTGAGATCATTGCGGGTCGGTAGCTTTCTGCATAACTTGGCCCAACTATTACTAAACGCATTATTCCAACTGTTGGCGGGAAGAACTACACTCGTCCAGCCGTCGGGGCCGTAATAATCCGTTTCGCGCCAGCGGGAGAGGGAATCGAGCGTGAGATGAGAAATTTATAGAAATGGGAGAATTTTTTAAATAGCGCGGTGCTTTATCGCGCCATAAAATATCCGTGGCGTTTTGCACGCGTCGCGAGACAACAGGGAACAACGTGAACAAGGAGCGTAATGCCTGGTTAAAGGGGATGGCCGTGGGAGAGGGATGCTCCCGTGTCAACGCCACCGCGTCGCTGCTGAAAACCATGAACAAATGTTTTTTTTTCCAACGCGAGTTTGGCCGAAGAGGACGGGAGGAACGCTTGCTCCCAAGCGTTCCCAGCGGGTCGCGAATGAATGTTATATGAGGTATGAATTCTCCCCGTCTTTCTTGCTCCGTTCCCCAGCTGGAGCTCCTCCATCGTCGTGGCTCTTTCTTCGACGAGAGGGAAAGTGGAACGCGCGACGAGGACGACAACGGATAATCGAGCCTACCGATGTCACTCCACGCTTCGTTTTTTTTTTTTCCAAGTCGCGTCGAGGGACAGGCGGGTAAAAAAAAATCTGCATACATCGCTCCCACGGCGGCCATAGATTTCCTTTTCCCCTGGAACGATCGTCAGGTTTAACGACGGGGGATGACTTGGACATCAGAGGAACGTTATGGACGTCCTCTTGTTAGGGGGGTAGTCAACGAAATTTCGTCTTGGTAGTCGGGCAAGAGCCACCCCTCTCCCCCTACACCCGCCCCTTGTCTGCGTTTCCACCGGAGGCTACGGAGCCATAATGAACAATTAATATGCAAACAGCGATTACTTGATTCCAAGTTAGGCGGTGGATTTTAATGGGCTATTCGCGGGAGCCTGGATCGAATTCGCGGGAGTTTGGGAATGCGTGCCCCCTCTTCATTTTTTGATACAGCTTTTTCCTTTTCGAATTCAAGCTTCCTAGATCGTCAGGGTTATACGATCTGTGTTTGTGGGAGGTGGAACTCGATTTTTTGGGTAAGCGAAGAAGGAGGACGGAGTTGATGAATCGTTTATACAGATGTGTCTTTGAGTCGGAGAATAGAAATGAATTAGTATGCTTCTTGGGATGGGCTGCATTTTAATTTATTTATACTTTTATTTGATGGCTGGATTGGAAATTGAAAAGGGGATGATAGTGCACCTTGGTTCTCAGTAAATGGTGTTTTAAAAGTATCCTTTTCTGAAGAGAAATGTTGAGAATATTAACAAAATTTCAGAACCCACGTATATTCACTTTGAATTCATAATATTAAGTTGTTAAGCGTAATGTATGCTTTCCTACTTAATACAAAATTAATTGAATTACCATACTCTGCTTCCCAGAAAACGTAACCAAAAGTCCGTATTCTTGACGAAGAATTTCCATTCTTATTCAATGAAAACGTTACAACTTCTTAGAGCAATAGTTTCGTGTAATTAAAGTATTGTAATTTCATTCGGAAATCAATAAACCGATAGTGAACCGTTTTATGGAAACGAGTAACTCGTTCCTTATTACTATCGAAATTAATAAAGAAGCACGGGAATACAGTTTCTCGGTAAACGTAGTCTACGCTGACAATATTCCTCATTAAAAGCCAGGACATCGGGGCTCGTTGCTGGAAGGGCATAGAGCTATTATTGTATTCATGAGAAGCCCCTTCTTATCATGGCGCTTCTCTCCATCGAATATCCAACGTCGGGACACCCAGACTCTATTCTTTTCCTCCTTGTGTCCTCCAGGCCTAACAAAAATGCAATTAGACGCCCGGTGAAGACGGTATACCGATTCTGTATGCGAGGGTCACCGAGGAATCGACCGTGAAATTGGCCCGATTGTTTCCAATTACGCAGGGAACGTCTATGAGACTGGGCCAGTGGAGATGTATCGAGGGATGGTTAATGGGAGACAAGATAAGGATGAACATCCTTGACGTTTAATTCCTCTTCGTTTTGTACCCTGTATCAGACTTCCCTTTCCTTTCTTGCTTAGATTTTAGTTCCAGGACACGTCCATCTTAATTTTCCTAAATTTTTACAGAAAATTAATTAGTGTCAGGACTCTAAGATTTTTAAGAACATCAATGTTTATGAATTTCTGATTTTGTGTTCAGAAAAAAAGCTTATAAAGATTTAGAATGTCACACATTAGATTTTGAGTGTTTATAAGGATCGGCTTAATTTGTTTGTGATTTAAATGATTTGATATTGCTAAACGAATATATACAGTACCTACTGGAGATATTTATTGCATCACCCCCAAATCCACGTCCTATGAAATAATTTTTATAGTTACGTGATTGATAAAGTAGTTGATGCTCAATTTATTTTATCCAAGACATCGAGCATTGTATTAAATCACTTCTAAACAAAGGTGTGTTCATTTCAGTGTCTTTTATTCCTCCCTAAATTCCTTTAAGAACATGCATTCAAAATACAAAAAAAAGCTTGAAATAAAAAGTACCTACATATTTGTTTTCAAGCTTCTGAATCTAAACAAGCCAGAATTCATAGGTTCTTTTATTACGAAAGGAAGGATTTTGTCATTATCGTTCCATGAAACATTGTTCTCACAAATGTATGTACACAGGTACATATGTATATACGACAATTTCCTCACGAAAGGGCCTACTGCCACCTAAAACGTGAGAGCAGAATTCACCATCCTCAGCAGTACCTATTCAAGAAAATACAATAATCTTCAACACTCGACGGTAGCCAAGCCAATACACTATATAGCACCGATTATTCCATCCAAGTACAGCGCGTTCAATTGAGGCGCCCAGTGGAAAACAGGTACATGCCACATATGGATTAATTTTCGTTTATTTATACTATTAATTCATTCCTGCAATTCCACAACCTCCGAATTTTAACAGCGTGTATGTTTCACCAAGCAGAATCATATTAAATTTTCTTAACGCTGAGATAAAACAAATGCGTAGTAAAATAGGGGCCCATAAAATTAATTTTTTAGCTAAATTTTTTATAATTTGTTGTCATGCACCATCTAATTGAAGTACCTTTTAAAATAATTACAATTTCGTATCGCATTTCCTATGGAAACAATTTTTCCTTCAACTTGCTATTCTCTGAAATCATAAATCGGTGGCATATGCCTATTTTCCACTGGGTCCCTCAATTTTAAGAAACGAAAACGTCGCGCAGAAATCCGCCCGGGAGCCCGAGCGACGAGATCTAAACGACGCCATTTAATGCTCCGGAGTCACAACGATATTAAGCCGTCCATTCGCGAAGGAGGGATTGAAAACGAATTTTATCAACTATAAGCATCGCCGTGGCGGGCGTAATTCAGGAAAATTGGAAACAACCCTTCTCGCCGGGAGTGAAGTTAGGGGATTTCGTAGGAGTGAACACGCTCTTGAGGTACTTCGTATGGAAGGTTTTAATAGCCAATCTGCGGCCCGCTGAAACGATCTTTTATAGCTCAACACACTCGCAGGGCCCGGCAGCGTCGGTGTTCTCTGTGCAGTTTAATTCAAGGGTACTCGGGAGTTCGAACGTTTCTCACCGTCTCCACGGAGGAATTACTTTGTCCAACGCATACACGTGTAACCGGGTCGGGCTCGAATTAATAACAAATCAACGTCGAAAATGCAACTATGCAGCTCGCAGGTACCGGTCGCTTCGAAACACCTGCAACGTAGCACGCGGGTTGACCTACAAGGCTGTGTACGGGCACGCTGAATTTCTCAATATTCAAACATCTCGATGGCCATTATAACCGTGCGTCTGAAAAGAATGTTATGTAAATTTGCAGAACGGTTAATGTGGCCATGCGATTTTTACAGTCCCGTGCCACTCGACGACGTTGGCGAGACACCGATGCAAGCAGCTCGCGGACAATAGCAATGCTCTCGGTGAAAGAATCGTTCGAGGGAGGTGTACCATGATAATCGTAAGTAGCAACATTTTACGTGGACGTAATATAAGGGATAATGTTGTTAATGAGGTAAATCAGTGTTTTATTAGGAACACGAATGGCAAGGGTGCAAACTACATGCGGGTATAAAGTATGGATGGTACTATGGGTGCTGAAAACAAGTGGCATATTGTCACGAAGATCTATGTAGTTGTGAATACATGAAATTAATTTTTTTTTTTTGCTCATTATGATTGGTTGTGTATTTAGCAGGGCTGAGGAAAATGGATTTTTGAAATTGATAAATAGAAATCAATATTTTTATTTCTTCGAGTGGTACATGATTTGACAAATAAACTTTTCGTTGAAATAGTAGTTATATAAAGAAATCGTATTTCAAAAATATATTTTAATACTATTGTGAAATGAGTCACAAATATTCATTGAAATATCATTTCATTGAAATATCAGAAAGTAGTATTTGAAATAAATAATATTTCAAACAATACCTAAATAGTATTTCAAATAATGACGATGATTCAGAAATACTTGCAATGAATATTTACCCGAATATATGTAATGTTCAAAAGGTAGCGAGCGGCTACTGGAAGATCTGTTTGGTTTTGAAATTTGTATCTCCTATAGGTATTCGAATCCGAGTGTAAATAGTAAATAGTATTTGCTCACGATTTAAGCATTTATTGAAATAGTATTTTCAACCAGTATTTGATTTAAGCATTACATGAAATAGTATTTTCAAATAGTATATGATTTAAGCATTAAATCAAATAGTATTTTCAAACAGTATTTGATTTGAGCGTTTAATAAAATAGTATTTTCAAACAGTACTTGCTTATGGAAATATTTTAGTTTTTAGTATTTTGCCTCAAACTATTGCAAATTTTCCCCAGCCTTAGTATTTATACTTTGTTTATTAAATAGGAATACAATCTTCTTTTGCTATTTGCAACCTGGATGTTCAGTCTTGTTATCTATTACACTGTGTTTTAGCATTTTCTATTGCCTCAGTAGTATTGTGTATAATATCTAATACTGAAGGTGGTACAATTCAAATTTAAAATTGGAATTATTGTAATATAAAATTCCTCGATCATTCCGTTTTCGTGATTTATTTATAACTGGTAAAAGAATATTATACAACTCGCGATTGATTTCCTTCCATTCCTCCCTTTCAATGTGTACAAGAAACAGCATATAATTCAATTCAAGCAGATAGAAATTTTGCCCTGTTCAAATTATATACCAAGTCAGAACAAGTTACTTTTAACTTTTTAAAACTCCTAGGTCTCGATATTTATTCGCCAGCTTCCAAAGAAGGAAACCTGTGAGTACGTAATCACCCAACATCCAAAGGAGGACACGAAGACGAAGAAACTACCAAAACAACGCGGTCGTTAGCCATTACGTTTTCCGCTTAATTTGTCCCGACAATATCACGGTTGAATCGCTGCGTATCTATTGAGAAACGGTCGATAAGAAGAACGTAACGGCGGAGTGACGCGAAAGCTGATTTCATCCCCTCGATTTCACCGAGTCGCAGTCATCGCCCCCGCAAGATTTTAGCCCCGGGGGCAAGATATCTGAACGGGCACGAGTGAAGGCACTCAGGCGGCTGGTGCTGGGCCACCTTCGAAATCGTTGCGTGAACTTAGCGATGCGTAAAATGGCGCGAAGGGTGGCAGCAAGAGAATCTCTCTCGAGGGTGGTAATTATTAGCTGTGTCGATTTCGACGGGGCCACGGACCCGCGCGGATATTGCGTACGTGGCCTAAAGCAATCCTGGAAGAATACCCTGCGGAAACCAGAACGCCGCTAAATCCCTCTGCCAATGTGGTGGCAACAGGACACGGAGCGAGGAGGAGATTCCCACCTCCAGTGCGAAGAAGTTAATACCGGGGACGTTTACTTCCGACACTTCTAGATAAAAGAATCTTTATTTGCAAGCACTGTGTATTTTGGATTATAAAAACCATGGGGCAACCACCCAATCGATCACAAATTAAAATCAACATCTACTAAAATGTAAATTAGATGCACAAATTCACAAATTTTCTTGATCACATTGGTAGCGTAGCAATTTTTACCCCGAAATAATGCAATCGTTTCGTAAATCTAAATACTACTTTCTGGAACAGCAGCTTTATATTCGTACGAAAATCCAATGCAATACGGAGTCGTATAGCGCAATACAGCGCCGTGGCACGGCGATATTAAAAAGGAGGGAAAAATTGGAATTCGTCGTTTGTAATACGATGCAATCGCTCGTGTCAATATTGGAGAACGTATCACTGTTAGAGGCTTAATATCGAAGTAAGTCGCTGGAATCGAACTATTCTCACTTCCGTAGTCCCGCGAGTACTCATATTTCGCGGAGCTTGCGTAACAAGCGGATCCCTTTCCAATCCCGCCCGAACCCCCCCCCCCCTTCCCCCGATCACGACCGCGTGGGCGGCCGGCAGCCGACAACCCCCGTCTTTTTGTTCCTCGGCCATGGCCTAATCCGACGGACTTAACCGCTCGACTTTACGTATCCGACGGAATTAGAGGATAAAGATTATTAAGTGACGGGTCGAAGGGGTCTTTCGAAAGGACGAGACAGCCGGAAAATCCGGGCTGGCGTCCCGTGAGACTCCCCCATCTCCTCCAGCTTCCAGATCCACTTCGGAACGTGCTCCCGTTTGAAATAAAAATTTTCATTCAAGGAAAAGACAACCGGGAGGGCTGCCACTTTGAAATCGGGACGGACGTCAGAGGGCCTGTTTAAATGTTCCGGGGAACAAAAATAGAGGGAACGGTCTTTTTCTCTGTGTAAGAGATGGTTTGCACGATATCGATTCCAAGAGTATTTAAACGGTGCTTTATGTGGGGCATGTCGGGGGACAGGGCGGGGCCAGGTTTGGGTCACCGATTTTGTTGAAATTTTGCATGTGATTGGTGCATACCATGTGTAATAACATGTTATACGCAAAGGGCGCGGTATTGAAAATTGCGAGGGTGTTTCGAGTGAAATCCAGAATTTGTGTATCAATGCTGTATTCGAAATCGTGGTAGAAATTGAAAGGAGGTGATTCCTCGGGCAAAAGTAAGTAAAAATGTAGAAAGAAATTTTTTTTATAGTATAAGGATCCGTTTTTGTGAAAATCGAATTTTAATATTTGTAGGGTGCACGTACACTTAAGCAATAATATGTGTCAGTGGATCTCCGTTCATGTTTATAAACTACGTCTACATTTGGTGTAATGGACCATACAATAAGTTTTATAAAAGTGTTTGTTTTATTAATTTACAAATTACTGAAAGGAGGCGTGAAGCGATATGAGTGTGTTCACATTAATGACTTCTTCAAACACCTATATTAGGGTGAAAAATAAAATATTTTAAAAATCCTATTTCAACATTTTTGTAATAAAACATTCTCTTAAACCTAATCCTAATCAAAGATTGAAAAAAAACATTTGTAGAGCAAGAAATATTAAAAGTACATGTGAAAATAATTTTACAAACTTATATATACATGAATTAATCAATATTTCTTAAGTAAGCAGTATTAGGTATACTTTTTTCAGGACCCGAGTTTTGCATGTCTTTCATTTTGTTAATTCCTAATTAAAAATTTGTAGGTTTCAACGATTCTAACTTATGCTACATGAAAGATGAATAATTTCTCTTTGCTTTGAAACGAATTGCATGCAAAAATATAAATTATTATTCAATTGACAGCGATTTAATTTTTGCTAGGCGATATTAGGTACGGTCACCCTACATAGATATTCTTTTAGTTAAAAACTATTTGGATTATTTTTAAGATAAAACATTTTAATTTACGACAAAAATTTGTACGTTAATAAAATAAATGCGGTTTTAAAATTGTATTTTGAATCGCACCAAATGGTGATATTGTTTATAAATAACAACGAATAGTTACGTGAAGTTATTATTAATCAAGTGCACGCGTACGCTGCGAATAGTCAAATCCAATTTTCTAATAAACGGAGCCATACATGAATTTTTTTATTTTATTTATATTTTCTTACTTGTAAATGTGGAATCACTTCTTTCCGAATCTTCTACGATTCCGAACACACGATTTCCTCGGACAATATTAACTCTTAAATTGGTGAAGTGGAATCTTTGTTACCTAACTGGTGATGTGGTACCTGACACCCCACTTTCTACTTCTCTTTACACAGTAAAATTTTGACATTTTCTCGGAGCAAAGCATTCAAGTCTTTACAGTAAAAATATTAATACAAGTGATGCGAATAAAATCTGATTTGAAAAGAATATAAAACTACAATTAATTGTTTTGTATCCTCATGGAAAAAACGTTGATCCAAACAAGCATCTCAAGCATCATCATATTAAGGGTTAATGCATTCAGTGCATTATCAATATGCTGCATTAACAATATGCAAAATTTGAGCCAGGTCGATGATCAGAATCTCGTGGACTACCTTCGCGAGTCTCCTCTTCGTTGCATTACGTCGAGTAATAATCTCTAGAAGAATTAGTAGAAGAAGCTTCCGCACAATGTTCCCAGATAAGTAGTAACGATCAAGAACCAAACGAGCTTATTGTCCACCCAGATGACTCTCGCGTAGAAGGCCAGATGTCATGGACCCAGGAAAATTGGCGAGCGTCAAATTAGCCGGACGTTAAACGAGGGAGCGGCCTTTCGTTTGACGAAATCCGTAAACGCGTTAGGAACTTTCGGCGAATTACACGGTCCAGGAGAAAGTTCCTGGTAACTCGCCTCCTGTATCACCCCTTGGGAAAGTTAGCTGCACGACATGTAAGTCCCGCCGCGTCACGTAATCGTACAGTGATCATGTTAATCGGGTAACCGATAAACCAACTCTCCAACTCCCAGGCTCGCCTGGTTCAAGCTTAATAATCTGCCATGGCTATTTTAACCGTTCAACTTTCGACACGTTTGCTTTCCCCCTTATTTCCCCCCTTTTTTTCTCTCTCTCCCCATACCGAAATACGTGCCTCGGAATGCGCGTACGTGTTACGTTCACTCGTCTCCATCTCTGCTTTCTTTTTCCTGACGCAATACCGTGGTACTTTGTTGTACAACTTGGCTCTTAGCAACGAGGTGCAGCACTTCGAAGGGGGTTGAAAACGGCCCAACGTGCACGACGTAGACGGAAAGGGGAGGAAAGACGGCATAGACGCTGGCAAACTGGTAAACTTTCGAGAAGCATAACCGTTACCGTAAGGCAATGACGAAGTGCCATTCCTGGCTTCGTGTGTAGGCAGATATTCATCTATTCGACCTGCTTCCGCAACTATTTTCTGTATGGGATTTTGCAGTTTGCATTTCATAGTGCTCAATATCCCATGAAGCAATTGCTACTCGGATTAAAAGAGTGGATAGGTGTGGTAGCGTAGAGCGAGGTAAAAGTTCGCAGCGGGTAAAAGTTCGCACATACGAATTTCATTGTTTGAGTTGTGGCAGTTGCCAATGGCGATTGACAGTGAATTGTGAATCAGGGTAGAGTCACCAGTGTCGAATCGTGTAGCTGTGCTTCGTTTTGTTATCGTACAATGCGGTAAGTACTGAATTCGTTAGTTCTGATGTAATATTCTACTTTTTAGGAATCACTATTATTCCTATAAATTGATCAGAAAATATTTTAATTAATATGTCGTCTGAAAGAGCTGAAATTCTTCTATTCAAAAGTACTAATAGAAGTTTTCAGTTCTCCTCACAGATAACAGGATTGATTAAATAATGGAAAAGTAGCTGTGGAGGCAAGAGTTCGAATGCAAACTCCCCATTTAAAAATCAGCTTGAAGTAAACGGAACAATGAAAAGAAAATCTGAATGCGAACGTGCAAAGAAATAATTAGAAAAGGAAAAAAAATTTAAAAAATAACTTCTACTTCTGAAAATTTTTGAAAGGAACACAACAAATCGATTCCAAAAAGAGAATAGCCCAGCCATCCACGTCTCTGGAAAGAATAATTTGTCCTGCGTGTGAAGAAGAATAAACTGAGCCTCCAGAAGGCTGATGCCTGCGCAAACTACGAAGGTGGAGGTAATGTTATGTGCTATTACTGTTACCTTGATTAAAAAAAAATTAATTGTAAACTAATAGTCGTTTTGCTTTATTAATACAACTATTATATGTAGGAAAATAAAACGCTTTTATGAAAATTTGTCGTTGCGTTCTTTTACCGCATAGCCTGCGAACTTTTGCCCTACATATCGGGTAAAAGTTCGCATTTGACACTTTTTGGGAATATTTATTTTATAATATATGTTGTGACAGGTAAATTTACATAAAATCACTGCCTATCGAATAATAAGGGGTAGAAGTTATTTCTTACACAATGATATTGAGAGTGTAATACCAAGGATTTTAGGGAAATCTAAACTTAAAGTGTGCACTTTTACCTCACTCTACTCCACACGTTAGGAGTATGTGCCATACGTATGGAAAAAAAACAGTATATTCTGATTGTCATTTAGAGATTACTGGAAATATTTATTTAAATGATTCGTATCCAATTTATTTTGGCCAAGATTGTAGGGTTTATACAAAAACCGACTTTTGAAGAAACCGGTTTTCGAATTCCACTATTCCCCAAAAAAAAGGTTTTCGAATTTTCACAAAAAATATATAATTAAAATAGTAAATAAATGTTTTTACTTATTTTAAAAATGTTCAGTTTCCTTAATATTTATGGAATTACAAAAATATAACAAAATAAAATATACTGTATATATACAAAATCAAATAAATAAATGAAAATTAAATTAACTAAAATCCGTACAATTTTTGTGTTCATTTAATATTAATGGATCCTAAAAAATATAACACAATAAAATAGACTGCATACAAAACTAAATTAAAAAAAAACTAAAATAACTAAAATCCGCACAAAATATAAATCTTTTACTATTTTTAGTATTTTTCTTCAGAAAATATAAACTCATGAATATTAGTTTTACAGTAATGAGTAAACTGTTACCTAGTACAATATGCTTGTGTTCAAGGCGATTTCAAGTCAAAATGTTAACGTTTCTAATTAAATAATTAATTCATTTCTGCATATTAATTCTAGTATATAAAACCGGTTTCCTAAATTTAAAAAGCGGTTTTCGAATTTTACAAATTCATAAATAAAAACCTGCCTTTATACCCGGTTTTTAAAAACGACAAACCCTACAAGATAGTGAGCTACACATTTCTCTAAAAAATAATTACTTTAATACTAATAATAAGAGAGGTATAACTGAGAACGTGTTTATCCGAGTGATGCAATAAATATTCCAGCACTGTATTTGAAAACCTACTCGTGCCGTTCGAATTGAATATGGAGCAGAAGTGGTGCTATCTACTAAATATGCAGAACTCCTTTAATTCCTGGAACTTAATTCATACCCTCCAAGCGTCACATCTATCCAGAACACCGAACCCTTCGCCGTCGTGATGCTACACGAATCAATGGAATTTAATAGAACCGATAAACCTCTACCCACAGAGAGGGCGCCGCGAGAAATGGAAAATCTTCCGACGCGGGGATAAAAATTTCAGTTGATTCAGAAATTCTAATACCCCATTCAGGACGTGAACACCACTTCACATCAAGCAGAAAAGTCCCCCTCGAGCCTTCCGCGTTGCGCTGAAGGGACCGCTTCTGTGACGTCGAAAAAGGGATCCTTTTCAATTTCAAGGCTCTTTGAGCGACGGAAAGGCAAGGTGATCGACCGAATCTCATCGAACTACCCGATAACGAGCTCCTCTCGTGTCAGGGCTCGAAATGCTCGGCTTGTGTTCCTGAGGGTCGTCATCGTTCCGAGAGATCTCTGGCCGACGCCCGTGGAACAGGATCAGAGGGTACGTGACCTCCTCACGCGACAACAAGATAGCGCCTTGGGAAAAGAAGGAATATACCCCGGATCTCTCGGGCACCGCCATGCTAACCCAGTGAAAGTTCCGTTGACGGATAAATTGACAGATTACCTCGCAGCTGCCTGTCGCGGGATGCTTTTCTCTTCAGCGAGCGAAGACTGATGCGACTTTGCCGCGCCGCCGCCACGCTCCTGCATATTCCACGAATCGGAAACAAGATTAATAGATACACCTGCGACAAGAAATTCAGAGGGAACAGACCACACGACGTTAATAGCATCTTCTTCCTCGCGACGGTGGGGCGTTTAGTATTTCCGGCCTCACCTTTGGATTTCCTAGCCTCGATTAAGGGAATTATGCTGGCAAGTGGCGCTGGATACCTATTTCATTAGCTTTCGCTATTCCGGGAAACGATTTTCATAATTTAGGAACACCAGGTTGCTGTCCGATGAAGAATTTTCTGTGACAACTGAAAGTAGGGCTGATTTTCTAAAGGGTAAGTAGTGTGAAATGTTGCGAGATGTTTTTTCGAGAATAATTTGTATAGGGATAGTGGCAAGATATTTATTTATGTATTAATATTTTACGTGGAAGTAGAATTTAAATAATGTCAAACAAACGTTTAGCTATGCAAAGAAACGTGCCCGGGTAGAATGCGGGCGAATAAAGAAGGAATTTTGATGTGTATGAAACGTCGAATATCTGTGCATAATCATCGATAATCCCCGACGACAGCGTCCAGCAAGGCAGAGCGAACAAGAACAAGACAAGTGACCCTATTACAACCCTGCCTGATAAATCGCTCTGGTGTAATCAATTTGTCTTTCGTGTAAACGCGTGGCCCGTGTACATAACGATTAACCGCCATTATCGGCGTGTACAGCTTAAGCGGTCTGCATTAAAATTTCGTCCCACGCGCCATTCGTCAACACTGAACTTCTAACTTGGCGCTTTTAATATCCCTCCGCGTACTACCTTGCCCCCGTTCGTGCTAAACATCACCGCATCATTTACGTGTAATTTATGATTTGATATTTACAAGTTGCCGGACAAATATCCACCATTCGTTTCCTTTATTTATTACATCGGAGTGGCGCTCTTTTTTTATTTCGAAACAAAAGTTCCTTTCGTACGAAGAGTTATTATTTAGCTGGCTGTATAATTTGAAAATTGTGGAACGCGGGCAGCAAAATTAATGACTGCAGTTGCAGCTGCTAGAGATTTATCAGTACGTAGTACTTTTAACTGCAAGAGTATAAATTGTAATATAGCATTATTATTTAAATACATAAAAGTGGAAGAACGATTGTGCGATGCAATAAGGTAATTCCGCGCTGAATTTGCCACTTTTTGGACTTGACATCTGCGCCTTTAATAAAACCGAAATGTAATATAGCCTTCGTGAAATTGATTGGAGTTTAATTCAAAATTTTTTTCATTTCGAATTTGATTGAAAAATACAGCATATCACAGATCGCAATTTTTACGCCATAGATTCTAATCATATTAAAGTATAACGTAGTTCACGTGAAATTAGGATGGGTTTAAGTCATAATTTCTTCAGATTCGAATTTCTTTAAAAAAAATAACTAAAACTTGAGATTCTGCAATTTTTACCGTTTTTTTTTTTAAACCAGGTTCCATAAACGAAGTTCCCTCTCGAAACCCATGAAACTATGAATCGTTCGATACCTATCCATTCTTTTTTTCTTCAAATTGAGGAGAATTAGACCACCGAAGTACTTTTGCAATATGAAAATCATTATTTAAAAATATGTACCTACTACAGTGGTAGTATTTGAAATCATTATTTCTAATATGATTGGAATTTTCGCAGTGGCTTCAGATAGCAAATAGTATATTACTTTAAAGATAAATATCTTCGCAAGATTCCAGGTATAATAGCATGGCGAATACGAACGAGGAGATGACTGACCCTGTCACCGAGCCCCCTGATAAATAGTTCCCCGTGTCTGCTTTTGCCCCTACCCCCACACCCGCGCCGAACCCCTGGCATTGTCATTTTTAAACAGATAACAAATGATGCTTATAATAAAGCACATTCAAAACGCATAACCCGTCTGCGCTACAATCGCTCAGGGCGTTTCAGGTCTTTTTATTTTCGCGAAAGGACCGCGCGCCAGGAAAGGAGGATCCTCCATCGTTGTTCCGTCTCCCATAGTTGCTCTTTGCCCTCATTCGTCTAGGAGAAACAGCGACCCTTCCGTCAAGACAATTTATGAATGCCTGCAACTCACGAACACAGTTTATGGCAAAATAGATAAATCGCCGCCCTTAATATGCGAATTTGATAGTGTAGTCATGGAATGAGACATTCATTGTCAAAAGATTTCTTTGACTTGGGTAATTTTGAAGTTGAAACAGGTGTAAGCGGGAAATAATAGATGAGAGTGGTATTCGGCCTAATCGTTGACAGCCTGCTTATGAGTTTCTTAGAATTAATTACTCACCCAAGTAAATTGCGTTGAAAATATCTAAATAATGGTTATAAATTTTAATAAACAAATCATAGAGAACACTTTCTTTGAACCGTGCTCAAAAGTTGTATGTTTGCCACAGAATAAAAAAATAAGTAAAAATTGTAGAATTTTATCGATCTATGAGAAATATACACTCCTCACATTAATTAAGGGGACCTTCCGGTCTAGAGCCCAAAAAAATAGGTGATCTTTAGGAATTAATTAAAGGAAAACTACTATATATAATTTAATGCGATTTTTTAATTGTATTAAGGATGTCTTAAATTATAGAAATATATATTTTGTTTTATAATTAATCATTGCAGACGGCACTGGGGAGTCGTTAAAGTCGAGGCGTCAAAAAAGTCATCCAAATAGGTGGGACCTGTATCTCCCAAAGTTATTATCCGATTCGACTGAAACTTTTTTATTTTGAAGAATATACTTCTGGCTAGGGGGGAAACAAGAAAAAAAATACAAAAATGACATTTTTTTTAAAAATAACGACACTTGAAGTTTGATATCATTTTTTCCCTATATTTTTCATCTTTTCAACGGCTTTGAAAATGATACATTTTCAATTTTTTGTACTTTTTTCTGGTGTCCCCCCTAGCCAGAAGTATATTCTTCAAAATAAAAAATGTTTCAGTCGAATCGGATAATAACTTTCGAAGATACAGTTCCCACAGTTTTGAGAACACTGTTTCGAGAAAAACGCGTTTAAAGTTTTACGTGGGCGCGGAGTGGCTGGTTGTGACCCATGCATTTGCCGCTACTCAAATGCCTATAACTTCGGGAATTTTACGAATTTCAACAAATCCGTTTTAACACGTATTCCTGAAAAGTTGAACATCCGAAAAATGAAAAAAGTGACTTTTAGACCGCAAGGTCCCCTTAAAGGATCACCTCTAGGAATCCAAAAAATTGGGGCAAAATTCACACGGTCATAACTCCGGAAAAAATAGTCGTATCGATATTTTGAAAATATGGTTTGAAAGCGTAGAATCCCTACTTTCAGCTGTTTCTTCTTCATATTTTAGCTGTATTGCATTTCGGCAAAGTTATAACGATATAAAATCACTTGATCGATTTTAAAAAATTTCTTCAACTTGCGAAAGTTCCACCGGGATTATGAAATTTCTTACACAAATTCCATTTACACTAGTGGAAAGCGGCTACTTTCCTGTGTAAAAAGAGAGTAACACATTTCCTGTGTGTTTTTTTTGGCTGAGTTATTCAACTTTGAAGCAAAAACCGTAATACACTACACGAAAATATAGTAGGTACAACTAGCTTTACTACTCGGCTCCGCCCGAAAGATTCTAATTTTATAAAAAAAAAATTATATATTTTTGTGTGAAAATATTCATCTGGATTAGTTAGGCATAATGGGCTGAAACACATTTCGTGACACCAGTGTTTACCGTTCGAAAGTTTTTAGGCGACACACAAACACACAAACACTTTCTGCTTTACATATTAAGATACTATATATTATAGTACGGTTGCCAATCCTAATGCGACACCACATTGTCTTACAGAGCAAAGAGGCACGCTACATAAAATAAAAGCATCGCACCAAAACGCACACTCACACACCGATACAAGGCAATAGCTTAGCCACACTCTGAGGAGCAGTCGTCTAACTAATAACATAAACTATGTGACAGACTGAACGTCTGCACGCACCAACAAAAACAAACACTTATTCGATAAACAGTATAATATTTAAGGAAGCAGGCATTTCACAGTTCGCGAGCCTTGCCCCCACTAGCTCGCAATAAATCAGCATCTTAAAGAAACATCAGTTACACCATACCTTCTTCGCAGAAAATTTCTCTCTGCCGTTCCTCTGCCCGCCCCCGCGGCCGTCTCTTTGCATTTCCTACCCGTCCCCTGCTGTCAGGGGAAGATGGTGTGTCGTCGTTGAGTCTCAATTCAAATGGGCTCGGCGTATCGCGATCGCGCGTATCAGCTTCTGTTTCCACGACGTACGACTCCGTTTCCCATGAATAACGCATTTCCCCGGGAAATCGATATGCAGATTGCCAAGTGTACCTACGTACGTTCCTCTCCATTTCTGTGCTCCTCTCTTTCCCAGTCTCGCCCCCTTCGTTCTTAGGATACGTGGGTCACGCGGATTTGGGTCAGTAGAGAGCGCATCCAACCGCGCGTCCTCCTGCGACAACCGTCAATCCGAAAATGGCCAGACGAACGCCTCGAATTCTAAGTGCAGCGCGCCACGCGGCCGTGAAATTGAATCGCCTCGCCGTGGTTAAAGAGGAAACAGAGGAATTCACCGGTGAACCAATCTGTGTCTGGCATTACTGCGCTCCGGCATCGGCACCGATCCAAAATATCCCGCTCGACGCCTCGCTCGCGATGCATCTCCCGCGGGGACGCGATTTCATTTCGAAAACGATCGAGAATCAGCCTCGCAGCTATTCGTTCGACGTTTGTTACGGATTGTACGAAGCGAAACGTACACCGCTGTCATTTTTTAGCTTCGATTGTGGTAGCACGAAGCGTTTCGGGACATTTTTCATGGATTGAATAATATATACGTGGCCTAGAAACATCGTTCGGTACGCTTCAAATGGAATATTCTATATGAAAATTCTTCCACTGGCCTGAAATGTGCTCCCGCAAGTATGGAGGGATTGTATTTCGAAAGATTTCCTTGCTATTACCTTGCGTTCTGAATGTTTTGCTGGGGGGTGGCATGGATAATCATTTTTAGGTGATTTAGTGGAGAAGTGGAAAAATGGAAGATTGATAGATTTTTGATATGAGACAAATTATGAAAGTTTGTGTAGCTTTTGTTTGGTGCCTAATGCTCAATAGAGAGAAAAGGTATTGGCATACTGTTGAGCTCGTAATATTGTTCGTGGACGTTTCCATATTTACGTATTTGTTTGATAATGTATATTATAATTATATTATTAGGCTTTTCCACAGTTACATAGAATTAAGCTCGTTTACCCTGCGAATCAGGCATATGTCCATTATACATATTAATCTCCTACATGAGAGGTGCCTTCAATGGGTTATTAGTGATTATGCATCTATATTAATGTTTGATCGTGTACATGTTAGCTAAATTTTTCTTAGAGCTGTATTTACAATATATTTATTTTACGCCGAACGTCCGTTTATCAATAAAATAACAAAAACAGAAGCGACCAGGAATTTCTAATTTTTCAAGTAGATACTGTTTGTACTGTACATGTGCATGAAATTTTAAAAACTATATTCCAGAAATAGTATCAACTTCCAATTACAATAACATAGTTTGAAATGTGCCAATTGCCCCAGATATTCTAAATACTCCAAACGCTATAGATATTCAAAACATCTTAAATGCTTCAAATGCCATACGTTCTCGAAATGCTCCGAATGTCTCAAATAGTTTAAATGCCTTCAATACTCGCAGTACATCGAGCATCCAAATGCACATAGTACACAAAAGACATAGAATCCACCTTTGATTTCAATGGGCACAGTTGCGAACTTAATGGAATAATTGCACAGGAAATGATCCTGATTCCCAGTCAGCCGTTAACGCTTCCAGTCATATGCAGTTATCTCTTATAATCCATTCGCGTATTATCGTGAACGTGCATCGTCGATGTAAACAGTATCTACCCTGAATAATGAACAAGCAACGGTCGCGATGATAATAGCGCGTTGTCACATGGATTCACGTTCATCAATACTTGCAGCGGTTTACCAATAAATTATTAGACTTATCATCACATTATTTACGCATATTCCTTTTTTTTTTCTTATGACTTATTGTCGCATCAACTGCTACAGGTTATTGGCGGCATTCATATAAACAAGGCATACATTTACTCTTGCAATAGAATAACAAATACAATTACAAATTTTAAATACACATATTACATAGACCTTATGTAGCTAAAATAATTCACTGCTTGGATTAATCTCCTTTTTTTCGACAGGCAGATTTCTATTACTCACAGTTTCACTGTCTTCAGTGGGTACATATACATAGAGGTCCGAAAAAATATATAAATTCAGAATTTTTTTTAGAAAAATATACGGGTAAAACTTATACCAAATTTTTTCACATAAAGGTATAGATATTATATAGATTTTCTCATGTTCTCATTGAAAAACAATAATAAGTAAAGTTGGTATCTCTGCAAATAGGAGAAGAAACCGTGTATATGAATATAAATAATTATTAAAGCAGACTTAATAATTACTAAAGTAGATTAACCTCGACTTAGAGGTCCTTGAAGTTCACCTTTTCAAATGTCCATCTCAATTTCTTCACAATTACATAAAAGCACGATTTCTTTACTGGAAATGTCATGTTCATCCTTTAAATAATCATTATTTCTCTGATCTGCACTTTCAATGTATTTTTAAAATCGAATCAATTTTCTGTCGTCAGATAGTACCTACACCGTTTATGTTGCACGACGATAATTTCTTTAAGGCCTATGACTTTTCATTCCAAATTCAACCAAATCAAATTAATAAATATACCTTTCAGTGGAAAGATATTTGGTACAATTTTCACTATTACCTTTTCCTAAAAAAAATTCCTCATTTTGTGTCTTTTATCGTGCATCTAGACTCTAGACAAATGTCTACAACCCTTTAATATGCGAGTCTGAAGAGAAAGCAACAAAACTTGACGGGTCACGATTGTAAAGTTTCCCTTCTTTTTCCAAATAACAGAGACGCAATAATCGAGCTGGTCGGACGATGGAGCGCCATAGAGCGGTCGTTCGCTTTTCCCGTCCAAATTGCGAAAGACAAATCACACTCGTCGCACGCGTCCCCGTTTGTTATTTGCTCGGTGATTTTCGAAACGAACCGTTCGAAATCAATCTCCAAAAGCATTACGCATTAGCCTGCACTGATAATGACACTTCGGTTTCGCTGCGTCAACTTCAGTTAATTGATTCGTGCTGAGCTGGTCCGACTATTGTCACCGTGGACGAGTCCGCCCGCTCCCGCTTTATTACAAACTAGGTTGCATTCAGTTGCCGATCGTACCATTTAATTACTATCACGACGCGCGACACATCGAAAATCTCTCGATCCCTGGCGCGTACCTTCGCTGATCCGCTCCGTACGTCAGCACGTCACGTCGACAAAATATTGCTACAAGGAACTCGAATTCTCTGACGAGCAAACGTCCACAGCCAGATTTTAATGAAACTTCGTGTGAATGTTGAGCACATTGTACTATGCATGCAGTAATTTTTTTTCTGCGGAAATTCACTGGGTAGGGGTGAATTCAGCCCTTACAGTTATCGCGTTTTTCCTTTTTTTTTTAACATACGTAGCCTAATTTTGTTTTTTGGTAGTGCGATGGGGCATAAAAAACTGCATAATTCTTATATTTAAAATTTTGTTTAAGGAACTATACGGTTGTTAATTGCGTTATGGAAAATAACGAGAGTTACAAGAACTATTTAAAATGATTCGAGTGAAAAATGATTGTTTGCTCCCTATCTCGAATTTCCGCCAACAGTTCGTAGTTTGATCGTAACGTAGGCTCAAAACTCAAAGAATGCTCGAATCAGAGACGGTATTAAAACCGCACCGAGAGGGATTTACGAGACCAAGCCGGAGGTGTCCGCAGGAAAAGAGGGGTCCAGTAAAGTCGGCAGACAGGCGAAAAACGATTAACGGGATAGTCGTTTACTTTCACGTCACGAGTGCGGAGTAAAAGAATCGCATTACCGACGGGGATGCCCTAATAGATGCGTCGTTCCTTTGGTCGTCATCGTTATTCGCACACCAGACAGTATTAACGTTTCAGAAGCAACGAGATCTTTCGGATTACAGCGCTCTTCACTTCCCTGATTTATAATAAGACTTATCCCCTTTGGGAAGGCCGGTCGGAAATCTCTTAAAGTTTTAATTACTCTCGCGTGGGTGCTAACGGGTTCCTTTTTCTATCCATCAGCGTTTCAGAGCGACGATTCCGTGACGCGTAGCTGCTAAATCCATGAAAGTTGATAACGTTCAGACAAGGACGGGTGGGGGGCGGGGGGGGGGGCTGGAAAAATTCCTTTGTGTAATTAACGTATTCCCAAGTACGGGAACGCCGGGGTTCGCATGGTAAAACCTCGATTCCGTTTGCATCGTTCGAAGCGGAAAGTTCTTCTCCGGGGGTTGTAACAAGCGCGCGTGATGCAGCGGAGTCTACGCCATCGTTGTCTTACGCGTGCAACCAGCCCCTTCGCTGCATCGTTCGAGAAAGTGGGTCAGGATTCTCGCGAGCGGTGGCGTGATCGCGTCGAATACGTATTTAACATTCCTCATTGGGCCTGGCTAGGCGGATTCTCGCGGAATAACTCTGCACGGAATCCCTCGTTTCGCATTGGGACGCAAGCAACTCACGTCCGAGGCCTAACGCCTGTTGGTTTCCCAAGAATTATCTTTTGCTAATGTTTTCTTTCGATTTTCGTGATGCGCGCGATGATTGCGGTGCTAAATGAACCCGTAAATGGAATTGATGGATGCAGGGAAATGTTTTTGTTAATTATGTAAGTATAACTGAAGGGTGAGGGGAGAAATGAAATTATAATTTTTCGTGATTTTGCGATTTATAGCGCATTTTGTTGGTAGCAACTGACACTACAGAACTGTCGGATCACAGAGAGTTATAAATGTCAAATGCCCTTGTATAATAACGTTGAAGTTTTGGTATATCTACTGGTTAAAAATAGGTAATGTCCACTCTGCACTGGAACAAAACACGGAATGTCCCCACTCTTTGCCTAAGCATATAAGCTTCTGTCGTCAAGATAAAACAAGAAATTATGACAAGGGAATGCCCATTCCCCAAAGAAATGCCCATTCTCCATTTAGCAAGTGAAGAAAATGCGAATATTACGTGATGAGTGGCTTTCCTTGTTGCGATAATAATAGAAGTGGAAATTTCTTAAGGGCGGATTCTCGTCTAACAGCCTCAAAAGATATTTCAAATTTTTTTTCAAAAAACTGTTGGTCATGTTGGTTTAAACTCTTTAGGGATATACTGAGGCATCATTAAACTTGCAGAAAATATTTTTTTTCAGTCGATCCTTCTTATTATTTATTAATTATTGTGGAATCTTGCCCACCTCTTGGACGATGTTGGCGGAGTGTGTAGCACCTATCACAGTCACCTGATTGCAAAAGAAGATAGAAGTTTCTTAAAGTTAGATAGTTTATGTTGGGATTGGTCCACTTTAAAGAAAAAAAAAATGAATAATTGAAAGAGTTACAGCGTTTGAAAGAAAAAGTAACTTTTTCCTTCGACAAATTTTTCATATTATTCTTTATATCGACGAAAAAAGTCTTATAAATAAAAACTAAAATTAAAATTTTAGGTCCAGTACCAGGGTAAGTTATTTAACTTCATGAAGAAAATTTTCTTCTTTTTGCAATTAGATGACTGTGGCAGCTGCTACACCTTACGACAACATCGTCGAAGAGGCTTACACGATTCCACAATAATTAATAAATAATAAAAAGGATCGACATAAAAAAATCTACAAGTTTAAAGATGCCTCCTTATATCCCAAAAGAGTTTAATGCAATATTAACATAGTTTTTTTTAAAAAAATCATAAATTTCGGAGGCTGTTACACGAGAAGCCCCCCTTAATTTGTTTAAGTATGCGGCTCTGTTCAAACTTGAAAAAGTATTACAATAATGTAAAACAATTATTATTTTATTGCTTATTTTTCTGATGCCTACTTAGGGTACAAGCTTCATGTTGCGATGGATGTAGATAAATTCAATTGAAACTTATTTCTTAACTACTGGGCTACAGTATCAAAACTTAATTTTCTCGATAAAGCTGTTTTGTGACATTTCCTGCTGTTCCCCTTACCCTTCAACTATGATTGGTGTTGGCTGTGGGGAGAGCTTTGAAACCCCCATTGAAGCTACGTATTTCCAATTTCTTCAAACTTATTTTGCGTTCTTGAATTAATAACTGCAAAAAATAAATGCAGTCGTATTTTAAGATTTGTATAATATTAAATAAGCACACACAAAGGAAGCAAAGGAAGAACAGAATATATTTACTGGAAACATAAACATTTCTGCTCTGAACCCTCAACATAATTTGAACCTCGCAGAAATCAAAGTTCTCACAAAGGATCCTTCATACTGAAATCTACAAGATTGTATCTGAAAATTAACTTCCTCTAGCCAGCATAATCTAACCGTCCCCATGTCTACACTCCCTTTCATTTTCAAAAGAAATGGAAGTGTCTTAGTAGAAGTATCTACTTACTACAAAAATGCCCAGATACTCGACTGAAAATGGTGGAAGCACGGTTATCGATTAAAGCCGCAGTAAACTACCTACATTAACTCGCAGAATGCGATTGTAAGGGATTTCTAAGGCCACGTCGGTGCATCTCGGAGGGAAAAGTTTAACAGGAAATCGACGCGCAGCTCCCTGCCCCACTTCAACTTTTGTCGCGATCTTATTTGTCGGACAGCTCGTTTATTCTGAAGAACTCGAGAGCACTGCGGAGTCCAATTAAAAATCACGGGGTCATTTATTTACGCTTGGGATACAATCGAGCTTGAACAAGGGGAGGGGGCGACGGGGCTGGGTGTAAATAATGGTCAAGCGGCCAGAAAGGTCGGACACTGCGAAAGAGGGTGAACGGCAAAGAGAAATTAAGGTGAAAGCCGGTGGGAGGGTAATGAGCGAAAAAAAACGTACCCCAGAGTGAGGGACTAGGAGGGTCGACTACTTGGTATTAATACAAAAAATTGCAGACGGATAAAACTATGGTGGAAGCACTATTCGAGTTATTTGTTCATCGATTTCTTTGCGTTAGGAAGTAAATCGTTTTTACTTTCACACAAAGTAGTGTATGCTTCTGAAAAAAACAGCCACTGATAATATTGTTTTTGTTCAGAATTTTGATTCTTTATTTATAATTAGAATGGATAGGATTGTAGTTTAAATGTAAATAATGTGTTTAAAAATTGCATTCCTTTTCTCTATAGTTACTAGGAGATAGTAGTTATTTTATATATATAGTAGTACTGAGGCATGGTGTCCGGAATAAATAAATTTTTGGATAATGGAACTTTTTTTTATTCTTAAAAAACAGAAATGAAAGAATTTCTTAAACATGTATAAGATATCTACATATTTTACATCTTGAAAATTCTCAGTAGAAAAGTTTTTAATAGTAGTAATTATCGTATAGGTATTAAATTACAAATGTTCGAGCTAATTTAATGACATTCGTACCATTTCTAGATTCCATAATAACCAGTTGTTTCATTTCTATAATTAACATTGTACAGTTTCGATTGGACACTGTGCATGAATTTATATTCACATCTATTTCATAATGACACAATAAATTGCCACAATTAGAATTAGTTTCGACAGTTATAGCAAAAGCTTCAATAAAAGGAAGATATGCTCTGTTTGGATAATGGAACGTCAATAGTGGAGCATTCGTATAATTTTATTTATACAACCGAGGTTCGAAGAATGGAGTTTTGATTTTGACTGCAGCTTGTTCCATGCCCATTCTTTTATTCTTCGCGATTCAATTATCGTGATCGATCATCAATTTTCCATCAGCGTAGTTGCCTTGCAGTTACGGTTATTCCTATTTCGACCAGCGATCAACGAATTGTTTGTGAAAGAATAACGTTGCACGTTCAAAATACTACCGTATAATTTCATAAAAATACAATGTTCTCTTTCCCCATTTCTCGTATTTTTCTTCTTCCTAGTTTCCCTTTCATTAAGCTTTCGACGAACCCAGAAATAACTGGGTTAGCCGATACTTTCGAAAAATATTTTCTGTAAACTCTGCAATTGTTGAACTTCTCTACTGGAAGCAATACATTTTCGAAATGTTAACATTACGTCAATTTTGCTTAGATTTATTGGCATGATTTTAGTTTCGATATATTAGTGAATGAAATATTTATGGATAAATATTTTCTCTTCAGTGCGACATTATCAGATTTCTGAAACATCTTCAACAATTTTTAATACAACATATTACTCATTTTACATAGTGTCGTTGGTAGTACAAAAGAAGCTTTAAATAACTTACAATATACAGTGATATCAGGATCCTTTGAAATGCCGAATCTACGCCTTGAATTCCTAATCTCCGAGATCACGTTAACAAAAGGGAATCGCTATCGATGAGGACTTCACCTTAGAATTTACTGTAAAATTGACCGAAAAAAAACATACGAAGCTTTGGCAAAACCTACCCCATCGCGCACTTATTTTCTCTTATTTTAATAATTAAAATTTTCCTTCAGCATCCTCCTTCTTCTATTTGTTACTTTTGTGTCAATTATACGAAATAGTGCACTGCGAACTCGTATTAATTATCATTATTACAAGATTTAAAAACCTGTTGCTTTCCACCAAATTCCATCAAACTTTTAGTCCCATGTTTTACATATTTATCACGATATTATCTTTGTGCAGATTTAAAAGAATTTAATATCGTTATTACTTCTACTATCGCCTTCACTATTACCATGATAACTAACACTGTTATTATTATCACACCGGAGTGTGCGATTAAACATCAAAAATTCCGAAGGCATAGGAATGGCCACGAGAAAGGTGAAACCGTGTGCATTAATTCAGTGTAGCGTTAAAAACGCACGTGACGATGAGTAGGTAGAAAGGATGGCTTAGTCACCTGCCGCGGTGGCAAGTGTGCACGACACGCGTCCGATAAGAAGTCCCGTAACGTGACTTGTCGGCTGGCGTTGCTGCAATTGCTGTCGCTGTTAGAACGGCTGCCATTTAAATTTCATTACGAACCTAAACTGCAACCACCATAAGGGGGCATAACTCGACCAAGCCAGGTATAAAAACTCTGTGCATTACTGAGCCGATAAGGGAAACCGCGTTTCCACGCGGCGCAATGACTTAATAGAATTCCACCGAACTCGTAACACCGCCATTCTATGAACAAGATAATCCCCAGAATTTTAATGTCGGGCTACGTACGTGTAACTGAGCGCTGGTTCTGAGTATATAGGAAGCGTTTCTTAACATTGTAAATGTTGATCTTGATAGAAATAAGTTTATAGGGCATTACGCAGAATAATATTATTTTTTTTATTTGTCGGTATTTGGATGTGCAGATGATCCTCTGATTTTTATTCTGTATTAGTTCTCTGTTTTAATATTGCTGAATGTAATGGAGATTGTGTTCTAATATTACTTTTGAGTTCCAATAGGGGACAAGTATTTTCTTGGGTTTAAACAGTTGGTAATTTTAAAGTTTGAAACTTTTAAGGATGAATAAAATTTTAGTGTTTGATTTTGTAGACTTGTATTGACTACTGATAATGGTATTGTAAAGTGCAGGAGTTGCGTATCCCACTTTGCACATTTTTGAAGCAAGGATAGGGACATTCCATGCGAACTCGGACAGATTTCGTGATATTTAAACGTACCTCAAAGGATTTTTCAAAATTTTTCCACATTTAAATATCACTAAAGACTAAACATTTTGAAAATTTTTGAAAAATCTTTTGAGGTACGTTTAAATATCACTAAAGGCTACAACATATTCAAATTTCAGCAATCTACGAAAACTGACTCCGAAATCTGTCCGAGTTCGCATGGAATGTCCCCATAGTATTCGGACATAAACACTGCTATCATTTAGAAGCATCATCACACAGGAAAAACGTTTGTGTAAACTCTCTTATGGCTACCTCTCTGCGTTGAATTTGTACTTGAAGGGTACGTTCACTTTCTAACGAGCATTCCCTGAATTTTCATTTATGTGTGCGTGCAGTCGTTTTAAAGAATCATGAAGACACCTCGTAGCCACCGATCCACGAGATGGGGAGCTAAATTCTGAAAGGATTGTTGGGTGGGTCTCGCGGTAAATTAAGGCTCGTACCTGAGATACGTTTCTGGACACCCTCAATGACGGTAATAACACTAACTTCTCGTCAACCTCCGCGGAGAAGCCCCGCCAAGGCTTCTTCTTCCTAACGTGGTGATTTCGTGAAGAACTACCTTCAATAGAGCCACCACGGAGCAACATTTATGAAACAAAAGGAAGAACGATGAGATCATTCAACGAACGAGAGTCACATCACTCGTTTACATTTCTCTCGGAACAGTGGAATCTAAATAATCCTCCTAAGTTGACTTTTCTAAAATAATACGTCTCCTAATGCCAATGAGGAAGCTAACTGCAACTTTTTCCCAACCGTGACGCTAGCAACACATGTGCCATTTGTCATCGGTGCTTTAGGTGTATTTAAATTATCTCATTTTACTTCTCAATTTCTATTTCTATAATAAGTGCATGTATATCTATAATTATTATTGTCATTATTATTAGCTATTATTAATTATGTGGACATAAAATATAAATTTGCATCTTTTAGGTTATGAAGACGTCAAACCTGGTAAAAGAAAACAAATTTCAAATGTTTTATAATATTTTATAATTTTCTCCTTTCGTTGTCATATCAATTTTGAAATCATGAGTCCATTCACCCTGCTCAATACTTCTTACAAGACAAGTGGTAGCTCAAATAATTCAGTAGTGGATCAAAACAGATAAAAAATAGAGGTACATATAAAATATAGTAATCATCATCTACAAAACTCTCCAACGTGAAGAGGTCCTTCTGTTGAGACACGATGCTTTGAATTTGTATGTTCTTGGCGCGTTTTTTTAGTGTTACCGGGCTAATGCGTCATGCTTTTGTTTCTTGTATTGTATAGGTATGTCTTCTTTGATAGCCTTGTGCGTATTATTTTTAAGTTCGTCGCTTTATATTAACCTCCACAAAGGATTATCGCCCCACAGTGTCAACAGTGAATGTAGAATAAAAGTGATAAATTTAGAACCACGTGCGCGTTATTTCCAAGTTCATCGCTATTATATTAATTACCACAAAACCTTGGATCCACCCCTCCAAGATAAATCCTTGGAGCATAAACGCGCGTAATACAGTCGAACACGGGTTAAGCAAACGCGAGACATTTTCCAGGATTAAGCTGGCCAGGATTGGGACGATCGTTTCTTATTCCTGCCAGTTACGCCTGATTTAGGCGGCGTTACGGTTAACTAAGCCGGCAAAAAGCGCGATTCGTGTGCCGTCTCTGAATGGACGGACGAGCGAAGAAGCGCAGCGGCTGTTGGAGGTTAACGTTCACCAGAAGCTGCCCTCGACCAAGAACCGGAGGCGTGCTCGAGGGCCTCTATTGAATTAACTCCATTCACCAAATTGCTCTCGCATTATGCTGGATCACGCCTGAGCTAAGTTCCACCCTCCAACGGCGGTCTCTCTGTCACAAACGCCGTGGCAACGGGGACAAAGTCTTCGTACGATTGAAATTCGTACTCCGTTGGGCGCGGGTGATGGGTATGCGAGCGATGCCCCTTTGCAATTCATCAAAGACCACCAGCCACGGCTTCTTCGTCCTCCAATTTTCCTTCGTCGACGGAAATTTTACTCACAGATAAGAATTGCGACGGGCGACGCTGAGCGGATTACCGTTTTATAATACGGCGACCGTTCAAAGTCGTGGGTCCCGTTCCTCCTTAAAATAATCACGCGGTCATCATGTTAACCACTCTGTTAGTTGATTAATAATGCGTTATTATTAACGCGGCATCTGGCGGTGTATGGAGACGCTGCGCGCAAAAATAAATCGGTAATGTTCGCAAAGATATTTTTATTTAGAATGAGGGTTTTAAGTGGTGGAAATTTAAGAGATACAGTTAATATCACCTGCACTATAAGTCTTCTGATTAAAAAGCTCACGTAGCGAAGAATTATAGGCGGATGAAGTGGAATCAAGATGGTCGACACTCGAGTAATTTCTGTGAAAATATTAGCAGCAGGAAGTTGTCAGAATCAGGTGACGCGTAATACTTTCCTATTTTCTATTTTCGTATTTCACACGGTTTCATATTTGCCACACGTTGTCCCTGGCATGTAACAACCTGGCTGAGGGAAGATGGAGAAGGAAGTACGATAGAAATCTTGAATCGCAGAAGAATAAAGTGAAAAGGAGAGGGGGGTCGAGGGGGAGAGCGAGAGGAAAACGGAAAGGACACTCGCCAATTTCTCCCAAGGCTACCGCGTGCTACTACAGCTGTGAGTAAACGAACGATAAATTTGCTCTGAAAAATAAAAATAAGGAGAGGGCCCAAGAGGGACGAGAAACGTCTCGCGCGGTGCACAATACGAGCACCTTTTCCTCTTCCTCTTCGGTCTTATTCTTCCCTTATTTCTCCGCGAGCAACTGTCCACCAATCGAGAATCGGGCTGGCGATCAAATTCAATTTCCGTTGTCGATTCACTTCCGCGCCTTTTATCATACGCAGTGGCTCCAGGTTAAAATCACCCATCGCACTTGCCTTTCGATCTTCGATCGGAGAATGTAGTATAAACATTTGATTTCTGCATACAGCGTACCTGCTTTGAATTGGAATAATTTTCGTACGAAGTACGAAATTACAGTTATCACTTTGTTGTAGGGGAGATCTTGTGTAATATTTAAATTCTATTTCTGCATTGCAGGAATGACTGAAATAAGGACATTCTGGGCGTGATAAATTTGGAGAGGTTAAATCCCAGAATAAATCTCCCATGTGTAGCATAAACATGTCTCTGTTCATGTACCAAGTGTACACTAAATGTGAATCTTTTTGAGATTTATACAATGCAGAATCTTTTCAGAACTTAGAATACAGGTGACATCTCTATTTTTTGAACTCTTCAAGAAACTTTCAAAACTCCTAAGAACTCGTAAGGGAGGTAGGTAACTAGAAAATTCAAAAAAATATGTAACTTTGCAGCAACGTAGCTCATGTGATGCTAATGAAACACCCCCTCGAAAAATTGTGATTTTTCAGATTATCGTGAATATCTTCGAAACTGTAAAAGATAGCAAACAGAAGTTAAATTCAAAGTTGTGTGGTTTTGTATGTCCTATAAAGCGGCGATGAAGAATTTGCGAAAAACATTATTTTTACCAAATTTATCCCCACCACCCTTTTTTCCGACAATTCTTTATCACCACATTGTCAGACAAAACTTTGAATTGAAGTATTTTTCAATATCTTTTACGGTTTCACCAATATTCACTATAATATAAAAACTGACCTTTTTTTCAAGGGGGTGTATTCGCCCTTAGGGCCGTTTTATTGCCGAATCAAAAAATAGTTACATTATTAGCATCACTTGATTTACACTTCTACAAAGTTTCAGATTTTTCTGTATTTCCCTTGTTCGAATATCTACAGGTGATTATTGGATCTCTATTTCTTAAACTCTTCAAGAAACCCTCAAAACTCCTAAGAACTCAGAAAATCGCGTTAAATACTAAACCACCAATTGCTGCATACAAATCACTTTTGGATATTCAGATAACAGGCGATTTCCCCCTCGACACTATCACCAATTCCTACCATCCCCTGTTCCTTAAAGATAATTTTGCCATGTGAACGTGCGTAAGGGTCTACCGAATTGCGCCTCGTTTGCTCACGACCGCGTTGACCCCCTTTCCCTTAGCAATTATATCGTAACGCCGGTCCTAATTATCGATTGCACGGCAGCACGACTGCACCGTGCACGCCCCAGATTTCACAAGTGTTTCGCGCGGCAACTTCTTCACCCCTGTTCTCTTCTTCCCTCCCGCGACGAGATAAACCGCGCGGCCCGCGGATCTGCTATTTACACACGGTACTTTGATTAAAAAAGAAGCGGTGAAATTTCTCTCTAACGAGAGCCGCGGGGACGGCGCCGGATTTTTTTAATTAAAACCGAAGGAACGCGAAAACATTCAGCATCGGTGGCAATCGCGACGCGACGCGACGATCTTTCATTCCAACGGATTATTCCGCGCGTATGTCGCGTGAAATGCCTTCTAGCGAAATTACGGTGAAACAGAAAGCGGCACGGGACGACGGAAATCTCGTTAAGGTAGGCAACATTATCTTCTATTTTGCGGGGGAGGGAAGAAAGAAAAAAGGGAAGAAGCATTCGTATTATAACGCGTGGCGCCCCGTTCCTTCGTTTCCTTATATTTCTCTCATCCAGAGGCGAGGCCGCGAGAGGCCGACGGTGTTTCGTGCTTTTCCCGCGGAAGATGAATGGGGTTAACCCGCTTTGTTAATGTTGTTATGGGTAATGGATTGTTCCGAGTAATAGACCGGGGGAACGTTGCTCTCTTATTTGCGGTCAATATCTTTTTTCCTCGTCAGCCTGAATAGTCTCATCTGTTAGCGCCCCGCGGCGTTTTTTCCTGCAGCTCTGCTTTCAGGGAATATAATTGTAATGAAAATACATCCCTTTTCACTGAGGTGGGAACTAAATGCAGGGCTTGGAAATTATATGTATGTACGAAGTCGGTGGTTGTGTTGCAACTGTAGTAGGCTTAAGATGTGGGGACTAGGTTTGGTAGGATGAATCTTTTTGGGAAACTGTAGGTGGAATGTGAGAAGGATTCTATAATGGAAGTGTGTTTTGTATTAGTGAAACCCTTGAAACTTTACCATGAACAAGTATTGGAGCTACAGTGAATTCTCGTTATAGGCTCCACGCTCGGTGCTGGCGGTGAGCTATTCCGAGCCGCCAATGAGAGTGTTGCACGAGTGAGAGTCCCCTCTCGCTCACTCTCGAGCGAAGGATTCCAAGAAATGGTGGGGATAGCGACCGAGCATACAACGCATAGTACAAATGAGCTTATAACGAGAATTTACTGTAATTTGTTTAGGAGGACATCCCCTCGCGCTCACTCTCGAACGAAGGATTCCAAGAAATGGTGGGGATAGCGACCGAGCATACAACGCATAGTCGAAATGAGCTTATAACGAGAATTTACTGTAATTTGTTTACAAGGAAATAGAATTAATTTTAAATTCACGTTTACATACACGTTGTATTCTATCAAACATTCATGGTGAAAGCTGTACAAACTGCATGCTGAAAATTATTAATGTTTACTGCATTAATTTGTAATTTCGTACAGATAAGTATTCTTTATCTTTATCAATATTGATTACCGTTACTACAGTCCCCCTTTCTTCTAACAGTAGGTAACTATCATTTTCCTTTATTATAAGGTGAGGCCTAAAGTCAACTCAAATATAGAAACTTAAACGTAATGTATCTGTTATTCTTTATATTCTGTTTGGTTTCCCAATGAAACCAAACCAACGAAACAAAATCTTCAATACTCTTTGCAGCTCAAACTTAACCTTACTCCAATCAACCAAATTACGTCCAAATCATTCCACTTGGTCGATCTCCTAACAAATTGACAAGCAGCATCTAACCCACTCATCATCCACAAACTTACGCCCCACCAAATACCTGAAGAAGCGATAGAATCACCTAAAAACAGTGTCCTCCAATCAAATTAACTTACGTATGATTAAAACATACCACAACAAAAAGTTCCCAACGCCCCACAAGCTTCGCACGCCCTCATCTTCCGCCCCAAAAAGTCAGCAGCAACAAATGCAAGCCCTGTCGCCGCAACGTGATCTCCGTAACGGGTCGCGTGGAAACGAGGAACGACAGTCGATCGTCCCGATCGGCACAGCGACTAATCAACGTGCAGATACACCGCATATTAGCGCGAACAACGTTGCGGCCGTTCCGTCGGATTCGCGTCGGTCTGTCGACGGCAGATTTTTGGTGCGGATGCGTTATGGGTCAGCCCGGTGGCGGACAGTTACGTCGACGTGAACAATCGATGTTAGCCATCAGTTGCAGTTTGCGCGGGGAGGGGGGGGGGGGGGGACGCAGTTATACCCGGGACAATTGTTATTGACAAATCGTAATGCCGGTCATCAGTCATGGCGGGGACAGGCTCGTGGAGGCGCGGACCGCGGCCGTTTATACGCCTCCTGCTTGGCTCCGCATGTGGGTATATAGTACATCCACGCACAAAGACCCTTCTCGCGCCCTGTCCTTGATGACTCGAGGTAAACGGCGTCAATCTCCTGATGGAGGATGCGCGAACGTTCGATCCAAGCTGTACACACCGAATTTGCATTTGATGACGTGGGGATGGTGCAGTGTCTGCGGGCAAAGTGGGACAGAGACGGCGACACAGCGAATTGTGGCGGATGGGAGTGGACTCTGGAATGAAAGCTACGACAATGTGGCGAGAGAAATTGTTTCGGGTTTCCCGAATTGGGATTGTTGATTCGTTAACAGGACTTTCGGATTCATTGAAACTTTGCATTTACAGTGATTCACTTTGTTCACGAAGTGCTGTTACATGCCCCCTCTAGGTTGTCTGAGTCATTCTATTGTGCGTATGGAAATTCAAGGAACCTGGACATCCGTTGGTTATAGAAACTTAATATGATGCAGTTAAGTGCATACAAGCAATGCAGAAGCTTCCACGATTAATTATTCGTTTAAATTTATGTGAGTTAACCTGTGACACTGTATATTTGAGAATATTCTGTCGATGTTAGGATTCATAGGGGACTATTCTTCGGCTCACAACTGATATTTCGGATACGTTTATACGATATTGAGAGGAGATAGATATGTACATCCGACGTATGTACCAGTCGCAAGCCACAAAGTGTCTCGAGATTCGTACAATTAGTATTAAAACTATCCCACTAAGGTCTATTGCATCTATGCAAAATATGTGGCCATATCTAATAGTGTATTACCTATTAGCATTGTATTTAAAAGAGTTCATCACCCACTGTACCGATCTCAATTTAGTTCCCCGCACATTCACGAGCACATTCCTCCATTAATTTTTATTTTAATGAATGGAGGAATGTGCCCGTGAATATGCGGGGAACTAAATTCAGATCAGTACAGTGGGTGATGAACTATTTTAAATACAGTGATACAAAATGAAGCTCAACGTCATCTCCCATGACACTACAAATCCGCAGCATTCAAGTCGACGCTACCATTTAATTCTACTTCAGACTTAATTTAATCCCATCCATCCGGGGACGTAGGATGTCAGGGTAACACGCTTCGACAAGGAGGAAGGATTCCGCGAAAGAGCGAGATCAGGTTAATGCGTGCATTAGTCCGCGGCTGTCCGTCGTGTTTTAATTAGGCCAGGCTAAACAGCCGTCCGTTTAAAGTTATCAGACGCAGACGGTTCTCGCGATAAAATCCTGCCGCTTCTGTCCGTTTTCGAGATGGAAATCACGTTCACAGGGTAGCGCTGTGGCAGCTGAGAGCGACCAGCGAACACCGACATTTAGAGCGGTGGTGCACGAGATCAGACTAACCCTCTTCCTTGCTAAGATGACTCCGCTCCAAGAGAGGTTCGACGAGGCTTTCGGGGTCGGGATATCGCATTATTCCCGACTGAATGGGGTAAATCAGGATCTAGTAGAGTTTCGACGTGGAATCGGCGGTGGTCTCGGATCGCTGATGCTGAGAGGATGAGGATTGGTTGCCAGCGGCTGCCTTGGGAATTCAATTATAGCAACGGAACAATGGCAACCGCGCTGGTAATGAAGGGACCGTCGCCGAGAGGTCATCGGATTACATGGTATTTACAATACGAGGTGCCTGCTCCCCTGCTTCTTTGCATTTCATTCGCCTCGGCTTGTCTGAAGAATCGCTGCGCCGGAGACGAGCGTGAATTACAATGCGTTTTGTAATGTTTCCTTCGTGCTCGATTCAGTTCCAGGCCCCTGATCTTGCGAGTGTCGGGCTACTTTCTTTGGTTTCACTGTTCGGGGTATAGAATGTTGAGTAGTGTATACAAGGTGTCAGTTCTGAAGGGTACTCTAGGTTTAGGGTAGGTATTCTTGAAGGGGTGCAAAGAAGGTAACCTGTAGCTCAGTTTGTGTGTCATGTATACCTATTCCAACCTGTCTTATTAGTAAACGCTCTTCTCTCAACCCTCTGTGTTCGTAGTAGTGCTTGTTCTTGTTTCTGATAGATATTGAGGAAAACGTACCACAAAAATTTACTCTATTCTTTAGTAGTTTAATATATAGGTACTTTTAATATAAATAGCTAATTTAACTTAGCTACTTATCGGTACTATAAATAGCTAATTTTATTTGGAAACTGTAAAAATGCACGTACCATTTATGTATAATTCAAATGAAGGCGATCGAGAAGATTTGCTTAAGACTGCATATTCCTAGTATCTGTATGCAATTAAGTATTAATAACGCTTGCAGATGTAAGCAAACATGGGCCATTGTACTGCACCATTTGAATTTTGCCGCGTTAAATAATTAACGAGCCCAGTTAATCTACGGCTTCGACCGCTGCGTGAACTTTGGGATCAAGATTTGTGGCGAAAGTGGTCATCCGAGTAAACATCGGTTTCACAGAGGATGCCGGGGAAAAAATTTACAAAGAAACAACCCCTTTGGCACGGTCCAGGACGAGTTTCGTAATTACATTAGAAGGGGAGAGGGGTTGCACGAGGGAGGTTCTGGTGCTCTCGCTCGGTCGGCCATGCGTTTAGGAGGCAGCAATGGATTCCGTCAATAACCTCTTTAAAAGAGACTAAATTCATTATTTGCCTTCTATTCGGTACGCTGGCATACAGCCCACGTTTTTCTGAGTTTCCTTTTATACCCTCGGAAGGAAGTTTCGATCGCAGGGTTATTCTCGGAGGGTCGCGATACCACACGCTCAATCCAATATTCCAAATCGGGATGTATTATTGATCATGCAATATCGCCACTAGACGGCCCCTCGTGTTCAATGAAATGCCAATTCTTTTGGAAACTTAATGTACAGGGTGTCCTTAAAATTAGAATTTTATATCCATTTCAATTGTATGCTTCATTATTTTAATTGGTGTATTCGAATGTTGACATGTCCTTGCTAACGTGGATATATTCGATGTTTGTTAGCTGGAAGAAAAGCATTTGCAAACATAAGTTTGTGATATTTCTTTCATTAGCATGATTAGTAGAATAAGATCATAAGGTTTGACCAATGATTTTATGAACAGTTTTGTTTCTTCGGTACATTGAAAGTAGCTAATTAATTTCCTGAAGGACATGCTGCAGAAACTTGCATTTATGGTTAATTTGTGAAGACCACATTATGAAATACGTAATTACAAAGACTTGGTCAATTTCAAAGCTGTGATCTTTCATCGCAATAATGCTCCTCCATGGAATGGCAGTGCAAAGAAAGTTAAACGAATTTGACATTTTAGACTTAAACTTCCTCGATGGCAAAGTATTTAATAATTACCGATTCGCATTTAATAATTACCGACATCATTTCGCTGTAAGTGAATTTTACAAGCATAAAGACAAGGATTCCGATTATATAACAATAACAAGAATATGTTATAACATTTTACCATATAATTACAAATTACCATATAGTCCTATTCAAATAATAAATATACAAATTTATATAACTTCCATATATACACTACATTCACAATGCACAAATTACAACACGAAAATTCAATCTAAAATATTAAAATCCTAATATAAAAAATCATTGGAACCATTCCATCCAATAGTCTCGACAGAATCAAACATACAAAACTTGAACACTAGTTCAATGCACTCTACGTCCTCTTCTTAGACCATCCTCTTAATTTCCATTCGTATCCTCTGCCATCCCATATTCCCGCAAAGTGGCCAACCAGACGAGAGTCAGCCTCGACAAAGAAAAGGACGTGGAATTCGTTGCGTGGCGATTTGAATCGGCTTGCCAGCGGTATGCATAATAGACAACACCGTATGCATTTGCATGTGAATGTCCATAAAGGCGCGTATGCATTAGGAGGAGCGTTGTAAGTGGGCTGTTCATCGCGAACAGGTAGGCGAGATAACGTCGCCTGTCAAATATGAGAACAATTAGGGGAGGGGGGAGGGGCACAGAAGAGGGTCAGGAGAAAACATCTTGACGGGCCAACCACACACGTGTCTTTTCACCCCCTCGGGACAAAGTGACCCTGGCGTTCGACGCGAGGAGGGCCTATACGTGGTGCTTCTACAATTAAAAACTCGTTCGGTTTACATAGACGGTTTCTGGTGACTTTTTGTTTGCCCACATAACGGCGGAGGGTCGCTGCCAGTCTTTTACATAATGGCTTTTCGAGCGAAATTAAATTCTTCGGGAATCCGTACAGGGATCGCCGATGATCATCGCGCCTGGGTGTTTTCAGAGATGCCTTTGCGCCACGCTTTATCACTATTAATGGAGGATATTAAATATTTTGAACGATAATTTCAGAGCACGTCCGTTCAAACTCTTCCAAAGTTGAGTTACGTGGAAACGTGCGCTGTTAAAATGTTTTGTGGCTTTCGTCGGAGTGCAAGAGAATCTGATTCGAACACATCTGAGCTGGAGTATTGTCAAAAATGTCATGTAGGAAATAGGGAGGAAGACAAAAGTGTAGTTTGTGGTGAGAGGTGTATGTGGATGCGAAAGTAGTTGAGTGGTTTAAGGGGGGTAAGTTAACACGTTGCGTGCGGCACCAAAAATAGTTGACCGTCCCAGATGCCGGAAATAGATTTTTGTATAGGGGAAAGCGGGGTAATTCCGGCCACATAAGCAGTAAATGCTATAAAATTTTAACAAGTTACACATTTGTTATTTTTTTTATATTGATTGATAGTTTGAAGTGTCTAGTTTGTATTAGTGTGACCGAGAAAGCATAAATTTACGTTGTAACAAAATTGGGAGCAATAACACAAAAATAGTCATTTGGCCCGAATTACCCCACTAGTGGGGTAATTCCGGCCATGATTTTTTTTTATAATAGAGATAGGAAAATTGTTAAATTAATAAAAATTGTGTTATTTTTTATTTTAAAATTAATTAGTACATATATCACAAATGTATTCTTCAGGGGTATCCCATCCTGAACATTCTGCATGTGCCCATTGACCACATACTGTGCACCGAAACCACATTTCAACACCTTTTCCGTTATCTTTGCAAAAGGAGCAAATATCGTGCTCTATTTTTTCGTCACAAATATTTGAATTGTACGTGGCATCTAAGCCAGAAAAAAAGCAATTTTAAAATCTGGCTGGAATTACCCCTCACTTTTGGCCGGTATTACCCCACACCTTATGTTCAGATATTTGAAGTAATACACTGAATTGAATATACATATCACCAAAAACCAAATGTGAGTTCGAAAGTAGAAACATTCCTCTATTTAATGAGATTAATATTAATAATTCATATCTATTCCATGTACTAACTTACCTTGCTTAACACTCGACCACTGTTATAAGATTACGGTGCGAAATGAACCCTCCCGGATTTTTTTTAATCGAAAGACTGTTATTGTCATGGAAACCATGAATTTTACCTTGCCGCATCATTAACAAGTGGGAGTACCATACAGAGTCAAGTTAGGCGGTTTTTATTTAAAGAAATAGAAGTGACCGGAATTACCCGCTGGCCGGAATTACCCCGCTTTCCCCTAAAGTGCACCCTTTTATGCTAATTTCGACATTTTATAACATTTTAACCAAAAATAATTTGTTTTTTGTTAGAAAAAAAAGGCATGACGCCTTAAATACAAAAAACAACTGCAGAATGGTGAAAAACGCTGCATATTTGTAACGACTGCACACACACTTATGAACACGTTCGTACTAAATGGGTATGCAAAAGGAAAATTCGATACCTGCAAAATTCTTCTTCCTCTTCCACATTTATTGGGACCGGGCCCAAGACGTAACCGTACACGTCACCCGCCGTAGGATAGGGATTCGCCATGACGTGCCGTACACGTCACCCGCATGCAACGTGTTAATACGTAACAGTAGTGGAATTGTTTTGTTGTGGCAAATATTTTTGTAATGGTTACAATGAATTTAAAAATTATGGTGACAGTGGAGCTGTCTCAATGCAGGTCTGGCAGGATTATAAAATGAGATCGAAGCTTATGATAAACTTTTTCTACAAAAAATTGATTCTTGTCCTTTAAAGTTTAACATTGGAGAGTTTCTATTTAATTTGGGAATAGTTTGTTTGAAACGTTTTTAATTGTGATTACATTTAACAGTCTTAATTCTTGATATTTAAATTTGTTAAAAAATAAGTAGAACTACGATTGAAATTTTTTATAACTTTCTCCATTATATCTTTCTAACATCTTTAGATTCGTGACACTCCCAAGTTTTTGAAGTTCATGAATGAAGATTGAAGTACTTTCCTTTGCAAAGATATAGATTTTGTTGGCGCAGGTTATATTAAACGAAGCATCGCACTGCGGGTATTGAACAGTGTATATTAACAATGAAATGGATTAATATATATATATATAATGTGGAACACTCGAGAACGCTCCCCATTCATGGGGGTGCATAGCACAACGAAAGGAACGTTTTAGTAAACTCGCGTCACACACTGACGAAAATGGCCGAAAACCTGGCCAAAAATTATATTTTCAATTGTAGGGTAAATTGTTGAAATATTTTATTGTAATATGTGTCTAAGATGATAACCATATAATTTTTTAACGTTAAATATTTAATTTGTTGTCCTAATTAAAATTATAATTCTTAAAAATATTAAAATTTTTGTGATTTATATATATATATATATGTATATAATTATTTTAATTAAATATATATTATATATTATATATTATATATATATTATATATATATTTAATTAAAATAATTACAGAATCATTACTATAACATTTATATGTGAAGCTGTCAGAGCAGCAACGGACTAACCCACATTTTTTTCGAAATTGAATTACTAGCAATAACGTATTCCAATAGGCTCTACTAACCATATAAAATAGGAAAACAAATTTTTAATGTGGGTAGGTCCGTTGTTGCTCTGACTGCCTCATGTGTGTATTTGTAATTTAACGTACTAATTACAACAAATAGTAACAACAATATGTAAAGACTGAACTGAGCGGAAATTATACTTGTGTCAGTGTGTACATAAACGATGATATTTGCGAAAATGGCAAAAAGTGTCAAAATTCTGCAACGGCGCCTTATTATACATACCTTGAGTTTCAATTTACAAAAAAGAACGGTGCGTCATCTCACGGCATTATCAACTTTTGCTTATCAATCGACAAAAAATGTATATGTTGTCAGTACCATTTATAACAGCTTTCAGAGTGTCCGCATTTAAAACAAAAATAGTGCATGTGATCCTACATCATAATATATAGGTACTAATTACTTTGACAGGTATACTGGATAATCTGAAAATAAATCTTACAGTAGCGCGTTAAATTTCGATCGTCAACTTTGAACTGATATTACTTCAAAAGGGCTGCAGTTAAAAAGTTTCATTTAACGGGAAATTGTGCACAGATAGGTTATAAACGAATTGCACTAATTAGATTTGGCAAATTAAAATCGTTGTATTTGGACTTTTGGCCCGGTTTTCGCCAGTGTGCGCCGCGTTGTGGCTCGCTTGACGGTCAGAGACGAAGTAGAACGGGCGGAAGCCGCGTAGCGGCGAAGCGAAGCTGAGCGGAAGTCGCGTGGCGCTATGATCGGGAGCGGATAATAATCCACTTACAGATTGGTCAGCAAAAAATTCGTTAAAAATTTTTGTCCAGCTTCAATGTATAATTGAAAATCTTAATTTTAGTAATTGCATTTATCTTTCAATTTTAAATACCTTCTTTTTATCTTTTACTGTGATTCGTGATAATTCAAATTAGTTAAAATTGTTGTATGGTCAGAAGTCTTTGGTCTTCTACCTTTACATACACGAATAGCGGGAAGTATCTTCGAACTTAAATCAATGACAATAGAATGTTATTATTTAAAACAGAGGCTCGAAATAACTTCTGTTTTACGCCAATTAATTTACACGGAATTCCAAAAATGCGGAATATAGTATGTGAACGCTGCAAGCACGCGAGAAAGCACTTAATAGTGATTAATAGTGATAAATTTTACATTACCGGCCAGCAACGGCAGGAAAGAAAATCTCGCGTTTATATTTTAATACATTACGCGAACAGATTCGTTTCAGTACGTTCCACCGATATAAATTCGTTTCATTCAAACTCTTCCGCTATTAATAAAATACGAAGCAAACATTGAAACATGCCCGGCGAATTATTAACGCGTATTATCGTATTAATTTCAAACAACCTGTGAAACTGTCTAATAAACAAAAGGACAACCAAATTCGCTGCAACGATCGAGAATCAGAATAAACATCCAACCGTTCCACATTGCTATCACTTCTAATCAGAGTCGACAGGAATTCGATACGGAACGGCATAGTAATTACTGCCATCCTAATATAACTGGAAAGTAGGATATATACAGAAAGTAGGATATATTCGACAACAGTGATGATAAATTTGTTGGCTTTTTAATGTATATTAAACTAATTTGTCCTTTATGTGGGCATTTCGTTAATAACTTCTGTTTTAAATTAAAGGTACATATTTCTATCTCTTGTGTATTATAGCAGACACCATGGAGAATTTACTCGGACATAGTGCTTGCGAGTAAAACTGGAAAAGATAAGAAAGGAAAGTTACCCTCTCGAGAACTATCTATAACATGATCTCGAAACACTCTGACGACAGAAATCCAGAAAAATCAAACAATAGAAACTTCGACATATAAACTCATTTATCCTCAGACACTAATAAATAATCGTAACAACTTAACAAAAAATGTAACTCCAAGTGAAAAGAAATATGTTCCAAAAATAAAAAAACCCTCTTCTTCCTATTCGCTCTAGACGTCTCCATTTCCTAAGAGGAGCGCATAAAGTCCAGCAGTGGCGTACTCAGGATTTAATCCTGGCCTCGGGAATATTTTTAATGCAAATACAATAAAATTCATTAGGTGATTACAAAAATTGATTTAAAGAATAAAATCGAGTTTTCTTTCCTTTTTACAAAAGCTCTTGAATTACTTCAGTCCTGGTTACATTAATCTCCTTTTTCCTCTTTCTTTGGGGGGTGACAGGACCCCTTGACCCCTCCCCCTCTGAACTCAACCGCTCAAAACACACAAAAATTCAAGCTTAAAATCTCGACACACGAGACAAGGGTGTCTAAAGCTTAAAGAAACATTTCCCGCTGCAGCTTCGAAGATATTGGGATGCCAATCGTTGCCGGCGCCACCCCGTATATTTGTCCCGCGGATAGAAGGAATCGGACACGTCTGCGTCGAGTCGTTTCTCCTCGTTAAGGGATTCCGTGGGTGGAGGGAGGAAGGCGAACGGAGAAGGCGTGCGGATTGCGGAAGCAGTCGCGAGCGTTTTCGCGCTTCGCAGCCGCAGAGCAGTTCGGGAGTTGCCATTCGGAGCACGTAGATTGCTAACCTAACTTGTTTAGCGGTTTTAGCGGTATTTGATTAGTTGAGTGAATTTCCGAACTGTTTCAGACCGCTCGCGCCAGCTTCGGGGCCTCCGCAGCGAGATCGGACCGGCGACAAACCTACGGCGAATTTTCCGCGTGCACACTGTCCTACGCGGCGTGTGTGTACAGCGGGGCAAGGGCGTACCAACGCGGCATGCCCGCGGACACGATGGAAATTGTAAACCTGGACGAATCGAGATTCGGGGATCAAATTCGCGCAGCTTACCTTGAGAGTAGCTCATGTCCCTCTTTCATGTACCTCGATGGATACTCCTGGCCGGAGTCGCGATCGCAACGGATACACGCTACCACCTGAAACAGACATCGATTCCTATGTTGAAGGTGCTGGTATTGGTTGACAAGCACATTGGCTGGTTACTAACCCTAGAATGCATACATGGGGTTGTTAGCCACCCCACGCATTTCTTTAAATACTAATTTTTACATGCTTATATATCTATGTCTACACGATGTTCATTGCAAACATGTTTGCAGCACACATAATACAAAGTTTTGCATTAAAGTTTTACATAAAGTGCTAGGGTACCGCACTACCCCTGCATCCGTTCTATGATTAAGGGGTTACGCCACCTTGGACGAACCAAAGTTATTGCCATTCTCGGATTTTCTTTTAGGGGGATAATGAAATAAATGGAAAATTCAAGTACATACCGATTTTGCGATATCTTAAATGTATTCTTTGCAATTGACACTTTTATAAAAACAAAAAGGAATTTTTTTCCGCATGTTGACCATTTCGACACAAATAAGTGCTTATGGATATACATATGTATATATACTTCTGTAGTTTTAGGCATGTTGAAAATAAAACTTTTTGGTTTTTTGTTCTAGGTCAAACGGTATAGTCGTAACGTTGAACACTGCGGTAAACGTCGTTCGGCATACTGTCGCGTATCACGGCTCTACAGTCGTCATTTTGTACGAAAAAAAATACGACTTTTTCCGTCGAGAGTTGTACAATAACAGGTTCATATTGAAATTTACATTTATTTCATTATCTCCCTAAAAAAAATTGACGAAAATGATTATAACTGTGCTTCGTCTAAGGTGGCCTAACCCCTTAAGTGGTTATCGTAAGACAGATGTTCTACCAATGCATTGTATCTCACGTTCGTTACCTTGAGGTGTTAACGAGGGAAGTGTACGAAGTCATGATAGCTTACAAGGGAAATTGGGCAACCCGGAAATTCAGAAAATTATGCAACTTTCTGTGCAAGTAGAGAATTTCATCCGTAACACAGACCTACTATTTGTTGGTGCCATAGTGCGGTTCTGCGTGGTGAAATCACCCCTTGAAAAAAATTCAGAGTTTCCTTAATCGTGGATTATCTCGAAAACAGTGGGATGTATCGAAAAGAGGTTTAAACAGAAGTTGCATCATTTTTTCTAAATCTACAAAATTGCGTAACAATAATTATCGAATTAAGGAGTGGTGTTGGGGGTAACTTAAAAAGTATGGAGTTTCTGATAATTATTTTTACGCAGTTTTGTAGATAGAAAAAAAAGATGCAATTTTTGTTTAAACTTTTTTTCGATATCTCTCTCTGTTCTCGAGATATTTCCCAAAAAAAAACTGCTGTATTTTTTTCAAAACCGTATTACGGCACCAAAAAAAAAAAAGATTTATATTATGGAGGAACTACTCCACTTGTACACAAAGTTGCATAATTTTCTGAATTTCCGAGTTGTCTAACTTCCCTTTTTAGATTGCAAAAGGATATGAAAATTTAAAATTTCACTTAATGTGAGGAATTGTTATGGTAGTGATGCACTTATGATTTTAGAACACTTTGTAGTCTTTGTACAAATTACTGTACATATATTACGCGATTTGTTAAGGAGTTGGTCTCGTACGTATTAATATGCTGTGTCAGCAATAAAATCACTAATTTTGTTGCCTAAAATTATTGCAACAGGTACTTTAATAATAATTCCAACGAGAGCAGATGAAAATGAAAATTGCAAGAGAAATAATAATTAATCTATCACGTCGAATAAACGTCACGGCTACACACAAAGCTTGAAACGAATTTATCTGAAATCAATGTAACCAGAAATTTGGATCGTCTGGAATAAATGTAATTATGATTGTGCTACGGTAAAATGATTAGCTCGAGAGTTATTTCTGATGGAATGTTGGACAGACAGGAGAGAAGAAATAATTAATTTGTATCAATTCGTTGTTAACGGTTGAAACAAGTTTATGATCGATTTTAGAAAAATGCAATAAGGAAAAAAACCTGATAATACTTATAGTAATTCGCACCAGTTTCCAGACTTTTTGATAAGCAATTTTGGAAACTTACCCCAACAAGTTTATAGGTGATTCTTTCCTTGTCTGAGGTAATCGTATCAAATAAATCGTTTATCCTATTAGAACCACTTTCTCGATAATCTAGAATGGTGCTAATAATAAGTTCAGAAAGTATATAAAATCTTCCATCAAACCAGGCAATTCTTACGCTACTCTGTTCTTTTGAGAATAAACGTTGGTCAATTCCTCTTTCATTTATAATATTTCATCTCCAACAAGTTTATTGTCTCATGGGCACTAATCTCTAAGGCCTTATTCACACCAGTCAAGTAACTTGACTTCAAGTCAGTGGAATTACTACATTACCAATGTGAACCTGTTATTTATTTGACTTGAAATATCCTTTCAGGTTTCTTTGAAGTTTCAAGTGAAGTAGAGATTGTGTCCACTTTACTTGCCTTGAAATACAACTTGTCTAATTGAACGAGGCTTAAAGAATCACATTCAAGTGAGCTTTGAATACCAATAGTTCGATATAGAATATTTCACCTGATAGACCAGTTTCTTCCAAATTTTCACTTCCACTACTTTCAATTTCAATGTACCTCTCATCTTGAATTCCCTAATTCAATATTTCCCAAGCTTTTTTGAGTCCCCATCTCCTTTTGAAATATTCAAATAACCTGCAACCCCCCATATAAAGTCAAATAAATTTATTAAGGTAACGAAAATACATTAAAAATAGGTATTTCAGAATATAATTCTACCTTAATAATATTAAAAAATAAATAAAAAAAACCGTGGCGACCCCCAGAAAACATTTCGCGACCCACCGGTTGGGAATCGCTGCCCTAATTGTAACTAGCAACTCTTGCGAAGTAAGAATTAAACTCAACATATTACATAAATTCTCTAATTCGCATCATATGTTTCCAAACATCGCCGTCCTTTATTCTCGTTTACTGAAATCATACCTTCTAAGCTTTTATGTACCTCGACTTTCAAGACGCAATTCAATGAATCAATGATCCAGCAATGAATATGAATAGAGAAATTACCGATATTCATCAGCAATTTACCGACAACGTTATTGTCAGCAGCATCTCCGTCCTGCAGCACTATCGATCAGCTGTTGCACGAAGTTCGTAACCCCTCCCGTCGCCATCTCGCTCGTCTTGCTCCCCACCCGTCTCCAATGCCGATTGGAAAATCGAAGTACCCACGAGGGTGGTTACGCAGACCCGTTAAACCCCCTTAGTGGTGGCAATATACGAGAAGGACTTATTGGCTAACTAAGCCAATACCACCGCGAACGACGTGTCCATCTGGCGAGCTAATTAGCAAATTATGAAACGAATTGGAGCTCTGCCTCTACAACTCCTACGTATCGGGCTATTTTATTCGTTTCGCGTCGCACGTAACGCTCGTTTATAGTCCGACATAATTCTGTGACACGATCTCGCACCGGTGGTGGAAAGTTGGTCTTGTGTACCTATTTTATTATTTGAACGGTAGCCATTGTTGAACAAGCGAGCTGAAGGTTTGCTGGTTTCAATTAAGGTAGAAACACTGTCTCGAAGTGCCCCTAATTTCCTGAGAATTGACACTGGTATTACATATGTACGAATGTACTTTAATCGTGGAAAGTCATATCTAGTTTGTTGCTTGCGGAGTAAAAGCAGGCTTCGGGATGTTGAGTAGTTTATTTCTGTATTCTTGTCTATGTGATAGTTTGTTTGACCACGTTTCTCTCTATAACTATTTTATCCTTTTTGGCAGTAAGTATCATTAAAGTTTTTTATACAGAACTATCTTTCAATTACCAAAGAGTGACCAAAAGAAATCGCCTCTGTTTGGTCCCACGATTTTGGAACTGAATTTTATGCCAAACGATACCTTGTGATGAGACGTCAATTACACGAAATTTTCAAGTTGAGGTGACAATTAGTTTATGAGATATGGAAGGTGAAAGGAGTGACAATTCGTTAACGCGCCAGCCCATACGCTTCGATGTATGGACTTTTATGTCAATCCGATAATTTAAACAATTGTTCCCAGATGTTCTGCTAAGTGCTAACAACGAATATGAACATAGATTTTCAAAATTCACAATGACCGATTCAATATAGCGAATCAGATGACAAAAATATTCTAATTTTCATAAAACTTTGGTCTAATATTCGTAACGTAAAAAGTTCTATAATGAATTTACGAAACTAAAGTAATATTTATGGTTTTAACAATAATTAGTTTCAATTTTGTGGAAGCCGTGTATTCTGATTGATAGAATGTCAATAGACATGTTTATCTACTTAAGACTGTGGCCGCTGAGTGACTCTGTATTAGCGAAATTCTCGCAATTGAAGTTATGAATTTCGAAAATCTAAGTTCAAATTCGTTGTTAGCAGTCAGCAAAATCCCTGCGAAAAATTCCTTAATTATCGGACTGACATAAAAGTCCGTACATCGAAGCGTAAGGGCTTGTGCATTAATGAACTTCGTTGTGCATTCACTTCTTTGACCTCCCATATCTCAGAAACTAATTGTCACCTCAATTTGAAAATTTGTTGTCTCATCATAAGGTATCGTTTGGCACAAAATACAGTTCCAAAATCGTGGGACCAAAGAGAGGGGGAAAAAGGCCTCATTTTTGGGTCACTCTTTATCAAATTCACAACAACAGAAGAGAGCTCTCGAAATTTTACAGGTTCTAATTTAAAAATACAACAAAATCTATCAATTTTAGTTTTTGATAATAAAATTCCAAACACTTGCGAAATCTCTCTTGCAAATAGTGCCATACCAAAAGGAATCTGATTTCTCTCCTCAAATTAGGAATTCTTCATTCCTTCACCACTTCTTAACCAAATTACTTATTAAAATTCTTTAACCGTAGGAATGTAACGTTGCTTTCGAACCAGATACGGATTTCGTACGAAGTGATTGCTTGGTGCCTGACAGCACTCGTTCCGATTGCTGGACACTTGATTAGCAGTTGTTTGGAGACATTCGTCTCCGTCGTACCCGCTGCCCGTCTAAGGAAGGATGACGTATAGAAAGACAATTAGAGGAAAGTGGAGGAAGTTGTCTCAGCAAATACCACTTAGGAAAATACAATTGGAACTGGTGGTAATCGAAGAATGCGTTTTGCGCCGCGACGGAGAATGGTTGGACGAAATAATCGGATAACGTGCGTCGTTCTAAGACACAAGGGGTGGAACAGGGAACTCTGGGGCGGAAATATAAGAGGAGGAAAGGAGCACTTATGGGCGCGATTCGATACGCTGCAGATAAATTGATGCGGGATGGATTACGAAGGGAGTATATCGGCTGTTCGCTAATACGTGGTGCAATCTGCGAGGAGGTGATTTGTTGTGGAAAAAAATAAGTACAAAATTACGGAATATTTGCTTTCTATTCGCCGTGCATAATGTAGTTTTTTGCAATTAGAAAGAATGACAAATGTGAGGGAATGAGAAATGTTTGAGAAAATCGAGTTTGAAAATATGTAACTTTTGAGGGTGTGTAATTTAAATGTTGAGTTTAGAAATATTTATTGGCCTTTATTACTTTTATTTATCAGCTGTCTGAGGTCAAAGATTACTGTAATTTATCAGAACTTTCTCAAGATCTTTTTTATTTTATGTGGTGTGTAATTATACAAAATAAAATTGCAAGTAATACAACTGATTTAATATGCTTCGACTGAAAAATGCACATTAAATGGAAATATTTTGAAGTATGCTTGAAAAATGATACTGAAATTATAGAGTGTATGTGTTTGCTTATATTCTGTTTTACGTTCATAAAAGTGTTTGCAAATATTTGAAACAAATACGCAAGATATTTTAATTACCACTGCCATCGGGAATATTTTTTTTATACTTTAAACAGGAGATATATTTTAATTTGAGGTTGCCTGATTTTAGGCAGATTATTTATTCATGTAGAAACTGCTTGAATCGTAGCATCTTAAATGTAACAAATACACGGTAATAACAAAAAGAGAAATTGGGATTGACGTTATTACACTTTCCAATAAGTAACTTTAATACTACCCTTTACTTATCATATTAGCATCATATAATCGAGGGATAAGACCCCTCTTATCAAATTATGATGCACTTGTAATAGTTTGATTTGTTATAATTTATATTGAACTTTTTCTGAATTCAGAGCAAGACATTCTATTTTTCTCAAAATTAGTTATTTGTGCATCATTCTTACACTGCATGGACGTAGCAACATGTAACAAGGTTTTTGCAGAATTTACACAAACCCAATTCGCTGTTTTGTGACTGCCATCTACATTTCAAGTTCACCAAAAACTTCTTGTAGTGGTAAATTAGCTCCCATAAGTTGATATTACATTAGTTTCGAAGTTAGAACTACTTTCAGCTCTTGTGCAGCACTAATGGAGCATTTTGTATATTCGACTTGTGAAAAGACTCTTTGGCACATCCTAATGGAATCACTTATTTAGATTTCAGTCTGAATTATAATGCTGTATACTACTAGTACAACACTTTGGACTTCTGATCCTTTAAATTCCAGCTTCGACCTTATATGAAATCGAATTTATTTGCTGTAACTCATTATTTAATACATATAGTCATTCACAAAATATACATACCCTCCATTTTCATGGATTTTACAAATTATGGAAATTTTAATACTGCTATTGGTATTAAATTGTTTTACAATACCTTTTCAGATAAAAATAGCGCTATTTACATATCAGACTCGTTTACAAGAAGACCCTAAGAAATATAAGATATGTTGTCACAATTTCTAAAAATTCTAAATTTGATTATATTACTCCTCCATTTGTTTAAGTAAAAGCTCTGTAGTCTCTTCAACAGCGGGGAGATACATACACTACATATATTAAATAACTACACTCACATGACTTATATGACAGTCAAGCACACAAAAAAGATTCACTTGCCATCAGCAGTTATTTACAACTGTTGTTTCAAACGCTACTATTTTTTATTCATATCCCCATCCATAAAACCTAGCATTCAACGAATTCTCTCCAAGTCCACGTATATTTATGCCATTTTTTTAAAACTGATATAAGTCTACTTTATCTTGTTAATGGGTTACATAAATCTGGGCCCCCAAATTATTTATATAAAATATCAAGAGAATTGTAAAACAATATCAGACTAGAAATCGAACTATAAATTACACATAATACCACTTAAAAGTTACAAATTGAAGCACTTGAAATTAAGAATTAAGAAATGATTAATTGAAATTATATTGTATGCAAATAATTTTGTTACAAAAAAATTGGTGCGAATCATCGCCTGAGCAACTCAGTGAAGATGAAACGACACCGCGCGATCGAACGTGAAATATTCACTGCAGCATATTAAAAAATTTTTTTAAAAAAATAGAAATTTTATTAAAGTAAAGAATCCACGGACCCGTGGAATTCTACCCCTCCTCCCCCACCCCTCGTCGGGCCTGTACCTATGTCCCATTTAAAAAAAAAAAACAGTTCATTCGGCGAATTGCATTAAATTTCGCATTAAATTTCATTAAACATCCCCATCACGAACCTTCAAAAAACCAACACATCAAACGCTGGTGCTGGTGATCTCGAGGAACCCTGGCGCGCATGAAAAGCCACGTTCCTTATCGTTGGACGGTCAGAATATTTTGCAGCATGAATTCCCTTACGCCTGGAGGCATGAATCGATCAATTTCCATGAACCTCCCAGAAAAGAGAACGAGCCCAGATGGTCCTGAGGGGAACGTAAGGGGGTGGAGCATTCAAAATGAATTCACGAAAGGTGGATAGGAATCTTTATCCAGGAGCCTGTTCGCGGCAATATGGGCGAATAAGGTTCGGCCATTTGCAGGATAAAAGGTTGGAGAAGGTTGGACGTCGGTACGTCAGGTATGTAGGCACCATGTAGGCCAGTGGACGGACATCCCCCGGTTGAAGTAGAGCCAGGAGGGACTCGGGGGGAGGGGGGGGGGGGGGGAGGGGGTACGGATGGTCACGAGCTCGAGAAAAATTGAATTATCATAAAGAAATTGCGTCCGAATATTTCGTCCGGTTCTATTGAATGCCAACGAGTAGATGAGAAGGCATCGATAGGTTTTCCAATATCGCCGCGGGGCCGCGCCCGCAGACTTGCATCGGGAATTTTAAGAATCAAGACCAACCTTAGGATCTGGCAAGGCTCGACGCGTGTTGCACGTGTGTGCGTGTGCGCGCGGACCCGTGCGTGCGTAAGCGGCTAGTTCTGGGGAGGAAATTGAAGAGAGAAAAGAAGGATTGGCCAGAGCTTGCTCTTTGAACCCTTTCGAGATGCGAGTTGCTCCTTGAATTGCCCCCCTTCTATGGCCTGCAATAAGGGTGCAAGGTGAAAGGCGAAAGGTGAAAACTGAAAAGGCAACCGGGATTCAATTGTCACGAATCCTCGTTAAATTCTCGTTCCTTTTTCCTTGGCCCCCATCGCTGGCCATAGTTATCCTTTACGGTGGCAGGTTTCTCGTCCAACGTGCAGCTCTCCGGTCTGCTTATTTCACTCTAGTAAAGTGTATTATTATTATTATTATGTATGTATTATTATTTAATACTGAGATTGCTACTGGGATAATTAGGTAGGTGATGAACGTCAATAAATTAGGTCACTATGTGGACGATGTTGTAATTGTAAGTTGAGGTAGACATATCTATCTCAGCATTTATAATAAGTACTTATATTTCTTCAGTGGAAAATTTATAAATATAAAGGAATATATTAATAGCTTAACGTTGTATTAGTGATTAATACTTCCATCTCTTCGGGGTGAATTAGTGGCACAAAGATAATGAAAAATGTTCGTATGAACATTGGTCCTACGTGACCAAGTTTCCGAGTGACAGGTGGTATTTCAATAATTCTCATTACAAACTGAATATTTCACACGTGACCTTACTAACCAGGGGAAATGGTCCAGTTACTACCAGTGTGCCTATTACTACCACTTTATTTATTTTACTTAATAAAAACGTGGCGTATAAGGAATAGTATTCAAAAAAATTTATTATTAAATTGAGAATGTTCTTCTTCTTCTTCTTATTATTATTATCATTGCACACTATTTTTTACACCTTAGGTTTTTATTAAGTAAAATAATTGGGACATCTATTTATTTTCAACCACTTTCATAATGTTCTATAAATCATAAAATTTGATCTTGCTGTAAAGACAATGATCTATAAAACTATCACGCCACCCTAGTTTCTAACAAGAGCCACTGCACTACAAAACTGCGCGTAACTCTGAAACAAGGTGAAATCCTTATGCCCCCAGTTCACTCTTAATTTATGCCCACATCTTTTGAAATATCCTGTACATCGCAACACAAGCCCCTGCGATGGCGGAATATTGTGTATCGTTTTGCGAGCGTTCCATCTTCCACTCAAAATTCTTCTTCGATTCCGCGACATCGACTGGTAATCCGGATGCGCATATCGATGTATCGCTTAATTTTAACGACGCCGGAAGCGTATATAATGTAAACTCAATACCTTGCAACGTGCACGGTGGTAAGCGCCATACGATCCGATCCTGGATACTGGCATCAAATCCCCGACACGGCCATTATACGCTCATTTCAGGTTAATACTTGGCTGATGTTGGTGCATTGACCTAACGACCGACACCATCGGACATTAAGGTTGAGCACCCCTGAGCTCCATCGCGCAGGCATTGTCTGCCCTTATTTGCGGAGTTGGCGAGCAAATTATCCTGAGGATTTCGCTGGGGATATCGACGGTGTCGGGCGTCTACAGAAAGCACGAAGAAATGTTTGCACACGCTCGCCAACGTTGCGAGATGCCGACGGCTCTGAGCTGTGCTTCAGATCACGGTTCATGGAAATTGTTCTAAATTTCTGCGCGAATAATCGACCAACATTGCCTATTTTGCAGGAACGCGTGTAAAAATCGATTTGCGATTGTATTATGCCGTTTAAATAATTTTGAGGAATAATTATTGAGGAATGTTTGCAGATGTACGAAGAATTGTAAGAAAAATGTTCAGCAGTAACTGAAAATACGTGTGAGAATTTGTTAATCGTTTTGACAAGAACGTGGAGATAAGTGTAATGTATTATCAATTGTTTGGACGTGTGCAATATATTTATTTGCAACGTGACTTTGTAATTGTTTAATCTCAAAAAGGATTTTTATATGAGTTCAGTCGATGAAATTTGGGGCAGTAAATTTGCCTGTACATGTGAAGCACAGATACGTGTATGTTCTTGTATATTTAAGCAGGAGAAATCAATATCTTAAATAATTTCTATGCTCGGAACAGCATTTTTAGACGCAAACCTAAAATCACCAAGCACACTACTGTGACAGAAAGTGACAGAAAGGCATTCAGAAGCCGGGAAAACAAATTGTACTAACAAAAAGAACGTCATCTAAAATACTCATAGTGAGGCAGCTACTACGGGTCCAAACAGACCCAGCAATCGACTTCTGGATAATTGCTGGAACTATTGTCCGCCCCGAGGGTTAATAGCAGCTAATTTATGATAGTTAAGGGGGTACTCTACTGTAGATGATAGAAAAAACTTTTTTTTTAATTATCTCGTAGTTCGTGGAGTGACCAATCTTTCTGCAAAGCAACTTTTTGAAATTCGAAATATTATCAGAGATGTAGAGGTCCAAAGCTAGTGCCTTCCGTACGGTACTATTGTCTGTAAAAACTTTAAACGTGTTTTTCTCGAGATAGGGTTTTTCAAGACGGGCGTTTGCATATCTCGAAAACTACTGGGCCGATTCAGTAGCTCTTTTGCGTACACGTTAATAACATAACTGGCTATGGTTGGAAGTTCGGGCGAGTTTCTATCTTGTAAAAGATTAATATTGCAGAAAGAAAACTGACAAATTTTTCATGAAAATCGAACAGTTTTATTAAAAATGCTGCCAATCTGCAAATTTTTATTTTTAGAAGGCCTCTGTAGTTCCAACTATAGAGACAACCATAATAAATAAAATAAACCCCAGTTATTCCATTTCAGATGACTAGAACACTTCCCACACTAACGCCCATCGGGAAGAATTTTTTGCAGAAGCTTGCGCCACCGACTATATCTATGTATATATGCGATGAAAAAACTGAATAAAATGTTGAGTGTTACTTCAAACATACCTTAATATGCAGTCAAAACGCCAGATAGTATAAACTCATAGTTTTTGTTAAATAAATTGCCGAAGATGGCGTTGAAAAACGGCTACATGTAGTTAAACTGTTACCTAATGCCACAAAGAAGTGGAGGATGATATTATTAACCACAACTACGCAAATTAAGTCAGTTATTACAGCTCTTCCATCGTCTTCTGCCTAAGTAGTCGTTCATGTGATTGTACCTATTCTTTCTTGTTTTTGTATCTATTCATATTTGTACCTTGTATATGCTCCTTTTTATTCAATAGTATTTTCTCCCATAAATGAATAAATAAATAAAGGAGGCAAAGAGTGAAATGTCCCCTTATATCTAAGAGGACCTAACATTCTCGACAATCCAGTCTCACCCAAAAACTGCACAAGTAAACGAAACACATTACATCCAAACAATCACACACCCATACATCCACTAATGAAACCATTCACCGTGCCCCTCAATTACACCAAGCTATCCTACCCACCCCCAGTGCAGACCTCCAGGAATCCAAGCTTTCAGAAAATTACACATCGCCGATCGTTCATCAAAGGGACGCGCGCTTCCTCCGCCGTCCGTATCTTCTGTAGCCGAAGAAACGCAAAGGGTGTCGAAAGTTGCCCGGAACTTTTCGCCCAAGTCCGAAGAGGCGGCGTATCCGCGGGCAGAAAAGGAGAAAAACGCGGATGGGTAGGGAAAGTGCAGCGGGACTTTCTCATGGGCGAAAGAAACGAGGGAGGGTTCGAAGGCTGTGTCGCTAGCGAGTCGTTCCCCATCTGAAAACTCGGCCCTTCCTCGACAGACAAGTAACTCCACCGGTAGTAAAATTTCCAACCATCCCCACCATCCACGGGTAGTCGCGACGCGCCTGTACTTTCGGTCGTTCCCTTCATAATTCGTAATTTAATTTCAGCAGTTCCTGTTTCGTCTTCGGCCATGGTCGGCCAGCGGACTGACGCTTTATTAGCGGTAACCGTCGCGTTGGCCCGCACATGTGCACCGGTGACTCATTGCAGCCACAAAAGCCCACCGCATCGTTAAGTAACCGCTGGATCGTGTACGGGCGAACGTCGTAAAACTGCGAAAGTGTGGGTGCGCGAACGCCGGACGTAGAACCCTTTACGATTCCGCCCGGGGGATGATACAAGTTGCACGAAATTCGTCGGTGCGCTGTTTACGTCGCGTCTGTTGCAATGAGTCAGAAGCAATGGAGGAGCTTTATGGGTGGAACCGTCGATTAAAGACGGATTCACACATATCAGCTCCGTGACGGTCCAGTGCCGTCAGTGTCAGTGGTCCGTTTGTGTCAGTAACTTACACGGACAAGCGTGAACTATTTCATTTCGAACGAGGGAAAGGATATTTTTTACCACTCACACTGGCGGCACTGAACCGTCACGGAAACTGATATGTGTGAATCGCCTTAATCCGTTAGGGATGTCGTTTCACGATTAGCTATGTCACGGCTATTAGTTCTACATCTACTATGATGTCGAAGAGCGAAAAATATATATATTAAGAATTATTTTATATTCTTCTTAAAGCTGGAGTGGTCCTCGATGGAATGGAAACGCGAGTGGGTCGAAAAAGACCCGAGGGATGTAGTAGGGTGGAGGAAAGGAGAATATGATTGAGTCAAAGGACACCCGAGAGATGTAGTGTGGTTAAAGGGATTCTCTGTATGGGGAATTTGAAATGGGAGATGATGGAGACTGTTCTTGTGTTAGGTAGGATAAAGGCAACTGATTTGGTTTGAAGTGGTAGAGAACTGATAAAATGGGGTGTGATAGTGGCGTTGTGTGTAGTTCCTCAGATATAAGTAAATGGTACGTGTACAATAAGTTTTTGGAATGAAGATTCGTTATATTTTCAGAGGGAATCATCTTATAGAGCATTGCATTGTGTTTGATGAAGATTAGAAGATTATAAGAAGAGGAAGTTGTATAATTTAAATGAATTTTTTTCACACTTTGCATGATTAAGGATGAAGGCTTTAAATAATTGAAAGAAGTTGCCATTAATTTTGTACTGTGGTTGGATTTTATATATCTTCCAAATAATATTGTTGAGTGGACATAAAAATTATTATATTAATTTTGATTTCTTATACTGTACCTGATATCGAAATATATAAATCATGAAAATAAAAAAAAACTCCCCAAAAAGCACACGAAAAAAATTATAACTAACAAAGGAAGATCCCGAAACCGAAAATTAAAAAAATTCTGAAACTTTGTGAATATGTAGGGGATTGCAACGCAATTTTTATTTGCAGCCCAAATTCAATCTAAGGTGGTGTAATTGACCCTTGAAAATCCGGTTATTTTCCGATTTTGTGTTATAACTCGTGAATTGTAAAATATTTTTTTTTACCAAATGATAGATCTAATTAAACAAAGTAACTTTTGTCTTGAAATTGTTTTTCTCTCTTCTACAGTTCGCGAGTTATAACACAAAATCGGAAAGTAGCCGAATTTTCAAGGGTTAATTTCACCCCCTGCGAGTGTATTTGAGCAGCAAATAAAAATTTTGTTGTAATCAGGAGGAAATTCCTTACATATTCATAAAGCTTCAGAATTTTTTGAATTTCCGGGTTCGGGATCGTCCCTTGTAAGTACCCATACAGCAGACTCTCGTTGCAGCAAAGTTGCAGAATCGTTGCAGTGCATGATTGAAATGTTGCACTGCAACGTTGTCGCATCGTTGCAGCAATATTGCTATGTCCGTCTCCTGCAACGGTTCGAGCAGTGGGTCGAAAAATATAAATAACGTCCCGGCACGGACACGACGATATTGGATGTTTGCAGAATCATAGAAGTACAAAGCCCGTATTTACTTTTTTCTCACAGAAAATTTTTTTCCCTCAAGGGGATTCGAACCGGCGACCTAAAGCGTCGTAGGCGAATACTTTACCGCCGCAGCTACAACCACTGATTGATATGACTGCTAACGTATTCGAACTTATACTCCTACCGTGCTAAACTTTAAACTCAAATTATTCAAAAACGAAGGCTCATTTCGACAAACTCCATTAGGGTTTTGTAACACTATAGGTATGTGCTACAACTTCCCCTGTATCATTCTACACATTAAAATATACAGGATGAGTCACCTAACATTTAAGCTTAAAATACCTCCGTTGTTTTTAATGATACGGGGAAATGTCTCAGGGAAAAAATGATTGCTAGACAAAAAGGACAACATATTATACATGGTTGAATTTGTATTTTTATTGGCTATAACGTTACAGTAATGAAAATACGTCATCCCATTAAAAAAACCATTGATGATCTTGAAATTTCGGGAAATATAACCTTGAGAAAAAAAATTGTCTGTGTCAGAATAATTGTCTCTCTGAAGCAAACAATTTTTTCCTTAGACATATTCTCGTATCATTAAAAACAACGGAAATATTTTAGGTTAAGCAACGTTGCGCAACATTGCAGGATCATTGCAGCAACATTACAAGAAAGTTGCGGCAACATTGCAGGATCGTTGCCGCAATACTGGCGCAACGTTGCATCAACATTGTGGAAACGTTGCCAAATGTTGCCATAACGTTGCAGAAATATTGCAGGAACGTTGCCGTGCAATATTGCAACGCAACATTGATGCAACTATGCAGCAATAATTCTATGTCCACCCCGTGCAACGTTGCACGGCAACGTCGCAGCAACGTTACATCGATATTGCGCTGCAACCATGCAACACTGCAAGGTTACTGCAACGATCCTGCAACGTTGCCGCCACGAAGTGTGCTGTATGGGTAGGATTGATTTGAAGAAAACTTCTTGGACTGTCTCGCCAACTTCTACCTTAAACAACCATACTTCACGCCTATCTTTAAACAGGAAAAGGAGACAATTACACGTTTCATTTCTGGCGAATCTTTCGACGTTATCATAATAGAAGCAAGATACAAATGATACCTTGAAATTTCCTTAAAATTATTCAATATCGGCGACGGTTTTAATCCATCATTGTAAACGTGACAACGAAGTCGTATTCAAGCGCACAGGCACGTCTTTCTAATTTATCGGGTTAACGTTATTCAAATAAGGAACAGTCGATTAATCAATGTACCATTACTCGTTCTAATTACAGAAATTAGGTTCATACAAGACGTTGAGAAATTGCCCCGCAACGTCATTGGCGTAGATACGTTTCGTGTATCTGTATATTTCGCCAGGGGATAAGCGTTTCCATAACACTCCAGGAAAAAGAAGGATTTTCAATCTCGAATATGAAACGAGAATTTCATTTCCCTCTGCCGACGAAGGAGCTGACGTAAGCGGTGGATTCTTGACGACAGAAATTAAAAGCGCCCCGTTGATCCCATTAATCTTGAGATGATAAAACGATTAGCGATCCTAATGGAAAGAGATATTGAGGAAACGGAGAGAGCGACGGCACGAGGGCCGAACAGATGAAAAATTCTCAAGGAGCGGCACAGAGAATCGTGGAATACTTGCGAAATAATAGTATTCCGCCGTAAATTAAAATGGCTCGACGGACCAAAAAATCGAGGGAAATGAAACGTACGATCTCGCAGGTGTAGAATGTTCATTTACGCTCAATTACTTAAAGCAATTAATTTTAATTTGCTCGATGCTTCCACGCTGCGTGACGTATGCAATATTATTGACGCGTATCGTGTCTGTTATTTATAAATAAATGAAAGCATTACCCTGTAATATGAATATTGCTTAATTTAATGAACTTTCCTTTACAAAATATGTGTTATGAAAACGGGAGGCGAATTTGGGAGCCACTTGTAAAAAATAATATTGTAATCTCGCCTAAAAGAGGCCAACTGCTCCGAGTCAATAAATTTAAAGTTGTTTTACTATTTTTGTCAACAACGTAGCTTTTAAACGAAAACAAGAAGGGGCGAGGTGTTACGTTTTTTAAGCGATACAGTGCGGGAGACAGTGTTTAACGGAATATCAGGTTCTCCCACTATTTCACACTAAACGCAGACAGCAGGTCTTATTCCTTTTCACGAATCTTCCCGAAATTGCTCTACGTGTTCGAAATACATATGTACATGTTTTAAGAAGAATAAAAAGCTGTTAGAAAAACGCTCGTGGAATACAGTGATATTTTCTATTGTAGGGCGATCGTTTATTATTGCATGACTTTTACGTGACCAGCATGCTGCGTGTTAAAATGAAGAATAGCTGGACATGGAGCAGAGATAACACGAAATTATTCCTGCTTTATGCGTCATAAATTTTTCCGAGAGCAATTACCAGTTTTTAAATACTTTGGGGTGTCATAGGGAGTAGATCGTTTAAAAATATTCTCATGTAATATTTAAAAACTCGAATTATAATAGTGCTTGAAATAAACTTTAATATTCTTGTATATAGGGTGTATGCGAAATCATGGTAGGAATAACTGAAAAGGAGGTGAATCTTCGTGCAAAAGTAAATGAAACATTTAGAACGAAGTATTTTCATAAGATGCATTGTTTTTTAGAAATGTGACTTTATAGATTCAGCAGAATTTATTAGTAAATATGGTACAACTGTGAATATAATGAGTCGATGTGTTGAAGTAGTTTGAAGTGGTGGAATAATGTTTTTTCGAACGAGGCTTTGCTACATCGAACATCCATCGAGTGCACGTACACTGAACTAGGACCCACTTCCACATCGATTTTTTCGAAAAAATGTCATTCTACAATTTTGACCCATTTTATGGATAAGGATTCATTTCATTCATCATCGTGCTATATTTATTCCCCTATTCTGACAATGTTTAACCAAGTGTACGCTTGCTAAACGAATTTTCAAGAACAATTTTCTCGAAAATGAAGGTTTATGTAACAAAAAAAGTTCTATATACCCTGTATTATAACTTTAATATTGATTCTATTGCCAGAAATCTTCTACCTCTACCTATGATATTCTATTATAGTCCTTTCTCGCCAAATCACGACACTTTTCTTATCATTATTTTCTCAAACCTCAATGTTCTCAATTCCCAATACCAAACATCCGTAACAGACAGTCACTATATACACACTCCTCGTTACAGTCATGAAACGCATGCACGTATTTTTCCAAGCGTATTCATAGCCTGATACGTATTAAACTATTTAAATCGCTGGTTTTCAATCACGCGCATTTATTCCCCGCAATTTTCTCCGTGTAATAATTCAGCACGGAGGCATATCACTTATGCGCGAAAATTATGCTGTACGATCTATTACGTGGGATTAAGTCGGGCGTTCCTTGTAGGGTATCCTAAACTGATCGGTATAGATTTTGGGAAATTATTGGGGCTTGCCCGTGGATGCAGTTTTATTATCTCGTCGCGTTAGGGGCGCGCGGCTGTACTGAAAGGAGCACCTGATTAAGAATGCACCCTCCCAGCGATATCCATGACCCGTGGTTAGGGTTGGTGACATTAATAGCGGCTGCCGTCCAAGATCCGTCCCCTGAAGCGTCTTATATTTAATTCAACGCCGCCACTAATTCACTCCGACGCATATTCAATCATTTCGAGGTATACGCGCCGCGTAATGTCTTTATTCCCGCTCACGTCCATTCCGTGGAATAATTAGAACGGTGGAGGGAACAGTTGCTAATATCACTTTCGTCCAACTTTGTTGTCGAATAATAGAACTAGGTTCCAAGCAAAACATTCTGCGGTCGTTACGTCGTATTGCTTCGCTATTGTTACATCATGTAGCACCCGTGGCGTGCATACATCGCGGTCTCTTGATTTCAACTGATAATAACTTTCCATAATGGGACACTAAATTGAAATCTGTTGAATAGGTAGGTTCGAATGTGCTCGTTACAAAATATCAAAGAGGCATATGGGAATATAGATATTATTTGTAAGTACTTGTATATTTGAGACAAGGATAGTGTTGAAAGTATAGTACATTAAGAGTGACAATTTGGGAAAGCTTTTAATAAAGCGAATTACTATTTCATTATGAAATGAGAATATCTTAGTGGAAAAGTATTATTGTATTTCGTAATTTCGAGATTGTCAGCAAAGGAAATCTAGATAGGACTTCAAAGGTACGTTCAAGCGGCGTATCGATGATATTTTTGAAGATCAAGTTATTAACTGTGTCTCTCGCTACTGTGTTCTTGTAATGACTTCCAAAAAACACATTTAGTGGCTCAACTTCCAAGGATATCATGGACGCCATTTAGGGTGACTTCATTACTAAATGTAAGTGTTTTCATGAAAGTCTCATTTAAACTTCATAATAAAACTGGTACCATTTGATTCTTCTTAAGGGGGGAATCCTATTTTTTGGGCTAAAACATAGCGAAATATATATATTTTTTTTTAAGAATCTATGGATTCGAATAATCTGAAATTCGGACCATGTTTTTATGCATCTTTGAAGAAGTTGTAGTTTTTTTTTCATAAATTTTTAATATTAATTAAAGGAGTTATGCATTATTGACTATCACGCCGCCGTTGTCTGCTGGTGTGTACGATATTTTTGTAACCACTGAACCGATTATCTCCAAATTTGGCATGTATGTCCAACAAACATTACTTTATACTTTGATGAACCAGCATACCGACAAGTTATTTACTTCTTTGATTACATAAGAAAATGGGCTCAAAATTGTATAGCAAAAGTGAAAGTTTCAGACCTTCCAATTTGAAAACTCTCTATCTCTTCAAAATATTTTTGTATTTTTTCTGACTCATCAAATTATGGCTACATATGTATACAGTGATATGCCGTTTCATTTTTCTGTTTGAGATTACCAGACAGATAAATATCATGCACACCAGCGGACGACGCATTTTGCGTGGCGTGTTGGTCGATCATGTATAACTCCTATATTTGTTATTAAAAATTAATAAAAAAAAAGCTGTTGCTTCCACAAAGATGCATCAAACCATGGTCCAAATTTTAGTTGAATCAAATTGCTAGTTTCTTAGAAATAAATTCCGAATTTTGCTATGTTTTTAGCCCAACGAATAGGATTCCCTGCATAACGAGAGATCAACAACGTACCTATACCAGTCGCTAAATTCTCCTTAGTCCAAATGACTTTATAGACGTAACATTTTCCTTTGTACGTCTACTTCCCCCAGCTTTCCCCTTAAAACTCTTCAAGATCATCCCCCAATTTCCAAAGGACCCACTGCATTCATTATTCCGTTTAATCACTGTGTTCCCCAAGAAACAGTTCCTCCAATATCCCACGCAATGCTTCCCCCAAAACGGTTTCCACGGCCAGAAAGAATCTTCTACGTGCACGGACGTCTTGGAGGAAGGATGGTCGCGTTTCAAGCGTGGATGGTGGCGCAAGCCGGTCGTAATTTTTGTGGACGGGTCGCGGCGTTTTCACGGGCCACTGACCCAGGGCAATTCTCGGCGCGGGCGAGAAATTTAATCGCGAGCCGTTCGCACGATTAAACGCCACCAGCGACAACGCACGCGAGACTGGTGAGCGTAGCAGGGGCCGAGGGACGAAATAGAGCAGGACAGAGCGCAAGGGTACGCCGAAAGACGTCTCAGCCGGGGCAGAAGGATGAGGCGGGATGAGGACGAAGGGTAGATCAGCGGGTCCCCAGATTTCCCCAGCGATTGTCTCACAAAGTCTCGCGGAGTCTCGTCAGGCCATTCATCGGCGACGTGCCGAGACTTAAAGTCTCGAAAGGTTCAGCAGTTCTTGGTCGAGCCGCCACCCGTTTTCTCGACGTCAAAGAAGCCAGCGGACAGAAGCAGCAGGCTCACCGTTATTCGGTTTTATACGGCCAGATCCCCAGCCCCCACGTCCCTGTTCCCCAGTCCTTTCTATTACAATCGGCCTCTTCTTCGCCCATCCCCCCCGCCACACTCCACCTTGTTACCCGTCCCCTACGACCGATAGGGTTGCCAACTGGCCGATAACGCTGATTGAAAAAAGGCTCCCACGCAAAATCGAATTTCGAAGTTGAGGCTCCCCTGGTAACGGGACGCGGCCACCACCACCGACTACCGATTGGTTCTGATCGCTACACAATTCGACCCTCAGCTATTGATCCCTGCTGGGCCAAACTCCAACGTTCGCCTGACAAGGTGAACGCAGGTGTTACTCTTGCGGACGCATCTGTGTTGATTATAGTCTGATCATTCACGGGAAATTTCCGCGACTGGCTTCAACAGTGGGAATAACTTTCGACGACGGTTGGAAGTTGAAATGTAGTAGCAGTGTAGCATAATGGTACTCCAGGGGACACTTTTGTTGCTGGTGATGAAATGACATCTGAGATGTATTCATATATTTCTGCAGCCCTGTTTCTGTTGGGTCGGTGTACCCAGGTTACTATTTAAGTACATAGTTTACTAGTCAGGAGCAGCGAAAGTGTCTCCTTCGAAAGGGAAGACGCAACGGGAACAAGTCATACTCCTTTTCTGATTGCAATTAGAAAAAGGTGAATGATCCAAAGAGAACTATATTTTTTTCGATGGTACAACAATGCCTGTGCATTCTACAGTCGCACCAGTTTTTCAAATGGAAATGTATGTTTTTATTGCGCAGATCAAATCCTCTCGTCATCCTCCGTAAACTAGTATCAGGGTTAAGAAATTTCACAAAATTTCCGCAATTCAAGCGTGAAACACCGTTTACATCGCCCTTCCAGCGGCTCCAGTTCTTCATCGTTTCCTCGTAGCACGTTCGTTACGCTTTAAGTGTTGCCTAACGTTTCGCGGGCAGCAATGCAGCTCGGATGTTGCGAGATATGGTCGCCTCAAGGAGAGCAACGTGCGCCGTGCGAATTCTTCGCGCTTTGATTGTTGAACGCTCGCCGCGGAGCAAAGGTCCGCTTTGAATCAACGCAGCAAAATTTGCAGACCTGACCAGAGCCCGTCGCTCCCGACGTATTAATTAGAAGCTCGCCCTTAAAGCACCTGCGCGGTCTAGCCTTAAAGTACCGCGCCGCGGTCTGGCGAATTCAGTGCTCGGATTTCACGTAGCCAGGGCTGGAGTTTAGTACACCGTGGGGGTAATTATTCAACCGGCATCTCCCGTGGCAAGGGAGAGTCACGCAAGGGTACATGGGGGGGGGGGGGGGGTTTGTAGAAGAGGGACTGGCACAGTAAGAGGGAAGGATAGAGAGGGGGCGAACTGAAGAGAGGGTTTCTGAGCGCGTCATCCATCACTCTGTAACGTACGCATGTATACTCGCGAGAGCCCTGAAATAATTGAGCAAGCGTGGCGAAATCGTTCCCCCGTTAAGCCCAGTAACAAAGATTTCCAGGATATTTGTGCACCAGGCCCGTGAATAATAAATTACGCCGATGAGATACAACTTTTCGAGCTTGCGAGGTTCGGGGAAACCTCGGGCTGCCAGTGTTCTGGCGTCGTTGCGCAGTCATGGGGGATGCAGGGGCACTTACTGCCCCCGTAGCAAGATTGGGCCTGTTCTCTAACGCGTTGGCTGGTGGAGATATTTTCAGTTCATGTGTTCTGCTCTTTCTGTAATATTCGTGTTTCGTTTCTGTTTTAGTTTCGTTTCATCAAGCTGTTTTGTTTTGTCGAAATTAGCGCTCCATTTGGGGGAGAGGTTAGATTTATCAGGTGGTTATTGATGCACACTGGAATTCATTGCATTCTTGTACAAGCAGTGTTAATATTCGTGACTATAAAAATTATTATTATATTCATCTATAATGGATTAATAGTGAGAGAGAGAGAGAGAGAGAGAGAGAGAGAGAGAGAGAGAGAGAGAGAGAGAGAGAGAGAGAGAGAGAGAGAGAGAGAGAGAGAGAGAGAGAGAGAGAAGCCTTCAAGAACTGAAAGTGGTTTAATATTCACTGAAACGAATTGAAAATGCTACGTAAATGTTAACAAATATCCACTTGTGATGTCTAAAAGCAGCTAAAAATAAGAGGACACATATTTCAAGAGAAGATTCCTTGATCCGTAATTCTTAATGCCATCAATCACACTGTTATATAATTCATCTACTAATTCCTATTTGTACACTTTGTATTAATCATACGAAACTGATAAATCATTCGACTGATCTTCCCAAAATAACGTTCATTGCCACTTTCCTAGCATATCCCAGAATTATTCAAGAACAATCATGGTTTCATGCCATACAAATTTTAAATACAACCGACAATTGGAAGTTAGTTCCTCCTATTCGTCACTTGAAATAAATATTTATATCACATCAATGATAGAATTCTCGATATATACACAGAGAGGTGTTGAAGAACCAAGGAAAAGGAACTTTCTATTAAATAAAAAAGATAAAGATAGCTGAGGCATTTAACACTGCTTAGCTTATACTTATATATATTATTCTTCATTATAAGAGCACAGCATACGTTTAATACATAGATAATTGAATATAACGTTTGCAGTAGAATATAATGAATTTATCGTAAATGTAGCCCCGCATATCTATTTTCGGTAATGTAAGTCAAGGAATAATTTCTGAGTAGAAGGAAGTAACCCACCGAACCCTTCCAATTTAACGAGGTAACTTGATATTACCCGATCCCAGGTAACCTACACTGCACGCTTGAACGAGATTGCGAAAGTTTTCATGGAAAGTAACGTCTATGCATAAATCGTTTGGCCGTGACTTTGCACGGTTTCCTATATGCTTCCGTCTTTAGAAAAGGGAAATAAAAGTGTACACGCGTAATGCGTGAAAAACGGATTTTCATGTTCCTTCAATCGTTTAAATTCATTCCATAGGAAATCGTGCTCTATGCAAGCAAAAATGCTTGCAACAAAATAGAAATACTCCAGATAATTTCATTTTACTCCTGATCAAAGTTATGAACTTAATCATACACTTCATTTATTGCAGCATTTCTGTTGAACTGGTGTTCTTCGAGATAGGTGCTTAAATTTACTTGTTTATTTAGAACTAGTTGAAATTTCAAGTGTTTCCCGGATTAATGCAAGTTTGAAAATAAAAGCCGACAGTATTATAGACGGCAAAACAGTTGATAGCGTTACTAAAGTTAGCGAGAAATGCAAGAAGAAAAGGTATACTCTTGTTTATATCGAGTAAGTCGTTTGCGAGTTATAATTAAAAAAGCACAACATTACATAACAGAGCGTAAAAGTGACGAAACCTATACAGTGATCTCCGCTCGGATGTGCCAATTTGAACAAAATCCGTGTAGCGATGTAAATTTGTATTACGAACAAATAGACAGAAAATGAATTTTATATATATGTATATATAGATGACCCATGTGAACCACTTTAGATTATCACATTTCTCCCATTAAACTGATTGTGGCAAACTATTTTTCTCCTCATTGTTTTTTAATTTCAAACGCGGTAGGTATATGTAGATGCAAATTGCAAAACTTTAAGTGTACCATCTCGTATATTCTCGTATTTCGATCTCGATGAATTTCCTTTGACTGTGAAAACGCACTTGCAAATTCTAATACCCGAGCTATGAACGAAATCCACTTGAAAATAAAGGCTGGGCGTGAGACGCGTGGCGTGACGGAATGATCCACGAGGAAACGATTGCCAAACCATCGACAAATACGCCATCATGCATAAGAAGGGTCGCTTCCAGGGACGTAACGAGGCACCTGTAACAAGGTTAAACCGTGAGCTCGCGGCGTGCTAATTTCCATCGTGGATTTAATGGCACTTAAAAGCGCCGTTAGATTAAACGACGAGTGAAATCTAATCAGCTTTATCGTCGTGCTCACTCGTGGCGTCGGTGACCTGTTAATTTCTTCTGTCGAACAATGGGGATTTGAGGATCAGACCAACGACGAAGCTCGCAGACAAAGTAAAACGAAAGCGTGCCAGTAAAAGGAAACAGTATATCGAAAACAGTAAGCGTCAAGAAAAAAAAAAACAAAGCATCTGAAGATTTGTAAAACGGACAAGGATCAAAGACGGTCAGAACACTGGAACCAGGGAGGATTTCAATTGCAGAAGGTAAGAATTACAGATTTGAAATCGCAGGAAGGAGGAAGAGACAAATGGCTGACGTTGGCTGCGAAGTCGGTTCTGGTTCCGCACGCCTCTGCTTTGCTCACGAATCGTCGTTACAATTTTTATTAGTCTACCTCCGTGTCGTTAGTATTCTCGACTGTGCAGGACGAACGAAGGGGCTGACGATGGCGGACAAAGCAGCAGAGGGATGGAGAGAGAGGGACGGAAGGGGCGAGCGTGGCGTTGCATTGGCGTTCAGCACAGCAACGCGCCACGCTGCTCCAATTTATAAAGCTGCCTACGAAATTAAGAACCTGTAAATCTGCGATTCCGAATTAGTATTCCGTCTGACGACCAGTCGCGTCTCCGTGCGCCTGGAAATTGGCGTTTCGACGGGACCAAGGTGTCGGAGCTGCGTGGTGCAGCCGGCGCCGGGACAAAAGGGTAGTTCGTATTGCGAAAGGCTGGCTGTAATACAGGATGCCCGGTAAATCGTGGCACAAACGGGCCAGACGTGATTCCTCGCGGGAAAACGAGTAAAAATTGTACAACACGATTTTTTCATTGGTCACGTAGTTGTCGGGGAAAACGATTTTGAATGTCAAAGTACTGGGTGTGAAGTAACAGCATTCTTTGATTAATCATGAAAGGAAAATCTCATGTTAAATTTGTTGATTTTAGCGATCGAATTCAGGGATTTTAGTGAAATTGAAATATGATGTACTACGTGTGAAATTAAGGGAGGTTTAAGTCATCGCCTTTGTGGTTTGGTGTTTGTTGAAGAAATACTGAACGTCGAAGCTTGGCATTCAAAGCGAAAGTAATTATTGTTTGCACTGCTGTCTAAGATTTTGATGAAATTGAAATGTGTAGTCCATGTAAAATCAGGCGAGGTTTAAGTCATCACTTCTCTGGTTTCGAATCTGTTTAAAAAGTACAGACCACTGAAGTTGGCAACTTTTGCAAATCGATTACATTTTGCACTGAAAGCCTCGGATTTCAATAAAATTAAAATATAATACAGTGGAAGTGAAATTAGGGGGAGTTTAAGTCATCATTTTGTTGGATTCGAATTTGTTTAAAAAATACAGGTCGTCGAAGTTTCCGGTTTTTCTATCATTTCGCGAAAGCAGGCTCTATAAATAAATGTTTATCTCTGAAACGACTGACTGTATAGACCTTATCCTACTGCTAACTAAATCAAGGTGAATTAGCCTTTCTCAATAAATTTTTTCATACCTCAAAATCGTTTGCACAAAATGGAAGTTATAAATAAACTCTTATTTTGCAATTTTCGCTTCAACGTAGAGTTCTTAAAACTAAAAAAAGAAGTATCTATGGTATATTTGTTTGAAGCCATCTTTGCAAAATAAGACTATCTATATAGTATTGTGACTTAAAAATTGGCATTACACTGACTTACTTTAAGAAATCTCAGACAATACGTTAGATAGATCATTACGTTGATACCTCGATCGAAATTTAATTATATGTATATCACTGAAGAAAGGTATGGATGTTGGTGAGTGACATACAAATGATGAAACGTCAGCTCAGCGCGGCACAATCATTGTTATACATCAAACAAGGGTCCACCGTTCATTTCGCTTTTATTACAATCGCCCTACGTTACTAGTGCGCAACACGATTCACTAATTAATGGTAATTATTAATCGCGCGTCGTTGGTATTACAGACTACGCCATTTATTGACTTCAATGTCGAATCGATTGATCCAATAATGCACCCCTGTCCGATACGTGTTCTGGCGATAGTTAATTGAACGATAATTCCGATTTGATCAAATGACTAGACATTAATTTCCATGGCGTGCTAAATTTCGTTTGTTAAGAACAGGCGCCACAATACACGCCGTTTGCCTCGCTGTCGAATAACGATTTCAACAAATTCTAATGCTTCTAAATCAACCTCAATGCAACGAATTACTCTGAGTACCTCGGTGTACTTTTGTAAACAAGACCGTTAATGATTTTCAATACTTTAAATCTCGAATACTCTTGTATAAATTAATAGCTACTTAGGTTAGTGTTTTCCAACTTTATGAATCGCGACCCCGTTTAATAATATTCAAAGAGCCTGCGCCCCCCCCCCCCCCTCGCAATGTAAGGTAAGTTAAATTTAATAAGGTACAGACAGGAAAGACATTAAAAATAGGTTTTTCAGCATATAATTCTAACTTAATAATATTTCATTATCTTAATACATATATTAAATATTTTTACAGATATTTAATACCTATATTCATTTATATTTCTTAATATGATGGTTGTGCTTGCATCTATGTAACCAGCTGTTTCTTTTTATCATGTATGAAAAATCAGTGTTACATCATTAATAGAATATGGCAATGTAACCATATTGAAATAAATAAGTGCTAAGAATCGTCAACTGAAAATAACCGCGGCTACCCCGCAGAGAACACGTCGCGATCCACAGGTTGGGAACCACTGACTTAGGTACTTGAATTTAAATCTATGAAGTGGACTAACCCCAACCAATTATCCTTCAGAAATCCTGTCTCCCTGTACTCCATAAAGCTGTTAAAAAGTTTCAAAGCGACTTTCTATATTTCATTTCTTTCAGTGAAAAGTGAATCGAAGGATTGGTCCTTCGATTCACTTTTCACTGCATAGCGCGTGTCACAAAGGAAGAAGGTACAGAAAGATCCATCCGATTGGTCGGTATATACGTTCGGTTACTTACGTGCATAACCGTTGCGGCATCGCTCCGTCTCCGTCTAAATAATTCCCTCTCTCTCGCGCGTGCAACGGAGCTACCACGTTCTGTGCCGTATACATTAGCTAGACAATTGCCGATGCGTCAACTTTGTCCAATAGTCGATCGAGGACATTTCATTATTCGCAAAGTTACGCCAACTCGTTTCGTCCTGACCCAGAAAGTCCTCGTTACGCCGGCTGGCGGCTATGACTCTGAATGAAAACATTTCCACAAAACACCGCGGGAGAATAGAAATAGAAAAAGGAAATAAGGGGAAAAAAGGACAAGGGACGCGGCTCGGTACAGTTAGAGGCGGGAGTGGCCTCTTCGAGAGGCGATAACGAGAGCAATTAGTGTGCCTACGCACGGATCTCTTCAATTTAGAAACCGCTGCGGAAGCTGTCGACGATCAGCAGGTCCGACTCGTTTCACGGCTCGCAGGTCGGAAATTGCTAGGATGCACCAGGGAAACCGTGCTGAGGAACGTGCATGGAGTAAGAGAGTCGCTTCGTTTAACACCTTCATCGACGCAGGGTGTTTTCCGGCAGGGCGATCTTTTCATTTGAGGTTTACAAACTGAAGAGGCTTGGGTCAGTTTTGGATGAGACACTTCGGTGGATCGCGAATGCTAGCGTAGTTGCCGGTTTCTTGTCACTTTCTAAGGCAATGTTCGCAGGGACGGATTTAGAAATTTGGCGCCTCTAGGTTAATAAGCGTCTGCTGCCCTTTCCGCGAAATATTATCAAATATTTTAATTTCAAAGAGTCGGGACAATTTCATAATTAATTCAATATGTCAACTCACATATATTTGCTAATTCGCTACATGAAAAAAAAAATTAATTCGTTTTAAAGTTGTCGCAAATTTTTATGTTTAAACCTTTTCCAATTTCTTTCGCCTAGAATCCGTCGCTTCCCAAAATTTTCCGCCCTGGGCTGCAGCTTAATTAGTCTATACCAAAATCCACCCCTGACTGTTCGTTTTCTCGAGTCAATGCAAAGTAGACAGTGATAAAAGCAAAAGTTCCCAACCTGAAATTTCAGATTTGAATGAAGCTTTGTGTGAATGTAGACAATATATCAAGGAGCAATTTTTTGTGGAAATCACTTTGAAGTTAAATCAGCCTTTAAAGTTATCGCGTCTTTTTATTTTTTAATATAACTTTATTTTTCCTTTAGTAGTGTGATAGAGCATAAAAAACTGAACAATTCTTATATTTAAAGTTTTGTTCTATCTCCTACCGATGTAAAGTTATATTAAAAAAAAAACGATAACTTGGGCTGACTTCCCTTCAGAGTGAATTTCCGCAAAAAATTACTCCTTGCATACTCCAATATCCTCTACATCCACGTGAAGTTTCATTGAAACCAGAATTTTCGGATTGGGAACGTTTGTTTGTAAGAGCTTTACCCGAAAGAGTTTTTAGGAGACATGAGTAGGTACTCTCTGAACCTTTTGGGATGTAAAACGGGTGCTTTTACAAGTGTTAGGATGCACCAGGAAAACCGTGCTTAGGAATGCGCACGGAGTAAGAGGTTTGCTTCGTTTAACACCTTCATCTCTTTCCTTTGAGGTTCGTTGTGGTTTTCAAACTACAAATTCTATCCCTGAGACATTCTTCTTTTTCTCGAGTTACGAAGTGGACAGTAGTGGTTAACTGTCTTGTCTGAAAGAGGTCTTAAAGGTCATGAGTACTGACTGAGGCTTTTAGGAAGTAAGACTGGTGCTTTTGGAAAGGTTCTGACTTTTGGTCAAATCTAAATTAGGTACACTGTGGTTTGTACTGTACGGTACGTCAAAAGACCTCTGAAGAATGTGCAATGTTAACGAAACGTGGGAGTAATTTTATAAGAGTATGAGAACTAAGTAGCTTATCTCTAGAAGCTTTAAGTAGTACTATTGCAGAATTCCCTTATTTGTTTACTAGCCAAATATACCTGTGCTTCGCTTCGGGCCTGAGAGATATAAAGGACTCCATGAAAACACATTTCACCCCCGTCCACCACCCCCTTGGAGGTTGATTAGTCCTGAAATTGATTTTTAGGGATTTATGCGAAATAAAAACCAAGTTGATATTTAATTGGGCCTAAGAGATCTTTGGGAATCCGTAAAATACATTTCACCCATTTTCACCCCCTTGGTGATGGAATTTCCAAAAATCCTTCCTTAGTGGGTGCCTAAGTCATGAAAACAATGTACCTTCCAAAATTCACGTTCCTATGTTAAACAGTTTGAGCTGGGCGTGGATGAGTCAGTCAGGACTTGTTCTTTTATATATATAGATTAAAATTCAAGGTAAGTAAGCAAGCTAGATGGAATCAAATCTCAAACGTTAGGGTACCCAAATTTCTACTTGGGATAAACATTGGAGTTCTAAGAATTGCATTCGTCACAGTAAGCTTCCGAAATTGTGTACAAATGGATATAAACTCACAAATCCATCATTTAGAAATTTACTTCACTAAGAATTTACGTTTGTGTAACGTCCCAAGTATTCAAGAAACTTACGTGGGAGTTACTTTAGAGCGCAGACTTGATTTCGATAGAAATATCGAATTATAAATTTTAAATCCAAAATGTTGTGGTATTTGTACTATCCTAGTGTTTATCCTTCCACTTGTTCTCTCATTGCATCCACTAGCACGTCTCTGGCCTGCATAGTTGCCCATTTGACAAGGATTACAAGCTGACACTGCGGTTAGCCTGCGTGTAAACTTAACCAAGAACCTCTGGACTTTGTACAAAGGTATCTTCTTCGAGTTTTCGTCGTCACTCAAGCATGAAGTGGCCCTCTGGCATGCTTCCGTGGAAACCGTCTTGCCGGATAAATAGATGGTAATAAAAATAAACTTAATTCATTGCTAATGGACTGAGAGCTTTGAAAATTTCTACTACTTCACAGGTTTAATATTCATCTACGAATGACGAAGGAACTAAAAAGGGTCAGTAACAAATATTCATTACTTATGAAAAAAAAGATAGATTATTATAATTGTTTATAAAAAGTATACCTATTTGATGAAAGTGTTCAGTACTTATGGAGTAGTGAGTAACTTAATTAGTTAATTTTAGATCAATAAATTATAAGTATCCTGATACTTGTAGTGCAATGTAGTACCAATTTTCTAATACTTGCTTGTTTATTATAAACCACGCACTGAATTTCGAAGTAAACTTAAAAGGAAGTGTAAACGGAATTTAACGGAAGTTCATTCAACATTTAACAATTCTGAAATATATGTGCTCATCATGCTCAAATAAAACCTTGTTTCTGATAAAATCAAAACTACACTCGCTGAGAAACTTTGTATGAAATATGAATATTGATAAAACGTAAAGAACATTTTTATTCGAAGCAAATCCCTTCGCGAAACGAAAAATTTCGACTACCCCTGAGGAAAGGGGTGTACAGTCCTTGGTACGTATTTAAATTCCCTTCGTGCAGCTAACACGTAGCGTACGTAACTCCTTGAAGAGAAAAAGTTAAACACTACACAGTTAGATTCTTTAAGGCGAAACTTAAATTAGAGCGAAGTCGGTGCGTACTTCGTTTCATGAATATTCCACGCAGTCGCTTATACTTGGCTTGTTCTCGTTCTAACAAAAACCATCGTCGATGCCATTGTCACTGGGCTCTGTTAAATGAGAGAAAAAGAAGGTGAGAAAACGAGGCCACTCGGTTTGCAAAAACTACGATGCTGCATTAAAATTTTGTTATGCGAGCAGAGATAGGAAAAGTAAGGGAAATGAAAGCAAGTCGAATAAGGGAAGAAAGTGAAATGGTACCAGGAATAAGTACCATTGCTTCAATGACGCTAACTCGGCCAACGAAACTTCGAATGTATTCGCAATGTAATAAAACTTGGTTATCAAACTTTTTAAAAAGATCAGGAACGAAAGAAAGAAACAGGCGGATGTAGTTACATCGGTCGAGTACCAAATATGAACGAAGTATGGCAAGGATAACGCGGCTTCAACACCACGTTCCATAATTTCAAGTTTTGTAATCTTCATTTCAAACTTTAATAACCTAGTTGTGTCACTAACGATGGCAAATAAAACTACGATATTAGAAACTTCTGTTTTCTCAGATTCTGCGAGAAGAATATTAAAATTCTTTGAATATAAATTATCCTTAATGAATTGAAGATAATAATATATTGATTTTTCGGTCTTCTTTCAATTATTTCAAGACATTTGTTTAGTTTAAGTATAATGAACTTGAATTGAGAATATTTAAATTCCAAAAAACTCCCAGGATATGTGATGTCAAACTATCACGGGATATCATTTTTTAAACAAACGAAAAACAAAGGGAAACGTGAGATTAATATTTGCTACAGGTGCTGGATATTGAATCGCAGAGTTTCGAGTGTCAACGCGACAAGTGACGGAAGAAATACCCTCCCTCGGAAGGAAATCGGTTGACTCGGATAAAATACACTTATCACCATCTCAAAGAAGCTGCAATGGTTCAATTCCATGCAAATCTCTAGAGGTATCCCTGGCGTGGCAGCATCGATAGCGTTGAAACGTCTGTTACAGGGGCGGGTCTACTTTACGATCGACTCGAACAACTTCCTCGACTTTCGTGAATTGCACGAAACACCCTCCACTCTTTCACACCCAACCGTGATTAGGTAATTCAAAAGCCTTTTATTTCATCGAAACAATACATAGTTCTAACAACCCACCAAACTTAATTCTTAAAACGAACAGCACGCGATCACGTTCTCTCTAGATCACGAAATTTCCCGATCGTTGTTCCGCGTCGTTATCAGCGACATGACGTTTAACATTCAAAAGCGATACGTCAATCGAGACCCGTCGATCGTCACGGGGGAAAAACGTAACCCAGCGCGATAAGAAAACGCGAACGGCGGACGTTTCATCATCTAGATCAACAGATAATGTCAATGTTGTCCCGCGATGGCGGATGCCAAAGGGGTGGGTGTGGGTAACATGTTGACCATGAATTTTGAAACTGCGCGCCACAAACGCGGGCTGGTCCACTGAATTCGTCAGCGGCAGCCGGACAGAAATTCGTGCTCACCGTGGTGTAGATAGGAGAGCACGAAACGACCAAATTTGCATTCTTGACCGCAAATAGCGGCAGAGGGGGCGGCGCAGAGATGGCGGCACGGCGGAGCAAGGAGACGAAGCTAAACTGGCACAAACGAGCTAATTTGCTCTCGTTAGTGTGACTGCGTACATCGTCCTCGTTATGAGCGGCGGCGTGTTAATTACACTTACACGTTGTCCGAACAGGGAGATAATGCATCCGGTCATCCAAGGTGTGCCCAACGGTATGTGTACCTGGGGAAGAGGAATGGAAACGGCGTGGAACGGTCGCTGGAATGCGGACGAGTGTTACTGTCGTTTCACACTGAGTCCTGTCTATCATTCCGAGACCATGAATGAACAGCGATGGAATAAATTCGCGTCGCCAATTTGGTGTAACAGAGTCCTGTGACGGAGAAAAGTGGGTGAGGATGAAGGCTGTATTTTATCGCGGTTATTTGTAGGTGGTTCTTTGAATTTTGATGATCATTCCGTGGTGTTAATTGTTGAGGGTAGCGTGGTCGGTTATGGTGGAGATGAATATGTGATATTTAAGAAAATAATACTGAGTAAAGTGAGTGAAGATAATTGGTGAATGTAGATGGAGCAATTAATATTTTAGTATTTCAAAGTTGCAATATCTGACAATGTGTCTACTTTGGTGACTGGAAAAGGTATTCTGTGTGTATTCCTTCAATTTCCATGGCCATTTTGTACTTTTGTATGATAGAATTCTGTACTCTTCCAAGAGTGTCTGGTCTGTGCTTGGCAGGCATGGTCTACTTGCCGCAGCAAGAAGCTACGTAATAATATACAATTATGGCATAATAAGAAGCACTAAGTAATTGTAATATTAATTAAAACAGATTGGTATGTATATTTATCTATACCTTTCTTCATTTTCCCCAAATGAATTCTTTAAACTAGAAACTTAAGGGTACTAGGCAGACGTTTTAATCGAAAATGAAGCATTTTTTCCAATTCGTTACAAAGAAATCAATTGAAACTGAGAGTTGGTCTTGACACAAAGTTTATTAACATCATAACCTTTAAAAAAACATGTTCGTTTAGTAAAAAATATGCATTATTTACGACGTCACAGATTGACCATTAAAGACGATTTTAAAAATAGATTATTTCGTTTAGCAGCGATAACTCAAAAACAGAGATTCCAATCGATTCAAATCGAATTCGAGCATGTTCACGAAATGTGTAGTTTTGGCTTGATCCTAAATTGAAGTTAACAAAAACTCGTGTTCTAAACTTTAACCTCATCATTTTTAACGAAACACGCACTGTTTTGAAAAATCGCCATTTCGTAGCTGTCATTTTCATAATTTTGCTTCTTCTAAAAAGGTTCAGTGCAAAACCAGGGGTATTCTGAAAAAGAATTCACAAGCAGGTGGCTGAATTTCGTTTCGATTCTTCAAAAGCGCTTCAAAACAAAAGAAGCCTTTTTACATACAAAGTCTCTGTAGCATCATCTACAGTACCAGACAAAAAAGTTACCACTTTTTCCAACTACTCTACGTCTATTACATTTTAATATCAATTTAAATCTGCAGTATGTGCCTAATATACATATTCTGAAAGAGAATTAAAAGTTGTATGAAACTCAGTTATAGTTGAATTTATTTAACTAACAAACAAAAACCCTCCATAACATTAAACAAGACAACACATTTTTAAAGCCAACAAAAAGTTACCACCTTTGAACATTAATAAAAAAAATCTAATAATTTGTGGGGGCACCTTTTGCTTCTAGGACAACCTAAAAAGTTACTAAACGTGGCAACTTTTTTGTCGGCCACAAAAATGTGTTACCCCATTCAATGTCATATACTAGTTTTGTTTGTCAGTTAAATAAATTCAACTTTAACCGAGTTATATCCAGCTTTAAATTCTCCATCAGACTATGCATATTAAACATACCACAGTGCCAAATGTAAAAAAATAAATAAATAAATTTTTTATGTTCAACGGTTTTATTAAAAATGCATTAAAAACTAAAAAATAATTATTTTCTTGTACTGCAATTTCGATGGTGCTTTTTGCACTTTAAATAAAATCGTGGAGCAGGGTATCTCACAACAAATTCATTTCGACGCTTGATGCTGTATTAAATTGATTCATATTCTGTTATGAAAAATCCTGCTCCACGATTTTATTAAAAGTGAAAAAACAACATCGAAATTGCAGTACAAGAAAAGAATTATTTTTTACTTTTTAGTGCATTTTTAATAAAATCGTTTAACATAAATTTTTTTTATATATTTTTTATTTTCTATTTTTTAGTGTTTTATGGATTTACATTTCGCAGCCCTGACTTCTTTAGAAATATCTTTTATTTAATTTCAAATCGCGATGCGACTAGCGCCCCGAACACAGTAGTTTTTTGTCGTTTTCGTAAAGAACGCGAGTGGCTGATTTCAAGTCGTTTGCATTTGTGATTATCAGTTATATTTATTGATGACTGGGTCACTTTTTTAACCCGCTCGGGGTCATTTGTTTTTAAATATTGTATTGTCATCCAAACTACGCACGCCTGCAAAGTTTCATGACAAATGGATAGTTGGAAGTGAGTTAAATTTGAGTTGCCAGATTTGAACCATGCAAACAAACATACAAACATACCGACGATCGAAACTGAATATAAAAAAAATCGTTTAAAACTAACAAAAACAGAACAAATCGAAAAAGTGGTAACTTTTTTGTCCGCTAGTGTATAATTAATATTCTTGTCGAAACAAACATGTTTCTTTAAAGCTTATGATGTTAATAAACATTGCGTGAAAGAACAAGTCTCAGCTTCAATTTATTACTTTATGCTTAATTGAAAATGAGATGCTTCATTTTCGGCAAAAACAACTGTCTAATAAAACGAGTCAGTTCAACCCAAAAAATTTTAACAAATTTGCTTCACCATTGTTAACAAGTCCTAAATGGTATTTCTCGAAGAGGCCAACAGAGACACCGGGTAACAAACAAGCCTATGAAGTCAGCACCCGAAGCAGCAGCGACGCACTGCAGTAAACTCTCCAGGAACTTGTTCCCTGTGTACAAAAGGGGATAGAAAAGCGAGGTGGCACGGTTGAAAGCAATAACAGGATGATAAAGTATGCAGGGAGTTCTGCTGCGGAGAAGAAACAATGCGTCGCAGGAAACCGTAAGACGATAAGGCGATGCATCGAAGGAACCGGTGCGCGCCGTTCGAGGGTGACCATGCGCGGGTGGTGCAAAAATGGTGGCGAGGAGGCTGGTGAAGTGCTGCTGATGAGGTAGCTATCTCGCGGAGACGTTGCGTAGAGCGTGTGCACGTGTATAGAAATAGCCGTGGACGCGCCAGATGCTGCCTGCAGCCGATGGAAATGTAAAACTGTGACAACTCCCGGAATAAAGTGGCTGAATAAAATACAACTAAATCCCCCGCCGCTTGCCTACACGTCGGGCGCGGAGCTCGGCGGGTGCCGAGTGGGGCTGAGACACGCTGCAATGTCGGGACTACCACACGTTACCACCGAGAACTGTTCTTATATGAGATAAAGCGCCGTGGAGAATTTATTCACGGCCATAAGAGGGAAACCCGTGCGAACGTCTATATCGCGATTTGCTACTCGAGCAACTTGCATCCTGCGTTCGCCCCGAGACTCCGCGCCCCTGACCCATTCCGTCAGCCATTTCCTCTTTGTAACGAAAGGAAAAGTTTGTGTGCTTTTGGGTGAGCGAAGTGTGGAGTGGCGGAATGTTTTGAAGCTTTTTTAGAAAATCAGGGTTAGGAGAGACCGGGGCATAGTGGGACATTTTTTGAAATTGGAAGATATTTCTTTATACACTGGAAAAATAATTTTTATTTTATACACAGGTAAACTTTAAACATATTTCTAAGTAAATGAATTTTTCTGAGATTTTTGTACAGTGTCTTGAATGATTTGTTTTTTTTTTAAACTTTCTTTCTGTATTTTGTGCCTGGTACGGGGTAGTTTTGGACAGCACTGGGCACAATTGTATATAAATATAAAATGCCACACATATGTTATACTTTTCCAAACACTATATAAACTAGATAGAAACACAAACATACTGACAATGAAATAAATAAAAGAATCTTTATGTTAAGTTATGTATTTAATCTGATTCCCATGATAATGCAAATTAAATTTGATTCAGGCATGCAGTCTGAATGTTTCATCTACTTTGATAGGATTTGGCAACTTGACAACTACATCCGACTTATCTGAGAATAAACGAAATTTTCCTTTTTCTCTTAAAAACTTCGTCTCATAAATGCCATCATCTTCTAGACTTAGAACTTGCTTAGATCCCCAACAGATATTTTTCGTCACCAAGTGGTGATAATATATTCCAAAATAATACAGTCCAAATCTGCCCCAAACGAACTGTTTAAATGTGTCCCTGGTGTTGAGCCTATTTACTTATGGCTACACATGAAATATATAATGCAGATACTGAGACGTTAGAAACAGTATAAGCCTCTAAAATGATTGTATTTTTAAAGCATAATTCATGAAAATACGCATCATTAACTGCTTAGCCCACATTTCAACTTTTAATCATGTCAATTAAGTTTACCTTGTTTAGGAAAAATACCAACTTCTTGATTTTTCTTTTAACTTACAAATTTATCGCACCACGCAATCGACATTCATTTGTAATCCGTATCGATGATTTTATGACTGATATTACAACCATACAGAACATATCTAAGGAGGCAAATTTAAACTGTCCAAATGTGCCCCGGTCTCCCCTACATGGCATTTGGTTTGTTATGGAATTATGGTATTGTATAATAGTAATGTTTCACTGTTTTGTGATGGAACTTAGCAATTATGAGTTAGTAGAAATTTTCATTCTTAAATAATGATGTTTACAAAGTTTTAATTAAGAATATTTTCTGTAACCAGCTGATCAGTTTCAAGTCTTCATATGCATTCGATTGAAGGTTTATACTATTTATGATATTTTTTACATTGTGAATAAATTGTTTGAGATGTATAGATGTGTAGATTGATATGTATTATAAATACAATACTTCTATCCTTGATGTCAGTTCTGTTGTATCGTACAGATATTGTACCTTTATGCACGTGCATTAATGCCTCTGTGCAATATCCATTTCGCGAGCGCGGTTTTGTCAGGATCTATTATCTGTTTCACGATTAGATCATCCCTGACCGTACATTAAGATCCAACTAAAATTGCGACCCAAGAATACCTTAGGTTCTGCAATTTTAGTATAAAATCTTGTTGAACTATCATTTCTATTTTTCCCTGCAAATTGTCTGTCACAAACAGATGTAGAAGAAGCCCTTATCACAGCAGCTTTAAGATTACTACTGGTGAAACTCCCTTTCTTCGCTGAATTATATTTTCACAGACACAGCAAAATTTAAATTAAAGCCACATACTGACATCATTGCACATTATAAAAGTAGGCAAATTTGTGATTCGTAGAATTAAATGCGTTATTAATTCTGAAATCACTATATTACACTTTTTCCTATTTCGAAATGCGGTATTTAATGAGTGTAGCATTGTGCAAAAGTTCTCTGGTCAATTGGCGATCGAATAAGTTGGAGAGCAATGGGTTAAACATTCTCCATGATATTCAATTAAATGTCATCACCGAAATGTGGAACACACCATTACAGTTAGCCACTAATGACAGAAAATGTACATCATGCACGGGATTACTCTGTGAGACGAACAATGTTACAGCTCCCGTTCGTTTCCTCTTTCTCCCTATACCTCGCTAGTTCCCTTCCTCGTTATATGTCCCTTCTATTCCTGCCTTTGTCATGAGATATTGCGGTTGCTAAATGGATTCATCAGTATTACCACGTCAGTCTGAATGTGGCTCAACCCTTGCCGCGGTTCACCCTTTTCATCCTTCCGTCAGGATTCTCTCATCTTCGTCAATATATTTCAATTCGTCCATGACGTGTGCAATTCAGTATGAAAGATTACCATATGGTGCATTAAAAACAGTCACAGTTGGCTGTTGTCGTGCTCCCAATGCAGAACCATAGTTTAGTTTCATAGGCATAGGTAGTAGAGTATGGTTTCATGGTATCAGGCAGAAACTAATTTGATAAAAAATTGGTAAAACCTTTGGATAAGGTACATCTGGAATTGTTAGTACCCCATATTAAATAACTATTTTAATTAGCAGATTCTGAAATATAATAGATTTGAATAAGGGATGAAAAGGATTTGTACATTCCTTAATTAATAGCCTTCATATTACTCCTCCCATAATTTATACTTTTCTGAAATTTCACTGGATAATCCACTTGAAGGAGGACTCCACACACTTTCTATGTTTCTATCTGATAGATTTGCAATACAGTCAGTCGAATGCAAGAATGCCTCACATCCATTATACCTACTCCCACGATCTTTGGGCGGTGGAATGAGGGCACATGCAACTCTGCAGACATCTGACTCGATATGAACGACTCTCAGATCATTGAACCCGATACACATGATCTTCTGATAGTGGGACAGAAGATCAACGACACCGGGTCATGAGGGCAGAGATTGATAACATCAGGGTCGTGGGACTCGCGATTATGCAACCTGGACCCCAAAGTCGTGCAATGCAGCTGCAGTAACCACATGTCTCGACAATAAAATGATCTTGGATGATATCGCGAGTTCAAGATGTCTTTATAGTTTTCCAGCTATATGGGACCACGGATGTTCGGAATCCTGACGGAATTTTAAGGGATCTTGGTGCGCCAAGAGTTTCAGATATCTTGATTTACAAATCTTGGAAATTTTGTGCCACTATCACAGGAAGTTTAACATTCTAGTAATTTTTGGAAATTCCACGATTTTAAAGTTTGTGATAACATGTTACACAATCTCACAATTGTTAGTGGTGTTGGAGGAGGGCCCACTGAAGGGCATATGCTTAATACAAATCAATATTCGCGTTGCATTCCATTATCTTCATCCCGATCAGAACTCGTGTCACTATGATCTCCCCTCCTCTGGTTACTTTACACGAAAAATACAGACTCTGTTTACAGAAATACAAGAAATATTTCATGCACAATATGAATGGTATCAAAGAGCGAATACGCCGCATGCATTACCATTTTTTATATCATTCATATTACATACGAAATATTTTGTGTATAACCACAACTGAAGAAGCTATTTAGGTGGCCTGTGATAGATGGGAAAGCCTGTATATAATATTAATAATAATAATTGCCTTTATTATACCAAAATAAAAGTAATATACATAAAGATGGTGAAAAGACGAGGCTTAGATTAGCTTATTGATCGGTTGAAATATTTAATTTTTTATTTGTTTTATCTATGCTTGACCTACGAGAACATGACAAGAAAAGAAAACACACATATATGCACATACATTAACACGTTGAGTGCCACGCAAGTTTTATATGTTGTGCCTTGGAGGCCACAATAAAAAAAATTATTACACAATGTTTTCTAGTTATTTACGTTGTCCAAAATTTCTTAGTCAGTGATATTAATCGTATTTTAATCGTTTTAAAAAATGTAATAACGCCGGTCACAGATGACCACAGGGACTCCATAAAGAATACCAGCGCCGGCGCCGGTGACGGGTGACCACCGTGGCATTCAACGTGTTAAGATCAGTTCAAAAATAACAAAAATTCCTGACCTCGACGCCTCTATTTGGAGGGCTGAGAATTATAGCGGTGTAAGTCCAAAATTTTGATAATTTGATTTAATGACAGATTTTAAGTCTCAAAGGCTCCATCTGTTTATTTTCAAAGTGAATTAAGTTATAATTTCATTCCTGACTGAAACATAAGAACATTTCACTTTAGCACTTAACTAACCAGACCAAAGCGTTACGAAACATACTGGTGTAAGTCCGACTGCTTAAGTGTCCGTCGCTCTTATCACCACAACGTATGAACAGTATAAATTAATATAACGAATGTGTTAATGCTGAGTGGATGCTGTTGATGCGTTGTGCTGACCAGTAAAAGAAAAATTAAAAATTAAAAATTAAATTTTTATTTAAATTGTTAAGTATTACCTAGTGGTAATACTTAAAAATTTAAATAAAAATCTCGGCTCTCCATTTATCATCTTTAACCCCTACACAGTAAATATCCTCAATTCACCGCACTTCGAAATATAATTCCACTTACAGTTAAAAATCAGTCACACTGTACATTTAATATTATTCCTGGACGAATTAATACAGCAAGAATATCACCAACGACAGAAGTTCGCGAGAGAATTCGTACCATCGTCCAGATCCATCCCCCCCCCCCCCCCGCAGGATTAATTACGTATAAGTATTTTTATTCCTTCGCGACTGGAGGCAAGGATATTTCTTTGGGATAGCAGTTCCCGCTGCCCACGCAAAGGAATTAAACGGAGCGGAGCAATTTCAACGGGGTTCAACCAGCAATATTTATTGCTCGTAGCAGGCTCGCGTTTCGAGCGCAATATGGCGCACACGTCGCCGTTGAACGATGTGTCACCGCCATTTATTACACTTTTAACGGACGGCCATCACTTTCCCGTTCGAGGAGCCCGCGAAACAGGTAAATGCTCGGTTTGTCAGCGCGCAGCCCTAAACGACTCACGATTAAACGTCTCGTTAACCCGTGCCAGCCAGCACGCGCGACTTTCCGCCACTCGAGCCTAACGCCATTCCCGTCTGACGTTGCGTGGAATCCTTTAAACGTGTCGACATAAAAAAGGAAAGTGGAATCACATGCGTTTGCTCCGAGCCAGCAGACTCTGCGCAGTGAGTATGCACGCGCGTTGCATGCAAATTACGCGCCGACAGGATTCGTTGCAGAGACAGGATCTCGCTTGGAGACTCGCGACTGGGCTGTTCACGGCGAGTTAACTTTCTTTTCAGAGTGTGCTCGCAGGTGCCATAATTTGCTGCGCGTGTGAGACGCTTGTAAGACCCGTTTAGGTGAATGGTAAGGTCAGTGCTGACGATGGAAATGTAACACGTTCGAAATTATTATAAAGACTTCATGCGTGAATCGTGGTACTGTGAGGCAGAATAAATGATTAGTTTCTGTCAGTGTGGTGAAGGATAGGAAGTGATTCGATCAAAGTCTGTCGTGGATTTCTTTGAAGCGACAGATACGGTTAGAAATAGATGTGGTCCCTGTTACTTTTAGTAAAATCCAAGCTCACGATGCAATCGTGATTCTCATAAGCTTTTCGTTCTTACATCATGAGAGACTACATTCGTCGGGGAATATTTCTTTGCTAGACTCACAAGGAGACATACCTACCCAGAATAGGGTTGGCATATCAAGTAAATATCCTTAGATAATGGCAAAGCATAATGGCGAAACCTTAGATAATGGCAAAGCTGTTAATTGATTATTTAACACGAGAAAATTGTGTATAAAGATTACGTGTTCTGTTTATACCGTTATTAACCGGCTTGCGGACCTATATAGTGGCAGAATTCGGTATCGAAATGGACTAATTTTTTCTGCGGAGGAATGCATTTACTTCCAGGTTGCTGATTTCAAAGTGGTGATTGTTGGCAAAACAGAAACTGAGCTTCACGTAAGTAAACCCAATATTTCGAGATTTGTGCCATTTAGATTTTTCCAAAAATTCCTAAAATATCAGTTTTACTAGTGACTATTTTTCGCATTCTTTATACTTTTCAAAACATCACTTTCTGTTACAATATTTAGATGATCGCAACTTTCCAAAAGGAGTTTTGCAATTTGGATGGTTAATTTTACTGAAAAGTATAGTTCTTTAGCTTTAATTTTCAGTTTGGCTCATGTTAATGCGATGTCTGGTTCTTAAATTGTGAAGGAAAATGCTATCCCGAGTCTGACTCGGAATGGTCCATTTTGGTACGGTTCGCTTACTCCGAGTCAGACACGGGTTAATCCGCAAGCCGGTTAAAAACGCGTCGTCATGTTGGGTGGTGGCACGAGGTCATAGTAAAAAGCGAATACTTCTAACAAAATACTATTAATATTCTTTTATCCCTCAATTAAAACCGATTTTATGATTATTATTAAAAATAACACGTAATCTTTGTATTCTATTTTCTCGCGTTGTATAATCGATCAGCTGTTAATAATCTATATATAATTTTGTCATTATCTAAGATTTCGAACAATACCAATATTCACTTCATATGACAACCCCTTATTGGGAATGTTTCCTTGCCAATTTCTGTGTGAACTTAGAGCAACATTTAACATTGCAGTGTAGAAGACGGTAGGTAAATTTGACACTAATAACAAAACGTATTGATTTATATCGCATTCAAAGGATATTATGTGCAGGGTACATAATTTCCGACATAACTACTGACTGTTTATCGCTAAAAGTATCCTTTCACATTCGATAACTTTTATTCAGTTCTCACTTTACATACTCCTACTCGTCACGATCAGGAAAACATCAATATCTTTTATGAATATCACTGTTCTCCTTCCCATACACTACAAATCCACCAAACACGAAGCTGTTAAAACTTAAAGGGTGTTCGATAGACCTGGACTACAGATTTGTGTTATTTGAAGCTAGAGTGCAGGAGCGCGGATGTCCTGATACTGCATAATCGCTGGGTTCCTCATCTACAGTGTTTCCCGAGCAAGTTCTTTCTTAGAACTATGGTATCTATCGTGCTTATTCGCTTTTGATAGTCATTGCACCGAGTCTTATTTAGTACGTGAAGTATAGACCTTGTCGACGTAGAAGTGTAAACCTTCTACCAACTATGTATTTCGATTGATGCAGATTACAGAGTAAAAAACAAGAAGTTCCAGGTAGTCCGCTGGTTGTCAAGGATTCGAAGAGGAAGACCAGAACAATTTGGTCCAGCGATTTTGAGAATTTTATCGGCGTTTACAATTTAATTGCATAGGTATGTGTCATCTGGGCCAAAGGTATAAAGACAAACCAAGTGAAGGGAATGAACAGAAGAGTGTGAAATTATCCAAAGCAAAAGCCGAGCTTAATACCAAATACGATCAACGCAAACGGTAGAAGCGATCAACCATTCAGCCACGCTAAAACCTATCGAAAGTCTAATGCGCCTCGTGGCGCGCGTTAGATGAACCGCCTGTTCACGCTCAAGCAGCTAACGATCGGCTCGATCGAGCATTGTTAATTCCTCAATTATCCGAGGCAAATCGAATCCCCATTTATTAATTAACACCGCGATAGGCGCATCAGCGTCCCGTAGCACCGGCCACCGTATCGCCCCGCATAGCGACGCGTATTTTCGACGAAATTCGGCTGACGTGGCGTATAGAGTGCGCATTGGGAATCGGGAGTCACTCGATCCCGACCACCGGACGATTGCTCCGTAATGCCTGGGCTACGTGTAATACAGTGGTCCGGGATCGCCATGGGACCCGATCCGCGTTGTCCAGGATCGCGGTGTCGCGCCATACTGGCTATTATGCGCTGGCGGGGGAACCGTCGCGTAAACGAGTTACATCGTTACCGAACGGGCTAATTGTAATATTTACTGGACCCTGCGCGACGCGACGCAAGCACAGGTTACAGGGTACACGGCTAATATACAGTGGCGCATTGTAATCCGATTGGGTGCTGGAGGGTCGCGCTCGGAACATTTCATAATTACCGGCCGCCTCGAAAGAGTGGTCAGATGTACGGAGTGGGGTGGATTACGTGGTGGTATTCGGAAGAAGATTGTGTGTATCGATATGGCTTGAAATGATAGGGTAGGTTTTTTTCAGTGGAGGTTCGTGTTGGGGAAAAGTGAGCTTTGGCTGATGGGCATAATGGAGTACGTTGTGAATTGGGGTTGTCGTTGCTGTTGGGAGGTGATGGATTTCATTATTGGTGTGCTTAAGTGACAGTTAAGGTTTAAGATTGTTTATATCCTTAACTGAGACTTTTCTTGGAACAAGCAGCTCATATTGGTTTAGCCGGAACTGATAGTTAACCCCTTGTCTTATGATATCGAGTGAGACTCGTGGTGCAGATTTCGCGACAAACATGATTGCGTTAGATGGGACTGCAAGATATGCAAGTCACTTTACGTGTAGCAAATTGTTTGGAGTCTCCCATTATCCTATCGTTGCGTTCTGATCGTCCTTGTGAGGTCGAGCATAATGCTAGTTGCTTTGGTCCCATTGCCCCAGAGATTTCTGCTTTGATTGCCGGACATGCTGGAGCCAATTAAATCATAAGGCAAGGGGTTAATAACGATTGTACATATGTAGGCGAAAAAAGAAGCCTGGGGCGATGGGACTCGGACCTAAGATCTCCGGAGTTCACTGCGTACTGACCAACCAGCTAACTAATTCCTTCAAACGCCGACTCTCCGAAGACTCTCCTCTGTACTCTACAAATACCCAAAGTAACGGTGGCGCCACCTACGTGCCAGTCGCGCCATAGGCCGTTATCAAACGCCGAATGCCTGCACATAAGATAAGCAGAGGTAAACCTATTAACAAGTAATTCGTTGATAAGTAAATGGTTAAGCTAGCGATTCCCAACCTGTGGGTCGCGAAGGGTTTTCTGGGGGGGGGGGGGAGGTTTGCCACGTTTTTTTTTAATATTATAACGTTAGGATTATATTCTGGAATACCTATTTTTAATGTGTTTTTTTACCTTATTAAATTTATCTTACCTTATATAGGGGGGAGGGGGTCGCAGGTTATTTGAATATTATAAGAGGGAATCGCGACTCAAAGAAGGTTGAGAAACACTGAGTTCAGCCTATTAAACTATAATAAAAGTATGTAATTTGACTAATCGTGAAGTAAACAAGTGAAGACACTGCTCTACTAAGGTGGATTTATACCCATATTTATACCCTATATTATGTCGAACTTTTTTTGTATTTCTTTGCTCTCACCCCCTAGAACGGTGTTATTTGATAAAAAAATTGTCCCTGAAAATGTTTATTGCAATCGGACAACAGGAAAGGGTGCCGACCAGGCCTTAAAGTTTTGAATTCATCAATAGTTTTGAATTTAAAAAATTTCTCAAAAATGGTAAGGCCTATCGAAATTTTGTTCAAATAATATTAAAAGAGCATTTAATTTTCTACAATTACTGTATATATAAGTTTTTCGTACTTCCAACCATTTTTTAGATAATAACGTTTGAATATAGATAGGCCCGCACAACGCGCATATAGACAATACGTCACGCTATACAGGTGGGACGCGCGAAGTGCAGACCTCTCTATATTCAAACGCTATTATCTAAAAAACGGTTGGAAGCACGAAAAACTTATATATACAGTAATTGTAGAAAATTAAATGCTCTTTTAATATTATTTTAACAAAATTTCGATAGGTCTTACCATTTTTGAGAAATTCTTTAAATCCAAACTATTGATGACATCTAAACTTCAAAGCCTGGTCGGCACCCTTTCCTGTTGTCCGATTGCAATAAACTTTTTCAACGACTATTTTTTTTATCAAATGGCACCGTTCCAGGGGGTGAGAGCAAATGAAATCACAAGTTGAAAATAAGGGCCTCCTACTGCTCCACTATGCCCTCCATTACCATGAAAACTATTCCAATACCTAAAAGTTGAAAACCATGTGCGCATAATTCTGTTCCATATCAATTACTCATCCGCAAGCAAACGATCCTGCCACCTTTTATATCATCAGAAACTCAAACATTCCCCGTGACACGTTCGATCAACTCCCCTTTTCTTCAATTAATACGCAGCCCGTGCTCCCGCCAAACATGACCGATCTCCGCGCAGCCATCAAAGGTCACCGTCATCTCCTATGCGAAGAATAATCAAGCGAATGCGCGTGCCTACGCCGATGCAGCTAATTATACTATTTATCGTGTGTACGTTTAACCCGCGAGCATCTTCCTAATTATACACGTAGCTGCATCAGAGCCAGCTAATATGCTGGTACATGGCGGTCCGGCAAAATAGTAGATCGGTGTGCCGGGCCTCGCGCACACCACTCACGCGCGTCAGACACGCACGAATGCATACTGCAGCCTGCATTCGGTCGTTTAATATTTCAGAGCCGCTACCAGCACCGCCACCGGTTTCGGCGACACACATCCTATACACCGCGTTGTCGATTCCCATGAGTTTATTGAAACAGCGGCGGACGAGCGTTCGAAAAGCCCGGGGTTTCCTTTCTGATCCACAAATAATGTATCCCGCCGCACCGGCCCGATGGTGTACGAAACACTCGTGAGTTCTCCTGAAGAATCGCCCGTGAAAAATGCAGCCCAGACCTCTCTCTTTCCCTTTGTTCCTTACAGGCTGTGATACCATGCGGCGCGGAATCATGACGCGCCGGGATTTTCATGGCGGGACACCGTCGCGCATTGTTACGAGCAATCGTGCCCGCGATAAATTCGGCCATGAAATTCGCGTGATGTTTTTACGATTCCCCGTGGATCGGAGGATGGACGGGGATCGATTAACTCTGCGACGAATTGATCGAAGGACCGTGGCCTTTCGTGACGTTCTCGTCGTGGGCGGCGGAAGGATTCTTTACGCTGCTTTTGATGAGTTTCTTGTGTTTCTCCTGAGAATTCAGGGCTTGAAAAGGTTCCGAAATAACTGTTTCAAACTGTTATATAAAGGTTCTGAGTGAAAGAGTTATGAAGAACCTTTATTCTGAATAACCGTTATAAAGAACCTAAATATCAGACTATATAAGTATAAGTTATGGTTCCTATATAGCTTTATAACTTTTATTTTTTAGGTTCAATATAAGTTCCAAAGCGGTTACAGCATCGATTCTTGTAACGATTGTACAGAATTTTATAGAAAATGAAATGACAACATATTACAACTATAGACTACTGTGTATAACCAAATTGTTTAAAAATTATTATAAATAAGTAAGTAAATATATATTATGTACACATTTGTACATACGTATACAATTCTTTTGTAATATGAAGTGTTCGTCAATATAAATGTTTGGTTGTTATACCGATAAGGGTCTAGCTCCCTGATTTGAATGATATTTTAATATGTTGTCAGAATCATGGTCCTGATATTGACGTGGCCCCTAATTGAAAAAGTAAACTTGACAAATAAAAGTTTCGATCTATGGTATTAAATATTTATAAATCGAAACTTTTACTTGTCAAGTTTATTTTTTCAATTAGGGGCCACCTCACCATTAGGATCATCATTCTCTATCATGGTTCAAATGTAAATGAATTTTATTATACACGATTTTATGATGGTACATTATTCTATGCATGGTGAAATCATTATATCAATAGCAAGTGAATGTATTAACGCTAATGAAATGTTTAATGTTTAAGTATGTATTTGGCAGAGACATTTCTGGTCTAAAAACAATTGGAAAAATTCAAAAGTATGTAAATTTCTAGAAAGACCTTAAGAAAATTAGGGAACCACAATATTCAAAATTACAAAGTGTAACTTTTTAGATCATTTTACAAACTCTTCCAAAGCAATTGCAAGAAACTGCTCCCATTAATGAGAATTCACAGTTGCAGATTTTATTAGATACTATCTGCCCTCACACTCTACTTTTCTGACTTATAACTCTTTAGTAAATCTTCCAAGGCGTTTAAAAAAATACTTCAACCCATGTCTCCTTACATTATTACCTAGTTTTTTCCCACAGTTTCAAGGTTATTAAGAAACCGAATTCTTACTTAAAAAATGACGAAACACGAGGAAAGCAATTGGACGTACTTGCAATCAATAAAAAGACAGAATTCTAAGCATACTTGAGCTATTTGCAATCAACAACAAACCCCATCATCATCGATATACCAACAGCCTATCACCTAGTTTGCTAGCGATTCTTCGGTTATTTTCAAGCGGCAACGACCGTAGTTCCATGAAAGTATCACAAAAGGGCTGCACGAGACGCGCTGCGACGTTACACAGCAAAGTTAGCAGCTTAGCGTCAACACTTGACAAATTATGCTCTTCCTTCTCTTTCACCACGGTTACCGTGATCTCCATATTCAATATCCACAGCAATGACGTTCATCTTTCTCGCGTTTTTCCAACCGGCTCGAAACAACCAAGCGTACGCGGCCGTCATTGTTCGGCTACGACGACTTGACGTCGCTGGTCCACGTAATTAATAAGAATAAAGGCAGACGCGTCCAGGTGAATCGAACGAATTTGATTAATCGCCCTTCTGTAGCATTGATGGATGGCCCTGCTTAAAATCTCGAAGCCTTATTTTGGCGTCGAATAATACACGATCCCCGTAATCCTTTGATTCTCTGAATTAGTCGAAATCCCGACGAACACCGTTAGCCTTCGAACCAGGTGAACGTAGACATTGGGTCGGTGTAAAAATTGATTGAACGCCTTTATTAAAAGTAAAAATATATTACTGGTTTTTTTAATCAAAGTATTTTCCTCGGCTATCTATGAACTTCTGCCACGTTTTTAGTAAAAGTTCAAGTAGGTGTACTAAAAAAAGAAATTTCCGTACAAGTACCTAAGATCACCTAACAATGAGCGAACAAATTTTTGCACTGACATAATAAATTATGATTATGTTAGCTGATCTCAAATTATCCTCTTCCTTTAAAAAATGCATTCGAGTCGTTCAAGCTTAGAAAGTTATTCAACCTCTTCTATCCTCCAAGAAACCGGCCTCTATTCCTGCCTAGTCTTCAAAGTGTAATGATTATTCAAGTTTTTGGAGAGCATGGATCGACCGGTAGCAATGACACTTTGCGCGCAGCCAGTTCTCCTTAATTATAAGAGGAATGATGGGGGGAAAGGTGCAGCCGAGACACAAAGCAGCAAGGCTCAGATGAAGGAAGCACTATGCCCCTGTGCTTGTGCTTGGAGGAGGCTCAGGATGCTTTTCATCATGATGATGACTTTTCCTCGACCTCCTGGTGACCTCGGCCCGCTGGAGGCCGCCGGTTTCCACACGTTTCAGCAACTGCACGCCGGGATTCGTTCGCGGTTCCCGCGTGTGTCTCGAGACGAAATTCGCGGAACGCATTGTAAGATTAATCGCGACGTGCGGAACAGTCTGCTGCTCGCGACTGCAAACACGTGGTACCCATTCCGGGTGTCTACTTGGGTGGCATCGCCACCACTGAAACGCTCGATTAACCCTGGAGATCGCTGTCGTAGGACCTGCTAGATTTTTCAACATCCCTTTGCTCGCCGATTGAAGCAGGCACGACGAGGGCAGACGTTTTACATTGGGAGAGGCAGTGCGGCATGTAGTTCGAACATCTGTGTGCCACGTGTTAACACTTTGGTGATCTTCACTGCCGATCTACTGAAATTTTATAAGTAGGTGTTTATTGGTTCTTGGAAGTTGTCGAAACAGTATGTTGTAAATGGAATATGAATCCTTGAATAGTGTAGTTTTATTGGTGGTAAATAGGAAATTTAAGGCGATTTCTTAGGCTCACTGAAAGTAGTAAATTGAAATTGTGAAATCAGGCATAAGGTAAAAGTACCAATAACTGGACACTTAAGGATATCAAAGTTGTATATCTTAAAAATGGACTAGAAATAAATGTCCTTTTTAACAAAAGTGTCAATATTCAGATAAATGTTACTTCTTTCTATCAAATGAGCTACTAAAAACTTGTTTTCAGTGCGTTATTTTAATTAAATTGAGTAAAAACGCAAATAGTTATGTGTACCAGTACATGGACAATAGAATTCTGATTTGTCCCAGCGTCCCACTTTTGATGTCCCAATACCTGGCCAATGGGGAAGATAACACAATGCTTGGCGCAGAGGGCGCCACTAGTGTTTGTGTGAATGGTTTGCGCGCGAATTTTTCATTTTTCAATTTTGGTTATGTTGAAAATGTAGCATGCAATTGACTAAAAATATGAATTGAAAATAAAAAACTGTTAATTTATGTACACTATACTTGTACTTACACTTTTGATATACAAAAATTTGAGACAACACAGACACTTTACCGGTTCGACAATGCGGTCAGGTATTGAGACTTCACCTAAGCGTTCAAAATGCTGACAAGCCGACCAACTGGACGGCTGGTCAGTTATTGGGACAGTGTGCAGAGGACAAAATTATTATGTACCGGTACATGAACACGTATATGTTTAATTAAAATCAACATTAACTGATCAATGTTTTGTTTTGTATGTAACAAGAAACTTCTTAAGATTCTGTACATACGTTTTTTTCTCAGAAAAACGTTACATAACGATTATTATCACCTTAACAACTAACTGTATTTTTCTTAAGAATTACTTAAGAAATCTACGCAGAATTCGAGTGCATGCACCTCCGATATTTAAAGACTGTTTTATATATTAAACTTTACATCTAGGGCTTTCTTAATTTTTTATATAAGAGATCAAGTTACAAAATAATATATGTTCCCAACAATATTGTTCTAAAGTTTCTATGAAGCTTAGTAAAAATATAAATGTCATTGGTGTCCAGGTATTGGGACGTGTCCAGTTATTGGTACTTTTACCTTACATGACAGCGGTCGTGGAAGTGTTAAGCAGAAGTGTCTATATGCTTCACGAAGGAACAGACTTTTTGTGCAAAAGGAGGAGTGTTTGCTTTTTTAAAAATTAAGCGAGAGGTAAGTGTTTGTGATCGAGAAGGAATGGCCAGTTTTGGACCTTGCTGGCAACGAAAGTTTTTTACAAGATACTTTTCTACAGGTCTTAGGGAATCCGAAATGCATAATTATTTAGCTTGGAGGCGATGGAAAAGTTATCCTTATTATTTATAAGTTCGGAATGTCATCATTAGGAAAACTCACCTCACAACCCAAACACCATAATGAAATATTTGCCAGAAGAATAATAATAATGTTAAAAGACACCGTTTGAGTTAATGTTTCCTTGTGTAATGTCATAATGACCGAGTACACCAGTGCATTTCTCTTTCCTCACAAGATCGGTGACACCTCGATTTTGATGCAACTTTGCTGGATTGTTTGTTGAATCAACCTAAGAATTTTCCGTATTCGGTTGGTACTACTTTTGCACTTGAAGGAAGATACCACCCCTTTTATCCAAGTCGCACCTTTTACATATGCGCTGATAACTCGTATATTACGAAGGATATTAAAAATAAAAATTTAAATAAATGTTATACTGTTTCTGGAGCTCTATATATTTTCCGGAAAGAATTTTCGGAAAAATAATTTTTCGTAATTTTCGCTTATTATTTATAACTTCTCCAACGCCTTCAGGGCAAATATTTATGCATTTTGGATTTCTTAAGACCGATAGAAACATATCCTGTGAAAATTTTTCGTTGCCAGCCATATCCGAAATTGGTCCATTTTTACCACTGTCCTTTGTATAATGGAGACACAAATTGATAAAATAATTAACATTGCAGGATACAGCTGTTTATATTTCGAGAATAATTTCAGATGAAAGGATGAGTTTGAATTGTGAAGCTGTTTCTCACATTTTAATTAACTTTGTCAGGGGGGTTCATAAAAGAGGTGTCGATAATTGCAATTAAACTTTTTTTTATGAATCTAAGGCCCGGTGCACACGAGCGGCATGCGTCAATTTGCAGTCGCGTCAATACGACAATACTACCGCAAAATATACATACATTTTATATATCTCTCCATATACATATATGTACTGCTGGCACACAACGTTACATTGACGCGGCTGCAAAATGACGCATGCCGGTAGTGTGCACCGGGGCTAAGGGGTCGTCCTTAAATTACGTAAGGCTTTTTTGCGGGGGGGGGGGGTGTCGCGAATTTCTTACGTTTTCTTACAAGGGGGGAGAGGGGAGTCAGGTGTTGTCTTACGTAATATTTTTTAACCTAATTTTCAATAAATACAAATTCTATCATTAATGTTGGAGAAAAGTTGTTTTAGTTTAAATTTCCCGAAACCGAGTTAAATGAATTATATAAACCTTTAAAAAAAATTAATAACTTAAAAAATTCAATGTAAAAAATATTACGTAAGTAGGGGGTTGCAATATCAAATCTTACGAATTCTTATACTGGGGGAGGGAGGGGGTAAGAAATCGCCCAAATTACCCTTACGTAATTTAAGGACGGCCCCTAAGGCGACAGTGATCTGCTTCATGACGGCACGTTTGCATTAATGGTCTGTATTGGTAAGGATACTTAATGCCCAAGTTTTGGCAAACAGGAAGTATATAAATGCATCAGTTTTGAATTTGGAACATCATATGATAGGTACATTTTCTACCAACTCAGAATACAATAGAATACCTCACGTACCAGATAATAAAGGAATATTAGCAGTTTATTAAAACTAGGGTAGAAATTACTACTTATGTTTCTAAATAATGGGCATTAACGCCACGTGTTACTTTCCCTTTAAATTCATTACAGGTATTTTATCTGATATCAGGAATCCCATTACTATCCTTTGCCTTGTTAAACGACACTGGAGACACTAATAAATAGACAATTAATCCGAGCCAACATTGTTAATGAATAACTTCGTTAATAATACCGGAGCTAAGAGCAATCACAGGTAGGTACTACTTAATTACAATGAGCAGTTCCAGCGTTAGTTTGTCTCTAGCACTAAACATTCAGAAACAATTAAGCAATATGTATCTTTTCATATAAGGAGTGAACAGCATTTTGAAGACCGAAAGTTATTCTATGAAAGATAAATTTCAAGTGTAGCACATTTGAAATACATTTCAAGGTAAATGCAATTTCCAAAGAAAACCAAATATTACAAACTTTCCAATGACAGAAGTCAGAAAGGAAAGGCAACGTAAATCTAAACTAACAAAGTCACACTACTATTCCAAACACTCATCTGTTATCCGACAGTTACACGACTACTTTAGGTGGAGTGTACTGTCTCTAACTGCTATTACTGCCCATTACTAATTTCTACAGACTACCTACCACTGATTCCTGTAATATACTCCAAAAGTGAACACTGCCACGGCCCTCGAAAATGTACTCAACTTCACCTTTAAACGATCCCATCTTTACTAACAACTCAGCTATCCTAAGGTGCAAATTACAAAGAGCGTAGAAAAATCGAGCCCAAACAATGCCTCTCACAGAAAGAAAATAATAACCAAACAATGCTTTACTCTCCGTCACTAACACCACCAACCCGTCTAATTTCCTGTAAATGGTGTTACCCCCTCCCTTGAAGCGAATTCTTCGCGCAGCCCGAAACGTAAAATACCGTTTCGAATGAGCTCGGCAGAGTGTGAAAAAGTTAATCGACCTTTCTCGCGCGTTATACCGTTTCCACCGTTCCTCCTTATTAAGGAAGCCAGCTATGAAGGTAGCCAGCGGAATGTGGCGAAGAATTCCGAAATTGGGATTACATTGGAACATCCCCCTCCGGCGAGATTGGCAAGTAGAGAAAGTAAGTTCGCGAGCGGAAGGACCGTGGAAATCGACGGGTGCGACAGTTGGCAACTGTTCTGCGGTTATTGGAAGCGTATAAACAGTCCACTCGTTCGTTGGAACTCCTGACGTCCCGACTATTGGGGGAAGTTATTGGCGAGTACATAGCGAGGAAGTGAAGCGAATGGTTGGCTAAACGGCTGCTAGATAGGATGTAAGGGTTCGACGTGGTGTGTTTCCTCCTTCCCCATTTCTCTCTTTTTTTTTCATGCCTCATAAGTTTTTACTCGTTACAACTTACCTACCTGCACACAGCTGGCGATCGTGGAATTAAGAACCATCGATTATAGATAACTACCCCTTTGCGTCCTGAATTTTTCATTAAGTTGAACTGAAGTTTTCCTTGGATAACGTTTATGTGTTTAAGGTAAAGTCACTAAGTGAGATTGATGATATTCTTTTAATTACTAAAGTGTGAGAAGAGCAGGAATCGATTCGAGGAGAAAGACGGAACATCAATGAATTGTTTCTCTATAATGGTAGCAATGGCTGGTACTTATGGAAACAACTTTGAATTGCCATTCTGTGTTTCTTTGCCGAATGGATTCTTATTGGAAAGAATGAACATTTAAGTATTTATTGCAACATTTTAAGCCCGATATTGTTCGAACGTGATAGGTTTTAGTTTTTCCCAAGAATTTTTCATACTGTCGAAGCAGTCGTTGCTTCGAAATTGTTCTGTGTACTAACAAGGAACATCAGCCAAGTGTTTCACGCCGATTTGAAATGGCAATGATTTTCAACAATCGAAGGAAATATACATAAATAGGTTTCGTTTTGTTGTGTGTACTGACGCGTTTATGAAAACAAAAATATTATAATGTATAAAAAGTATTTATGAAAAAATATTTATTTTACTACAGCGGCGCCATCTGTGATTTTGCAGAAGTTCTGTTTGTAGCATGTTATTCCTCATAAAAAACCATTCAACTTTATTGTTCATTATTTTTTCCTATCCCTGGTCATTTTCCAGTTATTCGACTAAATATTTTTCCAATCCCAACTTTGAAAAATAATTTCACCCGTTAAACAAGAATTCCCGCCGCTAAAAAAAGATATGTGTTTAATATTTTTAGATGCTCTGCCTGTATGCCGAGTGTCATCAAAATCGGCGTGTAACAGTTGGGTGATGTTCCTTGTGAGTGGTCGAGCTACGCGATAAGTGTTTTGTAAAACAGCACAGACGTGGGAGGTGCGAGCGTTGATTGACGAGTCAACATGATTCAGTTTGTGGATGTGCACTTCGGGTTAGAATATCGCTTTTAGTGACGATATGTGTATACTCAGAGAAATCCCGCTTCGCCCTCCAAGTTCTAACTGCTCGATGAGTTGCAGCAAGTGGCGAAACTGGGGTATAAATACCTACCATGTAGACGGCCGAGCGCGAGTGTCACTAAAACGACCCAACTACCCAGACTGACTATTTTCAAAATACTCACTTATAATTACAGTTTCTCTATTGAACAATAGTTACCATAAATAATGAAAATCAAGCTGTGAAAGACTCCAGTCTTTCGACTTGAGAAACTGAATTCTCTTTCATTCTGTTGTGCATATGAAGCAATAAAATGGACATCAACAATAATTAAATCAGGGTCTACAATTTGTAAGAGAAACGAAGTAGACATGACTATTCGTTCTTTATACTTAAGCTGTTTCTTACAGCAATACTGAATCATTAAGGGTTTATATCATACGATTATTACACCCTTAATCATTGATTTTTCATTTCATTAATTTTAACCCTGCTTTCACACAGAAAATTCTGAACTTCGATATGAGACAACTGAAAAAGACTTTACGCACACTTTTAAAAATATTACGGTCTCTTCATTCTAAACTCCACATTGCGTACAGACTAATCCAACCGTAATTTGAGTTAATTAATTCCTTTCTTACGCAACGGGCGTTGTCATGGTGGATATCAGCCAGGGTGGATAATCGCGCGTGCCTTTCCCCAGGCAATAAATGGAGAAACCAGGTCAAGTGTTCAGCGGTTGTAGCCAGCTGGTGTTGATATTCCGTCTTCGAGCTTCAATCTAAGATTCAGCGAATGCCTATACCAGCAGAGTACGAACACCTTGGGCGTCCTTAGGTTCTAGGAGTTGAGGAAACTCGTCCAGTTCCGTGATTACGGCTAAATCGTTGACGGCACCGGCTGGTTGGTAACGAACTCGGTGCCAAATTACCAACAATGGTGAGAATCGGGGAACCGCTTTCCTGCCCAATCTAAACAAGCGGAGCATAAAGTTAGCAACTTTCCCGACACTCGCCCTCTTTGTCACTGCTGCCTCAGCAGGCTTGTACGGGGGCTTCTCGATGGCGGTGCTCCCGACCCATGGTGTATAAATAAATTAAGTCGACAACTACAGGCGTCGAAGCTAATGCAGGGCTTGCTACCAAGTTGTGTCTACCCGATATGCTTTCTTGATAAATTTGTAACTCAACTGTGGGCAAATGAAAGAAGTTTAATTTTGAGGACGAGGAAGTAACGTAAAAAAAGTAATTGATAATAAGTTGGAATATTGTTTGTGGGATAATTTGTTAAGAAAGCGCAGGAAGTGACTACGAAACACTGTGTATAGAAATGAAGTTCAACTACTAGGACCTAGTAACCAGTGTTCCTTCTCGAGAAATTTTATAATTTCTTATTTCTCATTTCTCGAAAAATTAGAGTATTTCTCGAGAAACTTAAGTGTATGAAAATTCACATCCACACAAAGTGAAAGAAATTTTTCTACAGCCGCAGATTTTGTCACAAAATAGAAGTAGATTGGCTGACGCGACATTAGACGCATTGTGCTTTTTAGATAACTATTTTAAAACAAAAAAGTAATGTTTCACCTTGCTCACATTTTGTATTAAATAAATAAATGTATCAATTGTATTTAATATCTGTTTGTTTCATTTACACAAGTTTTGTCTAAGTTAGACATGAATACAAATTTGGATAAATATTATCAACAGTATTCCAAATATATAAATTTTACAATATTTTTTTAATTTCTTGAGAATTCTCGAGAAATATAATCTGATTTCTCATTTCTCGAGATGCGAAAAATATCGAGAAATCAGGAACACTACTAGTAACTAGGCTATCATTTTACCCCAAAGATGTCTGAATTTAAAGACTACAACGCATCATCGCGTAAAATAAAGCATTTATCATTAAGTAGATACCTCATGAAGTGTTCAATATCCAAAGAAACAACTAAACACGAATCAAGTAGGTACCTACCTACGTTTCTCTGTCTACCCACAAGCTTCTTCCAAAATCGCTGCGTAACACATCAGGCAGTCACGTTGTTAACGTTTCCATGCCTGTTTCAATTTTCCCTAGCCCTGATAGCCCAGCTATTTCACTTCTATCGCGCAGCTTTTCAATCACCCGGTCTGCTCGAAATCTTACAAGGAAACACGCAATTGGAACGTCGCGGGACAGCTCGACCACCACGGTGCTCCCGCGTCGATCAGCGTCAGACGTCGTGAACGAGCCACTGGCACACTGACGGACAGTCTCCTCCCATGAGGGATGTACTACTTTTCCTCCGCAGGCACTGTCCACTACAATTTCCTGAATTGTATCCTACTTCCTGCCCCCGTTTCCTCCGTCGCTGCACCGTTGTCCCCGATGCTGCACGTCTTTATGAGCGTCCCGGGAGATCGATGCGTCTGCTTCCAGATACTCCTCGCGTTAGCCCACTTTCTCGAACGGCGCTCGACCATAAAGGCAGATAAGGAGGGCAAAGTTTTCGCCCCGGGTAAAAACTTCTAATGCCCGCGCCCGTCCGCGAGCATTTAAAATCCGTAAATTTTCATAACGTCCGCGCCAAGTTTCGAGATGGGAGCTGGGGGGGAATGGAGCCATTAGTAAGGGGCGACTCGTCGCTTTTCAGGGAGGGACAGGGTGCGCGCCACCCCGAGAAGTGTGTCTTACGTATTTCACCGTGTTAATGGCGAACCACGATTCGGGTACTTTCGTGCAGTGGCCTCTAACCTTAGATACGTAAATGGAGATTTAACTGGCGCGATGATTGCTGAATCGCGAGGGTCACTGTGCCAGTGATTTTAGGAAACTGAATTCTAAGTAGGGATGCAGATTTTTTCAGAAAGAATCGTAAGATGAAAAATCGATTCAGGAAAAAATCGGCTTGTCCAGAATCGATCTTCAAGAAATCGATTCAACTTTATGTATCTTCAATTCATTGAAGACTAATTAGTGTATATTAGAAGTATATTAGAATGATTTTGGATAAATAAAATAAAAATAATTTTTTTTTGTTTATTGTATATTATGTATTGAATGAAACAAACGGAATGAACAAATAAATGGAAGGACAATGTTAAGTCCCAGACATGACACAGTCCTAAGTAACATTGTCTTTACTCGTTCCCAAATTTCCAATCTTCAAATTGTAAACATTATAAAATATTAGTTTACTAAGTCTTTCAGGATTGATTTTGTTCTAACAATTTTCAATGCAACAAAATGAAAATACTGTTTAATATCAAATAGAAAACCCGGTAAATATAGCAGTGTCATCACAAAGTGAGAAATAGGCCATAAATTACTTTTGAATTCAGCTGAAATGCGCGAAGGAAGTATAGGTATAAATAATAAAGAATCGGAACACGATTTCTGGTCCCTGAGGATCGATTCCATAGGATCGATCTATACTGAAAAATCAATCCAAAAAATTGAAAATTACGGGGCAAAAGATCGATGTTTCGATTAATCGATCTCAAATCGACAACCCTAATTCTAAGGTGGGTGTAAGATCTATGAGAGTGGGGACCTTTCATGTGTGGGTAATATTATATTAATGTGTGTTTTTGCATGTGGGGTGAGTTTTTGAAGGTGCTTAATGCCCAGAGTTGGGCATTAACTAAATAGAAAATTATTTAAATAACGGATCAAATAAAAGATACTTTAACTTTAGATTATTTGACGAATAAAGTTAATTTTTTTATTCCAGAAAATTATTTAACGTCGAATACAGTTAAAGTAAAAGTTGAAAAATTTATTCGACGCTGAAGTTAAAATGTTCGACGAATAAAAAATTAACTTTATTCGTCGAATAATTTTTTAACTCTTATTCGTTATTCGAAATTTTATTTAAATTCAAATTTTGTCCAACTCTGCTAAATGCATACGTGGTAAAAGTGTCTTTTGGGTTTGGTCTGTAGAGAAAATTTGGGAAGAAAGTGTGTTGAGAAAATATAATGTTTTATGTTCTCGCGCTCGTGGAGCACTGCGCCCTCTCTAGCGTACAACAATTTCCGTTGTCTTTTCGGCATCCGTGCTGTAGTACGGGAGAATCAGTTGGTCGTCCACTCACGTACTGTACACACACACACACAAGTTTCTTTTGTAACGACTAATCTCTTAAAAGAATACTATATATCATTAAATTGTTTAATTCAACAACGCTCTACCTTAATAGAGTGCATGAAGTTTGTACTGAGTGCTGGTTAGATTTAAATAAAATTTGGATGGTTAAGGGAAACCAATTTTTTTTATCAAACACCCTCAGTAAAGAGCAGAGATTACAAAAAGTTAAAAGTCTTCATATGTTAAATTTAAAAAAAGATATTTTTAGGACTTAGAGCAATAGATCCACTCTGAAATCATTCTACATGATTATCATGAATACATCGATGGCTTAGTACCCAAATATTGTATGTAAACTTTTTATGAAATTTGAGTTATTATATGCAAAAAATAGTTCCTCACTGTTTCTTTATGCTGTATAAAAATGACATTTATATGTACTTCATAAATTTATCAGAAATAATATTTTTGTTCATTGTATGCTCCTGAATCTTATGTACCATTCCATGTTTTAACCTGTTTTTTTCTCGAAAACGCTAAAAGTGAACATACAATATATGTGCACTAAGCCATCGACATCTTGTGCACGATTTCTTTCCCATTTTCGTGAAATACAATTTTCCTGTCATCTACAAATGTTCATCCAATAAAATCCCAAGACTAAAGGAATGAAGATGACCGTACGCTGTGTGAATTTTACATGTTACTCTTCTCTAACATTTGATAATTTATTGTACATAAGCCTAGGTACTTATTACCTGAACCTTCCATTTCGATTTATAACGTTACATTAACACTACAAGACTGCTGTTAACAGTTAAGTGTAAAACGACTAGCACACAAATCGTAAATGGAATATAACTGAATTACAAGTAATCCCAATGAAAACTGATACACTTGTCCATATAGACGATAGATTCTACAGTCCTTTTTGTGAAGAATGACTTATTTAAATGCGACAGAAATCTTGTTACATTCTGCAGTGGCCCAATATCTGAAGATCTTAAAGACTTCTTCGCTAGCAAATATCACCCAAATATAATTGCAAGCATTTGTAACCATAATCCGAGGGTATTACAATGTCAAAGGAATTTTGTTCCGTTGCATCATTGCTTAAATACGATTAACTGATTTGTTGTGCATAGCTTACTAACTGACAGCGATATTATTAAGGGTTAAGATTTCCAGGGTGATGGTGTATGAGCCATTCTCCGTGGATACAATGGTAATTAGTCTTATCTCCAACCAACAAGATTGCAAGGGAGAATTCGGGCAAGAGAGAAACAGATACTGCAGCCAGAGGAGATTGTTTCCAAGCTGAATTCCTGCACGTTTCCCCTCGCGTCTACCGCTTCTGCTAATATCCTGTGTCCAAAATCTAACGTCGAATCTCGGTGTTCAGATGTCGGTGAGAATGCCAATTTCGCCTTCACGGAAACTAGCTTCGAATGAGTTGGGTTATCTTTCTCAATGGCTGACGGCGGCGAGGAAAAGCAATGTTTCTAATGACCTCGTAGCAAACTACCATTCCTTAGTATTCTGTAGAATTTTATGATACTCATTAATGTCAATAATTCTTTCAATTCTCACATTTATCTTTGTCTTTAATCTGTAGTTGATAAGATAGATAGTCACACTATCAGGCATACAAGAATGCGATGGTTAAAAAATTAATTCATTTCATTGATTGATAAAACTATTCGCCTGAGATAAGATTATCGAGATTTGTAGGTGTATTAGTTTTTTTTTTGCTGAGGCAATTTATAAGTGTCACTTGGATGTTTAATATTAAAGGTATTAATTGCATTGGTGCTTTTCAAGAAAATAGTTACAAAAATGTTTGCATATTAACAAAAAGTTATTTCCAACTAGGTACGACTTTTTGAAGTTCTATTAAAGGAACTTAATATTTTCTTCTATTCAACTGTTAACCTTTCACTCTAAATAACTTCAGTAAGTTATTTCATGGCCTGACAGATTTTTGTTGGTCAATGGGGTGACTTAAGAAATATGTATTCTCTTAAATATCTCATGATGTGTTCATAAGAAAACTCAAACTACTTTATTGATTATGCCTATTATGAGTGCTATTATATCGCAGCAGGAATGATTGAATTAATAAATACAGTGCTTTCAAATTAATGCTTTTAGAATTTGCTCACTTTATTTATTATATCTAATAACATAAAAATCAATTTATCAACGAATGAAGGATTGATAATGACAACTTTTTGAACAAAAATCGCTGCTCATTATTACCACAAAATTAAATATTTCTGAAGTTCAGTTATTTACCACCAATACCACTTTTGCTTCTTATTTCTAGACATTTTAATCGCTAAACTACTCAATCGAGTATTTCTATTGTATATCATACTCAATCAACCATCACTCATGCCTGAAAATTGCTTATACAAATTTCTAAAGTTGTACACATTAAAAGAACATAGAAAACCAAAGGATCATGCCAACGATGAATACGAAACGACAACTGAATTGAAAATAAAGGGAGAAATGAATTCGTGACCGAACAAAGCTCGCGGTGTAAGCGCGAACTTTGATTTCTGGCTGGTCAATAACGACAGGAAAGTTCGCACAGGAAGATACTAACAATGTAACCCAGTTTGCAACTTGCGTACTTTCGATTACACCGTCGAAAAATACACCGGCACCGAAATCACGTTTTAAGTATAGTTTCAGAAGTTAGCTTATAGGATCGGCGGAAATATAAGGCGGCGGAAGTGGCGAAACTTGCGTAAAAGAAACTTCCTCGAAAATTCTCCACGAAGCGAACAATCTTATCCTTCTCGAAACGCGGATATTTCTTAACTACTCTCAAAGCCTCGTGCATAAGTATCCGCCGTGTTTATGTGGAATTTTAGGTAAATGGAAACACGCCCGAATATATCCTCATCACCTTTAACTTCTCATCAGCGGAGCATCTGTTCTTAAGACTGCTGTCTAACTTTCTTAATCGTCTTGCTTCGAAGGAGAATGAGAAATACGCACTTCGCGAGGACAGAGTGTTCCATTTTTTAATTTTGTAGAAAGTGGAATGAAACGTAACATAGTTGATTATTGCTTGCCTTTGCCAAATTGCTAGTCCTTTTTCTTAGCACACGTATAGTTTCTCCACTTCATTCATATTATGTAAACTACAGCTGTCGATAAAAATAATAATAATAATAATCGAATTACAGTCCGAAAAACACTTTTAAGATAACAAAAGTGAACCTAAGAAATTTTCAAGTTGGACCACAGGCATATTCGAAATCGTTCTATTTTCTCTTTTGTCAAACGTACCTATAACAAGTGATCAAGTGATTGCATTGAAAAGTTTTCGAATCTACAGATTCTTAAATAAAACACCATTGTTTCTGATTTATACGTGTCGTTTGTTCATACGCTCGACCTATCTGGATTTACCACTCACAAAAGGAAATAGCTTCTGCCAGAAAAAATCTGAAGGAATCAGACCAACTTTCGATGAATAAAGCTGTGATGCTCGTAAAATAGTTTCCCTCGTTCGGAGCTTAAATTACTCGATTCGGGGCAGCACCGCGAGAGCTGCAATAAAGGAACGACATCGTTGACGGTGAAGGGGGACGAATGGGTAAGCATTTTTTAACTGATCACCAAGGCTTTATATCTCGAGGAGGGAATATCGGAAAGAGAGAACATTTCTTTTGGATTATTACCTTATTCAGAAGGTCCTTCTAGTGGAGAGGCTTGCTCGGGACTGATTCTTTCTTTACAACCAGGATCACCGGACTCAAAGGGCAGAAAAGTCAAATTGCCTATAGCTTGGGGTAGGGGTCTCTTTTCTTACACGCACCACGACCAAGAAAGGGAGATGCTCCCTTCGCTTTTCCCCACGGTTCCCCCGCGGTGGAGAGATTTCGTGCCAGCAGTCTGCTTTAAATAATTTCGTCCCGTGCAACGCGGAATTTTATTGGAAGACGCAGTCGTAAGCCCTTCCCTCTTTTCGTCCTTTCTTTCTTTAGTCCGTAATTGATCATAACTCGACGGCAAAGGAACTTTAGCTCATCTGGTGCCCTCCACGGTTATACAGCTTTCCAGATATAATATTCGCGGGCTGACGCGCAGAAATTGACGTTTGCTATTCACCAAATTACATCCCCTTTGGAAACAATTTTACTGCAGCTCCTTTGTACGATTAGTTTCCCCTGCGCGATTTAAAAGTGGTACGGTATACAGTGACTCGTGAATTTCGGATTACTGCTGTTTAAGGGAATTATTAATTCAAGAATTTACTCCAGCGATAAGAATTTCTATCGAACTTTATGAAATTTGCCGCTCTTTATGACGACATGTGAAAACAGTGTTCTCTTTAAATGAATATTAATACCACGACGTGATTTTTGCGCGAGAAAATCCGGACTTTAACTATAAATAGCTGCCATTTTGTTTTAAATTAATATTTCGGAAATTCCCTCCGCGAATCAGAGGATACATTGATATACTAACGAAATCTTTTTTGTTTTTTGATTTTAGATACCCTGGTTCCGAATGGCAGTGCTCACCGCAAAAACCACTTTTTAAAAAGGCTTCTTGGATGTCCATTGTAACTTTATTATAAACATAAATATTTTTCTACAAAAAATTACCAAATGTTCTTTAATTATTGCTCCTTTAAGTGCAAAAAGTTTTGGAAAAATATATGCTTCCGCTTTGCCAAAAAAAATTCACAAACATTCGCCTCTTTTCGGCCGCCTGACTAGTAGCTGTAACTCCTTAAACAATCTCTTCCACGAACTTTTACTAACCAGCTTCCAGAGTTTCTTCAGAGCAACTTCCACTTGATACAAATTAAAGGAGACACATGCTGCAAAAAAGTGGACCCTCGAAACTTTGTGTATATCACTTTATAGCTATAACGAAACATAATAGGGTGCCATTAGAGTCTAATGTGTTTGAAGGTGCCTACGTTTGCGCTTAGGACGCAGCTTACGAACCCGATACAACCTAATTATCGCTCGCTGAGCCGGTGAGCGCGTCTAACCTATTATTTTCAACCGATAGTACGGGGACTAACGTAATTACATAACCATTCCGCTTTTGATGCGGTTTTAATCCAGTTCGCTACACCGAGCCCGTGTCCTTATATCGTTACCCCGCTCGTCGCAACCCATCATTGAAACGAAACAACAAATTTCCAGGGGTGGCTCGCGCCTTTAATAGCAGACGCCATGCTGCACCTGGGCCCCGTGCTCCTGTGTTGATCACTTTCATAACAATTAATTGATCGATACAAAGGATAGACGTTGAAAAGCGTACAACGGTAGTTTAACGATACTAGTGGAATTAATTCAGCAGAATCGTTAATTACGAACACGAAAATAAGGGTAAGGAATTTATTATGAGAATATAATGTTACAAGAAATAACAATTTGGGGGTAGAGTTGAAGCTTCTGTATAAACTTGGGTTATGAAAATGGTTTAGTGTTTGAATGTTATATTAATTTAGGAGAGTTGTGAAATGGTTGTGAAATATTCATTTCTCTAGGTTGATTTTTGGTTCAGAGATAGTAATTCTAAGTGTGAAGGTTGTGAATATATTCTTTTGTAAGGAAAGTGTGGAAAATTTATTGAAAAATAGTTCAAAATCTGGGAAGTAGTGAGATTGTTGTTAAAGTATTAGAAACGTGTGATGTGAAAAGGTAGGACTGGAATAAATACTGTAGGTCTTTCAAAAATTCACAACATTAGACGAAGAACTTATTCACATAATTTTAGAAACAAGAAGAACGTATCTGATCCTTGAATAAACAGTTAATTTGATATTCCACACGTAAGTCTGTCAAAAACCCCTTTCTATATGTCAGTTTTAAATTTCCAGCATTAAGATTTATGTTATCTTCTGTATATATAAATTCATTAGCGTCACAAAGTCGTATTTTTTATTCTACAAATTTGTTTCCATCCAGTCGTGTATTCCTATTACTTTTTCTAATTTAACAGAGAAAATTTAACAGCTACGTGTGTCATTCAGAATTATTTCAGCGGAATGCAGATACTCGTCGCGAAAGTACCGCAATTTCCTCTAACTGCAGAAATACTTTAAGCGGTCTGTAGACGCTCAATATTATTGTGCGATATATTGCACAATATTTTTGCTGTGTGCCCCACACGGTCAATAATATTGTGCAATATTGAATATTGCACAATATATTGAGCGTCTAGCTAGGGGCTGATTATCTTCTTCATTCACGCAATATATTGTATTTTCAATTTTATTGTGCAACCTTCCAATATGATCCACAGACGGTCAATAATATTGTGCAATATTGAATATTGCGCAATAATATTGAACGTCTACAGACCGCTTTAAACGTGGACGCTTAATAATTTTCGTGCACCTACATACGTACGTATACATTCAAAACGTTGAAGCGTTTACTCGTTTGAGGAACTAGAAACACGGTCGAAGTAAATTACGTTAATGAAACTTGACAGTTTCGTTTACTTAAAGTGAAGTTGTTCAGAACTGCGAGAAGGCTGTTTGAATTTAAAAATCTCGAGCGTTACACTTCGAATATTTCCCCTTCGTTTCTTGCTTCGCCAGCAACAGAACCACTTTTAAAATTTTCATTTAAATATTGCGCCGTGCACGAGGAAAAACGGCGTTTTTTAGAATATAGAATAGATATAAATAAAGAGTAATCGACAGATTTTCTCTCTGTAATGCAAATCTGATTACGTTCGCTTAATAGCACTGTGCAATGTGTAAAAGGAATTTGCAATTTCTGTAGAAGACAAAAATATAGGTACACGAATGAGTCATTTAATAATAAAAACAAAAAGAATATTGTTCCACGATAGAATCTACGGGGAAACATACAACAAAGAAACAACAATCGAAAAATGTGTACCGCCCGAAAAGTTTCATTCTTCCCTCCACAGAGAGTAACCCAAATACCTATTCGATTAGCTTTGGCACAGAAAAAAGGATAGTTTAGGTACACACCACTGTATATTATTGCATTTGTATAAAATTCTGTTATTTATGTCGATCGCATATGTATCATTTCATTACTAATTCTTATCACGACCAACTTGACAGTTTCTCTGATTCCATAGTTAAGATCCGCACAAAATATTTCCGTTTGTTGCGTCGATTGATTCATATTGTATACTCATGCATTTTCTATTTTCCTCTGTCTCTCTTTCTTAATGTGCTACCGTTTCTCTACCTCACTTGTAATTAATTGTACCAAAGGGTTGTCAAACCCGTCTATTGTAATTAAATTAAATTAAATTAATTGAAAACAAATTCCTGTGCACGATTAAACCTTCACGGCGGGTCTTTAACTTAGCAAAGGAAGTTTGTCGAACCTTACCTGTCTCCCACCTATACGAACCGTGACACTTGCCGTTACTAATGAGTCTCCCTCTGAAGGGTGGTTCGTAAGAGCGACTCCGTAATGATCGTTTATCCAAGTGCTCGGACGTAAGTTTCTACAAATTGACTTGGGAAAGGAAGAAGGAAAAACCACGACGCGGACGAGCGAATGGACGAAAGAATGCAATAATAGAAAAGGCGTGGGCGTCCTTCAAATGTCAAAGCAGAGCAACCGTTGGGCTCGCAATTATCTTTGGGTTTTCGTTAAAGATGGGAATAGATATATATCAGGTTGGAACTCGGCTTGTGCGCGCTCCCTCTCATTAAGAACTCTTAAAGACACTTAACCCCTTTTCGAATCTTCCATTTCTACCGCGATTATCGGTTCGTGCTCTCAGACCCAGAATTATCGAAGATTCGGAAGCTTGGATCTTTTTTCAAATGACCGGTACTTAACGAAGTTCTGGAACAGCGGCGTACGGTGAAGATCGATTTTATTAGAGGAACGGGGTGTTCCGGCTGCTTGTTTGGGTTCGGCAACGTGGAATTTTACGGCGATTACATTGGTGGAAAATATAGTGGGAAAGGGAACACGGTTCGCCATTACATCTTAATGGGACAGAGGGGTCACAAATCTTTGGCTAACGAGTGCCCTGACAAGCGGAGCTGGCTGGAACAGTGGAGGACGCCTGCGACAGGTGGTAACGTATGAGCAGTACAGCAGGAGTTGCTTTAAACTTGTTCCGATGTGTTGCTCTTGCGACACGTATCGTTTAGAAAAGAGGGAAATAGTCGATGTAATGAGATAATGAGACGTAGACTGATGGAACTCTGTTTAGAAAGACTTTCCTTGTGTCTGGAGATACTATAAATTGGGCTAGTTCTCGGCTAATGGAATAGCGTGGAAAATGCTGTGTAATATTCTTCTAAAGCTATTTCAACTGATTGTGATTGATTAATCTTTGGAAATCTCTTATTGTTAGTTTGCTACTTAGTTCTGAAAGTTACTGAGTCAAAAGCAAGCCTTTGACAATTCGTGAAACAGAATTTTTTAAAACAACTCACCTCTGGTTATTCAGCTACAGTTATTGATACTGCATAAGTTTAAGGACACGTACCTGCAACAATAACAAAGTGCATGATTAGCATAAAATAAAGTGCGCAATATTGTAATTGTAAGTTAGATATTCATGTGAACCTAGATATCCCTGCTAGGGTTTAGACAAAAACCGACTTTTAAAAAGCCCCATAATCGAATTCCACTATTCCCAAAACACCGGTTTTCAATTTTTCACAAAAATATATAATTAAAATAGTAAATAAATATTTGTACTTATTTTAACAATGTTCAGTTTCCTTAATATTTATGGAATTACAAAAATATAACAAAATAAAATATTCTCTATCTATACAAAACAAAATAAATAAATAAAACTTAAATTAACTAAAATCCGTACAATTTTTGAGTTTATTTAATATTTATGGATCTACAAAAATATAACACAATAAAATAGCCTGCATACAAAACCAAATGAAAAAAAAAAAAAATAACTAAAATCCGCACACAATATAAATCTTTTACAGTGGTACCAAATTATAAATCTTTATTCCATTTAGTATTTTTCTTCAGAAAATATGAACTCATGAAGATTAGTTTTACAGTAATGAGTAAACTGGTACCTACTACAATATGCTTGTGTCCGAGACGATTTCAAGTCGAAATGTTAAGGTTTCTAATTAAATAATTAATTTATTCCTACATATTAACTCTAGTATATAAAACCGGGTTTTTAAATTTAAAAGTGGGTTTCGAATTTTACAAATTCGAAAATAAAAACCGGTTTTTAAACCCGGTGTTTAAAAATCGACAAACCCTAATCCCTGCTATTTGATTTGCTCTGAATGGGAAAAACATGATTCTTTTATCGTTTTAGATGGTATACTATTACGAACAGGTTAAGGGTAAAGGAAAAAGGATGTCAGATATATCCTCCAAGAGTAAATGAGAAAATATTATCACAAATTGTCAGTGATAGTATTCGAACGTTCGACTATTTGACCAGCATCATTCACTAAATGACAAAAACACCTACGTAGACTATAAACTTCATACATACTCGTACATCATTAATTGATCACTCAAGTTTTATAATACATTGTGCATCGTTATCATGTAAATTAAAAATAAACGTATCTAGTGTCTGAACATTAAAAATTAAACAAAAATTCAAGTTTGCAAGGTTAAAGCACGAAAGTACGAAGTTGTGAACCTCATTAGAAGTTCATTCTGCACCCTCAAAATTATTAAGTCATATAATATTACATAATTAATTAAAAATAATTGCATTTTCAAGTGACTATCTGCCTGAAATAAATCAATTATCTAAATGAATGTTCTCCGATTAGGTCAGATAGTCAAAGTCCTGCCGTTAATCAGTCTGAAAAAACGAATATATTCACGACAGGCTATAATCCAAACAAAAAAGTGCGTCTACTGTCTATGGAACGATGGTGAACCCTTGAGCTGAGAACCTGACGCGACAGCTGCTACCTTTGTGGAGCCGGCCTTGTTTAAGGACCGATTTACACAGGTATTAGCGTGTAATGGGAACTAACTATGCCCTGGCCGTTCCTTTTATCAAGCCCAACGGCAATTTAACACGGTTCTAACTGCCTGAAATTGGTGGTAGATCCTACAGAGAAGCCTTTCTTCCCTCCCTCTAGAAGAGTCAAAATAAGAACTTCATAGGAACACCGACGAAACTCTTTAAAGCCTATACGTCTCACACTTTTCAACTCTTTTCATTTCGCTGTTCGTTCTTTATGACTGAAAAATTACAAAATTTCAAAGAAAGCTTGAGAACATTTTTAATATAGGAATCTCCGAATGTTAATGAAACATAGCTTGAAAGAGCTGCCCATTCCGTTTCATTCCATAAATGACAAAGTTAAAGAATCAAAAATGAGTGGAAACCAAGGATCACATAACAAAGTGCAACGTCGAAATCGCTAATTGTTGCAACGTTGCAATAATCTACGTTTCTTCGCGTCAATTTAATCTTTAAGAGTTATAAGGATGTCTCCAGGGTAGCTAATACATACAAAGCTAACCTAAAGTCCCATGAATTTTCAATCGCGTCACAACTGACAACATCAACCATTAGAGTCATTAGACACTTTCCAAGCTCTCGTCAGATTTTCCAAACACATTCGCATACCGGTCCACCTCGTTTTATCTTTGTTAAACGACGGCTATCTCTTGCAAGTGAATATACCCGAAGCACCAGTGCCGCGCCGCAAAAGTGTCCCGTGTGAAAAGGCCCTTAGAATCGCATCCCGTGCAAAGGAGTCGCGCGCAGAGCCAGCTCGAACTTCGCCGGGGTAACTAGAATTCCCCGAAGCGTCATCTTTAATCCACGAAATCGTTTACGTCTAGGTAAGTACGTAGAAGGGAAGAGATACACGGTCGCATTTTTCTCCAAGTCTTATCTAGAATCTTGGCGCCGCCGGCCTGGACGGCGAGGCGGAGGCAGCTGCGGAGCGCAGGAAGAAGAAGATGAAGAAGAAGTGGAGGAAGAGAAGCCCCGGACGAGGAGAGGCCGAAGACGAAGGGGATCCTAGAAGAAATTACTCGCTGGGAAGACGACAAGAGGGGGGGGGGGGGGTGGAGAGTAACGGTGCTACAGTGAATCGCGGCTTCTATAAAAATTACCCTCCGGCCTGTGGGCGAAGTGGGATGCCAGCCGCTGCGAATTGGATTGAACGTATCCATCTTTCCTCACGGGAACTGTCCACGCGCGCCGTCTCCCATCGGGCACGCCATTTAATAACCATGCCTTTGTTGCGACGGAACCACGATTATAGTAGCTGCAAGAGATATGGCGAGTTTGTAATATCGGTGGGTCGTTAAATGAAACATGTTTCGAGGATCGTTTCCAACGAATTGACAGAAATATTGGAAGATAACGACCCGGAGGTCCTAAAGCCTCAGTCAGAGCCACTATGTCAGTATACATACCATCGCTCGATGGTTTAACTTACAACCTCGATATGTAGAGCTAGTGGCGGACTGAGTCTGAAAATATTGGTTGCCAGGAGACAAATGGAGCCCACCCGTAATTATAAATTTTAGTGTAGAAGTTAATTAACTAAATCATCAATTTTACTTGCATAGAGTTATAATATTGGAACTTCTAGTATATTTTCAAGCTACTAAAAGGTCATTAACATTTTTAACATATTGTCTGATGTTTAAGGGGTCCCACTTGCCATCGGAGAAGCTGACACCCAGGCCAGTCTGCCAGTGTTTGGCATAGCTTTTCCAGCTACTATACGACTACACCATTATCTATTCACAGGACAGGATCCTCACTTGTGTCAACAAGAATTGGCCTTCTTCACTGGTGTTATACCACAAGGGATTGAAAATTCCCAACTGTTTGCGCTTTGAAACCGTGAAGGGGTGAACCTTGTAACGGTCAGAAATAGAACAAAACTATAAATACAATATATTTTCAGGTTTTAGGCTTTATCACACTGCCAAAACAAAATATAGTTATATTAAGAAAACGAAAAAACGCGATAACCTTAAGGGCGGATTTCATCCCCTCGGTGTGATTTTCTCTACATTCGCAACAGCTTTCATTAAAATCAGAATTTTCGGGTTGGGAACGTTTCCTTGTTAGCTAAGTACGAGGATTTTCCTACATCGTAACGCCACCTTCTGCCATCGCACAGCCACCCTCATGGCACGCGAAATCGGCGAGAGGTAATGAGAAGGTGGCTCAAGCTATTCGCTAGTGGAAAATACGAAGCACGAAGTACTTGGACTGCAGTCTCGCGAGAGGAAGAGCGCTAGCTCGCGTATTTTCAGAATCGAGTATGTATTGAGTATGAATAATCGGGGGAAAATGGGGGGTGGAATTGATGTAATATGCTACTTAGAGTGTGTCATAGAAGATGTGTAACATGATCCTTTGGTGGTAGTGATTGTGAAATGTGCGACCATCTTGATGGGGGTAAGTCTGTGTTGGTGTAAAATGTGTCGAATGTGCTCTTTGGTAATATTTTTATTGCATGATAAAGCGTCAAGAGAATTGTTTGCTTTATTTTGTTTGTTTAGATGTTGAACTATCAGTGCCCAACAATTATTTGAAATGCGTTTCTATTCTTAATTGTTGATAGTAGAATGTGTTACTGTTCATATTCCACTGTTTCGACCATTTCAGTGCCTTTCTTTGCTAGCGAATAAAATTGAGTTTTATAGTAAGACTAGCAAAATAGCTGTGCTTGAGTAGGGTAAAGAGTGGTTGGCCACCTGACCGTGATTGGCCCTATTTTGAGAAATAAAAGAATATAACGAAATACCAATGTTATGCTTCTTTTAATGAACATATTCATATTCCTTGTACTTTTTTGCTTCGGATGTAATCAATATTTCTCCACTCATTATATACTGTGATCATATTTAAAAGTAGATAGGATGACTCGGCTTTGCAGCTTGAAAATTACAGCTATTCAATCAAAAATCATAAGAGTACAGTTGAAAGTTTTCGAATATTTTAATGTATTTGTGATATTTATATCTCTCATATTCTGTATATATTGATAAATAAAGGTTAAAACTTTATAAAAAAATTATTTATTTGTTAAAATTATACATATATTATGAAAATTACGGGGGGCCAACAACTGTCATATGAATAATGTTGAATGGCAATAATTGGCCGGGTGGCCGGCGACTATTTTATAACCATGATAACGGTAAAACTGTTATTGGCTGCCTATTCATTCGCGGTATTGAAACGGTTATTTTTAAAAAAGATTCAACATCGACATAATTATAGTACAATTAAATAGAAAGAAGAAGTACTATTAGGTATGTTACATTGTATAGTTATATTTTAAGTTTCTTGTGATTTGAATTTTAATTGGTGTATTCAAATTCAATTTGATTATTAAATTTATTTAATTAAATTGGAACTAAAAATGAAATTTGATTTAATTAATTGGATTATTCAAATTTAATTTGATTACTGAATTTATTTAATTAAATTGAAGTTAAAAATTAAATTGTGTTTACTTAGTAGGTAAATTGTAGAAATTTTAAAGTTTTTAGTAGAACTGAATTATCCTACAGTAAAAAATGCCATAAGTAAAAAAAGGTGATAAATATGGGAAAAAATATACAGATGAACAAATCATACAAGCATACATAAGATATATCCATTTTTATTGAATAATTTTAATCCCATTTCTATCATCAAATCATATAATATTTTATTTTAGGTTGTGTCAAATAGCGGCCAATCACTGTCGAACCGATCGGACAACTACTGTCACGACCATGCCAATAACTATATTTCTTCGTAGTCAACACATTTTTTATATATTTCTATAAATTCTTGCTTTTCTTTTTATAAACTCTATTTATTTTTAGATTATTAGGGCTTTTTCGAACTTATTTATATTGATTTTCATTTCAAATTGACTAAATTCACATTTATAATTCACTATTTATGTGACACTCTTATTTAAGTGGCCAACCATTGTACTCTTTACCCTACAGTAGAATAATTAAAAGGAATTACTTTTATGCCTGCCTTTTAAGTAATTTTTGTAAAGTAACCTTTGTTTAACAAACATTTATACATGAATATGTTGGTTTTTATCCATCTGTGTGGGTAAACTTTGTAAGTATAAAACAAGTGGATATTTAATCGGACCTAAGAGCACAGATGTGCAAAATTTTTGTTTAAATCAAGTTTCGAATAACGAATGAAAGTTAAAAAAATATTTATTATCGTGTGTCGAATAAAGTTAAAGTTAAAGTTGAAAAATGTATTTGACGCTGAAGTTGAAACTGAAAATTAACTGTACTAGTCGAATAATTTAAAGTTAAAGTAACTTTTATTCGACCCGTTATTTAAATACCTTTTTATTTAGTTAATGCCCAACTCTGTATAAGAGATACTAACGAGTCCGAGAAAATACATTTCATCACGTTGGAGATGGAGTTTCAAAAAATCCCTTCTTATCGTGCACCTACGTCTTAAAAGGAATTTACTCTCCGAATTTCATGTTTCTAGGCTCAGCGGTTTGGGCTGGACGTTGATGAATCAGTAAGTGCCACAAAGATTTTGTATCTATAGAAAATAGATGACTGACTGGATTCTCAATTAATCCTTCATTTAATGCGTGCACAGAACTTCCACTAATTTGACTCCAAAAATTACTACCTCTTCGCAATAATAAAAAATTCCATTTCGAAGTTGACTTATATTCACGGTAGAAGAATCGGACGAGCTTTCCAGCGTGTCACTTGAAGCGTTAAGATTTGAAGTTGTCTTGACGATCGCTCTCCAACACGGTTGCCACGATATTGGAAGATGATCGACATTCGAATCCATTATCCTGCTGTCACGTCGAATCAAATTATAGATTTCCCGTCACACGGATTCCTCGATCAGCAGCGAGTACCGCTGGGAAAGAATGACACGCAAAAAGTTCGCAAAATAAGCCGATTTCGCTAAAATTCGCTGACACTGACCACTCACGAGAATCTCACGAAGACAAACTGTCTACAATAATAACACACCCAGAATATTTAAATACATAGTACCCGTAGTATTCGTAAAAACGAACGTCTGCTTAATACATTCGCGTACCGATGGTTTAGTCCCGGCGCACAGTGGCCGGGACCGCTCGTAATTCCATTTTGCAGTCTGGAACGGATTGTTTTTTCCTTCCGCCCTAGTTGCTGAAACGGGAAATTGCTAAAAACGCTAGGATATTGTGAAACGTATCGAATGAAATACGAGCCGCGTATAACTGTGAAATACAGAGCTGGAGCCTTCGCGAACAAGAGGGGCATTATTCCTTTTACACACGCCCGATTACATACAATGCACGTTCTTGCGTTCCGCCGGCAGCATGGAAACGGTGGCGCGACTGAAAAATGAATAAACCAATTAGCCCGATCGGTTGGACTCTCCAAGATACGGATTGTTTCTGGTCTAGGCGGAAGAAGAAACGGAACAACCGCGATGCAGCTTATCAATTATTTCGCGGGATCCACTGTCCGCGCGGTATCGATCATAAAACGCGATACGACTGGGACGAATTGGATCCCGAAAGCGTCGATAAAAATTCCACGTTTAATTTCAGAGGCAGAAGCGTTTGGATTGCGGCAGTTACTGGACCAACGCGCCGTAGAGATATCGGTATAAATTATAACGAGGTTCTGTGAAAAAAAAAGAACAGAACGAGGGAGGGAGGAAAAAGAAGGGAATTTAGCAATCGAAAGTATGAGGAACAAGCAACGGCAAGAAACGAGAATATAAGGTGAGGCCGGATAACCTTTACTATTCCCCTAGGTTATCGATCTCCCTGGTCTCGTTCTACTTTATTTTATAAACCTTATTTAGGATTAATGATGCGGGGAAGGAGAATACCGCAAAGATCGATAGCATCCACTGGCTTCGTTACAGCCAGATATTTCCCTGGCTAACGAATGGTTATTCTCCTTTATGAATCGTTCTCGGGGACGATGTATCCGAGCGATAATATCGAGAGCCTTACATTCTCTTATTATTATGGCTTTTTAATTACTTTATTCTGTCATTCGGTGGCTTATCTTATCGTTTCGGTGGAATGAAAATACGGGTGAGTTGAGGAGTGCATAAATGGAACAAAGAGTCGAGGTGGATATCGAAGGGATGAGAATATTGGCTTTGGAGTTTTCTTTGGGTATGCTAGAATGGGTATTGATTTGTGTAGTAATATATTTCAGTAATAATGTTTGCTGAAATTTAAAATAAGGCGAGAAGAATATTTCATATTTAAGGTAGAAGATTATTAGTATATCTTCTTTATGATTGTTTGGATGACATTTCTGATTTACTTTTGACTAAAAGGAATATTTTATAACTCTCCTCCCAAGTTTAATCTTAACTCTATTTCAAGTATTCCAGAATAGATAGCCAATCCTTTGCAACATATTCCATTAAGGGGTAATGCCACTGTAGAGCCTGGAAAAGCAGCCTGATTTTGAGAATTCTTTATGCGAGTACAGTGAATGGAATACAAAATCTGTTTGAAAGCCTTTATTGTACATACCTTGATGTATGATCACAATTTCTTTTAATATTTTTAATACAAAATGGCGGCGTCAAAGCTCAACAAAGAAGCTTCTTCTGAAAAACAATGCTCCGCATTGTTTGTTTGTTCTACCTAGAACAAAAAACGGAAAAATTTTTAGTTCTATATAAGATTATCTCAGGAAGTACACGTGGAAATTAAGAAATACTGATTTTTGTAAGAATGGTGAGAAATACTGAGTTTTGTAAGAATTTGTTAAAACGTTTTGGTCAATCACACACCATTCATACAAAAAACAGTATTTTCTAATTTCCTCGTATACTTCCAGAGATAATCTTATATAGAATATTTTTTGTTCTAGGTCAAAATTTGAAGGAGAAATCTTTCCGGCCGCGGAACACTGTTTTTCAGAAGAAGCTTCTTTTGTTCAGCTGTGGCGCCGCCATTTAGCATTAAAAAAAATTAATAAAAATTGTGATCATACTTCAAGGTATATACAATAAAGGCCTTCAAACAGATTTCTTATTCCATTCACTGTATTCGCATAAAAAATTCTCAAAACCAGGCTGCCTTTCCGGGGTCAACAATGGCATTACCCCTTAACCCTGTCACGCTAGGTCAAAACGGCCCACGATTTGGATTTGAGGCAAAATATCTGAGGCATCATAAAAAATGTAATAAATTCCAAATATATTTATTTCATTATATGTTGTGTTTACAGACAATAAAATCTTTAAAACTAGTTTAATTTTACGACCGATCAAAGTAGAATGGCCCCATAAACACCATGACCAGAAACTAAGCAACTCGTAGGTACTATCCACGTCTGAAAGTACAATTTCTTTTCCCGCTGTGCAACGTTCGGTATACCTCCCACTGTCATTAATTCGGTCACGACTCGACCAGAATTCTTCTGCATCTTGTGGAAGTCGCTGTTCTCCCGCCTCACGTTCAGCCACGTACGTATCTGATGGCCCTTGGAACGAAATCAAAGGCTCACGCGATATTCTCTTATATTCTTCAATCCGGGTCGTGAATCGCGGCGAGATAAGAGGGCAGAGGGGGGAAAAGGGCGATCGTTATCGAACAAAGAGACAGGGAACCCTTTGACTTCGGAATGTTATCGCGGGAAACAAAGTTCCTCTGGAAAGCGTAGCTCATTCGCCCAAGGAAAGGACGGAGCTGTGTCTCTCTGCGGGACGCCAAACAGTTCAGATTCAACAGATACGGGATATTAAAAGCGACATTTTCTTCCTCCCCGCGATAACTTCGATTTGCAACGGGGTCCGTAAGCGGGGGCTCGTGCAGATAGAAAGTCCAGATCGATGGATAAAATGTCGGAAGTCTCGGCACCGTTGCAAGGCTTTTACGTACGGCCAGGACAGGTGGGCTTCACCGTTATGTGAAAAAGCTGTCGATTCCGTTAGACCCGGTGAAATTAGAGGAAGCGAAAGTCCGTTAATGGATTATCGTGATCAGGTTGGCCGATTATTCTCCAGGTCGACAGCGCATCGATGTGTGTTATCCCTCTAACGTTTCACTAGCCAGTAATCCGAGGCTAAGCACGTGAAAGCATATACGAGCGCTCGCCTTTCTGTTACTGTTTCGTACGTTGTTCCTGTTTTGATAAATTATTTTTACCATTTCTGGACTAGTTACGGCATTTATAACTTTTATGAAAATAATCGTTTTACTTGGGCATTCATGGACATAAATTGGCAACTCTGCTTCAACTGAATATAAGCACATACTAAATGCTGAGATTATGAGAGGTATTTGAAATTACATTTTGTCGTGGGGAATACGATGTTTCGAAGGATTATTATTTATGTGAATGGAGCAATCACTAGGTATAATATATGTATAATAATGTGTAAGTGTTTGTAATGGTTGTTTATGTTTAAGGGAATAAATATTTTGAGAAAAAGTTCATTATTCGAATAGCTAGCATATGAAAATTCTGTTTATTCTGAAGGCTGAGCCACTGCAGGCATTTGTACGCAAATAATAATACTGTTATAATAATCTTTATTTTGTTTTTTATATAATTGAAAATTGGGGTGAAAATTAAGTGGTCACACAAATTAGTACGCATATAAAAAATCGTCTCTGTACATCTACTTACGTACTGTGAATTTCCAAGGTGAATATCCACAACTACAATTACTGTTTTTTTCATTATAAATTTTGAAGCATACATTCCTTGAAACCTTTGAACTCCTCTAAACAGTAATCCCCATTAAAAACTTTAAAAAAGTAAAAAAATTACGTTAAGTACATGAAAAAGTCTAGGACGGAAAAGAGTATTATAAAATAAATCACAAAAAATAGAAGATAATAATAATTACATCATAAAAAAAAAACATGAAATCAAAATGAGCTGCAAGTACAGAAAGATGCTTTGTAATAATCACGGACATTTTAATAATGTGAAGATAAAATGTAACATCCAGACTTTTGCCTAGATTGGTATGAAGTAATTTGAATTTTTAAGCATATTGAAACAAATATGAACCATCCATGTCCCAAATTGAAAGTTTAATATTCCGTTAAGGTAGTATTGAATATATGATGCATATACGTGAATAACAAACTGTTAGAGATTCAAGCTGCTGTAATAAATATTTAAATTATATCAATAGTTTAATTAAATGAAAATATTATTTGCTCTCTATAGAAAGACACAGATATCAGTATTAAGTACCTTACAATTTAATCTTTGAAATCGTGTTCATTTGTTGCATAATTTCACTCGTTTCCTTTTTGTACACTTTCTCGCACGCGTTTTAAATTGATTCTTTCCGTTTATGATCCCGAGGACGAACCTAAATGGACGTGCACTCGTTCGTGCTATCCCGAATAGCTTTGCAGGACGAAGTAGCTTGAATATTCAGTTTGCGATGTTTAAGTGTCCCCGGAAGTTTGCATTTCTTTCATGCCATTGAATTTTAAGAAGTGCATTTCTTACAAAGAAAATGAACTAAAACCGGAAATATGGGGGAGACCTGCGAATATGTATACCACAAGGCTTCGCAAGATTTTGTTCAAAATGTTATTAAAGTATTTTCAAAATCACGAATAATTTATAAGTATGCAGGAATGAATTAGCCTGATGTGAAAGCGCAGCCACAGAAGAGGATCGGTGCTTGCAATTGTCGCATTGCACTTGCTTCAGAATGTACCTACATCTGTTATTCCTGGGGACTCGTGCTTTCATGCATGAGCTTGTTGTCAATTTTAACTTGCTCCAATGTTGATTACTTGATATTCGCCGTGTAAGACTTTTAGAGATGCAAACATTTTCTTATCGAAATTAATTTTTTGCCATTCTTGCATGGATATCTTTGAAATGTTAAAGATAATCATTGCTATATTTTTCAATTATAGTTTCATGTAACAGAAATGTCGAGTAAGCTTGCTTAGGCATCTATACCTATTAAAAAATTTTATATAAATTATTTTGCATCGTATTTGTCTCGAAATTGGTATGCATAAAGATTCTTAAGGTGGAATCAGACGGCACGTAAATCAGCGATCTTTGCGCGTGAATCGCCGAACCCACGTGCCGTAAGTTCGGTCATGGATCGCCGAGTCGTGCTCGCCAAGCCGAATCGCCGAACCTGGGCGAGCCGAGCAAGCTCGCCGATTCACGTGCCGTCTGATTTCATTTTTTTTGTGTCTATTTATGTATATTTTAGTATAATAGCATGCTTTTTGAGTGTAACATGAGGTACTAAGTAAGCTGCATTAATGATGAAAATAAATACGTGAGCATAATGTTCACTGTGTCTTTGTTACATGACCCAGATTTCTGTAACTCCCGATTTTCTACAATGTCTGACAAGTGTCGTCTAGCCGCAACTTCGGAAACATATTACTCATCATTGTATGAGCAGAGTTTCCATTTTAGGATCCAAATTTGTACAAATCTTGTTCGCCGCATTATTAGAATAATGTACGTCAACTCACAAAACAGGATAGAGAAATGTCATAGAAGATCAATCAAAATTTGAATGCCTTTATACGCCTATCCAAACTCTGAATATGAAAATTCGTTACTCGAACAGTAAGTACCTATTCTGAATTCTTTTTTCAGGAGCAATTAATTTACAGATGTATCTCCAGTTACATTTAGCCTACATAGGGTTGAAATCCAGCATCCTGTAATTAGTAGCAGAAGCTGAAAAGTGTAAGAGTACATGAAAAATATGTTGAAAATGTGGAATAACACATTTGAATATTGAATATTCATTAGCATCCATTCGCGGTTGAAAATATAGTAAAGCTGCGAATAAAATAAATTCTTGTGCAAAAATGTATTGAAATTCTACAGCACCTTTTTTCAAACGAGGCTGTATGTTCGAGGAAATCAAGATTGATTATCATGAAAACAAATCCGCATTCGAAAACAAATTATTCCAATTCGACTTATTTTTTTGCACAAGGATTCATTTTATTTACAGTTGTACTATCTTCCGATTCTACCAATTGACCAATTGAATTCTACCTATGTGATTCTTTTTGAAAACAAAGTCTCAAATCAAAAAGTGGTGTCCTATATTTTTTACTTATACCTTCGCATATGTAAAATCATTAGTATTCAGCTAATTCCTGTAATCACGAGACACCGTGATAGCATGTACTGTAATCATCTCAATTTATATATTTCTTACCCCGTCTCCAAAAAGAAAATAAAAGACCACAGGTTCCAGCTACCTTTTCCTCAAGCTCCAAGCGAACTTCTTACTACCAGTCTCCGAATTAAAAGCATTGGACCCACGTATTCGATCTAACGTTAACAAAATCCATTCTCAGTAACCGCGACATTCTCACGAACTCCCTGAAGACGGGAAAAGGAGACGTTAAGGGGAATCGAGGACACGCGAGCGGCAGACGTTAATTTGACTATCGTGCGGGCCACGGCTACGTGCCGCGATCACGATTCCCGCCAACGATTCGGGGAACCTGTCTGCGAGTTATCGTAACTGCGAAATGTTGATTCCAGTCTCCTTGCTGGCTCTGCTAAGCGATCCGTGCGCTTTCCCGACGCGCAATTTTGAACGTCGCACCGTCGACTAAGCACATTTGCAAGCCAACCGCATTATGATATTCCTATGTTCGCGAGACGCGCCCCAAGCGGAAGACACCGAACGCCGAGCGCAAGGAGATGTGACACACTCGTCTTGTTAGCGGTACAAGATGTCCTCATTATCGCGACTGACGGTGATGACGATGCAGCCGCGACCGAAAGCTGCGCGAATTCCGAACTACTCGGCGCGACAGAGAGACGGAGATGGACTCCTCCTCCCCTCCTCCCCCCCCCCCCCCCCCCCGAGGAACGTTGACGAGACGTAAGAAAGAAAACCGGAGTAGAAAAGATCAAAAAGCGGCCAGGAGAAGAGCCGTGAACTCGTTAAAGCAACCTCGTTTTCGAGGGCCGTGCAACACAACGCCGTGCGCATTCTTGAAAACTCGATTCTTCTTGTTTTTCGCCCTTTTTATTTCGTAAATCACGTATCGCCGCCTCTTTCATTTTCACCCCTTTAATTGCAAAAATAATGACGGGGTTGCTGGATATTCGCAAGCAGGTCTTGCGGATGGAAGTCGGGCGGAAGTGTATTGGATTTGGATGTTGGATTTGATTTAGTTGGAAATGTTCCATTTGGTATTTGATGGTAAATGGAAATAATTTTCAATCTTCCCTTGGGATTAATTGGAATTTTTTTTGATAATACATAGTCAGTGTTGGGCACACTTACTCATTTCCCCCAGAAAATGCTTGCTACTAGTAATATTCGTAGAAAATATTGCTTACATTATTCCCTTTTTAACTGATTGGATTACGAAGTGGTGAAATATTTTTTAAGTCTTTCATGGTATTGAATTATTTAAGACTAATCGATTGTGAGGTTTCACGTTGAAATCTTCGTATACCTACGTGCTTCGATTTCACCTACTGGAGTAGGGAAAATTCAAGTAGTCGAGTGTTCGTAAACATGGCCTTAAACTGGGAAGCATCATCGAAGGGGAGAAAAGTAGATGTGCTCGATAGAACTATACGATGCCTCGAAGTCGACCCTTCGGATACTCACGTCTGCTTTTCCCTTTACCTTTTTTCTTTTAGAAGGTAGAAGCCGGAAGGTTCAACAGGCCCTTAAGAAATTTCTCGGAAAAATACTGCCTCTTATAATATAATAAATAGGACGTTATTACTTAACTTTTATTGAAAATTATAAGTAAATAAAAATTATAAGAAAATTGATTGTTAATTTGCCTAACAACAGCTAATATATAACATAACATTCATACCATCGGTGTTAATCATGTCTACAGGTAATTTCTGTGTTCCGTTTTTGGTACACGTAATCTGATTAGTCGAAAAGATGGTGTTCTTCACTTTTTGATCCCTGCACAGCAGTGTGAATGCATAACAAAACTTTGCATCAGGCATGACATTAATAAAATAGAGGTATACATATATAACCGACGAGTGATTACCAAAATATTATTTGACCATAAGAAGAAAGCGAGCAAGTGTCGAGAATCCGAAGATCAAATGCAGTCAAAGCAACTTTTTAGATGCATTAAGAAAAATAAAAAAATGTTAAAATGGCAGACTTTTGAAGAAGATGAAGCGCTCTGATTTGAGACTGAAAAAGGATTTTCCCCAAAATCGGAAAAACTTCTTTAAATATAAAAGGAACCGTAATTAAGATGCGGCAATAAATCTACTTCCACAGATAGCCACATTCATATAGATTAGGAATCTATTTTCCTTTTTTTGTGTTCAGATAACACTTACAGTACTTTCGTCAACGCCAGGACCACCCGATTATTTTTCAAAGCTCTCTCTATATATGCCATGTTTTTTTCACTCTCCCAAAAAAAATCAGAACAATAGTTCAAGATACAATAAAACAGCCTGCCAAACCTGAAATTAATTTGTCGAACCGTTTTTGTACAAAAAATTCACAAAAATACACCTACTTTTCGGCCCAACAAGGCGCAATCCCGCCTTAAAATACAAAACAGAGTAAAGAAAAAGAGTAAAATTATGAATAAAAGAATAGGTGTATGGGGAACTGAAAAGTCTATTTATATTAAACACGTTCGAGTAATATAAACATTACACTACCCAACGTTCACACGATCAGATTTGAATAATCATGGAGGAATGCTAGAAAAGGAGCTGATTCACTAAAAAAACGTCACAGTTCACGTTGCTGTATAAATATATAAGCATCTAACGGACAGAGCATCAAATATGTATGTAAGCCGACGTTCGTCGAGGGCTTCGTCGTCCGGCTTAAGGGGTGGGCTCTGGCAGCGATAAGAATTAGGGATGGTGGAGGGAATATCATAATACTCGTAAGCCGTGGGACACATTAAGAGGATCATATCGTTCGCGTTCAAGATCGGTAAGACGTTTCAGTTTGATCCGAAAGGCGAGAAGGTTGCTCGTATCGTGCTTACGAGCAGAGGGGAACCTTGGCAGTGGGTGTAGGTAGAATGGGTGTAGCTGTCCAGATGACGGCTCGTCTCCTATAATGCGATAAAGGGTGTCGTATCTACTTCTAGCCTATCTTGTTCAGTTAAAGGTGACCCGATCGGTAATACACCTATGCACAGAGGGCGATTAAAAAGAAAGGGTCGAGATTTTGGGATCGCATAACACTGGGGAATACTGGACCAATATAATAATACCTGGGTAACATTTGTAAATTGTAGCACAGTTTCTGTAGATAAGTGAACACGTGGTAAAATGAAGAATATTTATACGTGGGAATAAAATACTGAGGAATGGAAACAGACGAAATTTATTTTGGAGTATAACTATAAAGAACATATGAATAAGAATTGCTAGAGCTATCTGAGAGAGCAGATACAGTGACGAATATGAAATAACGAATTTTTCAGTGGGCAGAATAGCAAGATAGGATGATAAGTGATTACATTAAATTGTAATGGGAGGAAAGCCTATTGGAAGATAGCTAGGCAGGCCAAGAATAAGATAGGGTGACAGAAATGCTATCAGTATGGCAGGCTTATGGCCTTTAAGATACGAATACGATATGGAAACACTATTGTTTGTTCTAAAACGAAAGTGAATTTTGTCTATGAAATTAAAATACAACCAGGGTTATCGCGCTGATAGTAATACCAATAACAACTGTAGTAGGCTCGCGTCGCTGCAGACACAGCGTTGCCAGACAAGCGATGCGAGGCACAGCGTTGCCAGACAAGCGCTGCGAGACACAGTGTTGCCAGAGAAGTGTTGCTAGGCAGTTGGCCGGGAGAACTGCGTGGCCGAGGCAGTCTGCGTCGAACCGAGTAGCGAAACACGTTATCTGTACACCTCTATTGTAAAGAACTTAAGAATATATATATCTATTTCACTATTAACGCCACACATCCATAGTAACTGTAAAACATAAATATAAATATTGTCTCTATTTCTTCCAAGCATAATATTAAATTCACCGTTGTCAATATACTCACAGTTTATGATCCCTATAGTGAAACAACCTTCTCTATCTGTCGAACATACAATCTTACAAATAACATACGCATGAATGCCATAAATTAATACTTGATTCCAATAACCTCTCTTAGTGGACGATTTCCCATTAAATACTATCTCGATGATTCATAATCTCATTTGGAGTCAGAGAGCGAAGAGTTGGTAAAGAATTCGACCAAAAAAGAAGCTAACGTCACATGTCTACGTTATGCTGTCTCCACGAAACCAGATCATCGTATTAGAACCATGAATATTTCTAGCTCGTGTTCGAATTTTTTGCGCAAGGTTAATTTGAATACTGGAGCGGGTATCCTGTGACTCATTACCAACCGAAACGATTGTGAAACAGTTCGAAACGTGAGTCTATTTCACAATGACCGCGTGTCCAAGCTGTGGATTTGTTTGCTCTTATCGTTTTTCTTTTTCGAGCATCGGTTTACACAGAAGAAAGAGATCGTCGGCCATCCATCATCGTTAGCATTTCATTCAACCGATTGTCAGTCGGGCGGAAGTTGCCGTGGACTTTGAAAGCTGTGCAAACTGGGGGAACAAACAAACGTTCCATGGTCGTTCAATACCACTATCGTCTTCAGTTTGCTGTAGTGCATATATGTGCATATAAATGCATGCATACATTTGAGGTCAGTGTACGGGATAGACCAAGTTCTGGCGATATCTACAATTCTTCTATCGATCGTCTTGTACTGTGTTTGTCTACGACTTTTTAAAGTACTCTAATATGTACTTAGATACGGAGGCATGCTTGTGAGATCTAAACTCAACTCATATTATAAAAGCAACAAATTCCCACCTGTACATAAGAATCATCTCTATTCTGTTTGAAACATCCCTCAATAGTGAATTATTTCTAAGTACATTGCAAATTATAATACATGATTAGGTAAGTACCTACGAGCAAATACTCTGCAGGGATGAAATAGAGCTATGATATATGAATTTAAATTGACCTCCAAGTGCAATCTAAGTAGATGTGTAGGTTTCTGTGTTTTACACATATCAAATACTTGTTGGAGAAGAGGATAACCATAGTTCCTAGTTAAAAGATGATTAACTATGGTTCTACACAAATTTCACACCTGAAATGGAAGCTCAACTTGACAACGTGTACCTACATTCTTTCGAACGTGTTTGCTAAACCACTCTTAGCTACCGGAAACCCCGAAAAATTTGATCGAACATGTCCAAAGTATCAGTGACTGTTTGTCATTCAACCGTCGTTGATCCGTAGACTTCGTCGGTCCCTGGTGGAATTTCCTCGGTAGCTGGGAGGAGCTCGCGCAGGGGTAAGCATGAGGGATGACGCCGGAGGAATAGTAGATGCTCTCGATGACACGGAAGGTGAATTTGGGCACCGAGATCACGGGGCAGGAATGAAAAATGGAGGCACGTAACGGAATCGCGGGGAAGTTGACGCATTGCGGCGGGGAAATATGGGTCGTCTCCGATTATGTTGGATGCGCACGGGGCACCACTGGATTCCAACGGCGAGTGAGAGTGACGCCCGCGTTGCCTCATATATCTCGTGTATAACTAATGCCCGCATATATCAACCATTCGTCTCCCTTGTATATTTTTAGTGATACGATGCGCACTCGCCCCTGGACGCTTTACCTTTGAGTTTTCCATTTAAGCGTCACCCATGGTTGATACCATTCTGCTCGCAATCCGCGCGATCTCGTATCAGAAACATGTCTATCGGTGCACCACAGATTTATTCGATAGGAAACGAACGACAGTGGCTAGAGGGGAAGGATATTATTTATTACAACGGTTATTTACGACGAGCATGTGCAATATTTGATTCGATGTTTTGACACATTTGTGGCGATGAAATATCTGGTGGCAGAAGTGTGTTAATTGTGGATTTTATTGTTTGTTGACATTAGTGGAATAGTTGTTTATTACTATGGGAGTAATTTTTAGAGGATCTGAGTATGTATGGAGTTTGTAGATGGCCACCCATTTGGATATTAAACGTGACTGACAGTTTGGAGATGGATGATGATCTGTTCTGCAAACTTCACGTGGTGTTTGTGTTGATCATCTCAACTTATAGAGTCTAGTAGACATAGGACTAACCAATATTGTTTGGAGTAGAGACAGAATTTAATGAAATTGACTTAAGTTTGGTTTCCATGTTCAGGATTATGTGACGGTCATGTTCTAATAGATTGTTACAGTCGGTTTCATGTCTTCAGCAACATCACATTCATAGAACATTAGTTTGAATAAAAAATAAATATTTATTTTGAGAAAGAACTAACTGAACTCATGAAACAATCGAAATGGAAACCAGAAAATTTCCACTTGTTTCGTGCTTTGCAAAACTGGAAAAAGGATTTTTCATCACACCCAAGAGATACTTACAGAAATGAGATTGATAAGTAGCCATAAAAGGTGGCGAGATGTTAGAGAGAATAATTCCGACTATCTTTCAAATCGACGTCCCCGATTAGATATTAGAAAAACAGAGAAACGCATCTTGATTGAAAAGTCTGAAATCATTTGTAATTTCCCCTAATATTAACGCGTAAGCTATAATAGCTAGGAGCCCGTATAAACAAATATATTTAGGAAAAAGTATATCTACACCCCGTTATATTGAATATAAATTTGTACGAAACGCAGTACTATTATAATTCGCCTGTGCGAGCATAAACATTTGCGACGCATACGACCGCAGGCCACAACAACAATATTTAATCACTTGAAGCTATTCCTATGCACCGCACAGAGATAGATATTAACAGATATCGAACGCGCCAACGCAATATCTGGATCGCAATTTGTACTGATCTAGATTTTCGGGGCGCTCAGACGTTAATGGAAACACGAATTGTCGTTGCAGCATATTAACGGAAATCCTCAATTACACTATCGGAAATTACGTTGACTTGTTTGGAATGCGAGTATTACCCCGCTGATATTGCGTTCTTTGTGCCTGGAGAGCAGACTCGCTAATTAACACGCGCCCAGCGGCTCTTTTATTGTGCCAGATCGAAAGCTATCTTTAATACAGTCCTACAAGCGAGTTCCTTCGCCCAGAGTAAACGAATAATTACTCTGCATACAGATAGCCTAGTTGCAGTTCGAGGAACCAGCCAGCGGACTATCTAACGCGACGAGGAAAGAGGGTAAGAATTTCTTGCTAAGAAAAGGCAGGGGCAAAGAAAGAAATTAACGAACGTCTCTTATAATTAGCCGTGGCTGAACGTGCGAGGGGGTCGGGGTGGGAGAGCCTCGCCTTTGTATCGTTTCGCTTTACTTTCGCGGTAGGTGGTCCGAGTGGCGGACGAACGCTGAAGAACGTCAAGAGGGCATCACGGTTGTTAGCAGGACGGACTTCCAGAGTTCCAGCGGCTAATTGGTATTCCACCGGGCGAGAAGTGTCAGACTTTGACTGATTCTATTTCGAGTAGGTTGCGGCCTTCCGAGTGCTCGCTGTGTTTACATTCTGGAGGGAGCCGCGAGACAGGAAAGTGGCTGACCAACGTCTACCGAACAATGCGGCATCTCGAGGGCCTCGAATCGTCTCAGACCGGTTCCCGTCCCGGGGATTTTCACAGCCGCGTCTCGTGTCTAATCGGTCACCAGCATCCAGTTGCCCTGACGCCTCTGAGAGTTCCTCGGTGCCCGTGAGCCGTCGCGAAGCGAGTCGCCACCTCTCCTGGAACGCACCTCTCCGTGTTTCTCTTTTTCCTTCCTTCTGTTTCCCCCGGTGTCTACTTGATCCCCGGCCTACCCGCCCGCCTTCCTTTCTTTCGTCTCCTCGCCTCTTCACACGGGCGTGATGGCACATTCATTTTTAACGTGTCGAGACTTCGCATTTCCTCGAGTGGATTTCTGTCCCAGCCGCCGTATTCCACGCGCGGATATGCGCGAGCGTTCACCTCGAGCCGAGTGGAAGCGCTACGCGCGCCGCGCGGCTCAACTGAACGCGGGCGATAGTCCTCGCCGGTGTTATATCCGACTCGGTTGTCTTGGCCCGCCACCCAGCTCGGTAGGCCTTTGTCGTAATCACCCCTATCCTCCCTGTCCTCGTTCTCTTGCCGAACCTTTCGTTACGCCTGTCATTCTCTCGGCGCACGAAAGGTCGCCGATACTAAGAGCTGGTTATCTCTGATCATCGATCGACGTGTTGCCGACCGTTACAGGTGTATGTTTGTCGAATGCCCGTCAGGCGTGAAGGACAAGTGGGATGGGCTGCTGGAGCAGGTGAAAGCTCCTGGAGCCATGATGGAGACAAATGGAATAATAGCGAGGGCAATGGATGCCCATAAAAGTTTTAATCATCGTCTGCAGGGGGAGGTCAGAAATGGGCAAAAAATTATTTGAAATAAAAATTTCGTACACAAATGTTTATTTCAAATAACTTTTTGCCCATCTCTGGGGGAGATAGAGATGTGTTTTAAAGAACTTGGTAATATATAATTATCATCCCAGTCAATGACCTGTTATCAATGTGATGCGGGCTTGAAGTTTTCTATTTCATAAGGTTCTGTGTGTCTTCGGTGTAAGTTAAGTAGGAATCATTTCGTGTCAAGTCGATTCGAATAGGAGAATTGAGAATTAATAGAAGATAAAATAAGGAAGCGTGTAAATTACGGCCCCGAAATTTACGTTTGAAGAGATTTCGCACTGGTTGTTGCTGATTGCTGGTCGATTTTATGCTAAACGATTCACATTTAATTCATGAAATGGAAGCGAAAGTTGATTTTCAGATTCAGGTTTAGAGCAACTATTCGTGAAATGTGTATTGGCCAACCTATTAGTCGAGAGTGGTGTAAATGGACGTGAATACTACTAATAGACGTTTCCTGTTTATTGGAGAAACATTGGAGCGCACATCAATCTTGTATCGTCACCAGATTACGTAAAGGTAGTGATAATCGTGACGTTGTATAACAACCTATATTTGCACATTATCTTTGGTCAGATTGTTTATGCATCACTTGACTATGCACTAATTTATCAGCACTTTGTGTCAATAGCCTTTTGTTCAAGGAGAGAGCTATAGAAGCCTCGCTAGATAGTGGAAATTGCATGCAATATACAGTAAATCGGTGCCTGCGATTGGGCTAACAGAAAGCAAATTGATCTAGAACCGTGTAGGTAAAATAGAGATAGTGAACTCTTTTGCAAAATGAATTTCATGAACCCTGGACAGTATTCTATTGATAAAGATGAGTACGAATATAGAGTAATCCAGGGAGGAATATGAGCATAATATTCTGCAACTAATTTCCAGTGTAAAATCTGTCACTACAGATCTGGTCTACAACATTATTATTATTACGACTTTGTTACTCCTTAAATGGAAAATATAATACATATAGAGATAGTAAAGTGAGAGTAAGGGCGAGGCAACATTGGAACTGTTAATAAGTCTAACCTTATATGGTATTTGTTTACAGTAATCGCAATTTCTATTCCTGACGTAAGAACTTTCAATATTATTGAAAGATGCTCTTCTTGCACTGATACTCCAAGTCATACTTAAACCCTTTCGAATGGACTAATGAAATGTAAACAGAAATATATTTTATATGATACCTACCAATTTTAGTTGTCTCATAAATATTGCAAGGAATTTCAAGATACTTCAGAATTTAAACTCGATGAAAATTAGTGTTATTAATCCTCCATAACGCGGTATGACTTTGAGGTAATATGTCATATTATCTGTGTTTTATATTGCAGGTGCTCATTCGCAAAACTTCCATGTAATATCGGAATAAAAAACCTTTATTTTAATTCATAAAATGTTCATGAAATTTATTAAAAAAAATCGTTTATAGAAAAGTAAATGTATTCTGTCTTGCATGTTTCATGTGTGGACTTATACTGATAAATAGTCAAACAGTTCCGATGATAATTTCAGTCATCTATTTCTCATATAACTATACTAAGACGGATATGAATTTTATTTTCAAACGTTTTATATAATCAGTACACGTAGCCTCAGTTTCGAGAAGAAAGGTAAATGTTAATGAAGACGAAACTTACACAATATGTATATTTATGTTTATTCAACGGCACGCGGAGACTCTTTCGTTGGTAATGATCATTAGTGTCTGCAGAATCGTAGAGAGTACAGTGAACATTTAATGTAAGTACATACGTACATAGCGGGAACATTCAACAGGTTGACGTCGCACAATAAAAACTCTTAAGCGGTCGATACTTCTTCAAACATTACCGCGAACATTAGATAAGAATGATGCTACCATCAATTAAGACAAGGTTAAAGCAATTAAATGCTCTAAACTCGAACGAAACATATGAGGAGTTATTTTTCACAAGCCGAATATCAAAATTTGTTTCAAGGTCAAAAATAGAAATATGCCCTTTCGAAAAATCACGAAAGATTGGTTGAAGAAACACTTTAGACGGTTTATGTACTTCTATTAGCTGAACACAATAATGTATGTTTCAGATTTCATAGTATACTACACATGGCGCGTCCCTGTGCATCATCGCAAAGAAAACATAATTACCTACAGAAAGAATGTTAAAAAATTGCAAGCCAAACTCCCTCCCTTATCATGTAATATGATCTCAAAATAATCTAGGTACTTATCATCAATTATTTATGGTACATCCTTCAACAACAACATACACTCAAAGGTTTTGAGCTTGACAAGTGTTATGAGGTCGGTGAGAAATTAAACTTGCTCACAACTCCAACGCCTTATCAAAGGGCACAAGGTTTGTGTCACAATAAACACGCCATCCTGTACTCCACCAACAAAAATGGGTACACATAACAGGATCTCAAAACGGGAGCAAGATTATTTAGTTCCAAAAACCCGTTAATACGAGCAGTCGTTATTTTGCATGTTATTATCTTCCTAAATAATTATCCTCTTACCTTTCCTGATATTAAGGGAGGAGACCACTGTGAAAAATCGGAAAAATCGATTTTTTCTTTTTCACATTTTCTGAAATACGTCCAATTGACATAAGCAAGGGCATTCATTATACGAAAAACCCATCTCTATTACCTGATGATCATTTTTTTTTTTTTTTAATTAACGGCCTCCTTTTTTAAACGATTTTATTCAACTTCGATCCCCTGTTTGTTTGTTTGTATGTTTGCTTGTGTCACGCCGTCTGACACTCAATCTCCACCCAGCAATCTGATGCTTCATATCCGATCGAACTCCAGACATAACGATAAGAATCGCCCCTCCACTCTGTAAATTCCAATAGTAATAATCGATTCCGTTGCCAAGGAATAATAAATGAATGTCAGTCGTTCCAAGCCTATTGTCGTGTGACGTTCATTCTGCCCGACTCTAACTCTAATTAATACATAAGCGTACTGCGTGAGCCGAAATTATTATTAGACCGCGTCTACCTCTAAGGAGCTGTCGCGTTACGAGTCTTATTTAGAAATAAAACATTGTTTTATTTCACATCCACTGGTTTCACGTGCTATTCCGAGTCGTCTAGCAGGACACGTGCGAACCGATATACGTATCGACATACGTATGTATGGTTCAAATCTGGCAACTCAAATTTAACCCACTTCCAACTATCCAATTGTCTTCAAACTTTGCAGGCGTGCGTAGTTTAGATGATAATACCATATTTGAAAAAAATTAACCCGTGGGGTTAAGTACCCAGTCATCAATAAATATAACCCATAATCACAAATCCATAGGACTTGAAATCAGCCACTCGCGTCTTTTACGGAAACGACAAAAAGCCGCTGCGTTCGGGACGCTAGTCGCATCACGATTACCGAGGATATCTACACAATTTATCGAGAAATCATCCGTCACGTATGTGAGAATAGTAAAGCTAAAACTTTGCAGGCGTTCGTAGTATATCACCATCGAAATTGTAGTACAAGAAAATAATTTTTTCAGTGACTTTAACACTATAGCGTTTAAGCAAACTGTTAAACTATACAGCAATAAAAGATATTTGTAAAGAAGTCTGAGCTGTGATAGGTAAATCCACAAACACAAAAAACTAGAAAATAATAAATATATAAAAAAAATGTATGTTAAACGAGTTTATTAAAAATGCACTAAAAATTAAAAAATAATTATTTTCTTGTACTACAATTTTAATGGTGTTAATACCACTTTAAATAATTCACTTTAAATAAAATCGTGAGATACCATGTGCCACCAGAAGTTGAAGTATTAAAGTGATTCATATCTTTTATGAAATATCGTGCCCCACGATTTTATTTAAAGAGAATTATTTAAAGTGATATAACACCATCAAAATTGTAGTACAAGAAATGAATTATTTTTTAATTGATAGTGCATTTTAATTTAGTTTTAGTGAATTTTTAATAAAATCGTTTAACATAAATTTTTTTCAAATATTTTTTTTATCAACATTTCCCGAACTTTTCACTCCCAAAAGATGATTATTTTCAGTGATCCACCATTTTGTAATTTTTTGCGATGTTGCCTTTTTTTGATCGTCACGTAATAGACGTAGGCTTCCAGTTTCTAAATATTTTTGTCTTTTTGGATTCAGATTAACCATATGGCCTGGACACTGTCAACGCGACAAGCACGATTTTGCCGCAGCGCACATTTTGACGAAGAATATACAAGAAACGGATTTATGAAACTGATTGAAAAAAAACTAATTTTACCCTTTAATATGTACATATTAACTATACTTGCGTTGTTTGGTTGACATAAATTTCCTTACTGTTCGGACCATTACAGTGGTCTCCCCCTTAAGTGCATTCTATTCTTCAAGTTCTATTATTATAATAAAGTGTAATAAGTGAACATGAGTGCTTCCACTTTAAATCACCTCATGACACCAGCAATTAACCGTTTGTCGATCGCGATTAAAGAAACGTGAACGCGTCATTACGCAACGTATGTGAATTTTTAAAACAAATGATATTGCGTTGAGGCAGTGTCACCGTTACAATCTCGCCCCGATAGAAACAGTCGAGCCTGCGTGTCAAAGAAGATATCCGCGGAGGAGGAATCCCAGCGTCGTTCGTTCGAGCTCGTCGTTAACGATAATTCGATAGTCGTCACCGAGCTGTTGGATACGCAAGAGAACGGGACTCGCGGGTCCAAGTTCGGGTCGATAGTAAAATACGAGTTAACGGCGGGTATCGGGGGGCGGTGGTTCGGGTGTAATGGTTATCAGCGCGTCTAACGAAGACGAGGAAGGAAGTGTACACTGAAGCATAAAGGATGGGTGAGCGGGGCAATAATTTTTATCGTTCCATTCTATTATGCAAATCGGCCGCTAAATATTCACGAGGCCGATTTTAAGTGTCAAATTGCGGCCGCGAGTTAACCTTCGCCGATAGCGTTTTAATAGTTCATAGTCTCCGCTCTTCGCCGTAATCTCGACGTGAAATTTAGAGCGTAATTTCCGCAGTGATGCAGCCCGTCGCGCTGTTACGCTTTTCACTTGGAAACGTCGGGATGGCCGCTTAATCTACGCAGCCACGTGTCATAAGAAAAGCCTCCTACCAAGTATTTATGTTTTCTCAACAGCGGTGAGGTTCGTGTTCGCTTTAATGCTCTGCATCGCAAATATGATCATCTACGGCCTGAAGGTCAATATCGCTACGACCATCGTCGGCATGGTCAAGGCTAGAAAGGTGGTCAACCCACAAGGAGATGCATCCCATGAATGCGGTTTCGATGATGAAGGCACCTCGAGTATCGATATAGAGGGACCTTTCGATTGGACGGCGACAGAACAGGGAGTAGTTATCAGTATATACTTCGCGGGCTATCTCGTGGGGATGTTTCCTTCTGGATACTTCTCAGATCGGTAAGGTTCTGCACTTGTGGGTGGCACTGACTGCTGACCAAAACTTAAGGGGACACTCTGGTTAAAAATTTTCAGAAAATCGATTTTTTTTATATATATATTTTCGTGGTATAACATACCGAGAATACCCTGGTGAAAATTTCACACCAAAATTCGAAACGGTATAAATTCTGCAATTCAAACTTTGAACGCAGATATGAGCCGAGAACACTTTGAACACGTGTTTCTCGAAACACAATATTTCGAAACGGTAACCACGGTTTCACAAGATCTAATGCAGCTCCAACTTTCGCTCTTGCCTTTGAAGACTAACTCGCGGTTGCTCGTGCGAACAAATCCCTGGACAGGCCTGATCTAATGAATCAATTCGAAAAAACCTTGATGCATTTGATTCGTAATTGGACTCATTGTCGCAGTATCTTATAATACAATTTTTTGAAACACGGGTTCCTTTTTTATCTGTACATTTATGCGTAAAATTACTCGCTTTTGTGCACTACTCTGTACAAATATGCCAATCATCGTAGTTTTGGTCTTTTTTGCCGTAATGATAATGAGATAATGAAATCAAAAATTGTACGGATTTGTACGGATTTTAGTTAATTTAATCTTTATTTATTTGGTTTTGTATAGATAGAGTATATTTTATTTTGTTATATTTTTGTAATTCCATAAATATTAAGGAAACTGAACATGTTTAAAATAAGTATGATTATTTATTTACTATTTTAATTATATATTTTTTGTGAAAATTCCAAAACCGGTTGAACCGGTTTTTCAGGAATACTGGATTTTGAAAACCGGTTTTTTCAAAAGTCGGTTTTTTTATAAACCCCAAAAATTACAATCCACAGAAACTTTTCAACACCTAAACTATTACTTGTATCTCGACGTGTGCAAATAATTAAAATCCAATCGAAACCGTTATGAGGATATGAACGACTTGAAGAATCACAACCATTCATCGATATTTCGCAGCTTCAACACCAAAAACGTCCTACTGATCTGCGTGCTGGCGAACGCGATTCTAACGCTACTGGTGCCAGTTACCGCTAATGTACTCATTGTCCTCTACATCGTAAGATTTCTCACGGGCGTCATGAGCGCTGCAAATTTGCCAGTAGTGAACGTTCTCGTAGGCAAATGGGTAGTTTACGAAGAGAAGAGCCTGTGGGTCGCGATCATTTTTGCTGGGACATCACTTGGCACCGTTGTGTCTATCTTCACTTCTGGAATGATAATGAGCACGATGGGATGGGAAGCTGTTTTCTACATCCACGGCGCTCTGCCATTGATTTGGTGTGTCGTATTTTATTGGTTCTTCGAAGACAGCCCAGAAGAGCAAAAATACATCACCGAGACGGAGAGACAGCTTATTGTTTCTACTTACGGCCACAGAAGCCCCAACTCTGCAATCACGGCAGTACCATGGAAGGCCATATTCACATCGATACCATTCTGGGCGCTGATCTACACGAACACGTTTGGCAACTTCGTTTGGTACCTTTTGCTCACCCAACTGCCGTTGTACATGAACAAAATACTCAGATTCGATATCAAGTCGGTAAGTCACTTCGGATGGTGAAGGTTGCCGCGTCAAACGAAATTGGTAGAAATTGTGCTGGCGAGTGAGTGGCAAGGGCACATAATCTTGCATATATGTAGGGGAGACCGGGGCAAGTTGATAGGTTTTTCAATTTTTTTCATTTTTGTTTGAATTAATTACTTAATAACAAATATGCTAAGATATACTTTAGTCCTTCCTCTTTAATATATCGTGAATGAAAAATTGAAAAAAAACATACGAAATGAATGAAAAAATGTTATTTGGACGAAGGTAAAATGTATCAACTTACCCCACTGCGGGCAAGTAGATACTGCTCTGGGGCGTGTTGATACATCTGTAAAATATCCGTTTAATGAGTAAAGGATGGATGTCTGGAATATCCCACTTTAGCATGAGGTGCTTGCTTCTTTTTATTAATGTATCTTAATAAAGCTATTTTATCCATTCCGTATATTCTCGCGCTTTGATGTAACAACATTGACTTCTTTTCTATACCGACACACGCTTTTTGAAAAATATTTTGCAGTATTTTGCCGCGATTCGTTTTTCTGACATAATTTCGTACCATTTTCCTAGAAATAAAAGGAAAAATCCAATTAAAAGTAGTTGGGGAAAATTGATACACTGTATCAACATGCTCCAGAGAAAACGTATCAACTTACCCCACAGGAAGTCATTATGTACAAACATCTCCATAGAAAAATGTAGGGCATGTAAACAAAATAACAAAACGTAATTACCTTACCTTCAAAGGACTCAATGTGATGCCCAATTAATTTGAGTAATAAAATTCTCTATCCCGTCTCAAGACGGATTGGAAAGTGAACACAACTATTTACTTTTTCTCTATAGAAACGAAAACAGTTAAACATGGATTGCTAACGTTCAGGTACACAGACGTACGCTAGATCGTAGTACAGAATTGAACAAGAAGCTTCACATATCTCGCACACAAGGAGCTACATATATACAGTGTCGAGATAATTCGTCTGTATCAACCTGCCTCCTGTATCAACTTGCCCCCGTCTCCTCTACTTGGTCCATGGCACATTTTGTAACGTGTTGAATTTGTAGGGCGCGCTACTTAAAATTTCGTGAGAAAATCAGGTTCAAAGTTTCGTCTTTTTCAGATCTTTCATGTGGACCTCTGCGTAAGAACGAGGCTAATTTGAATGACGCAGAAATAATGAAAAATTAGTGAATATGTATACGTATGGTTTAAATATATATAATAGTTTACATATATATGATTTTATTATACATATAATCCATATGAATACAGTTGAGCTGCTATTGCAACTTAATTAAATACGAGTTTCTACGTATGCATTGAGGCTCTGGAGAAATCGAGCTTTGAACCCGAATGCCTCGCAGACTTTTAAATAATTTTATATAGTATTATATTATATGGACACAGTATTATATTATATGGAGCGGACCAATAAAAATGGTTCATTGACCATTTGGTTATGGTTTTGTTATGGACCAATAAGGATAAAAGTTGTTTGATGTGAAAAGGCTTATATGGACATACGACGACCTCATTCATACCAAACAACTTTTATTCGAAAAACTTTTTTCTTATTTCCATGATTCCGGGGATTTTGAAGGTGGTAATTCTTATTGGTTCATCCTACATACAAAATTTAGATCAAATCGGTAACTCGTAGGTAACTTGCAGTGCAAAATAAATTTTCTGACGAGGAAAGGACTCCAGCTATAACGCTGACTTTCAACAGCTTTTCATAATACCTGCTACCACAATGTCATACTACAAATCAATTTCATACTGCCAAAGTACTCGTGTTCCTACGCCGATATTTTCTGGAAGCCCCCGAATGTTTGCCTCGAAAAGTAAGATGTGCGTATTCTACGCTTTGTCCAAAATTTTCCCAGGAAAGGAGATCGCTCAGAAAGGCCTGACCGATTTAAAGGGACATTTTCCAACACCTTACGTCACTCAAAGTGTTAATGACATTTTGCACAGTGATAGAGCTCGAGATACTGAATGATATACCTACGATTTCGAGCATATATAGTTAATAGTGTAGTGGATGTGTAATTTTAAAGATTTAGTATGAATTTCTTTAATCAGCTACTTAACTGTAATTCTCGAAACCTGAACTTACTTTTCAAGATATTCATTTTATTCCACAGAACGCTTCCCTTAGTTGCACCCCTTACCTTCTTAACTCAATTGTAAATCCAATCCTGGGCAGAGTATTGGATTGTGGCAGGCAGAATGGGTACTGGAGCCAGACGAATGCTCGAAAAATTGCAGTATTTATAAGTGAGTTTCGTCACGTTATCAGTGTTTAATGCAGAGTGTTAGAAGGGTTTCGAATTTTGTAAGCATAGAATATTTCGTATATTCTCGTTTCAGCAACACAAGTGACTTTTCTTTATTCGCCAAATATGGTATGGAAATAAACAACGTTGTCGTTAATTGTATGTTTACACTTTTAAAAGTTGGTTGTGTCAGCCGAACACATCGTCGAATTATGGACAACGCTAGCGTGTTTACAGCGTTTAAAGAATTATTTGTCACAGTTTTCACAGGTGATTCTACACCTTTAAAGAGAATGCGCCACAGAATTGACCTTGTCCTCGAAATTCAATGTCCAAACCTTTCTGTTGCAACGTATTCTACTCACTGTGAGGATGAAAAATATTAGAGAAAGAATGTTCCAAATATAATGAACCTAAAGAATGATTCCTTCGATACTTTATCCTCTCAGTGAGTAAAACAAATTTCAACAAGACATTTTGTCCTTGCATTATTTTTCTAGCAATAACCAAGCATCGTCAACCAACCCTATAGAATCACTTCTACAAACCATGACAAATGATTTTTTTGCACCTTGTACGATAGTCTTTGAATAAAATGGCCATAGCCACATAAAGGGGCCATTTTCCCTTACACATTGCCCTAGAACATTGAACACTTATTTTTGAAGATCCTATATATCGATTGTCGAAGCATCCATACACGATACAAACTGCTACAATTCATATGATTCACAGGCTGCATTCCATCAACCATCTGTCTCCTCGCAATTGCGTACGTCGGTTGCAATCGCGTCGCCTCCACAGTGCTACTGATACTGAGCATAGTGCTCTGCGGCGCGATCTTCGTTGGTCATTTATGCAACCACAACGACCTGGCACCGAATTATGCTGGAATTCTGATGGGAATCACAAATACCCCGGGATCGATCTCAGCATTCATTTTGCCAGCCTTGGTAGGGGCCCTCATGGAACACGGGGTAAGAATACGAACGTCTAATTGCTATTTAAACTTATCTACATACAAATAGTAGCAATTTTTGGAATATTAGACGTAGAGAGAGAAAATCTTTAGGGATGTTGGGCGATTTTTTCAAGTAGCGAAGTACTCGGAATGAGATCCTGCTCAAGGAATTCGTTCAATGAATTCTTGCCCTCTCTGCGTTTGAATTTGTTGACAAGGGAACACCGCGAACCCGGACTCACCGATTGGAACGCCACATTGTGGGTTTATAGAGTGGCTCAAAACAAGAACAACGGTGTGTTTCATTTGGGCTCTATCGCCCTTTAAGGGGGTGAAAACTAACCTCAAAGTCATATTGGCACTTCCACTTTTTCGCGTATAACTCTCAAAGTACAACAGACAGAAAAAAATGTTTTAAAGAAAAGTTTAATGGTGCAATAAGCGCTACAAACTTGCTTTAACAAAATTTTGAAAAGAGTTTAAAAAAATACATGAACGAAAAAAACTTTTTTCAAAATTTTGTTACAGCAAGTTTGCAGCGCTCATTGCACCATTAAACTTTTGTCTGAAACATTTTTTTGTGTCTATTGTACTTTGAGAGTTATACGCGAAAAAGTGGAAGTGCCAATTTGACTTTGAGGTTAGTTTATATCCCCTTAAAGGACGATATGGCCCAAATGAAACACACCGTTGTTCATATTTTGAGTCACTCTAAAAACCCACAAAGTTGCGTTCCAATCGGTGAGCCCGGGTTCGCGGTGTTCCCTTGTGAGTAGGTTTAAGCCGCGCCCCCACGAGTGCGGCACGTGAAGCAGAGTAAACGGGAATGTTTTTATTCTGACGTGACACCTTGTTGTCTGGTAATTCTTTTTTAATGTTCGCATGGCTAAAGATTTTAGCTATGAATTATTTCAAAGATACCTGCGGAAATTTGGGGAGAAAATACATTTTATAATATTCTATTTTAACAGCCTATAGAATCGAAAATAAAAAAGGGGAATAAACGACTGGAATTTGAGGGCAATAATGGTTGGTTTTCAAAGACATAAAGATTTGTTTCAAATGTGTTCTACGCAACGCGTTGCACGCGTGGGAAGATGGCTTTACTTCCTAGCATACAATCTGAAGACCAAAGCTGTTTCTCTCATATTTTAGACACAAATTCAAATACTTTTTATTAAACCATATATTTATGGTATATATTTGATTAGCCAAAAAGTCTTGTTTCTTTCAATATGCAAATAAAATTTGAAAATCGACCCAAATGATTGAAGAGACACGCAATGACAGATGTATGTAGTATACCAAAATCGAATTAAATGTATCCAAAGTTTTGGTTTCACGTATAAACCTGCTGTTGAAATTTCCTTAAAAATTACAAGAGAACTTTTTGGCTAACCCAATGCATCGCGACATTGGCAACTCTAGCGAAACAAACATTCCGACGAGAGTCAGTTTGCCTTTCGATAACCATCAAACGTCAGGCTACAAATACAGAAATCGTAAATTCCTAGAATCTAGATTAAAGTACATACTTCCGCACGTGTTATGCATGCAATACTGTGTCAACACTCCTCTATACTTTTAAGATCTTACAGAGATTCCATCTGTGGTAACATAGATTTGTTTCTCAAATCTCCTTTCTTTCTCAGAAAGGAAAATCCCCCATTTTATTATAGTAATTATAGCAATTGGGATTGCAGACAAGGCTTATATAACCACTGCGAACTACTGCTTATCTCAGTTAATTTTATACTTTTATGATGCAGCATACTATGGCACGCTGGAGGATCGTAATCTGGATTAACGCTGTTGCCCAAGTATCCGCGTTTATTGTATTCGTTTTGTTCGGCTCGGGAGAAATTCAAGAATGGAATACGCCAGGAAGCAATGCAGCGTGAAGACGCAGGAGCCACGTAATATTTCGTCTTGAAATTAGTGTCTATCTTTCCTGACAATTGCTCAACTATAAACAACGTCGATAGTATTTATGCATTCGCTAACTATAATGTACAAAAAAGAAAACAACTATGCACGGCGATCCAGAAAAATGCTAGTCTTATTAGCTTCGTACTTTGTTATAGTAATTATATTTTCGTTTCGGGACGATTGGTGCAAACTTTTGTAAACTACAATATTTTGTATACCTTTTACAGGAGAACACGATAATAAATTTTCCCTGTACTACAAATATTGTGTTGATATATGTTGCACACTCGTTTACGTAATTTTATATGAGGAATGTACTGTAATAAATAATCATATTGCAGTAATTTGGTTAATTACCCATATGGGTAATTTGTTCGAAAATCTGTTGTTTCTCGTATGTCATGATTATACGAGGCATACATGATTGCATTTAAAATACTTTTGTAAGATATTACTATCTTAATTGTATGTATATAAGTGCGAAATTTTTATCTTTTAAATTAAGGACAAGTTTCCTTTGCAGAAAATTAGAATCGAAAGATATGTGAATAAATGCCTTACATTTTCTTAGTAGCATGAAGATTCAATGAAAAAAATTACACTTATTGTCACTTTTGGTATTGAGAAACCTAAATTATTGCGTCTATTTTTCAAGAATGCACCTAGGGTAAACCAACCAGTAATTGACCGCATACCAGTGAATGACCATTAGACAAAGAAATGTAAATTATGAATTTAAAAATATTATATGTTTATAATTAGAGCGTAGTTGCACTTTTAACATCCCACATTTTTAGTTACGCGTATTAAGCAAACATTAATAAGTACAATTCTTATTAAAAGTATGCGATCATTTACTGGACTTCCACACGTTTTGCATTTTATAATCATTTTATAATCATTTTTTTTTCACGATAAGAATAAGTAATTATTTTTATTGAAATTTCAAGAAAAATAAATTGAAATGCAATTTCAACAGTTTTTTGTTGTTATACATAAATATATTCAAGTATTAATCTCAGAGGTCTATAAATTCAACAATTCGGTCATTCACTGGTTGGTTTTCCCTATCAATTAATAACATTTATACTGCAATTCAAAGATCTACGAGTACCAAATTTATTTTAACATAGAACATAAACTAAAAATTGTCAGAATACACCCTACCTAATTGACTTTCTGTATATACATTTCAAACAATCTTTTCCAACCCTAACCTTCTTTAATAATTAAATAATCCTCTTTATTTCTGCTGCTATTAAACCCAACCCTCTTCGGGTAGGAACTTTTTAAAAAAACGCAAACACATTACTCTCACAGGAAGAATAGAAATAATTGCTAGTGCCAGCGACGTTTCAATTCAGCAATTACATTCTTCTCTAAAACCTTCCGTAATTAGGCTACTTAAAATTACGCGACGGAATCTAACCGAATCTGAACCCACAAAGTATTCGAAGCAGTCATCGTCGTTATAAATAATTCGCTGCATCCACAGACGGCGCGGCGTTTCGACGGCCGTGAAAATCTTTTGAGAGCCGCGCGCGCGATGCATAAAGGTCTGCCGCGCAGCTACAGTAATTAGAACCGCGAGACCACCCGTAATGATGGCCGACCAATTAAGGGCCACCTGGTACAAAAATCCGTCTTACCCCAATTAGATCGCGGCGTTGGCAACTAGCAGCCCGCGAAAGGCCCTCCCGAAAAACGAGCAGCAAATCCGGGGCGAAAGAGTCGACTGCCAACGACTTAACAGAGAATATTTATGGCGGTTGAAATATTACGTTTGTAATCTATTTTGGGCGCCGTAGCAGCTCGTTTTCAACGGCCACGCCGGCCGCTCGGGAAAACGGAAGACGACCGCTAACTCATTTCCCCTCCCGTTTGGAAACGTTTCCTGTGACTGCGATAACAAAGACTACTCTGAGGCGAAGCCCTCAAAGTTTCATCTTCTCAGACTCCATGGGATTTTGTATTACCGGAAATTAATACTATTCGAGGTTTTCCCTCATCTTTCAATCTTTGAATGATCGTGTAAGATACGTGGGGAATTGTTTTTAAACGAGTAACATGTGGGGAACAATGCTAAATGTTGGAGGAGTGTGGAAGATACGGTATGTAGGGTTTGTCGGTTTTAAAAACCGAGTTTAAAAACCATTTTTCTTTTCATAATTTTGTAAAATTCGAAAACCGGTTTTTAAATTTAAAAAAAAAAAGACAGTTTTGTATAGTAGAATTAATATGTTAAAATGAATTCGTTATTTAATAAAAAACGTTAACATTATCACTTGAAATCGCCTCGGTTATAAGCATAATGTAGTAGGTAATAGTTTACTATAAAACTAGTCTTCATGAGTTCATATTTCCGGAAGAAAAATACTAAATGAAAGATTTATAATTCATATTTTGTACGGATTTTAGTTATTTTAGCTTTTTTATTTATTTGGTTTTGTATAGATAGAGTGTATTTTATTTTGTTATATTTTTATAATTCCATAAATATTAAAAGAACTGAAAATCTTTCAAATAAGTACAGACATTTATTTTCTATTTTAATTGTATTTTTTGTGAAAATTCGAAAACCGGTTTAACCGGTGTTTTGGGAATAATGGAATTTGAAAACCGTTCTTTTAAAAAATCGGTTTTTGTATAAACCCTAACGGTATGGGAATGGAAAATACAGTACTGAAAATATTTATTGCATCACTCGAACAAACACGTTGACACTTATACCTCCCTTATTATTAGTACCAGAAGAATATTATTGCAAAAATCTATAGCTTAGTATCTTGGCCAAGATAAATTGGATACAAATCTGGTTATCAATCATATTGCTATGAAAATTGTGGGTACCACGTAAATTTAAAAGTGATGCAATAAATATTTGCATTAGAGACGCTGCATGCATGGAGGACTGCAAATAATACTTACGCAAGGAAAAGAAATCTCGTTTCTTTAATATTTTTACCATTTTGGAGGATTTACAAGCAAATTTCATATGATAAATAATCCCCTACACTTATAACGGTAGTACTACTGTAAAAGTCTCAGGAAATGTTGATAATCCGTGAGACTAAAAATTAAAAATACTCTTATACTATTTAAAATTCTTAAAACTTATAAAAACTATTTACAAAATATATCTTGTCCTCTGAGGCTGGCATAATTAACCGTCTCTTAATTATTTTCTTATTAAGAGGGCGATAGAAGCTGTACTTCCATCGAAAATGAAACGATAGAAGCCACGTTTAGTCTATCAATCATGCCGAAAGTAATTATTCCGAATCAATTAAGCCGGTAATTACCATGTTCCCACGACAAGTAGATGCAGGAAGAGAAATCGAAGGACGACTTAAAATTCTATCTCCCTCTCACGTAGGTGGTCCTGGGAGATTGCTTCCACGGTGTTTACTAATTCATGAGATGATTATCCTAAGGCTGGACGTTTTCGCTATTAATAATGCTTATTCGATTTTCTAACCGTTCGAGGCGGTGATCTATTCTTCAGGCAGTCTACCTACAACAAATGATTCATCGTTCGGTTACTGGGGACACGAGAGCATCTATCGCTGTCAATCAAAGCTATCGCATTATCGATTGTTTTGGACATCTTCGACTTAAGCACACCCCTTCCTCACAATATCGTACGATAAGATTTTCTTCTATGAAGCACCCAGTCGATGAATAGTTCTCGATAAGTAGTCAATCATGGATCGTCGATACCGATAGAACGAGCAAACAGAAGTCTTTCAGCAGTGAATTACAGTTGTTCCAATAGCCTGATTCTTTGGATGGCGTCGGCTACTTTTTGCTATTGCGTGACGTTATCATGAGGATTTTATAAATTACATAGGTACTGCAACCCGCATCAGTTCATGAATGGCATTCTTGAACTATCGATATTGTGGAGGGCTGCTCGATTCTGTTGAGGCTTCGGAATTAACATCGGTTAAAATTGCTTTCGATATCGACATTAAGACGAGAAGTATTCTTCATCCTTAAATGGCTGGGTGAAATTTTATTTTTCTGACTACGTAGGTGGAATATGCTCCATGGTCAAGAATTACACTGCATCGCGTAGAATGCACCTATACTCAAAGAATAAATTATTATTCTTTGTAATCTTACTATTAAGTATTATTAATGTTATGTGTCCAAATGGGTGGATTATTTTCCTGTAAAATTTACATCAAATGGAAGATCACCTTTATTTCGCAGAATGCTTACACTAGCTTCCTTTAAGAGAAAATATGAATTTTGATCTCAAAGGGAAGAATACTAGCGAAAAGACGGCTAGGTATTGGTTTCTTCTGGTAGGCAAAAGTGGACAATGAAGATTAGAAAAACTTAATTAAGAACGATCTAAATCAGATTATTATTTAGATATGTTAACCCTTCTTATAATCACAAATTGGTCACATGGAGTTCATTGGACCCCAGCGTCATTTTTGAGTTACCATTTTCGTATTTTTAATCTTTTAACTTCCGATTGGTAATTGTGCATTCGTAATACTCATGCACTCATACTCTAATAGTCTTTTTCTAGAAACGTAAATTTTGATATGTTGAAGTATGTACCTATTTGAAAAGATAGTTGTGGATAAAAGCGATTTTTTTGTTAAAGTTCACCAAATTTAAAGTTTTTATTTTTAAGGTCTTTAAATTTGCAGAAATATTGGCAGACATATCCTGGCGTGTGATACATCCCGTCTGACCACGAAGGGTTAATATTTAAATGAAGTTGTCATGAAAGTCTAAACTGTAATAATCAAATTCGCCTGCAGTTCAAATTTGTATGCTCCCCAAAAATACAGAGCATAAAGTGCACAAAGCTTCATTGTTGAGCAACAATATAATAAACCAGATTCTATATTTCACGAACACCGCGTGACTGAATTAGTCCAAAGCTCTATCTCGCTTCGTTTTATTTTAAGCAGTAGGTACACTGAAAATTCGCCAGTAAGTGAGCCTACAAAAAAATCATAACAGTGTTCGGTTAAGCCGACTTCCCTGTCACCCAACAATCCGTCGAAGAAGCTATTAATCAACCATAATTAAGGCTCTGTTGATCTTTTGCCGAGGGATCGAGACGTCGACTCGTTTGCCCAGACCTGGCAGAAGTAGACTCGGTTGCACGTCGCTCGGCGCCATGGTTAATCAATCCTGAAGCTCGTTACAGTCGAGCTCCTCGGTGGTTGAACGTCAACGCATCCGAAGCTTGCCACCAAGATGCCAAGAATTGTTAATCTGTCACAGCTCGTACGCTTAACACAGAGTGATAGTGGCTGCGCCACGTAATGGCACACGCGGAATAGAAAAATAAGGGTTTACAACTAAACAAAGTATTTAGAAAACCTTATCCTTGACGTTTAAGATAAAAGAAAATTAAAGTGTGTAAGGCTGGTAGTTTGGGAGATAAAAATTTATTTTTCAACCTGTTTTCACGAAAATAGGCATAGATCGGAAATTTTGATTGCCTGTACGTTTTAAACAAACACATTCGGAGCTAGCAAAATAGTATCTTAAACCCCTCATAGCTTTGTATCAAAATCCCTGACACCAAGTGCAACATGTGATACATTAAGTAAATTAATTCACAGTTTTAGAAACAAAAATCCATTTACAAAGTTTGGTTCTGCAAAAATAGGCAAAAATCGCAAACTTCGAGAAACTGTATTTTTTTTTAAAAATTCGAGACTAGTCAAATTATGGATTGAACTCCCTTTAGTTCCATGTTCACCACATTATGTTACAATTATCTCAAAACCCCTAATGTTTTTTTAATGTGAAATGCAGAGGTGATCGATTTCAAGTAAAATGGTCCTCATACAGAAGGTTCGACTACACTACTACTCGTTCAACAACAGTGCTGCTTCTGTTTTGAAAGCATGTCATACAATATAATTTAAACATTCTCTACTAGATTTCGATATTACCTGGAATCTATTCGGCCTAAATCTTGCTGATACTCAAAATAATCCAACGTTAATCCGATTTTCTCTTACACATCTTAACCGACAAATATGAAAATAGACTCCAAATTCGAAAGACCATCCATGGCTACTATAGTTTATCTGAATAAAGTACAGGGTAAATTCTCAGATAAAGGGAATTTGAAACGTATATTATATATACATTAACTCTTGTCCTTTCAATTCAAACGATTGTTTGTTTTCTGAAAAGATTCTTACCATTTTTTAAATTTCTGTCACCGTTATTCCCCTAGAAACCTTATACAAACATGCTTAGAGAAGCAAATTTTAAATTACTGCATAAACAAACTACCCCTGATTCTCTCACATCAAATAAGTGTTTAATTTTTCGATTCGAAGACTCTTCGGTTCCTCCATCCCTCTGACACCGTAGTTCCCCTCGGAATTATAGGCAGACATTTGCAGAGAAATTAACTTCAAACTGTTACATAAACAAATTACCCCTTCTTCTTCAAATTCAAATAAGTGTTTATTTTTTAGAAGTATAGCTATCATCATCAGCATAAGAGTATTTAGCTGCTCAACCCTCTGACACTGTCGCCACCCTAGGAACCTTAGGCAGACATTCGCTGCGTACCAGCACTAGACCACACCATTATTACTAGCGATAAATCGCCACCTTTAATAAGAGCTCACATGACGTTCCAGACGGAAGCCAGAGACGCCGGCGTCGCAGCTAACGTTCACGACGGCGACGAAAGGATCGTGATATTGGACGTGACGCGAGAACGATGAATCGAATGCACTTTGTTCAGGAAGCTTCCTGACTAACTTGAACATTCATGATTACGTGTGATTATGTTAGTGTGATGTATTTCGAGTGGGAACAACGGTAACTGTACGAAAAGTTGACAGTGAGATCTGTCTTCAAATTATTTTTCTCTTTATTCGTCAAGTTAGGGTAAACCAACCAGTGAATGACCGAATTGTTAAAATTATGGACCTTTGAGATTAATACTTCAATATATTTATGTATAACAACAAAATAACTGTTGAAATTGCATTTACATTTATTTTTCTTGAAATTTCTATAAAAATAATTACTTATTCTTATCGTAATTTAAAAAAAAAACGATTATAAAATGCGAAACGTGTAGAAGCCCAGTAAATGACCGCATACTTTTAATAATATAGAATTGTACTTATTAATGTTTGCTTAATACGCGGAACTAAAAATATTGGATATTAAAAGTCCAACTACACTTCATTTATAAACATATAATGTTTTTAAATTTATAATTAACATTTCTTTTCATAATGGGCATTCACTGATATGCGGTCAATTACTGGTTGGTTTACCTTTACCCTATTGATGTTTCATGTATGCCAAATAGGCGAGCAAATTATTCCGTCATGCGGAAGTGTCAAGTGAATGAGCATCGGTATGTCATTTTTGTGACAGGCGGATTTTCTCTCTGCTAGATTCTGGAATAAACGAAGTGTTACATTAAAAAAATTTAAATAAAATAACAATAACCTCTTCCTTGAATTGAAGAGTCCTTGTAGAAAACACTGTAAGTCCCAAAGTTAAAAAAAAAATTAGAATTTGATTTTTGGCACTTACGGTGTTTTTTACAAGGACACTTAAATTATTATGTATTAATTCTCTCAAATATTTATATGTTACTTATAATATAGCACAAATTTAAAAAATTTCTTTTAGTAGAAAAGAATAAAAAGAAAAGGAAGATACACTTTAGTGTCTACATAAAATGTTCCTCTAATACTTTTTTCTATCCCTGCTCGTAAAGGAGGTTTTTATCTTTTATCGGTTCAGCTTCTTAAAACCCCGCTTTAAATTGATAGTTTAGCTTATAACTTATACTCTATTCTAAAACGCAAGCTGTCACCAATCTATTTTACTTTAGTTATGCAAGCACACAATTTTCGTAATAAATAGAACCATTAAGGTATTAGAAAGAATCAATGGCATAGAAAGGCCTGATCGATTGCACTTTGCCGCGTCCGTTCAGAGAGAAATGTAGGTCAGTGTTACCGAGGGGTGAATTGGATGTGTGTAATAACTGAAAATGCAGCTGCTAACAGTCAGGCCAGCTCCACCCTTAAAGCTTTTCTGCCGCAAATCCCTTTTAGCCGTGAGACTGAGCTATTAAAGTCTCGACAAGCCACGTGTCTGCACTTGAGTACAATATTCACGTGTGCGCCATTGCGTGTGTACAATTTCAGTTTCACTTGTATTCAGGTGTAAAAACACCACGCGTGCACATTTCATACGCTTGTAATTTCTTGCGCGTTTAAAGCAGTCAAGATCTTTTTCATAGCTTTCTCTAATTATATGAATTCCTACCTATTTCAGAAATCATGTGGAATATTTATGGTACCCGACCTGTATAATTCTACTCAAATGATGGATAGTGACATTTAGTACTTGTAAAACTTGTACTTGCCTTTCCCATTCAAGCCTCAGGTGTTTATTAAATACTAGCAAAATATAGCGCTTCGCTTCGGGTCTAAGAGATATTAAGAACTCCATAAAAACAAATTTCACCCCTCTTCACCACCCCCTTAGGGGTTGATAAGTGCAAAATCCTGAAATTGATTTTTAAGGATTTCTGTGGGAAACCTTTGTAAGTAGAAACCAAGTTGATATCTAATCGGGCCTAAGAGATATTGAGAAGTCCGTGAAAACACAGTTTACCCCTTTTCACCCCCTTAGGGGTTGATTAGGGCAAAATCCTGAAATTGGTTTTTAGGCAGTTGTGTGGGTAACCTTTGTAAGTAGAAACCAAGTTCATATCTAATCGGGCCTAAGAGATATTGAGAAGTCCGTGAAAACACAGTTTACCCCTTTTCACCCCCTTAGGGGTTGATATGGGCAAAATCCTGAAATTGGTTTTTAGGTATTCGTGTGGGCAATTTTTGTGAGTAAGAACCAAGTCGATATCTAATCGGGGCTAAGAGATATTAAGGAATCCGAGAAAATACATTTTACCCCTTTTCACCCCGTTGGGGACGGATTTTCCAAAAATCCTTCGGTAGTGGACGTCTACGTCATGAAGACAATGTACCTTCCAAATTTCATGTTCCTAAGTTAAACGTTTGAGCTGGGCGTTAATGAGTCAGTTAGTCAGTCACGACTTCTTCTTTTATATATATATATATATATATATATATATATATATATATATATATATAGATTATGTACTAAGAGTCAGGATTCATAAAAGTGTCAGTTGCACCTCCCCTTTTATGCAATTTGTCTAACTCCCAAAACATTAAGGACACCATATTTTTTCTGGGCAATAAACACCGTATTCCTAATAATAACAGTGTGTATCATCGATAGCAATAGAAACTTTCGGAAGTGTTCCATTTTATGCAGAACCATATTACGAATTTTAGTGAAGAAAGCTGTTTCGAAGCAAGTCATTGAAATGAGTAGGTATCTACATTGAGCAACGTGACAACGCAACAAGGCTATGCAAATTAACAACTTGCCATAACAAAGTGCTTTTATTCAAAAAGCTCACCAGATGAAATGAATCATGCAAATATTTGTAAAGACGTGTTGGTAGAATTAACCACACATCCGGTTCGGAAGAGAGGTGAAATAGGTTTTGCGCATGCTCGTCAGACAGTAGCACAGTAGCGTCACGTTTGTAATAGAAAAACACATGTCTAACCTTTTATATTATATTACATATTCATATATCCATATACGTCAGGGTGTTTCAATTTTGCAATGGTGCTATTTTCATGTAACTTTGCTCGCCTCTTTGGTTCTATTCATCTAAAGGATCTGTATGCCAAATTTTACAAAAATTGAATAATATTTAGCGGTTGCACAGTTTTCTCACTAGGGTAAATCTGAGACGGTAATAACACTTTGACTTTGGAACACGATTACGCAGGAACTATTACATTTACAACAAAAACTCTTTTACGGAAATGTTACTTACTTATCTGGCATTATTGAGTCACAACAGTTTGACTGTGTGTCAAGTAATATCCAAGTTATTAATAAAAAATGATAAGCGGACAATTATAGCCCTAACTTTACAGTGTAAAGTGTTGCAAGCGTCTCTGACCCCGGGTCGGTTGTAACACCGCATGGATTCTATGCAAACAAGACAATATTATTCGCCTTCTTTGACACTATTCGGTTCTGTTGCGGTACAACCGACCCCGACTGCCGATGTTACAATCGCCCCCGACCATGCTTTTGAATTTCAATTAAAAATTGTGACTAACGAGACACTTAAAACTGCTAAATAACGATCAGTATTACTTTAAAAAGGGTCAAATTACAGATTAAAAAAAGTGCGTACTTACAAAGGTAGTGTTTACATTACATTCATGAATCAATAAGAAAAAATTACTTTAAGGAATTGAAAAGTTATTTTGTTCATTATCCATGTCTATTGCGTATCTATACTGGTAGGGCATGGATGTGTCTATTCCAAATGTCATTGTTTATCATATGTATATCCAAAATTGGTGTTAATATTCATAATATGTTTCGAGATATTAGCGTGTTACATTCGCCCCCGGTCTGCCCTACATATTTTCGCTTTTTCAGGTTTTAAAAATGTGGGTAAAATAATAAGGTACAGAATTTTTATAGGTGCGCACAATAATAATAATAATAAAATATAAATTTATCTAAGTCTTCTTTGAAGTTTAGTTTCTTTTTTAAGTACATGAGAATAAAAATAATTATGATTGGAAAACGTGTTTCCTTAGCCTACTACATATTATTTAGTGTGCAAAGTGTGCAACCCCTAAATATTACTCAATCTTCCGAAAATTTGTCAGATATTCTTTTTATAATAATAAGACTCAGGGCATGAGCAAAGTAAACAAAAAATGTAATATTTTAATTTTAACCCTATAATATGAAACACCCTAATATACGTAGAATAAAAGCATATAAAGTAATGTGTCGTTATCAGTTATATACCTCCAACAAGACATTTATATACAGAAATACCTTCTCGAATACCCATTCTCCCAACAATTTCTTCATAAATCTTGATTCCATAAATTAATTATAATACACTACTACAGTGCAACTAATCCATTTCCACATTTTCCATCCACCAGAGCACCAGTCCTTACCTGAAGAGCCCATGTTATCAACAACCACTAAGTACTGCCTACCTCAGAACCAATGCTCTCCCTCGGAACTCGATGCCTCTTTAACCAACTGCTCCGCCGCAAGCGTGAACTGGGTCATTGAGCGTAGACTCGCGAGTCGTCAAAGTACTCGGGAGTATTTCCTCGCGATTCCACGCGGCAAAAAAGGGGAACGGAGGCGGCAGAAGGAAGAAGAATGGGAGAGGGAGGTCGGAAGGTCGACTCGGCTCTCAACATTCCACGGAGTCCAACGAAGAATTCGATATGCCAGGGCTGACGACGCGATCCAGGCAAAGACGGTCCTCGCCGGCAGGAATCTCGAAACTCGGTCACCTCATTTCCAATTGACCAGCTCGACACCCCCCGCCGCCCCTTCACTCCCTGCAGACTGGTGCCGCATTATGCGAACTTCCTGTAGATTAGTTGCCGCTAAGTTTAATGCTTCGCCAAGTGGATGCCGCGACGACCTGGCCGTTCCATGGGTCAACGCTAACTGTTCGACGTGGACGAGGCAGAAGCCAGGCTTCGCGGGCGATATCCATACACGGAACGCAACGGACCTCCCTGTAAAAGCGTTTCAACCCCGTCGGGGATTCCGGATACGCGACGAGGGTTCAGCAGGAGGGCTTGTTTAATCGGCGCTCGTTGTTGCTGCATCGGATTTTGATTAGCGCAGCCGCGTCACGTTCGTTCGTGCCGTTCGTTGACGGATGAAAAAATCCGTCACACAGGCGACGTTCAGTGTGCGCATAACTTACGAGCGCACGTCAAATGTAAAATGTGTAGGGAGTCGGTCCCAGCCGCGTTTTTCGCGCTCGTCGCCGCGGGGAACGCGTACGCTGACGATGTATAATTCGGTTATCGTTTAGAAATTGTTGGCCGATGGCAGGTGCTGTCAAGTTGGAATTTAAATGGAGAATTTATTTTGTGAAGAAATAGAAATTGTCACGTGAAATGTTTAGCGAGAGGACCACCTGAAGTGTGCTTGGTATTAAAACTTTGTAGGTTCATGGAGAACAATTGTTTCAGCCATGTTTGATCGTTTACTGTGTAATAAAAATAATAATTTTAATATAAGTACTCTTGTGTTTTTTCTGTGTGATGAGAAATCAACTTAAACAGGGAATCAATATTTAGAAAACACTGTTTGATGTGCAAACTCGAGTAAAGTATAACGATTATAATTGTGATAAAATTAGACTTCAAACTCGATATGCCGAGTAAAGCGTTGACCCTATCTACTGAACTATCGTTGTTTTTGAAAGCATAAGCTATCGGCTTACAGACTTTCATTAAAATCCTCATAAGGTACAGTATTTTAAACAATACGTTCCATAGCATCAGCAATAAATTGTTAAACTATCCTCATGCATCAATTACTGCCGCTTCGCATAACTTTCTGCCCCGCTACACCACCCATTGTGCAGTTAGAGGTGAAAAAGCACGAAGTTACTAGGTGCGTTCATTGTCACGAGCCGGCGTTTTATTATTATTTCAATTAGGCCTGAGCGAAAGCGCACCCCTTCAATAGGATTGCCATTTCCTCTTCTGCGACGTAATACGGCACACGGCCACCCTCCGGTGTCTCCCTTGACCACCCTTTCAAACTCCCCGCCCTGCACCCTTGAAAACTGTCAGCATATTGCGCATGCATAATTGAACGTGTTCAAACAAATAACAAAGTTTTCGCATGCTGATGAGGACGCCACCGCATCCGGATTTCGGCTGCCACCGACTGGCAGTGACATATTTTCATTTGACACGCGGGGACAGCCTACCCGCGCGCTCCTCTCGATTCTGCAAACGTTTCTGATCGATTATTTTTACGGCCTTGCCTAAGGAACCGAGATATCGAAGACAGGTCCGGTGACGAGAATAAGAAGACGTTTCGAATATCCTAACCGCGAAAAAGGAAACTGTGTTTGCTGGTAAATTAACCAAGTTTCATGTAAATTCAATAATTTCAGTTTTTGGGAGAAGAGTGGGTATATTATCATGAATATTCTAGCACGCAACTGCAAGTGTTCGCGTTATTATTCACAGGAGCACATCATTCGCACATGTAAATGCTCGATCGATAGGTTTAATGCAACGCTTTGAAATACAGTTAGCTAAGAGGAAATTACAGCTAACCCGTAAAAGGCTGCCCGCCGCTCAACGGGGATTTAAATTTTACGTCTGGTCTCATCCTTCGAACGATCCAATCTGGCCTGTTGACACGCGAGGGAACTGCTGAATTTTACGAAGCATAATTACAGGGACGTGCGTATCCGACTATTTTTTCCGGCCAGCAGGGGTGTACTTCCGGGCGAGTGATGCGATAACCATTTACGGAGCTCGCGTGATCGCTGAAGCCCCTCCTGGCCTTTTTCTAGCCATCAACAGCTAGGAAACGTATGGGGTGTGCGGTGAAAATGATCGACTGACCGTAAGCATACTCCCTTGCATAATTGAACGAATAGGGGCGAGATTTAATTAATATGATATGACAGAACACATCGAACAACCTCTAATTAGGCATCCAGCGTTATTGAGGTTAAATTTTATCATCATTTCTGAATTCAAACGAGCAGATTTAAATATTTTCGAAGCACATCATAAATCTATTGATTATTGGGAGCACTCCAGAATGCTTGAATGTTTCCAGCTGAACAGATTTGAATTGATTTTTTTTTGTACAAATACAAACATTTCCCCAAAGTCATATTTGTATAGATCACTTCGTTACTCAACAGTTTGAAAATTGTTCCTTGTTATCTTAAACAATATGTACCTATATCGAAATTAATTCAAATAAATGCCTTCTTGTTCAAGATTGTTTGACATTCATATTCCAAAATATCTTTAAATTCGACTTGGCATCTATACTCAACAAACATACAGTTGGTTTACAAAAAACAGGATACGATTTTGAAGAAATCAGTAATCAATTTCGAGGGGGAAAAAAAAATTAAAAAAACAGAAATAACGTGAAAATCTTAGAAAACGTACATAGAATATTTCTCACGTCAATAGAAACATTTCTTCCTTCAACACGAAAACTTCCCTCCTCCAACCCTTCTTCCTATCGCAGAAACACAAAATCTTTCTACACACTCTGCTTCGTTCAGAGTAATCTCGATTTCTTCGGCGACTAGGTCACACCTGCTGCAAAGCCACTACTCCGACAGAGCGATTGATCCAAGTCTAACGGTGTCCCCGAATTAAGTTTCAATCTCCTCGCCTAACCGCGACTCTTAACGCTTTATAGGGGAACGGCAAACCTGTTTCACGGTCTGTCTACTTTAACGAGGGAAACTCGTTCGCAGGTTCGGCTGCCTAACGCGTTATTAACTTCTAAAGTAAACCGACTCTTTTCGCGGTGGCACACTCTGTACATAGCTGGAGCGTTACATAATGCCCGATGAAAAGCTAAACTCCTACGTACGCTACGTATGGGAATACAACGTGGTATTTGCCAGGCTCGGCTGGCAATTTGCCTCCGCATACCACGGTCTCACTCCAAGTATGAATAATAATGACGCTGGATATGTGAATTATGAGACGATTATCTACAGCGAGGGTTGCGTTGGTTATTGCACCGTGGTTCGCGGTACCCGCGACAATCGATCTCCTGACTCGATATTACGCTTCAGGCCCGTGATACTTTTAACGACCTGGATTTAACGAATGACTACTGGCGCTCCGCGTCTATAGAACGTTTACGGGCTCGACATGATTTACTTTCTTCGGGAATTGTTTTATTGTCATCAAGCAATAAAAAGTTTGGTTCTAGGTCTGCTAGTGGAGCCTGTGGATGGTGGAGAGCTGATGGAAGCAGTTCCTAGATTCTTGAAATGTTTATTGCACGTGTTATTACGAGATATGGATCTTGGTTTGCGAAGAGTACGTTCTTGGAGAATGTTGGGTAAATTGTACTGTGGTTTTTTAGTTAATATGTATTAATACAGTTTGTAGTATATTTTGAGGGTTTAAGGGTACACGTTTTATGAGCAGATTTTGAAAACAAAATTCTGTGTAGTTTGTAAGGGGTTCGTGAAAGGTTTGGAGAACGGTTCTATGGAATATATTAATGTTCTCTCGGGATTTTAGTACGGAAGTTTCTCAACTGTGGCGCCAGCGGATGGAGGCAACCCTTCCGGCAAGTCTATGGGGAAGTACTGATAAAAATTTCTTCGCATCACTGGGCGCTTTATATAACTATACAAGAATTCCGATTAAAGGAAAGAATTTTCTGTCCATTATCCTAATCTATATTTCTTTGGCTTATCGTGGCCTGAACTGTTTTAATAATTTTATGTCACAATTAGGTAATTCATTTAGCTTTGCCTGGAAATACGTCTGTGCATGTGTTTTCAAGGGGCAAGCTGGATTGAATATTTCGTGGAAAAAAATATATAAGAAACTTTTTTATGTTAAACGATTTTATTAAAAATACACTAAAAACTAAAAAATAATTATTTTCTTGTACTGCAATTTTGGATGGTGTCTTTTCACTTTAAATAAAATCATGGGGTAGGATGTTTCTCATATTATAATATGAATCAATTTAATACAGCATCAAGCGTCGAAATGAATTTGTTGTGAGATACCCTGCTCCACGATTTTATTTAAAGTGAAAAAACACCACCAAAATTGCAGAACAAGAAAATAACTCTTTTTTAGTTTTTAGTGCATTTTTAATAAAATCGTTTAACATACATATTTTTTTTATATATTTTTTATTTTCTAGTTTTTTTAATTTAATTTCAAATCTCAATGCGACTAGCGACCAGAACGCAGCGGCTTTTTGTCGTTTTCGTAAAGAACGCGAGTGGCTGATTTCAAGTCGTTTGGATTTGTGGTTATGGGTTATATTTATTGATGACTGGGTAATTTGTTCACCCGCTCGGGGTTAATTTTTTTGTTTTTAATATTGCATTGTCATTCAAACTACGCACGCCTGCAAAGTTTCAAGACATTTGGATAGTTGGAAGTGAGTTAAATTTGAGTTGCCAGATTTGAACCATACAAACAAACAAACATACAAACAAACAAACAGAGGATTGAAACTGAATAAAATCGTTTAAAAATAGCTGAGAGTGAAGTACTATAACATAAGAACCTATAGTAAATTGTGATTCTACAAGATTGACATTTAGTAACATCTTCAAATTACATTGTTTGCTTCTAAATTTTTCTACCCCACAGAAGCTAGTGCTTCCAACAGACACCTTGCGACAGTGCTTCTTTCAGACAAATGAAGCCACTTTCCCCTCCTTTCTAAGCGGCCTTTTTAACATTTTACATATTAGTAGCTTATGCTACCCTCCAGCGGAATCCTTGTTAGTTGTTTCAACGAGTTTAGTATGCAAATTGACATAAAGGGTATACGCGCGTGGGATGTAACTCAAGTGCGGGACACGCGGATAATGAGGGGTACGTTTTACCCTCGGGGGTAGTATGTTTTACACCCAAGCCGCTTATGCGTCCGTCCGATCCTAAAAATCGTTGGTACATACTGGCGAAGGAATTACCACGAAAATTTGTTGGGGGTCCGCTTGGCGCTCTCATGTATAAGTACTTCTGAAACGATGTCTGAAAGTCGATGAAGACATGACGTACGGAAGATTGTACAGAAGCTTCCGGTATATTATTGACATTCTCAATTAAATTCCATGATGGAAGATCTAGAAGAAATTCCATGGGAATTTTATGTTGCTAATATTAAAATTCGTAGCCTTAAAAATAGAAGGGGGACGTATATAGTCATAACGTATTTTAGTTCCGTATTATCTAAAGGACCCTGGCCAAAACACAGGAAAAAACCTGTATCTGGAAGCTTTTGCATGCTACTTTATTATTACAAAGATGTTAATTTTTTCCTCGTCAAGTCAACAATATTTCCCTGATTTCAGATAAATTAATTCAATGAATATGAACTTATCAAAAAATTCTTACCCGGATTCTAAAGTAGTAATTGATATTTATTCATTTAAAATACCAACGTTGCAATCTCTGTTTTTCATTATGTACTTTTGAAATTTCTTTTGACATCCTATTGTGCACATAGTATAATTAAATATTGTCAGTTTATTATTGAAGGCAGTGTATATTTCTTATTGTAACAAAAACTACTTCTAATCAAACATATCCAGTTCCAAGTTTCAAGTAATCGTAAATATGGCGTTTAAAATTTGTTTCCCAATTGTTTCCCAAATAATAAATGTTATGAGAAAGAAAATAGACGTTTTCAATTCTAAGTAACGTTGAATAAATTTTCTAACGGTGTACCCGGCCTTCAATGCTCGAATTAAAATTCAGAGTCGCTCCTAGAATTGTATCCCAAAGGAAGCAGCACCTTTAGGTCGAGTGGATTATCCCTTGTTTATCAGGTTTATTTAACCGCCTGAAACATCGGGGATTAAAGAATTCATTACTGTTATGGCGTCGCATTTGTTACACCACGTTTTCGAGCATGCGCTAGAATCGCTCTATTTATTTTATAGCATCATAGGTTCTTTTTTATTGGATAATTATGCAAACTGCAACGAGGGCACCGTTTCAACCAAGGTTTCAGCCAGTATTTCTGGATTTTACGGCTATAACCAGACGTGGTTCCTTAGCAGCACGAGATAAATGTGATAAAATTTGCCTGATAAAAAGTCCAGCCGCAAACGAGTGCCCGAACAATTAGAATTTCTCTTATTAAACGCACACATACTAAATACACCGAATGTGCTTTACGATATTTTTTTGCAAACACGCAATCTCAGTGGAGACTTCCACGGAAATGTTTAAAAGGATAGCATCAGGATTTACTTTACACCAGCGGGAAGGACGAATAAATGGCATCTACTATGTGAAAAGAAAAACGCTGTTTACCCGTTGAAAGGTAGTAATTATCCCAATTTAATTAAAGAATCCCTCTAGACGTAAGTTCCTCCAATTTTTTGCATCGTATTTTCCAAACTTTCCTTCGACTGTTTCAGTTTTCGGTGAGAAAAATATAGGTCGTAAGGGGGTGGTATTTAAGAGGTATCTCGAAGCTAATTAGCGTCTTCGAAATAGACACCTTGAAATTAAAGGTTTGGAAGGCATCTAGATATCGAATAAATTCCTCATAATATTTTCCGGAGAATTCAGGGAGAGAATAGAAAATACATAAAGCAGACCAGAAATTGTCGATCGAATTTCACTTCTACGCCGCTGCAACTTGTTCTTATTTACAGTTCATAGCTTACTTACAAACAATGTATGCTGGCGAAAAAAGGGAGATTAAAGGCTCTAATATTCCTTCAACCATTTATTAATTCTGAGAAAACATTGTACAAGAGCAAGTTCTCCATTCACATTTAACACTTGTACCAACAAGCCACGGCTTTTGTGACAATTTCTAATGCAAACGTGGAATAGAGACTCTCTTTAACCACACGGTGTTACCACGCAGCGGGATATTAATTCGCAACGATTAATCATGGAAAACTGGAGGAACAACAGAGGCAAGAGAAGGAATGCAGCCGAAAAGACAGTAGACTGAAGGGATGTAACGATGAAAGGGTCCAACGTAACAGTTTACGAATGGCGTCCTCCATTTCCTTTTCAAAAATCTCGAAAGTCGTCAAATATTTTCATTGGCGCAATGAAAATGGAGTGGACCGTTTTTCTCGATAGTGTCCTTTCACTCTCTCAAACGGATTTGTTATTTCATCTAATTTCCTGCACTCTTCGATAATATTACACATTTGATGGTTACTTTTTTATGTTTCTATTAGTATTTAAATTGTGAATAGCTGTTACTGCTAACTGCCCTTCCTTGATTTCACAGTTTTGCAAAATTACGCCTCTAGCATTCGTATATTCCAATCTTGATATTTATAATCTATTCTTCTAATTGTAAATATGTTCCACAAAGGCTGAGTGAAAGTCTATTACAAAAAGCACTCGCCGTAAATGTGTCAGTAACGCTAACGTGACGTCGAAGAAATGAAATGAAGAGGCTTTGCGATTTTGTGGTTGTATGAAAGTGCTGGTTGGTTCTCAAGTCAGAATTTATAGAGACGCAAAGTCAGTTCGTCAATTAATTGAACGAAATGAGGTCAGGAATTCGAAGTGGCATTTGGTGGAGGAGAAATGCGCGACGGCTACACAGACAGGAATGTTTCTGATCCAACCTAATGAGCAATTAGTAAAGGAGTTTGCTGTATATATCAGACAGCAACAATCCGGAAGTACGACATTGTGCCTTTAGAGATTTATTATCCCGTTTCACGCGAATCCTATAAATCCATTGTTCGATACCACATCCTCGGGAGTATTCACCGGGTAAAGAATCTTCTGCTTAATCGAGCGAAGATTAATGTGTCGAGGACTCTGAATGCTATCCAATTTGCTGATTAAAATATGACTACTTGGAGGCGTTGAAAGGGGGAGCAGCATAAATGATTCTGATGTCTGTAGATTGGAAGTTTGGGAATGTTTACACAGGTTTCATATTTTATAAGGATTTGAAACGCTGATTTATGTAGCGCTTGAAGAATTTTGGGGTTTGCGTGCATGTGTTATTAGTAGAAGCAAACAAATGGGTCTAATTAATGTGGATGTAGTACAGAATTCTGCAGGACTCAGCAGACATTTACAAAGCTCAAGAGAGCTTTCAAGAACTCTACCACAGCTGCACTACAGAATATTATAAAGCTTTACAGAGATTTACAAAGTATTACAAAGCTCTACAGCGTTTCACAAAGTATTGCAAAGCTCTACAGAGTTTTACAAAGTATGATAAAGCTCTACAGTGCTTTACACTATATTACAAAGCTCTATAGAGTTCTACAGAACTCTACAAAAGTTCTACAGAACTTTACAAAGTATTACAAAGCTCTATAGATTTTTACAGAACTCTACAAAAGCTCTACAGAATTTCTACACAGCACTTTATAGAACTTTATAGAGCTTTACAGAACTTTATAGAACTTCCCACATCTCTACAAAGCTGCAAAAACTTTATAGAGCTATACAGACTATTTAGGAATAAGTAGTTTAGATACTGATTTGCTTTCTACAAATTATACTCTATTATAGATCGAGTTTATGAGAAAATACTCGATACTCACACCCTATGACCTAATTACTGGGGAATATAAATAACTTTTGACACGTATCAATCACGTATCACGTACCAATTTCGTGTTTTAATTACAGAATTAGCATTAACGCAATCAATCTAATCGCCTACTGATAAGTTAGTAGAGCAGCTATTTAATGAGTCTTCTCATAATCACCTCGCGTGCCACGAACTTCTTTGTGTTATTGGGTTAAACGCCAGTTAAGTTATGCTTCAATTTAGGATAATGATGTTCGTGACGATTAACGTATAGATTTATTGCCATGAAACATGCCTCACATTGAATACAAAACATTCCGTTAATTCTTGGTGGTACTCTGAACTACATTATAATGTAATTATGAACACCTGTGATATCTTCCATCTTTCTACAGTGCATCATCAATCTAGTGACACTTTGAGTAAAGAAATTGAATAGTGCTGAACCTGGAGATTGCTCTTCCCGATGATTAAATCTTTCATATCTAATCCACTCACTCAGAAAACGATTAGTGAGGCATTCCCAAACAATTAGAAAATAATTTTTGCATCATTCACCTTGCTGGCTAGAATGTCGAAAGTACTGTTTTGAAAACGTGGAAGATCAAGAAAGCATCAAAGCACATCAAGATTCATTTAGTATCTTTGAGAAATTTTCAATAAAGAATATCATTCAACGTACATTGAGCAATTATCATGAATTAAGTTCGATGAACAAAATAAAGGTTTCTAGTTATTTTATATTATCAAATTCAGCGTACAGAACTGTAATCCAACAATGCACTGCTAAAACGACCATTAAATTAAAACATAGCATGACAGTTACAACACTAGTATAGAGTATTAGTAGCCATTGTAACTGAAATTTATAATTGGTAGACGTATCTTTTGACAATTGTGAGTTGAATCTTTACTTTACAAATAGGAAATATTTTCTATTCACACAACCATTTTCCTTTTCCTAATATCTTTGTCAACAACCAAGAAAATAGACATTTCACGTTCAACGATACATGCAGTAATGTTTTTCAGATATCCAACAGTATTTCGAAAACTCACGTGCCTTAATGGCCTTCTATTCCCCAACAAATTCAAGCACATACTTAAAAAACCGCTTGGCAACTATTCAAAGTTTCATCTCGAAGACATTTCACCGTTATCGATAAATATATTTCGCATAATACGCGTGTCCGTTTACAGAGCCTGAGCAGAAAATTGTAATCTCTTCCGGGAACTTCGAATCTTCTGCGGACTTGCTTCAAATTTACTTGAGGGCACAGGCTTTAACAGGAGAAATACTTGGAGCAGCATTAAAGGAAAAGTTCCCTTTGAGCGGTACCAGGGAGGAATCCTCTTTTGGCATCCATTAAAGGAAGAATTTCATCAACATTATCTATACCGCAGCGCATTAAACAGTCCTCGATTTTGTCGATACGTCGAGATAAAACACTTCTGACGACAACTAAAACCCTTCGAACGAGTTAACGAATCAAATTCCGCTGCTCCAACAATCCACGCGAATTTCGCTAAGCGTCCGCTTCCTCGTGAGTTGGGACGATAAACTGATAAACGGCCGGGGATAGAGCGTTCCAAAGCTGAAGATCAGGAGAACGGCGGATGCGTGAATCCGACTGGAACAATAGTTTGGACTTTGTTGATTAAATGTCAACAGAGGGCAGACTCCTCTGGCTTTTCGGCCCGTGTACGGGATGAATCCGCGCCGGTGTGTCCTGCACCTGACGTCGTAAGGGTTGGACGAAACGAACAGGGGTTGGAGGTGTAGGAAAAAGACGAACAGGACCGGGGGAAGGTCGGGCTAATTGGATGTCGGAGGCGCAATCTTGTGGTCTCCATTTGTCATTCGAGAGCGCGAGAGGCGATTCATCCTCTTCTGCACCTTTCCTCCTCTGGCCTTCCTTCCATTTCCATTTTTCTCCCGCCTTGCCCCCCCCCCCCGTCCTTTCCTTTTCTACGATCGCTCACACACGCGGAATCTTCCCCTGAATTCGGTAATCGCGGCGATCCCCGCGCGAACGTTAACCGGATATTGCGAGAATTCTAGAGTTCCATCGACCCTCTTTGGAATCCCATCCACGTAACCCGGAAATCGCGCCAAAAATTCCCCGATTCCTGGCAATTGGTGGAACTGCTCCTGTCAGCGGGTACGCTTTGGAGCTGTTAATCGATATGAAAGACTGATGCTCAACACGGTGGAAGAAGTAGGCAAAGTGCAGGGAGAAAGTGAAGAACCTTGGAGGTATTGTAGTGTATAAATGCAAACATGTATGGGGCGATGCTATGATGAATCGATCACCTCTTGCGATTGGTAAGAGGGATTTTGATGGAATTTAAGTACGTTGTAGTTCGTGTGAAATTAGGGGGGGTGGGGGTTAAGTCATAATTTTACTGGTTTCGAATTTGTTGAAAAAATACGGTGCGTCGAAGTTTGCAATCTTTGGCTGTGCGACATTCCACGAGAAGTCTATCACATTTTGTAATTGATACGAGGGATATTGATTAAATTGGGATATGATGTACTTCATGTGAAATTGCGAGGGGTTTAAGGCATCATTTTGCTGGTTTCAAATTTATTTAAATAATACTGCTAGCTGAAGTTGCAATTTTCATTCATATTTGCGAAAACAAGAATGTATAAATGAATTTTAATCTTCGAAACTATCAGTCGAACGAAGCAAACTTTAGGGACTTACACTTTGTAAATAAATACGATGTTAGCAAATTAGTGTCTTAAACTCTTCCTAATTTTGCATTTATTTTATCATATTTCAATTTCACAAAGATCGTCGACATCAAGTGCTAATAATAATCGACCCAGTGCGCAATGCTTCATATTTTGTTCAAAATGAGTCACCTAACATCAGAACGCAAAACATCTCCGTTGGTTTTGAGAATGGGAAGAAACATCTGTGGAACTACATATTTGTTTCAAGAAGATAAAAAAAATACCGAAAAATTATTGTACCTCAAGTTTATATGTATATATCGAGACTTGAAATGCACCGAGAGAAAAAGCATTCACCCAGCTACGATGCAGCTCCACGAATATCTCTAAAGTTATTGATAACACTGATGATAATTTAAAAACAAAAATGCCTCCTACCTATGAGAAAAGTACACTATCGTGTGCAAAAATTGACACACGTTTACTTATTAAATCTTCCTGCCTCAAGCTTTATCTATATGCAATCCAAAGATTTCACATACACTAACTGTACACGTAAATAGATAAATGAAAGAAGGGATAGCAGAAGAAAAATATAAGACATGCAAATTGTGAAGTCGGTAGAAGAAAATAGTACGGTGTACCTAAATACATAGTCAATCACGCGATACAACTTTTATGAGTTGCGGAAATAGAAAAGCCCGACAACAAGTGAGCAGGAACATCATTCCAACAAAGTCCACTCAGCTAAATCTCCTCACGGTACTAATTACGGCCAATATTGTAGAGAATACGAAACGCTAATGGTCATTGCGCGCAATAACGGACGTCGGTTAATTTCGTTTTTGAAAAGTTAGTTGGGGCGATCGTTGAGACAAGTTTGTGCCGTGAAGCAACGATCTTGAAGCTACCCATGCGTGTGGGAAACTTGCAATCCAATCTATTAAAGTTTCTCGTATGCTGCAGTGTCTACTAAAAATGTACAGGATGTTTAGACTCTCCATCTATTGATTATTTTCTGCAAGACTCAAAATCTCTAAGTACCTTTGAATTCTCTAAGGCTTAGACTTTTTTTAATTTAATATATTTATCAAAAGGGAAGCATTTATAGGAATCAGTCACTCTGCGCACATTTCTGTTATGTGTCGATTTTTTTGTGAAGAAGATTTGTTCATTGAAGATTGAGGAATAATTTTCATTGAATTGTTGTAGTCTTAATTTAGTTATGTTCCATGATCGCTTGGATATTGTTGCAATGGTACTCACATTTCTAGCAGAAGTAGAATGAAAGTAAAGTCACGTTGATGCTGCTTAACTTACCTGAAACAGAATAAATTATCGTTAGTGGAAGCATTATACTTGGCTATCACAGTTTATAATATTTTAATATTTTGCTGATGCATCTGCACAATTCTCTCATGAACATAGAAGTTTTTAATTATTTCATCAGTTTTAGAAGATATATGACAGTAAGAATGTATTATAAAGAAAAACAGAACAGGCTTTATATAAACCAGAGATAGGCAAAATTGTTATTTAAATACAAATTCCGAATAACGAATAAAATTTTTTAAAAATTATTCGTCACGTCTCGAATAAAGTTAACTTTTTTATTCGACGAGTAAAGTTAATTTTCTTATTCGTCGATCGTTTCAACTTAAGCGTCGAATAAATTTGTCCACTTTAACTGTAACTGTAACTTTAACTTTCACTTTATTCGACGTCGAATAATTTACTTCCTACCACGTTGTCGAAGTACAGTTACCTTCTAATTGATCTACTTTTATTACTCACCTAAAGAATTCAACAACATTGAATTCAAAGGATTCTTTTAAAAACAAGAATAAATAATTGGAAGAAAAATAGAACATTATAATCTAATATCTGTAAAATAAATAATCGATAAGCTTCTGCATGAGATGTATTTTTCAAATCAGTATAAATCAAATACCCTCTATTTGAAAATGTAGCAATATTTCTACTCGCATGTGAGAGTCTTCCAGTTCTAATTACTTTCAGCACTATATAAAATATTATATTCAAAACCATAAATTCGGAGTGGACTTATATTAAAATACTATATATTCACATCAACCATATCTATTATCTCCCTACCCGACCAATGAATTGTTATTCACAATCAGATAGTGTCATTCGCCTTGTACGTTCCCAACAAAAAATTAATGACGCAACTAAACAAGGATAAAAATCTTCCAACATCCCCTACACAGTCTTCTGTACAGTTCTACAAGTAAATCAACCGTCAGATCCTCATCAATCCAAGTCTCTTAATTAGCATAGCTGATGGTGTACGTATAGCTTTGTTGCCGATCAACCGGTTCTCCTAAATGCAGGTATATGACCTTTACCGTAAGCATCAAAGGCAAATACTGTAGGCTCGTCAGAGATTTCATCAAGCAGAAGTTGAATCGAAACTGGGTCAATACGGAAGCACGTGCAATCCGTATATCGGCGAAGGAAACGGAATGCAATATGCAAAGTAATCTTGTTGAGAGTCCCGGCGCCATTTTCAAAGAGACACGAATGCAATGCAATTGTAATTGTATTGCACAATATCCGAGAATAGCTTGTTCAGTCTATACGAACTAAACTACGTTTTACTACAGAGTGATATACTAAATGTACAGTAAATTGTGCTGCACTGAATAACACGCAGATTTTTCTTGAAGAATTACGTAAAAAATTTGTTCGAGTTACATCCACTTTCAGTATAAAATTGTTTTATACATTTTTGACATTGCAGCTGTATATTGTTTTAGAAGAGCTGACATTTTTCCATATGATAGCGTTGCAACGCGTTTTAATTAAATCGTGCAAAATTTTGTAAAAAATGGTAGTAACAAATTTCTCTTCCATATTTTTTTAATAAAGAAAGGTTATATAATTTTTTATGTTCATATAATTGATTTTGAAGAATGCCCAGATTGCCTACTTTTCCACTGAGGTTACAATTAATTGAATTTGAAACGTTAATGGTGTAGGTAATTAACACGCGTGCCAATGAAACTTTATCAATCACTCAGTTGCCAACAGTCACATGTGATAATGACGAGCCTTTGAAACGGTTCATACGGCAGAAATGGAATGAATATCGATCAACAGCGAGCACTGATAACACGGACAGTACGATTAGTCTTCTATTATGCTCGCGTGAATGGACTTTCGATATCTAGATAGGGTTTCAGCGCCGAAGATGCGAATAGGCTCATTCTTCGATTGGTTTTCACGCTAAGCTTTTCAGTGTTCGAGCTTGAAGGGACGTGACCCCCAAGGGTACATTATAAATCAGTGTCCTCCCTAAAGAACTGACGCTGGAGCAAGAGAAAAAGAATAAATCCTCCGTCTTGTGACCGATAAAAAAAGGAATTGCCTTTTTTCCAGGTGATTGAACGGAGTAAAGAAGGTGAGGCGAAATTAGAACAAAATCGGCTACCTCCTTGTTGCGATAGGATCCTGGTAAAGACCTATTTCATGTGGGCAAGTTCATTCGTCGTGAAAGTTTAATAACTCCTGCCAATTCCTGATTAAAGTCTATTAATTCTGATCTTTTAACTATCAAACTGTCTACTATGACCATGTACGTCGAACCTCAGAAAAATTTAATTTAAGAAGACTCGAGTTGCGAATATAAAAGATATTAATTTTCGATTTCTAAGTACTCTTTAATTTGAAAATTGTAATAATTCCTATAAAGGCATCAGAAATTATCGCTCTGCAATTTTAAATCATTTCAGCTACTTACAAGGGAACACCGCGAACCTGGATTCACCGATTGGAACGCAACTTTGTGGGTTTTTAGAGTGACTCAAAACAAGAAAAACGATGTGTTTCATTTGGGCTCTATCGCCCTTTAAAGGGGTGAAATCTAAACTCAAAGTCAAATTGGTACTTCCACTTTTTCGCGTATATCTCCCAAACTACAACAGACAGAAAAAAATGTTTCAAACAAAAGTTTAATCGTGTAATGAGCACTGCTAATTTGCGGTAACAAAATTTTGAAAAAATAGAGTTTTTTGGTTCAGGTAATTTTTTTAAAATTCTTTTCAAAATTTTGTTAACGCAAGTTTGTAGCGCTTATTGCACCATTAAACTTTTGTTTGAAACATTTTTTTCTGTCTGTTGTACTTTGAGAGTTATACGCGAAAAAGTGGAAGTGCCAATATGACTTTGAGGTTAGTTTTCACCCCTTAAAGGGCGATAGGGCCCAAATGAAACACACCATTGTTCTTGTTTTGAGTCACTCTACAAACTCACAAAGTGGCGATTCAATCGGTGAGTCCGGCTTCGCGGTGTTCCCTTGTTAGTTAGATTCTTGAAAGAAATGGAAGTGTGTTCAAACCCCAAGTGAGGTACACCAGCAGAAGAATATCCTGCAAATACTTATTCTTTTCACCTTCCTGACCTAACCTAATGAACTCTTATTTTCTCGACTTAATGACATAAAAGGAAAACGGCCGATACAGCTTGACATTTCAATTATAAATGAATAAACATCGAGTGCCGCTACGCAATAACAACTTGCGTAAATTGTGGAGGATGTACGTAAGGCCAAGTGGAAAAACAGCGTATGTAACTAGAACGCGAAACTTTCGTAATTTTGGAGCTCAGACTAGCAGCAGACAGCTGAATGCGCGAGAATGTGTAAACAGCAACGTAACCCTCGCGGTTACGATGCAAAACGCGTTAGCAGATCTGTAACTGTCCAAATAAACGTTAAACATAAAAATAAAATTATTTGCTTGCAGCAAATTCATTTCTAATATTTCATAATCATCAGTCGCTAATAATTATACGCAAGAAGCTTCTAAGGGACTAAGAAAGCGATCTACAATTGTATGTACCTCTGCCAACATCTGGCAGGATCTATGATAATATAATATTAAGAATATAAAATCGCAAATTATGTTAATAGAACTACTTATATCTAAAATTATCAAAAATTTGCACCCCTTCTTCTCTATACAGCAATAGGGACTTGTATGCGACTGTTACGCAATAGCAAGTTAAAATCAGAAGTAAAACCCCGACTTTCTACATGATAAACGCGAATGACAATAATTGACACTGACATCAATTTCACTTGCATATCTCTCACATTTCCTTCCATTCACCGTTTCGTTAATGTCAGAATTGCTTCGTAGCTGACACAACAGTGCCCCCAAATCCTCGTAATAATCCCCCATGTTTCAAGCACCCGGGCCTCGAGGTTCACAGTGCAGCGACGAGAAAGATGCGCGGACGCGATTGAAGGAGCTTTCGAGCGTCCCGTCAAAGGCACAAAAGGGATCCGTTCCGTGTCTGCGTACGAAAGTATCGTTCTTTTATTAAGGATCAGGAGGTGGGGAGGGATGCGCGCGACACGATCCGTTCCCGTTAAGGACACAGATGCAACGAGCGGGAAACGCAGCGGAGACAGCAGACACAGGTGCGCCGTAGACATCTGTCATTTCTCTCCGAGGCATCGTGGAAAGGACAAGCGCGCTCCTTCCGGCGACACGAAAGCGTTTCCCTGAGTTCTGCGATGCAACGCACGCCGGTATTTCGGAATCCTCCCAGATCCGTCCTCGTAAGATTGGAGACGCGCGCGATTACCGATCGATCAACACTGTGGGGAACAGCCGCGTTGCCAAACTGCGTCGCGTTGCGAGGGTAATGATGCAGTTTCAGCTGTGCTTTGTTTCGCCTGATCGCCACTTCCAGCTTGATATATCGACGAGCGTTAAACTCGATGGGGTTTAATGGCAGCCAGTTGAAGAGGAACGTGGACTCTTGCCCTGAAGGATTTATGATGTTATGACATTGCTGTCTAGCCAACTGAATGCTTTCACTTTGGGCTTCATCGACCAGCAGCAAACTTCGCTGCTGTTGAAGATCCTGTCGATGAAGTTTGCCAGCGGATGTCTGCTCTTGAGAGCAATTTCTTGGGAAATTTGAGTTCCTCTTGTTTAAGTATGCAGCTTGGTGGTTTCTGTAGGTGGGCTTATCTTGGGGAGCTAATTGGTCTTTGCGAGACTGCAGGTGTCAGTATTCAGGGTGGCTTATTTCTGTTTCTAGTTTTCCTCAGTTAAAAAATTTTACTATCCATATCGAATGTTGAGGCATTTTTTGCAAAGACATAGGAATATTGCAGTTGAATGTCTGCGGTCTGTGTGTAGAGGCATTGAGAATATTTCGTGGTAAAATTGTAAATTTATTGTGGTAGATATTCGGGTAATGTGAAATAATGTTTCGTACATGCTACTTCATAAGTAGTAACGGCTATTATAGTAGATATGTCACGAAAGGAAGCCACAATAATCATTTGTAATATTGCTTGTTAATGAAGTAAACTGTTCAGAGTTTTTATTTAAAATTGTAAAATTTGATGCATGAAATTGTTATTTCTAAAATCAGGTGAGTAGGTAATATCTTGTGTGTATAGGTATTATTCTTTTAGAATTTCGCTTATGATTCAGATTATATGATGGTATTGTTACGTTCCTGGCTAGACATTTTATAAACTATTTGAAACAAGACCCTTTCTTTAGTAACTCTGTACAATGTAATACAAGATTCAAAAGTATTGGATAGAGTTCTCCTGGAACTTCCGTCAATCAGCTCTGATCAGCTTGGACAGGCCAAGACTGACAGTAAATAAAAAAAAATTTATTTCGGTCGGTCGGTATTGTCTTCTAACTTCGGATGCAAGCACCTGTATGCGATGCAATTATACACGGTGCTCGTAACACTATGCTAAATTAGTTTGTTTCAACAAATTAACATTCAATTGTGCATGAAACTCGTACATTTCTCTTCCATTAAACCCGGGGGCAAAGTGGAAGGGGCAGAATGAAATCAATCCGCGCACATGTAATACAATATTTATAAATTGCTTTGTCTTCTCTTCCTATAATTTTATCCAGTATTTAGCGTTTTATTTTTTTGTTGTATATTTTAGCTTTTTACAACTTAGGATATTCTGAAATTACCTAGTCTTTTTTTAAAATCTTTTTGCAAACAAGAAACATAAATACTCGCTTTTCCACCAAGACTCACCCTCTTGACAGTCGTCTCGACCATCACCCGTATCCACCCACCACCAACAACTGCGTACCCTTCTGCAGAACTACCCTCCATCCCTCCCTACATACCTCCATCTTCAATTCCTTAAAAATTACCCCCGCACGATTGAATCAAGGCTCTCACCGATCACCCTTGGAAATTCTACGAGGCGACAGAGACGAAGGGCGGTGGTAGCTGATCCATTTTCAGACCGCGTCGTTAGAAGAATCTCGGCTCGGAGCCGTGGCAATAATTCCTGACGTCCGATTCCGAAGGGAATTATCGCGGTCGGCATTCCTCGGTAAAGTAATTCCCCAGATTTAACGAAGGAGCGGCGAGGATTATTGGTGCTAGATCAAACGTCGGGAATCAAGGATCCGGCAGGTTTGAATGGGGAACGGTGGGACGAGTGCGCGGAGATAAGGGAGGGTAGTTTGCCCGAAGAAAGTCCGTGGTTGCTGGCCGCGTGCTGTCGCGGTCGTCTGCTCTAGCGAAAGTCGTGCGAGAGATTAAGCTGCCGCTGATAAAGAAGAGCAGGTGGTAGGTCCTGGAAAGAGTGGAATAAGGGAAGGAAGCAGAGGGAAGGGGAAAAAGAACGACGAAACGGAGGGGGGGGGGGACTGGCAAGGGCGAGGAGGAGGGGAAGGTAAAAAGGGGTGGAAGGGGGAAGAAGAAAAGGAATGAGAAAGAGTTTCCCCTACGGGTCTAAAATCCGGAATAAGAAGTTCCGGACTGTTCGAGGCTGCGGGCTGTTGGTAGGTGATAGCAAGCTGAACGTGAAAAGGGAAGTAGAGAAAGAGACGGGCGAGAAGCTGCGAGGGAGAGGAGTGAAGAGCGAGATAAATCGAGCACCCGGGGCGGCCAGATAAAAGTCACTAACAAGTAACAAAGGTTTTGCCTCTGGGTAAAGAAGGAAGAAACGAAAAGTGGGCGGAAGGGAAGCGAGGATGGAGACGGAAGAGTGGGCTACATATTGGTTCCAGCATCTTCTTTCGTCCGACGCTTTTGTTCTCTTCGACTCGTCCCTCCCTGTCTCGGGCTCGGCCCGCTCCGCTGCTTCTCTACGAACTAACATCCACCGTTCCCAAAGCACGATGAAGCTTCAATTGTTTCTGGCCAGTGACGCGCTACTTTCTCCGCGGACGACTCGGACGCCAAGGTTACTCGATTGACCGGTGGTCCCCCGTGTTCGCCAGCGCTGCTTCAACAGTCTTTCTACCCTCTTTCGCGATGATTATTTGGTGGGGCGAACGCAACGCTGGATCCTAGGCTAAACTTTATTACGGCGGCTGTGGGTAGTGCTTTTCTTCTTCCTTATTCAATTCTCCAACAATTTGAACAGGGTAACTCGGACAAGTGCATGCTCCTCAATATAAGTAGAGGAGTTTCCGGGATCGGTCAAAATACATATTTTTATAAACTTAAAAGCGCTACAAGGCAGCTCTATATTTTGATTATAGACATACATTTTTTATGGGCGTTTTTATCAACAATTTCATTTGGTGTTTGTACATTTAGAAGTTTGGTCGATGGTCTCATCGATGTTCCTTTGTGAAGTGAATATCTGACGTGTGTGTTGGTAACTTCGAAGCAATTGTCTGGAACTTTTGTGACAAATTTGTTCAGTTTTTGACCTTTCTGTACACAAGATTTCAAAAACTTTGGCCTATTATTTCACTCTTAATTTTGAAGTTATATTTCTCAACAGTGCGTTTTCCCATAAAAATACCTACCTATATGTTAAATTGCAATTTAAATAATTTAAAAACTACCGAGTCAATTTTACTAAAATTTTGCAGGGGGTTTTACTGTTGTATAAAGATTCGTTCCTCCAATTTTCAAAGATCTTCGCTTATTTTAAATGTTACTGAAGTTCATCCTTAAAAGGAAGTCTAGGTAAACTTGTACTAAAATATTTTTTGGTGAAAAAGGATCTTGGATCATGAATATATATGGAAGCTTTTTAGCCTATCATTGTCAAATCCAAGAAAGATATTTAATTATTCTATACCCAAAGCATATTGCTTAAGAATGAATTGAAGAAGACTAATATTCCTACAATGTGTAAATATCCAGATGTATATTTGCAGAAATACTTGAAGTTTTATATTATTTCCGAATCCTCAAGCATTCCAGAGTGTCTTCACTTTATGTGTGATTCATTGTATCCGCGCCTTTGCGGTTAAGAGCGAAACGAGGGCGAGGAGAAGCTTGCGAGGAGTTTGCAGAAAACGAGAGAACCGATTGAGAAAGAGAATCATTTGTTATGCGTGACTGGCGGCCGACTGAACTAAAATTGTGGTAGAAACAAGGGTTGTCTGGGTAGTGAAAAGAAGGTGGAGAAAGTATAAACTTGGAAAGAAACTCGGGCCTGCGAAGAATAAAAAGGAGAAACTTTAACTTATCGCGCCTCCAGCGAAATCGCAAAACTTGTATCTACGGACTCGGCGACAAAACGCTACCGTGCTCGAATAATATTTTATTCTCCTCGCTGTTACTGGAAACGCTTCGTGGCTTGAATACGTAACTTCGTTTTGATTAGAATATCGAATATATTCGAACGAAGAGGCGCCAGACACGAGGGAGTAAACTTTACTTCTATACTTCCAGCATGAAATATTAAAATATATTCCTAATAAACTACGCAACCCGTAACTCAATAGGCTCCACAACTTTTAAGTTTCCCTGCTGCATTTTTCGATCTTGTCTTCGTTCAAAAGAAAAATTGAATTTTAGAAGAAAATTACGTTCTAAAAGTAGATTAATTAAGTATTTGGCTAAATAGTCGATAATGCTAATTCGAAATTTAAGGTACACGAAAATTTAACCCTACATTTCTATTAAACGCAAAAATTAGTGTTTTAGACTCAAATAATTCTATTGTTAAAGTTCGAACCATTGGCTAAGCATTCCTAAAGTACAAATATATCAAAGGTGTTATCTTATAGCTTCTAATTTCATCAGCCCCTAAAATAATTTCGATTAAAATATTTTCGCCTATCTTACTCGTGCGGAAAGTTCAACATTTGAACTTACGAACAGCGTGATGTTCTCTCTAAGAAAATAACTTCCATTCAACATTACGGTGGACGTCATAACTCACTGTCCCTCCAGTTCGAAAATTAAAAAAGAGCACGGAAGGCGCAAGGTCGCTGAAACTTATCTCTAACCTAGAGGCAAGGTGGCCGTCGACCTTCCATGGGTTCGAAGGCGAGTTCACCTTCTCATCTCAGCCGAGCCGATACCCGACCTTGATTGAAAAGCAGATGACGCGGAATAAGGAGTTTCCCGGGGTTGGGGGTGAAAGAGGGGGGGGGGGGCGGGGGTGGTCCAGAGAAAATGTCTTCTACCCTGGGGGCTCTCCAATTTCTCAGAAACGCGGAATTTATTTCATTCCCCTAGCTCTGCCAGCGGATGAGGCAAAGACGAAGCCAGAGCGGCGAGACGGGCGAGGAAGGAAAGGAAGAGAAAAGAGGCGATAACCTTCCGCAAAACGTTTCTCCGCTAGAATATCTACGTATATATGTACACGTATACATCTTCCTTCATGCGTAGCAATAGGAGGATGACCGAATTTCTCGCTCGATTCTTCGAATATTCGGGAACTCAGAATTTACATTGCTGTAATGTGAACTCGTTAAAATATCGAAGGTTATGTAGCATCCTCTGCTCTGGGGTGGATCATTGTTGGTTATGGATCTATCGTTGGGATTGGCTGATTGGGTGCAGCGGTTATGGAATTTATGGGAACTGATGGAGAGTTTGGGTTTTAACTAGTGTGGGAGAAGAAACGAAATTTTGGCGTGAAGAGGATGCTATGCTTGAGAGAATTCGTTCTTAGTATTCTAGACAGTGCATCAATTGTTGGAAAATGATATCTGTTTTTAATTCTTAATGACGTTTGCTTTATTTGAAGATTGTTTAAGATTCTTCTACAAGTGTTATTTATTGAATAGAGATGTAAAATGACAAACTTTAATGTTTAGAGGCTGTGATTCAAGTGTTTTATAACAGTAAGGTAATTTTTACACTATAAATATTATTTCTTGAGAAATCAATCACCTACCCATGAATCACGAATATTAAAACTTTATCACGGATATGGGAAAATGAATTCTGCCAAGAGTAACTTTGAAACGCTGATTTATTCTTAATTAGCTGATCCGTTACCCGGTTTCTTCCGGGAATTATTTATGATGCTTCAAAAATAAAAAAGGCTAAAAAAAATAGCCTGCAATCTAATCTAGGGTGTATGTAATGTATATTCAAAATTTCATTGAAATCCGTTCAGCCGTTTAGGCGTGAAAGGAGGACAAACAAACAGACAGACAACGTTTCACTTTTATATATTAGTAGAGATTTGTCGATATTCCAGAATCTAGATGTTCTTCCTATTTTCAACTCCTTCAAAAATTTCGAAGAAACTTAGTAAACATGTTGCTATTTCACGCGAAGATTCTCATCTGATTGCAAGCACATAATAATTATTTACGACAGAATCTTAGAAATATACATGACTCCTTATAATTAAGGCCGACATAGGGTATCTTACTACTTACTATTCACATCACTGTGAACTAAATAGGTCGTGTATGCTGTGAGATCTATCGAATTCGTTCTAGAGATAAGCGTTGCTCAGTCTTCTCATATCAAACGTGCTACCTGTTGATGGACACGAGGTATTCGTCCATTACCCTGGACTAGGTACATATTCATTGCATTTACACACTAAAAGCCATGATCCATCGTTTCCTGTGGCTCTTGATATATGCAGCGATGGAAATGATCACTATTGTTAGCATAATTACATAAATACTTCAACATGTACAGGATTATTCTACAAATTGGTAGAAGCTGTAGCTATTTTCCGTAGGAAGGTACAAAAAAAGTGATAGAAAGCAAAGTTGAATATCGTAATGAGGACTATCATTTTATGACATCTGTACCTAAATAAATCGTTTCTTGGGTGCAAAGGTGCACACGTATATTGCACTTGCCCTCAAAGTCCTCTGAACTTCGTGAACCACGAAGTTATGACTACAAGTAATTTAGAATACCCGACAACTCTGCCGTTATAAATGCAAGAATTATACTCGAATCAAATTGTATCGGCCTATATGTTACTGTAAAAGCCAGAATATCAGTAAATCTTAAGATTAGGTGAAACCTAAAATAATGTTTCCCACTATGGAGTATTGTACACCGTTGGAAAGCTTATGAGTAGAGGAGTCCAATAAGGATGCTCGTGGCTACCGTAAACAATTCAATCAGAAATTATAGATTAAAAAATAGAGACTCAGCATTGACATCTAACCCCAACCAACTCTGACGGTCGATGCAATGGGAAACTACGAAAATTCTAAAAAAATACATTTTCCCGTGAGGGGGGTTACCAACTTTTGAGAGATATAAGATAAAAAAATGTGTTTAAAAAATGGATGGTCGCGGAGATTTGAGTCAGCCACTCGTGGAGAGCAAGTAGTATCTAAGTACGTTTCTGAAACATATTTTTTATCTTAAATCTCTCAAAAGTTAGCGGTCGCTAAATAAATCTAACCCCAACCAACTACTAACCAGAGGTTTTTGGTATTAACTTTTTAACAAAGAACGAGCGACGGCTAAAACCTTTTGAGAGTTACCCAGGATTATAACCTTGGCACCACCAACATTAACTGATGAAAGCCTGAAAAAAATTTTTACTTGAAATTCTAACTTTTACCATAAACTATCGATAAATCTTAGGTTTTAACTCTACCAGTGAGAACACTACTTCGGGCTTTTACCAACGTTGGTTGGTAAATCTTAAGATTTACCGATATTGGGGTTTTACGGTAACATATATATATTTCAGCTTCATGCACAGTGAATAGAAATAGACTAATCAAGAAATGAAAGCGAACTGACCAATCCAAGCACCCTATACCATCGTCAGTAGCTGCCACTTTTTGCGTCCAGACTAAATAACGCCTGTTTCGGTAACTACTTTTGGTAACTGAAGCATATTAATTCAAATAAGAAGAGAAGGAAGAAATAACGCAAGATAGTGTGGTGTATCAATTATTTATACGAATGGCTCTGAAAAGCTAACCACGAGTTAGATGTTGGCTGTTGCTGGGGGTCAAGAATAACGTCTGTTTCGTGTGGTTGCGTATAACGAAGAAATTCTGACCATGATCGCGGCGTGAAGTGTAAATAGAGCCTGGTCACGTACGATTTTTATGCGAGGACTCACTTACTGCTTCTTTGGGAGTCATTTGGCTCGCCAAAAGATGAACATCCCTACAGTTACATCGAAAAAGGAGAGGATGTGTTTTTCCATTTATTAGAAGACTCCAATTACACGCCTACTTTATGTCCCTACAACTTATTATTTATAATTTGGTGAGGTACGAGTGCATATTCCATGATCAGGAGTTATTTAAGACTAAATGATGGTGAAGGCACTCAGCGAAATATAATAACAAATGCAAGCTTCAAATTTTTGCACAAATATCAGCCATTTAGGAGAGCAAGGTATAGAGTATCCTCATAAACAACTTCAAGGAAGTAAAAAAATTACGCCAAGTACATGAAATAAAAAAAACCACAAAAAGTAGAAGATAATAATAATTACAAAGTAAAAAAAGATGTGAAATCAAAACGAGCTGCAAGTACATAAAGGCGACACTGTGTAACACAACAAAAGACAAAAAAAAATGTCCGCGGCCTGGAAGTCAAATACTTGGCGTGGCCAGGCAAGGTCAAGGTGTCGTTGAATAAGAATTATTTAAAAACGCAAAATAATGAAAGTGTATTCATATTGTCAGACTTTTAAATGGACAAATTATGTGAAAGCTTGTGAGAGGAAAGGTATGGGTGAAGATGAATGATCTTACAATTACTTTAAAACGCAATATAATGAAAATGTACTCATATTGTCTGAGTTTTAAATGGACAAATTATCTGAAAGCCTGCGAGGGGGAAGGTATGGGTATTGATGATCTCAGAATACCTTGCCTGGCCACGCCAAGTATTTGACTTCCAGGCCGCGGACATTTTTTTTTTGTCTTTTGTTGTGTTACACAGTGTCGCCTTTATGTACTTGCAGCTCGCTTTGATTTCACATCTTTTTTTACTTTGTAATTATTATTATCTTCTACTTTTTGTGGTTTTCTTTATTTCATGTACTTGGCGTAATTTTTTTACTTCCTTGAAGTTTTTTATGAGGATCTCACTTCTTTTTACAAAGATAATTTGCATAGGGAATGACTCCACATAATTTTTAAAATATTATATGATTATCTTCTATTTTTTGTGATTTATTTGATAATACTCTTTTCCGTCCTCGACATTTTCATGTACTTGGCGTATTTTTTTTATTTTTTTGAAGTTTTTTATGGGGATTAATTACTTCTACGCTCTGCAGTATCAAAGAGGTTAGAGATCAAACAATTTTATTCATTACTGCTTCAATACTGTGTCGAAATCGACTATAAATTTCATTCATTCAAAGTAACGAATGAAAATTATCTTTTTCTCTTTTTCACTTCGCTTCTTCGTCTTCTCCCCTTTTCTCTACGTAGGTATATGTATAAAATATTTCCGCTGTCACCTTACCTTACCTCAGAGTTACTTTATCACTTACAATCGGGAATTAATGGATCAATTTCGATGCAGTTTTTTTAACGAGCAGCACAATAATGAAGGATCGGATGCAATAAGGGGACTAGCGCTCGAAAATGCGAAAAATTATTGTCCAAACGCTAAAAAAGACTGGAAAATTAAATGTTAATCTGTATTTTAAAGAATATAGTGTTGTAAAGCTCGTCACAACACACATTTTTTCTATTTACAGTTTGTTTATCCAATCATTAATAATCGAGCTAAAAATTATAAACAAAATATTTTTCATCGTCCAAAGTCAATATTTCTTTAAACATAAATTGCAATAAGTTGAGGAAATATTCACGGATCGTTATGAGACTAAAATTGTAATTTCACAAAACTCTAACAAAGCCGCAAAGTGTACGTTAAAAAATGTAATAATATTTAATTAAAAAGTAATACTGGTTTGTGGTTATATGCTGATTGCATACCGATTGAATTGATTTGATTTGAGGTTACAGGCTGTTTCAAGTCGTTTGAATTTATGGTTCTGGATTATATTTATGATATACAAACAGGACGCAACGTACCTTGTGTTTGAGACTGCATTTTGGTTGCAATTCAATGGTACAGCGATATATATTTGTAAAAACACGTGGCATCTCAAATTTTGACAACCTACCTTATTTGACACTCGTCAGGTTATAACCTGACTGTAAGCTGTCAAAATTTGGAGTAGATTGCATAGTGAAGATAGCGATTGACGAACGAAACATGTATTAGTTCGTTTTTATACAATGACGGACGACGATCCCTGCCGAATAATCCCGAGAGTCGACGAACGAAGAACGAAACATGTGTTAGTTTCGTTTTGGCTGAAGGTGTGCGTGTAACGCGTATATACGTATTATGGTTGACGAAAAATTTCTTGGAGAACAAGGAGAAGAAGAAGAAGAAGAAGAATCTTACCGTTTTCGACAGATCCATGAGACGATATTACGATATCTCTGTCATGCGTGGACCGATTTTATTGAAATTGGTCTTATTCGAAAGCTTATATGCGGTTTACATGAGAAAAATGCCATTAAATATAGAAAATATTGCAGGCGTGATGAGATATTAATGAAATAAGTTTCAGGTTAGGTTGGAATAGCTGTGCTTCGAGTAAAGATACACGGCAGCGACAGGCATATACAAGGTGTCTTTTCTTTCATGTACTTGGCGTCGAGACGCTACCGCGTCTCTAGATATTGGAACATAACTTGGGTTACGTAAACAAGAGTTACAGGTCTTCCTGGGAGTTTACTTTATGAACCCGTGTTAACAGGAAGCCTGTAATTTCAATTTGAAGCAGCATTGTAACACAAAATTTGTCGAGGAGCTGAGCTTTCATAGAAGCCGGACTATAATTACATATCAGCGTTTTAGTTTTGTACCTGACACACAGAAGATTGTAAAAAGGGGAATAAACGGTAGAAAAGTCGAAGACGGTTTAAGTCCTTTGAAAATTTATACCAACGTTGTAGTAGCATATTCAATACAGCTTTTAAGTTTACGTCCCCCTTAGTCTTATTACTTTCACATTGCACTGTGCAATTCTGAAGTTATAAATTAATTAAAAATACCGACCTGTCTCATAATTAAACACATGCGTCCAAGAGCAACTTGTCCTGATTCAATGCAGATAATAAGAGAATCTTATCTAAATATTGCAATGAAAATATTTTGAAGCTTTAACCCCATCCTAACCCCATCCTAACCCCATTACCACGATGACAGTAAACCTACCACGATCCAACTATAGAAACGATCAAGTATTTTATACACGGTGATCAAAAGTTCTCGCAGTTATTTACAAAAACAATTGCAAAAAAAAACTGGGGAATTCCCTGCGGTAACCATCAGCGGCAGACATTTCATTAAAAATGAAATTCACTTGAAGCGTCGGAGGAACGCGGAGGCGCACAATGAAAAAAGATCGTCCGTTTCGGAATACGATGCGCAAATAGTTTACAGTGGTGGGAAGTGTGGTTGGAACGAGGGGAGAAGTAGGTCAGCAATGGCCAAAGAAAATTGCACCTCGCGTCCCTACGATTTAAGGTAGGTCGTACAAAGTCCAGGGGACCGTAGCTTTCCGGAGGAACGGGGCTGGGTGTCGTAAAACCTCGGAGAACAGCGGGGGTGGGGCGCGTTGAAAATTCATGACAAAAGGCGCGCGCGAAGATGTACGGACTGCACGTTGCCGGACATGAACGATAAAGTACAAGGGGAATGCAACATCGAGGTGGGCCAAGTTGAGAGTCCGGGCACGCAGTAAGGAATTCAGTGTTGATAACCGCATAGGATCTAGAGACAGCATGCTAATGCCACACTGCGCAATCATGCTCCCCGACCCCGTTGCTTCGGTCCCTTACTTTCAAGGGAGTACACGAAGCCGAATGACATCGACTGAATATCAAAGCTGCTCGAAAATACCCGATGTGACTCACGGTTACTGAATCGTCCATTAACCTTTTACGATTCCTTTTTCGTTAGTAGTGCTCGTGATTACTCATTGCGTACGACAAATGGACTTTATGTGGCATTAGAATAATAGAATTATGTGGCGGTTTGTATGAGGTGTGGATGGTATAAGTTGTATAAGGTTCATTGATCTTGGAGGAGCTTTGTATGAATTAACACTTTGAGGCACAAAAATTTTTATGACTTTTTCGTAAAACTGTAGGTTGTATCGAGTTTTACGAAAAGGGTAATATGATTCTTTTTGTAATATTGATGTAAATATATGGACTACGAAGAATATGGGTGACTTTCAATTGTATTTTATATGACATTCTTATTAAGCAATATTATTTAAGGCTGCGTTTTTTAAACTCTGTTCTTCTGGTGTAAATTAAGTGGCTTTGTGTTAGTCAAGTTTGGTACGCTGTGATTGAAAATCTAAATATAGCTACTGTTCATGGGTTCTTCTGTTTAATAATAGGAGCTTGAAACAATAATTAACGCGAGTAAACTAGGGTATATCAACCAGTGAATGACCGAATTGTTGAATTTATGGAGCTTTGAGATTAACACTTGAATATATTTATGTATAACAACAAAATAACTTTTGAAATTGCATTTACATGTATTTTTCTTGAAATTTCTATAAAAATAATTACTTATTCTTATCGTAATTTGAAAAAAAAACGATTATAAAATGCAAAACGTGTTGAAGCTCAGTAAATAACCGCATACTTTTAATAAGAATTGTGCTTATTAATGTTTGCTTAATACACGTAACTAAAAATATGGGATATTAAAAGTGCAACTACACTCCATTTATAAACATACAATATTTTTAAATTTATAATTTACATTTCTTTGCCTAATGTTCATTCAATGGTATGCGGTCAATTACTGATTGGTTTACCCTACGTGCAAATTTTTAAAAGAATTTAGATACTGTTGTCACTATTACATAGTAATGCAATCGTATATAGATTTAACGTTAACAGTTTTTATTACGTGTCCTTGATTAATCGATCGACATTCTGTCGATTCTAATATCAAATGCACCCATTAAATTAAAAATCCAAATTCACAGTTAGCCCTTGGATTTGTACTGATATTCCCTACAATACTTATTATAATAAAAAGAAAAATATGCAGTCTCATACAAAAACTTCCAATACCCTTGATTTTTTTAAGATCAACTGAGCAATTTCGAAATTTTCATTCCTCTAATTTACAATATTAATACAAACTTAAATTTGCAATCAGAAGCCACCCTAGCCACACATGTAACATTTAAGATTCCACTATCAACCATTTCACCTGCATTCAGTATTCTGAATCGTCACTCCTCGAATAACCAAATATATAAATATCAATTTTAATTTGCACTAATAGTTACAGTGTATACAAAACATAACGTAAATTGTTGACGAAATGAATATTTTTTTACAACTTAAGGGGGAAACTTTTGGGATATAAGGAGGCATCTTTGAACTCGCAAAAAATATTTTTGTTATGTCCATCTTTCCTATTATTTATTAATTATTATGAAATATTGTCCACCTCTTCGACGATGTAACTCCTGTTGGCGGGATGTGTAGCACCTATCACAGTCATCTAATTGCAAAAAGAAATAGAAGTTTCTTAAAGTTAGATAGTTTACGCTGGGATTGGCCCACTTTAAAGGAAAAAAATGAAAAATTGGTAGAGCTTCAGCATTTGAAAGAAAAAGCAACTTGTTCATATTATTCTTTATATCGACGAAAAAATTATTATAAATAAAAACTAAAATTAAAATGTTAGGTCCAGTCCCAGCGTAAATTATTTAACTTTAAGAAAATGTTATTCTTTTTACAATCAGATGACTGCGACAGGTGCTACACGTAACGCCGTATCGTCGAAGAGGATAAGACGATTCCACAATAATTATTAATAAATAATAAAAAGGATCCACATAAAAAAAAGAAATTCTACAAGTTTAAAGATGCCTCCTTATATCCCAAAAGAGTTTAAAGCAATATTTACAATTTTTTTAAAAAACAATTCCCCCTTAAAACCAGTGCTTTAATTTGTCCTATTTTCACTACGTAGCTTTATATTCTTTTATTAACTATGAATCAGTGTGTATCACTATCTTTATTTCCTTTATAAAATATCGGAACCACCTCAGATAATGTTCAGTGTTATTTAGAAAACAATTTCCGTGGAGGTTTGTGTCAATGTATGTATTATATAGGGTAGACCGGGGCGAATCGGATCATTTTGTGTTTGACGGTAAAAAAATAATAGTCAAACATTAAAAAACTAATTTTTTATTACATATTCGTGACCAGTACACCTTTGGCTTGAACATGAATATATAAAAATTGAAACTAAACGTATAAATCTTTCATTTATAAACAAAAAACGAAAAAGTGAGAAATATCCGATTCACCCCGAAATTTGGGGCGAATCGGATAACCTATAAATTTCTGAAAAAACTGAAATTTTCATAACAAAATCTTTAGAATCAACTTAAACATGTCTAATTTAATGCCAGTGAAGTCAAGTGCTTAGCACACAGATCGGAAGGATATTGCCGTATTTTGCAGCTTCTATCAGCACAGTTCTCGTGGTACCTCTCTTCTCAGACAATCTTCTGAAAGTGGACGAATTAATTTTTCACCACAGTAAATACAATGCCATCTTCTTAAAACCATTAATTTATTTATTTTATTCGTCATTTCTTTAGATTTAATTTTTATCACAGCTTCATTATTATTTTTTTTTGAACACCATGATCGCTGAATGCTCTTTTTTATGTACCTACGAACCATCTGTATATAAACAATTATTATATCTATAATCATAAAAATACTTAAATGAAAAAAAGTGTTGTACTCCGATTCACCCCAAGTAACGTGATCCGATTAGCCCCATATATAAGTACTTCAAAGGTTATAGATTACATAAACACATTATGATATAATAGTCTAAAATACTAAACTTGGACACTCTGTAAACTAATAATAATAAGCACATTTGAATTTTCAAGCTTACTTTTTATTTTAAAATACGAAATTGCAGATCACGTAGATTAGATTCGGACCAAAATTGTAACGTTCGCACGCAACCATCTCACTGAAAACGTATGCCAGATCTAAACAATGACTTAAAACGCGATGTAAGAAATACAGACTAAATTCTTATTTTGATCCGATTCGCCCCGGTCTACCCTATATGTATATTATCTATAATTTAATAAGTTGTTAATGCTATTCAGAGTTGAATACATGTTTTTACTACGTACTTGTACTGAATCCACAAAATTCAAGTGCAAGATTGATACATTTTAATCGATTTTACGGGTTTTATAATCAGATACCACACGTTCGTTTCCACACTCCGTGACCCACTACCGAATTTCGCGGTACTTCGCTATTCCCACCCTCTGTTGCATTGCAGCCGCGGCGCTGTTATTCTTGCGCTCGTTTGGCGCGCTTATTCGAACTCTGAATTATGATAAACACGTCCTTTCAGCCTACAGCTGCGAATATAATCGTTTGAAACACGTATTCTGCACTGATATGTGAGAATAATTGACATGAAATATGGATAAGGAAGAGATCGACACGTTTAGTCTTGAAACTGAAAGAATTTACAAGTATTCGTGTTAATTACAACGTGACCTTTTATGATAAATTTAAATTGAAAGTTCTGTTTGTATTTAGCACATATATTACTCTCTTATTGAATCTGATAATTTGTTTTATAACCACATAGATTTCACAGATTAAATTGAACGTTTCAAATAAAATACCCCTGCTGTGTCAATGAATGATTTCACAACGTTATTTTAGCCCATTAATAGATTTGGCGATACGTCGAATCGTGAATAAATAAGTACAATGATTTCAACAGGTAAAATTCTGTGAATTATAATTTTAACCATTTTGCTGAATGCATTCGTTTACTTGTCACCTTTGATGGGGAAGTAAAAGCAACTGGTAAATGAAAGATATAGAGATTACAGTCACGAGTAGAAATATTTACCTCGTTATATATTTATTAAATACACATGTGTACAAATGACGATAAATGTTTGTAGTTTAAATACCTAGGTACAAATTTTATGCTCAAAATGGCTGCAAAATCACGCTATGCGATCGCCAAAAGATAACATCACAAGTAACTATTGCTGCGAAATAATTGACAAAAGAAAATTAACTGAAAGAGAATAAAGGACGATATCACAAGAAATTTTTACTTCGAAATTTTTACTACCTAAAAACCAATTTCGTGATTTTGCCCTAATCAACCCCTAGAGGCTGGTGGAAAAGGATAAAATGAGTTTTCATGGAGTTCTTAATATTTCCTAAGGTCGGTATCAGATATATTGCCCGGTGAGTTTCGTGAGGGTTATTCTCCCACCACACCTTTTGCCTGCCTCGGTGCTCCTTTTCTCAACGTTTTCTGACTCGCTCTCGTTCCATCTCGCTCTCGCCTTCGCAGACCAAGAGTGAGCCAGAAGTGGTGGGGATAGTTCCAAGCTTTCGGCGTGTAGGCCAAACCGAGCTGTCAGCGTAGAAATACACACATCAGAATAGGTGTGTGTCAGCTCCGAAAAAATTCTCGAGCTTTATTGTTCAGAACATTGATTCATTCTCGATAGCTTCATCTCATATTGGTCTACGCATAGCTTCGTAACGCACACAACTATTGCGCTAAGAATAAATAACAGCCATTCGGGTACGTTCAGGCGGAGCCGAACAGCGTTCCCATTACTCCACCATACCCTTTGGGGACCATGCAATTCTAACTGACAAATCCACGATCGTCAGATGGTGGTGGTTAATTTCTTCTCGATCGCTGCTCGCGAAAACGAATTCACCGGCCAATATATCTGATACCGACCTTAGGCCCGAAGCGAAGCGCGGGGGTATTTTGCTAGTATTTATATATTTATGATTTTTCATTACTTTGTACTTGTACTTGTCTCATCTTTCGACACTCTATACAGAGGTTAGAAATTCTAGCAGCTTCAGCTGGGCCTCAGCTTTTCATCACACTATGTTTGGTCATTTGGTGCAATAAAGACGGAAAATAAAATAAAAAAATAAATAAATATCTAGATTGCACCCAATTCAACCCACATCTAGGAGAGCTAAATACTACCTTAAAACCTTTCATAACGAGTTCATCCACCAAACAAGTAGTACCTATTTATTACTTTGAAACAAATCCTGTCCACAATGAGTCTCAACAAGTAGCCCGACAGTTCACGTTTCAACTGCCACGATTACGCTAAACTTTTCGAAACTTTTTACAAGCACTTTTTACAACCTTCACTATCCGGATGGCGAAGATTGCCCGTTAACAGCAGCATTCCGGTGAAAAAATGCTACGTCAGATCTCGGAGGGTACTTAAAGAACAGGAGGTCGAATCCTTGGAAAATGGGGTCCGCGACGTCGTCGGTTGCTAGCTCGTGCGGAGGACGCGTCGTTACTCTTCATCTATGGGATGGCCTTTAATAGCGATGATGGTAAAATATCGCGGCAGGATTTTACGGGGTGGGAGACAGGCTGAACCAAGAGGGAGGCGGCGCCGGCTATTATTTCGTCGGGCGCTTGACAAACGATTACGCGAGCGCCACTTTCGCGAAAACTAAGAAAACACTCTCGCTAAATCATAAGAAGCCATTACCAGAGGTGCGGCGGCCTTGTGTAATTCACGCACACGCGCACATATGGGGGGGAAGGTTCAAGGACCAAGGGTTCGTTTACCCTTTGCCCGTGACCTTTCTTCCCCGATTTGTCAAGTTCAAAGGATCTCGGGCCCGTGTTTATCTTCCTCCTAATGTTCCCTCCCTTTTTCCGCGCCCTGACGCCTAGCCCCGATGAATTTTTCAGACACAGAAAAGAAATCGTTCCCTTCGACTCCGAGTAATGGAGGCTGCATTACTTTCTCCCCCGAAATCCTCAACATCGTAACGCACTCCAGAAGCAGAAGACGGCCGCACATTTGTCTACGTTATTAATGAACATACGCTCTTAGATTCGGTAATAAGTTCGCTCAGACATTCCTGATGTGTTATCTTCAACCCTCTGCGAGAGTTGATTCCTGTAATCTGCTTCGAGTTTCAAAAAAAAAAAAACCCGTAGTTATTATGAACTTACTGTATTATGAATTTACGTGATGTTAAGCCAGTTAAATGCTGCGATCAAAGTCACCGAAGCATGACACAGTGTTTACCTTTGACAACGAGATAAATATTTTTTTCAATTTTCCTTTGGTAGATTCCCTATACGTGTTGCAACTTCTTCCGTCAAGTTCCCATTCGAGTATCAGGAAACACGAAGAAACATATGGAAACTGTGAGAGATGAAGCATTCGTAAGCAGAAACGGAAGCTTCTACCTTCTACGTCAATAGAATCGGTGAATGATTCAGAAGACGTTGATAGAATACATTACAGAACAGGGCCGTGCATGCGTTCCTTGGACGTTCTCCGCACAATCGTAATGCGGGGTGACGTTAAACAAACTTATTGCTCAGCCCGTTAGATAACAAGGGAGCTGGACGTAGAGGATTGCGTTTCGGCGGTGGTTCGAAAGGTGGGGGGGGGGGGGGGGGGCAGATTTCACGTCCAGTTAGCGCCTTCGAGTCTTTGGTACGTGGTTTATGCCAGTTTAACACGATTCACCGATAATGACGGGGTCGTGGCCTCGTATCCACTTGGTCAGCTTGATGTTCGCACCGAGTCACGCAACGGCGCGTCACGCAACCGGCGAGGGAAGCACGGGCCTGCGACCCGAGGCGACACCGATTTTCACGGCATCCTGGCCCCTTAATTATTGTCTTCCATCGCTGCCTCGGCCCTGCCGTGCGTAATGGCCGAAAAAAATCCCGGCACACAATGGTTACGTGCGTTTCGAAGCTGATCGTTCGAACAGATACCGGCCGCCCACGATTCCACTGTCCACGGCTATTATTCGAGTCAAGCAGAGTGCTATCCTGACGATGAAGCGACACGGAAGCAGCCGTATAGTCTCGGCGATAACCGTGAAAGTACGATTGACGCGAGGGGACCGTTTCCATTAACACCGCGACTGTTAATCAACGCGCACATATCCGGGGTGCTTAGTTATGCCCCGTTGTACGATTCATTATTTACTTGCGGGATTTGGTAGAGTTTAATGGTGAATTTTTTCACAAAAATTGTAATTAATTAGATACACTACTTATAAGTAGTCAAGATTAAGAATATTGTATTGTGAAATTTGAATAATTACTTTTGGAATGCTATACACATTTTACGATCACATATTTAATTTGAGAAATTTTGATGTTCTTGAGTTATAACTGGAAGTGCTTTCTAGGTTTTGCAACTTGAAATTGTTACAAGTACAGTGGATGGCCAAATTATTATACTCAAACAAAAGGTTTGAGGTTTTGTAAGTCTAAGCGATGGAATGGCTGTATCTCTGCGACAAATTGTCGCAAAAAATATTTAAAAAACCCATTTTAACACTTGAAGTTTCCACTTTGGAATCAAAGACTCATTTTTTTTCATCCATTATGATACTGTTTTATCTAGATGAAGCGTGGAAAACGAAGCTTCAGAATTTTTTGCCTAGTTTGAACGTATGTACGGGCCAAAAAAATATTTTCCGGTAAATCCAACGAAGAGCTCTTATAGACCAATAATTTCTCTTTAATTTCGATTTTTTTTTATTTTGTTGTATGATTTTTATTGACCGAGTTATTCCCAATCGAAGCAAAAAAGGTTCTTTTCACTTTGAACACCTATAACTTGCAAACTCATGATCGTAGACAAATTTTCATGCGTGTGTTTGGAAAGCTAAGAAAGTTTCCTTTCAGAACCTATAGTTGCCAATTTAAGATTTTTTTTAATCGTATTAAATCCATTTTAAAATGATCCCAAAAATTGACGAAAATGTTTTGAGTATAATAATTTGGCCACCCTCTGTAGTTCATAAGTTACGGTTAGATTGCAAAACAAGTTTAGGTACGACGAAAACTCGCCTCTACGCTATTTTTTCTTTGTCTTTCTTTATTCCTTATTTTTGTATCTTTGTGCAATAAAGACGCTTAATAATAATAATAAATGTAGATTCTTAAAATAGCAGAAATTAACGTAGATGTCCCAATTAGAACACTTCTCCGATAGATCGGGCACGTTCTATTTTGCTATACAATTTCCCACGCGAAGGAGTTCGAAAATATGCAGATTCTTCGAAAGTGTAGTTAGTATTTCAAACTGGGGATAAAGTTGGAACTCACGAACGTTTAAATTGTTGCGAAGAATAGTCTACTTCCGTCAGTAGGAAGGTAGACTATAAATCCAGGATTCGCGAGACTATGCAATTCTCTGGCGACTTATCCGTTTTACTTCTTATTTTCTTTCAGCAATAGGAAGGAGTAGGTGAAGAAATTCAAGCGAAACGTCAGTTGCAACCGCTGCAACAGCAGTTGCGGCCGTGCGATTGTAAAACAGAGATCACTTCGCGATAGCGAACACATATCTCGCGCGGAATGAACCATAAAAACGTCGTAAAATCGTCCCTCAAGTTACGCTCCTATGTCAGGTCTCCCATTTGCAACCACGGGATTCTCTCCCCTGTCCTCCATTTCGCTCCGTTTACTTTGGAAATGCCCTGCAGTGGATGCACATCCCTCCAATGAAACAAGACGATAACGTGTACCGCAAATATATTAAGTGATTTTGGCAAACAGCAAAATTCTTTACGGTTTTCAGTGGTTCGGAATTTACAAGCGAACATATCGTACCCGCACACGCCGATTTTGATGAGACTCTGCAGATTTGCAGAATAGTGACAAATATTTGACACCTATTTTTTGTTTTTGGCAATAGTCCAATGTTGAAGGGGTGAAAGGAGCCCCTAAAGTAGGGGCTCGAAAACATATTTCCTGGAATATCTCGAGAACTATTAGGCGTAGGACATTTTTTTAAATTGTGAATTTTTTAAAAACGAATCTAGATCTCGGCTCAGTTTTTAGAAATTTTCAGAAAATTTGTTTTCGACCTCCAACTTTAGGCGCTCTTTTCAACAAAAAATACGTGTAAAATATTTTTCACTATTCTGCAAAGCTGGAGAGTTCTATATGTTCCCTTGTTAGTTCCGTGAACGATTCCTATCACTACTATTCATTAACAATTTATTTCGATCAATGAATTTCCGAAACAATAAGTATTAAATCTTCTACACGCAGTTATTTCTTAATATACCAATGTCATGCAATTCTCAATCGTTTAACCATATTTTACCTGAAATAATTGTAAACAGTGTGTAAACATAATTTGTTAATATCCACCATTCACACACTTTTCAGCAGACCAAGTGTAATCAGTTTATGTTCGAAAATTTTCCAATGCATCGCGTTTGAATTTACCATCGTCACAAATGTAAATCCAATAATCATTATAAATAATGCTGTTATAGAAGGGTTTGGTGCACGCGACGCGTTAAAACTCCATTTTCAATGCAACGTATACATCACGGTGAACGTGCTAATAAACAACAGGATAACGCGAAGAGGATTCACTCAGCTCTAGACGTAGAGCTTACGAAATTTATGCAAAAGACAGGATGTCACGAGTTTCTTTGACACCTCGTCACGTACTGTGTATGTACGTAGTTGTTTAAGAACAGCTTTGCGATCAGGATGTGACACGTACGGTATTTATTAGAAGGTCCTCGAATGTGGCTGTAAATGTTTTCAGACAAGGATCTCTGTATCGATGATCAGGCGTTAAAGTCGTCAATGGACCACGAACACGATCAACGTAGAATAACAATTTCCTTCGGAAGGAACGTTTTACGAGGCGTTTCCGCTGAATCCATGAGTCACATTTCATTTAGGTACGTTAATCACGAAACATTCCAAATCTAATTTCACACTAATTATGCTTTTAAATAATTCCAATTGATGAAATGATAAATTATTAACATTAATTTCAAGTACTTTGGATCATTACAATAGAATAAAACCCTATAATTTTATTTGTTTACATGTGACAATAACGTAATAAATTATTCAAATTATAGATTACCTACTACGTGAAAAGTGTAATTTAATATTTATATAATTATTCAAAAGATTTTTCAGAAATAATGATTCTGTTTTGCATAAAATTACAGAATGTAATAGAATCCAAATCTTAGGAAATATACAATGCATCTAAATCTATTGCAAATCGTGTATGGATATTTTTGCAAACTGTAGAAAAGTAGCTATACGAAATATTAAAAATCTCTTTTACTCACTGTAATTTGTAATCGTTTGAATATACGAAACGGTAATTGAATATGACCTAGCAACACGAACGTGAATTATGAATCATATTTATACGTATGAATTAACAACAACGATTACGAATTCATAACTGTAATTAACAATAAGGTTTGCATTCGCGTTCATAATCGGAATTATTAATGCAGAAAAGAATACATATTACATGACAATTGATGTGAACAGAAATGTCCACAGCATGAGGAATAAAAGTATTATATCAATGGTAACAACTACAAGTTTTCTTTATGTGACTTCTATTAAATAATCTAAATTTGATTTGATATATCAATTAATTTATCTTGCTGCATAAGCGCCTCCTATTACTGTTAATAAATATAATTTGGTATTTAGAATACTACCAGTATCGACATCTTATCTTATTTAACGATAAATAGATCCCAATTGCCTATTTCATTCGCAATTTAACGTCGTCTAAAACGAGGTCTTTAATTTATGCCACGTCAGTGTATTAGTGAATAAATATTTAATACGTGATCTGTATAAAAAAATAGTTGCATACTGTGTTTAAGTACAAACTTAATAAATAATAAATAAAGCATTTAAACCCGCAAAAAAATATCCAAAATCGAACAATAAAACAACGTAGGTAAATAGTTTATCTAAACAGCAAAATATTTCCAATTTAATAACACCGTTCGAGATTGCATAGTAATAGAGTTGATCTTAGATTCCAGCGAAATAAATAGAAGAATCTGCTTCGCGAGCACGAGTCGTTCTTGAATCGACGAAACGAGAGCATCATCCACGATCAAAGTGAATAATATTTCACCGATTCGTACTCCTGCATTCATGTGCACCACGTTAAAATGTTTTAAAGTGCATCCGTTTATTTAAATAGAAGCAGCACGCTCCATAAAAGCGTATTTATTTTCATTCGTCTGGCCGTTGTTTCCGAACCGCGATGAACATTACAAAGTTCTTTCATCCTCCCTTGTATTAATCGGCGTGCCACTCCGAGATGGAACGAGCAAAGGCAAACCATTATCCTAATTGGTCGACAAACAACTTCCGATAACCGCCTGAGCATTGTTCCAATCCTTCTTCCGTGTCCAAAGAATGAACGCAGCTTTTCGAGCGCAGAAGACAAATAAAATGAAACGACGGAAAGCAACGTGGGTGGGGGGCGACGAAACTAAGAATCTTCAGGTTTATAGGGGGTAGAGGCATGGAGGAGAAAGGAGGAAGTTCCTCCGGTTTTCGCCTCTTCTACCGACGGATAAACAATTGTAACTCCGTGTAGATTGCACGTCTTAATGAGACGTCGCGAGCAAACATTCGACACACAATCGCTCCGGGGAACAGTCAACATTTCCGCTCTGTAAATTTTATTACATTCTAGCGATGCTGTGATCGAACTGACGTGCTCCAACCAATCGGCAACGGCGTCTTCGTACAGGAAAATAATAAAATGTGCTTAAGTTAAAGTACGAATAGAAACGTGGGAGGTACAAACTTTTGTATTACAGAATCATTATCAAATTCTATGTGAAAGGGTATGCTTATCTATTGATATATATATATAACTATTAATTTTTCTAAATTTCTCTAAATTTAATAGGATATTGGAATTTAAATAAGATTTACTTATTTTTGATAGAACTCTGTAAAAATATAAAAATTAATGTGCCATTAGATTGAAGGAAAATTTGGCCTCTTTAACAATAATAAATTGTTCATACTTGAATCTTACAGATTCTCATTGCGAGTTCTAACTCTAAATTGTATCTTAATCGTAGATTCAGGAGTAATAGAGATAAGAATATACAAAATTGGGATTCTTACTATATAAGAATCTGAAATATTGGTACTTTAATAAACATTAAATCTGTCTTTGAAGTCTTTCATAAACGACTGAGAAATTTGTAAAGAAATTTTTACCACGATTTTTACACTAAATTCGAGTTTCACTCTAGCAATTATTATAATATTTTTCTGACAATATTCGTGTTTATTTGAAAGGATAAACTATTAAAAATTCTGGATAAATTATCACATTTCCCAGACCCACTGGACGGCTACATCGAACGAAATACTTTTACATCTGAGCGTACTCCCATTGCAGTTAATTCCAAAGTGCGCCCCATGCTGCATAAACAGATTTTCGTATAATGGGAATTTCAGATAAGCTGCATTCCGATAATCAGTGCTTTACCCTCCCCTGCACCTTACTCGCGCAAGTAGCTACACAACTTTCCTATTAAAATGATATGTAACTCCAACTAATTGAACTTCGTAGTTACATTACTAGATGGAGCAATGACGATTTTAAATTTTCCTTCTTCATTTTCCACACAGTTTATATACCGAGTTGAGACAAAGCACGTAAATATAATAGATGACACGCAAAAAGTTGGAGTACCTAAATAAGTAGGGAGAGTAACGATACGCGCATAGTTTGAAGGAGTCGAGGTAAATTTAATGCAGTCAATTCGGTTCCCATTGAAGCGCAACGAAAACAGTTGAAAGGATACAGCAGGAAAACATAAGTGGGGTCTAATTAATATTTCTCTTCGTTGGGACGAGAGATGAACAAATTTCCCGGAAAAAAATGCTTTCCACCTTCAACTGCTGCTATTCAACGTTGAGCTTCCCTCGCTCAATGCGATGCGAGATTAAATAGCACATATGACGACGTCAAATATAAATATTCTCTTCTCCTTTCTCTTTTTGATAATGACATCGAGCATAAGCTATCCGCTTATAAGCATAAAATAAAGCTTACCCATCAAAAGAGTAATAATAGATATTACTCTGAGTTTCCTGAGTTTGAAATTTGTTTCGTAACTAATCAAATTTTAATTCCGATTCTTTTAAAAATATTATTGTTGAAATGATAGTCCTGTCAGTACTAATAAATGCCGAATATTGTGATACACTTTGCTAATAATTAAAAGTTGCGTATATTATTCCAAGGTGCACTGTAAAACACGCGAAATGATCGCAAGGAACTGTGTACCGTGAAGTGGAATCATTACAAGTGAACTGTAATTATGAAGCGAGCAAACAGTTTTGTACAGATCCGCGTACACTTTTTTCGCGGATGGAGTCCCACAGTTTCTCACGTCACGGTTGCAATGTTTAAAATTGCATGTTGGATGACATGAAGAGTGCGGATTTATTTTTCGCTACCGCATCAGTTCTGCGGCTCGCCCAGAGTTTCAGAAAACTATAGTGAACACACTGCGCCGCGTTATGCTAACGCCAACATTTTCTCTCCGACCAGTGGCCCCGAACTCACTTTTTAATAAAAATCTGCATTTTTCTGCGCCACGGATTTATCGCGGAATAGACGCAAAAAGTGGTAACATTATTTTTCCAGGGTAAAACCAGACATTGTTTTCCAGAAAATCATAATATGCGGCTCGAATTGTTCCCTTCGTTTAAGTATAACTATTTTCACGAAAGAGTGAACGTTGAGACTTATCGTTCAGATTTTTGTTAATTCACAGAATATTAAATTGCACATTTTCCGCTGTCTGTCGTCTATCGATCACGTAAAATTGTTTTTCTTTTGGTTCTAACAAAACTGGAGTTTTTGTCTTGGAAACGACAATAGTCTATCTAACTTATGTTAAATAAACATCATAAGTTTATAAAAACATACTAAATTCTTTTTAACTATTCTCTAAACACTGTCTCACATAAATTTATAAATCAGTTCAATTCGATTTCGATAAGAGCATTGCATTTGCGAAAGGTGCCCATTTCAAGCATCTCCTACAAATATATTCAAATCCAAGTTAATAGAATTCAAGATTAAGGGGTTACATAGTACCGACCCTTGATTGGTCGGAAAATCGGGTCACTTTTATAATTTTTTTTCATATACAAAACCATCATATTTAACAATCAAGATATACACCTTGTTGTGTATAAATTAAGCTGTATTCTCATCGAAAGGAAATTTGATATCTGAAGGAATGGTGCCATAGCAATCCCTTCTTTCAAGCCCTCTTGATAGTTACAGTATTTGTGGTACCGAAAATATCTCAGAGATTACTGGACCGATTTAAATAAAATTTTGCACGAATATTCTTAAGAATATAGTCTAATACTTGTCGAGACGACTTTTGGATTCGAACTTTGGTCGAAAATCACATGCTTGAGTTTGAGTAGGTGCCATTTTACAAAAACTAAATTTTTCAAAATCGGCGCCGACAAGTACTAGCTTATAATCTTAAGAATCCGACCTGTCACTGGTATGTACCCTCTTAAGGGGGGAATCCTATTTTATGGGCTAAAAACATAGCAAAGTTTAGAATTGTTTTTTAGGAAACTAGCATTTCGATTCATCTGAGCTTTGGACCATGTTTTTATCCATCCTCGAAAAAGTTGCAGTTTTTTTCATTTATTGTTAATAATAAATATAGGAGTTATGCATCACGCCGCGCAAAACTCGTCGTCCGCTGGTGTGCATGATATTTACCTTCCAGATAATCTGAAACAGAAAAATGACACAGCGTTTTACTTTGTACATACATATGTAGCTTCAATTTGATGAACCAGAATACCGCTAAGTTCTATACTTTTTTTGTTACATAAGAAAATTGGTGCAAAATTGGATCGCAAAAATTAAAGGTTCAGACCTTTCAGTTTGAAAACTCACCACACCGCTAAATAACTTTTTTTTATTTTTTGCTGGTTCATCAATTTCAAGCTACATATATATAAAATAAAAGGCCGGTTTTCTGTTTCAGATTACCTGGTAGATAAATATCATGTACACCAACGGACGACGAATTTTCATGCATAACTACAATATTTATGGTTAGAAATTAATAAAAAAAAATCTGCAGCTTCTTCAAAGCTGCATCAAAGCATGGTCCAAATTTCAGATGAATCGAATCGCTGGATTCTTAAAAAAAAATCCCAAATTCTGCTACGGTTTTAGCCCAAAGAATATGATTCCCCCCTTAAGTGACAGGTCTATCAAGACTATTTATTAAAACAGTAAAATACATAGAACTGCCCAGAATAGAACTCGCATTAGCACGAAAAGTGACGGTCATTTCAACGTGAACGCGAGGAAGAGAGGGACGATGCGTGCGGGCTCATCGGTCGAAGAACCACGTGACATCCGGCGGCAGAAACGAGACGCCTCACCCACCCTCATTATCATGTGCGTAACGTTCAACGAGAAAAACGTTTCTGTACACGCCCACGTGCACGCTAGCACCGGGTATACGTGTTATACCCAACCGTGTATAAAACGAGTCATTTCGCTGCGAGAAATTTAATTCCACTTCACTACTGCCATCCACGACTTGGTGACTCGAAACCAAGCTGCTTTCGTCGCGGAAGTGATGTCCCATAGCTGGAACCAACTGCAGGTTCGATGGCCACGCATATGTCGCCCACACGCATCCACCACGGTTTCGACTTTCCTGCTGGCCACCACGAATTCGATGGCTATCGCGGCATATTAATTGCGTATCGTTTGGGAGGGCCGGATGAAGTATGATTCATGAAAGAGGTGACAAACTACCCTCTTAGTCAGTCGGTCGTACGCGATCAGCGAGTCGATTCGTGGAAGTGTTTGGTAATTGGCAAATTCGATGGGCTGACGCACGGCGATCGAGTTGAACATCGGCCACCAGCAAATGGTGTGAAATTTTCTAGGCCGGGCCAGGTGTGTTTTATTTATTTCGATAAACGGGATGAAGTCCCATTAGGAGGGTTGTTTTGATAGTAAATAGTAAAAACAAGTGAAGTGTCGATATACTTTTAATTGGGTACTGAGTAATTTTGGAATCGATACTTGTCGTGTGATATTTAAAAGGTATCGGAAGAAAAGTATTCGAATCGAATCAAATCGAATGCGTAACAAGTAATTTTTTTCATTTTTTTTTTAAATTGTCAATCGCGTTAAAATAAGAGGCCAGGTAGGAAAATTGTAGGTCGTAATTTTTTCTAGGGCAATGGGGAGTTTTTAGCCACGAACACCGTAACCTTCCACACAAAACATTCTTTCACCACCTAAATAATATGCACCGATATAAAACGTATTTTTCTGTTGAAAATATATTGACTTACAATTTTTATCTATCGATTCTTATTACATTTGGAGTGGTTGACAGCGTAAAAGGGAATGATTACAGGAATCGAAGCACCAAAGATAATGCAGAAGTACTTTTTTTGACGAAGGATAATAATCTATTCAATTTCAATATTTAAAGGTGTTGATACTTTTCCACCCATACCCGAGTAGCATCGATGCTTCTTTCTCGATCCAAGTAACGAGTACAAGTATCGATACCATGGTGTCGAAACCACCCTACTCATTAGTGTGCAAAAAAAAACCATTTACAGAGTAGGTTAGACAGTTGATTACTATAAACTCATACGCATAGCGTAATAGGTAGACTAGGTAGAATAGGTAGACCTCTAACAAAATCTAATCTAAAGAATAGCTAAACGCATTCGCAATGTTGCAAATGCGATTTATCGGGTCGGAGAACCCAAGATTAGATTTATATAGAAGTGGGTGGAAAAACACTTTATCCTGAGGGATTTAGTAGGGGCATAAAAATTAATTAATGTGGCGACTAAGTATAGCAATTTCAGAGTACGCGGAACGTTCAAATTCCCTGAACAGACTTTCGAAAATCCTAGAGTCTTGGTGGAGTTCCTAGCAATGTGCAGACAATGACTTGAGAAGTTTAGAAGTGGAGTAATACAAACACCTATTTAGGTCGTATATTTCCGAGACCTGAGCCAAGACCGTATTGTTAAGCTTATGCTCAAATACCATAGGGTGTTTTGACTTCTTTTTTCGGAAATTGATAATGTCAGTGTTTCTATACAATTGCAAAAACGCTTCGCTAGTTGCAAAGGATTTGCAGAGAACCTGGGAGTACCAAATGTAAAGCATATAAGGTAAACCAACCAGTGAATGACCGAATTGTTGAATTTATGGACCTTTGAGATTAATACTTTAATATATTTATGTATAACAACAAAACAACTGTTGAAATTGCATTTAAATTTATTTTTCTTGAAATTTCTATGAAAATAATTACTTATTTTTATCGTAATTTTTAAAACAACGATTATAAAATGCAAAACGTGTAGAAGCCCAGTAAATGACCGCATACTTTTAATAAGAATTGTACTTATTAATGTTTGCTTAATACGCGTAACTAAAAATATGGGATATTAAAAGTGCAACTACACTCCATTTATAAACATATAATATTTTTAAATTTATAATTTACATTTCTTTGCCTAATGGTCATTCACTGGTATGCGGTCAATTACTGGTTAGTTTAGCCTAGTAGCAAAAGGAAAAATTAAATAAGAATGATGTACGAAGGCAATGGACTTACAATTTCTGACCTTGCAGATGGATCTTTACAGGCGAACAAAATATAAAGATAACTTTCAGGGTTATCGAACTAAGCAATATTTTTTCAAACGCAAATACACATTATTATCACTTTATTACAGGATAAAATATTTTACCATGATAATTCATTAATGATAATATTTACATACTGTGAGAAGAATAGAATCAAATTACCTATAAGAAACTTATGCTCTATGAAACTGTGTATTTGAATTTCGTCTTCAGTATTTTTTTCAGTATTGAAGAAGATACCTTAAGGACTCTTTTCATGAAAGGCTAATCTATAAATCGACTAATCTTGGAAGCTCAGAATAATAATTTAGTTGAGTCAAACCAAGGTTCCCTCAGATAAATCAAAAGGAAGAAAGATACGAATTATTTAGAATAAAATATTGAGTCCATATTTTTCATTAATTCGAGAACTAGTAATATACGACAAAATCAACTTTTACACACACAGGCATCCTCTGCTTCCCGTGAGTAAATCGCAGCCTCGAGGAACAGTGTAAGAGTCTTCATAAAACCGCTGTCAGTCATCGTTAGCAAGCAGCCACAACCAATATTGCGACTCCATTGTTGCCTCGTTAAGGCAATTGTTTATTATATTAGTTGAGCTGCGCGCTATGATTCAAGCCTGCCTCGTCTCTCATATGTCTTACCTCGGGGACGCGTTTCTTCCTTATAAGATAAGATTTAATGAAATACGGACGTCAACCCGACGAATGACGATTACGACGTTCATCAACTCTACTTAAGACATCAGACCCTTTCCTTACTTAATTGCTTTGGGGTTAACAACGAAGCCAGGTTCGCTACTGGCATTTCCTTTCGTTTTTGTGGGATATATATTCTTCTTTGACAAAAACTACATTATTTTATATTAGATAACTACCAAGAAAAATAACGTATACGATATCTTCTTGTTATTTCTCGTGTATTATACTAAATAACGAGATAAATTCTTTCAGAAAATTTCGAATGCATGCTTTTGAATTTGGTATTTTATACTTACAGGGTTCTTTTTCAATTTAAAAGAAGCAAAGTAATTTCGAAATAATCGAGAGAAGGAAAAACATATTTGCTTTTATGGTTACATTAAATTTTTAAATTTTCTTTTGGTATCACGAAAATTTATAAAATAAGTAATACAGTCCTCTCGCTTTGGGCTCGCTTTGGCTCCTCCGCTAAGCGCTCGTCGCTAGTCCCGAGGATATTGTATTACTACTTTAGGTATTTATTACATATAACTTCTTGAACTGAAGAAGAAGAAAGTATCAGAGTGGAAAAGCACTCGTCACTAAAGTTTCAGTGGTCTGATTTACAGTGTACCAAACAGCTTTCGTGTCGTAACATCCAAGAATAATTTATTGCCGACCCATGTTGCGATGCACAGCGCCGCCCTTCACGACTCTATAAATTATTAACTCGTGCTCGATATCTCTCACCACAGATTTCTAATCGCCCACCGAAGTAATTACTCATTTGTCGAATGAACTGTTGCGACTTATCGACTGTTTCCGAAATTACCACCGCAATTAATTATGGAAATTTTGAGGGGGATAGGCGTGCAAGATATTCTCACTTAATCTGACAGACAGCACAAGTTTCACGTAAAGCAGCAAACTGACATTTCCACCTTAGAAATAAAGTACAATAAAATGATTTGAGAAATTATGTAGTTCTTTGAAAGAAAATTAAATTGAAACATTCCTGTATAAAGAACAAGAGTAAATGTCGTCGTTAAAAATTTTCCTTAATTTTTCATTCTCGCCCATCACTTCTGCTTTGACGCAGAAATCGAATTTAAAATGAATAACGATCAGTTTCAATGTCTTGATAAATTGCAATTCGGATTTTCGATTACCAACAACCCAGTCAATGCGATTATAACATAATTATCGATCAGTCATCGCCTATTATAACCGTATCTCAAAGTGACGAGGACAGCTCGAATCGTTGCCATAATTTTCTTGCATAATGAATTCATGATTGAAAATGAGGTGATGATTAAAGTCTCGTAAACGTCGCAAGTATTGGAAAACAGTAAAACTTATGATTAACGTATCTGATGCCTGAACTCTTAAAGAATGAATTTTAAAAACACCTTCTTCGATTACTTTGAAAATGTTAATCAAGTACACGTTCAGATATCTGAGAATCAGCTTCACCTTCAAGCAGATTTTCTTGAAATCTGAGCCTCGTAAAACAAACAGTTGACCCACAATTTCATGTGAACCCACATTTTAAAGTCATACTTTCTGCGTCATTTTACCAATGTTTATTTAGTCATATGCACATGTAGCAGACCAATTTACAAACTTGATTTTTTCGAAACCGAAGCAGCATATGGAACAATTTTATTTCATATTTTATATTTATTCTTTTACACCACTTATTACGAAACACTCTGTATTCCGTTTTTGCACTCTAAGCTACGAACTCCATTGGCAAGCGTTTTAATAGCGTAGTGCTCCTACTTTCCTGTCATTCAAAAAATCCAGTGAATTTAATATTCTGCAAAAGGGAATTGGCCCCCCGGCATAAAAGTAAAAATGATTATATCCCGCGCATGCATTAAACGAGCAGAAATTGGCAGGTTACGCGTGTCCATCGACAGACATACGTTTTTCGCGTTCGTCTGTGAAGCTATTAACGAAATAATTATATTTCTGTGTGTGTCAAAGACATCGCCCGCCAGTCAGTAACACATGACACTCGCCGCGACATCAAAGTCATTTAAAATATGATAAAGAAATATTTAAAATAATATGGCAAAGGGATCGTTAAGGAAAAAATCCATGAGAGCGTAATGAATTGGCGATGCGGAAAATTTCATTTAATACACTTTCAAAGCCATTGAAATGTTCGTCTGCTAACCACTTGTAGCGCCTTTCACAACTCGATTGAGTATTCTTTTGCAAAATACGAGTAAATGTTCCTTTTTTCCCTATCCTCAAAAATTCAGTTTCGAATTTGTAGTTTTGTAAGTGAACGTGCAAATTAACTTTCAGAAATGTGAATTACGTGGTAATACGTAATTCTTTAAATAGGTTACCAATTAACAAGAAATAATTTATTTTCGAAATAATTAATTTTTTCAGTTGAATTAAAGCTCTAAATGGAATTGTACATTTGCTGGGCTTCTGGTTGTCATTTCGCACCATACCCCGCGATTTCTTTAAATAGAAACCATTGAAATTCCGTGGAGCCACGGCGTTTGTCAGTCGGAGGGCCTGAATAATCGTTCCTCGAATTTGTCTCCGTGACGATGCTGACCGGAAGGAAAGAGGGGGAAGTCAATCAATCGCTAATTAGTAGCCGATGGACAGGCATAACTTTATCGGCTGCCGAAACGCGCGCGATGTCCTCGCGCCATCGTCTGGGATTCAGATGGATGCACGTGGCACACGTGCAGGCAATTAATAATCAATTCCAGCAGGAAGCGACTGTGATTGGACACGTACGACTATGACAGTCTCTTTGTTCCTTATCGAATGATTTCCAGAAATTTCTCGTCAAAATCAAACGGAACTCTACAGCCCGCCTGCCTTCGGACAAACGTGTTCCAGTCGAAATGAAATCCGCTTCCGATTCAGTAATATCTACGCATCAGGGTGAAGATTATTTTTCAACTATGAAAATATAATCTTCTAACCATCTCAACTTGTTCCTTTTAATAAAAAATAAAATCGAGCTGAATATGAGCATAATTGATCTATATTTAGGGGTAGCTCAATGATGGTGAAGTTTCCAATGAACATGATAATTATATGGAAGGACATGGAGCTCTAGAAATTTTTTCAAATGCATCCAATTGTTCGTTAAGAAAAATAGAAACTGAGAAAACGTATCTTTGTGCCCCACCTGACGTATAATTAAGTACAATAGTTAATAGATTGTTTCATGAGACCCTGTTTGATGTCTGAGCCTCTGTGAACAATAAATTTAACAAATTATCGAATACAAGTGTAAATGGAATGTAAATGTCAATGTGCAAATCAAAATATAGCCATTATAGATAAGTTTAATTTTCATAATTTCTATAAAGTTTGTATATAGTGTTTGTATATCTGAAGGAACAAATCAAGGTATTAAAGACTTATACAAAAATATATATATTTTTTTTAACTGTTTAACTGTCTTTATAAACATATTATTAACAAAATTAATCCACAAAAACCGCAAAAAAATAACACCATTTGAATGTGGATTTAACCCAATAACAAGACCTCTACTCTACTGCGCATGCTTGCTAAGAGATGCCAATGTTGTGAATCACAATTCTTTTTCCATGATTTGCTGCTTTATTTATATTTTACTCTGTGCTTCATGCATTATAGGAAAATGAAATGAAATGATCCCCTTTTCTAGGCAAATGTATTCGATAAGATGACACTTATGTAAAAATAGGATTTGAAGTTATATAAAATTGAAGAGATTCGAATTTTTATTGGAGTAAAAATAACTCACTTGCGAAAGAATGTGACAATGTAATATATTTTGAAAATATCCTTTCTAATGAAAATGCGAAAGTATTTAAAGCTTCCTAGATAGTCAAGTTCATTAAGGTGCATTTTGGTATAAGCTAAATCTCTACTTCAAAGAAGTATATATCATTCTAATTTCTATGTGTGTAGCTCTCGCTATTCTTCTTCTTCTTCTTTTGCTTAATATTATTATTATTAACCAGTGAATGTTTAGACAATAGAATATGCTGCATAATGCAGACTTGTGCATGGAACATAGTGATAAACCGATCATGATGTCATTCGAAATCAGCTTACGTCATAACAAGTAAACTAATTTACAGTGAATAACACGTGGTCAGCATGCAAGTTACCATGCCGCAGATTTCTCCCATCACATCGTTCGCAATAACAGCCTATACCAATTTCAAATAGGATAATAGTTCATGGGAAATTGGATGATCACGCTAATTCCGCACGCACTAAATTCTACCGATAGTGGAACTTCAGGTAACCAACTGAACTATCGCTCCTGTGTTTACGTTCCCAGTTGTTGCATAGTAGAAAGTGTTAATTCGCTTTCTGTATTAATAAACTGCAGTTTTAAGGATTCTCATTTTTTTATTCTTCACTGAGAAAGCATAATGTATATAAATAATTTACAAAAAAGAATAAAAGGGCTTTAAAGCGTATAATATTCGCGCAAGTAAACAGAATATGTGAAATCAATAACTCCACAATATTAACTAACTTGAGATTTTGTGTATTTGTTACATAAGCAATTATTCGTCAAATATTCTGCGCAAATAAATTTTATTGATAGCTGTGACTTTAAAACTTGAAAAAATTATTTTTGGCTTCCGAAAATTGTGAAAATATATCTGAAAAAACAGAAATAGACACGATAAAGAAAGGGACCGAAACATCTACTATTTATTTCCCCCGCGTCGTTGTTATTTGTAAAGATTAAATATAAGTACGTAACTGGCATTAATGGAACAGAAATTGCATATCCTTTCAACATTATCGATTCACAAACCAATATAAATTGGCACTACTTCCACCCGTATAAGCAGTGCATGTCCCTAAATTTTTCAACCCTCAATTCTCGACCACCTTTTATGGCCTTTTGCACACATTATTTTTGCTAGTTGTTCTCAAATACTCCCTATCATTTAGAAGCAAGGGTCGTAAACCTTAGGGACATATGCTGCTTACAAGGGTGCAAGAAGTGTCCTTCCCATCCACAATACTTTTACCCAGAATTGTTGGACGTGTTTTTTTCAAAATCCAGTCTAATATAACTAACAGTAATAAATTTCAATTATTAGAAGGCTGTTGGAGCACATACACACGATAAACATTCAAAGAATGACCCCACAGAATTTCTTCCGCCACCTACTCGACTCCTCGCTCTTCCCTCGCGTCGTCCTTCAACCTGTCCCAGAAAACGCGCAGGAATACAAATCAAGCATATATGTAATTACACCAGTCGCGCGTAACTTACTCCGAACAGAAATGGAAGGACGGTATTACGGCGATGCGATTAGACGTAATCAAGTACGTCGACCCCCGCTTCGAAGAGGTCAGATAGAACTGTCCAACGACACGACTACATCAAACGGTTAACGGAATGCCTATTAAACGCGGCGATGCATCATCCACTAATTACACCGGCAGTAATTTCTCCGTGATCGTTGACGGACAAAGGACTTCCTCAGAGGCAGAATGATTCGGGTGCCAGGACGATCGGTCATTATTCTTTTTGGAAACGGGAGCACTGGATGGGTCTTCATTACGGGTTAGTCACGATTCTGTGCTTGTTAGACGAGTAACGAATGATTTTGTAGATTACTAATAGAATTAAGGCATTTTTACATGACACACTTTCGTGACTCACGTAATTTCTTTCAGATAAATCACACCAGTCCTATCATTTTCTATATTTTTTATCGTGAGCCACTGACAGGGGCGGATTTGTATATAGACTAAGTAGGTTGTAGGGTTATGGTGGCAAATTTTGTGCGGAAGGGATTGAAAAATGTTGAAACACAGAGGCTTGAGATAACTTTGGAAACAATTCACTCTTCTTTCATCTAACAAATTAGCGATAACTCATGTGTGAGTTGTTATATTGAATTAATTTTGAAATTGTCTTAACACTTTTAAATTAAAATATTTTATGATATTTCGCGGAAGGGGCGGTCAGACGATTGTTAGCCCAGAGGCGCCAAATCTCAAATCCGCCCTTGGCTACTGAAGTATCTCATGTGAAAAGGATATTGCGTAGGCGTGTTTTCACACCGAGGGATCTGCACCCTGCGCACAGTTTTGGCGTGTGTTCACGTAGGTATTTTCGGAAAAGTGTTGAAATTATTGTTCGAGTATCCCAAAATCTTTAAAACTAGAAGCTTTTCGGTAGTAGCAATCGCTTTAAGAAAAATGTCTGATAACACCATCGGTTATACACGGTCGCTTATTTCAGTGTCGCGAATCATCGTCAAGTACTATGTTACAAGGTGTAACGTGTAAGTCAGCCACCAGATACACGTATCAGACACTACGGCGGAGTTGTTAAGCAGGTGTTTACGAGCGATTGTCACGTTGCACCAACGTTGTATATGATCATCGGAAGTTTGTTAGAATTGATTGCGGTTTGGAAAAGGATCGACCTTGTTCGTGGTTGATAAGGTTTTTTATTTTATGTACCAATTATCTACCAATTCGATTTCTTTTCAACACAAAAATGACAGTTGAAAGGTGTATTTAAAGTGGTACTTTTAAAACAGTGTCTCAGAATTAAAAGACAAACAAAAATGCAGAAATTATTCATCCTAAAAAATTTAAAATTCTTACGTTTTAATAATATTAGGTAGTCTTGGTCTTCATGATGTGAACAGTTAGGCCTTTAGAGATTAAATGTCACCAGCATATGCACTCGCACACGAGGAATACGATTAGATAAATAATATAATTTGAATTTCGACCGTAAGAATTGTTCCAATTAGAAGAAATGATTTGCGCACTGGTTCGGTATATTAAGTAATTAAATAAAAGCTATTGTGCAATTTTGAGAATTATCAAATTCCAACGTTGAAAATGGTCACAACCACTGACCGAAACGTTGGAATTTGATAATTCTCAAAATTGCACAATAGCTTTTATTTAATTACTTAATAGACCGAACCAGTGCGCCGAAATCATTTCTTCTAATTGATACGAATACATAGTTATGTAAGCTCATAGAAAAAACGGTTCTGGTGCTGGTATATTAATACACTCTAATTTCAAAATCTCTATACGTGTTCGAAGAATTATTAAAGACACGATAATAATTTGTTGAGTTTGTTTAGTTGTTTGTTTCCCGAAAAACTTTAAAGAAAACCGGTTTCGTTTCATTATCACCTCACAAACACTATGACTTTTCCTTCGGTGTAGTAATGCCGGGTAAAATATTATCCCGTGAAGTAGGTCTTCTCACTCACAGAACCAAAACAGCACTGACCTTTCGAAGGAACTTCGTATTTGCCTTGAAATTTAGAACACGTTAAACATGGGTAGATAGATAAGGGAGACGAGTCAGTGAGTGTAGTTCAAACCACTTGTTTATAGAATTTATCACGGGATATAGTCAGAACAGTGACTCTAGTTTTATTGCAATAATAACTACCTCTGGTTATCACCTTTGCCATTCTTCGTTTCTTTTTAACAACCACCTAAACAATATTTACTACACGGTTTAATAATGACAATGATCAGGGGCACATAAAGAAGAATTTAATGTACAGTGAATCACAAAAATAGTCGGATACCCGAATAGCTAAGAAAATAGTGAAGGTCGCTATTCCGACCAATTGCAATTATTTTTTAAAACGATGAAACACATCATCTACTAAACTAATTCGTCTAGCTTCTGAAATTAACTCAAGTCGTTTTGGACAAATTTTAAAAAAGTTATTCGGTTTTAAAGGGTGTCCCAATATTTTTTTAATTCACTGTAGCTTTGGTACGTGATATATCATTAGCAGTTAGCACAAGTAAACATTTACGTTAAATGCCTCCAAAATGCATTGGAACATTTACAGGTAAGATGCACTCCTGTATTGCCATTTAATATCTCGAAAATAAATGATTTTTTGATTTTCCCTTGCGTGAGGAATTCGCATTTTTTAATGTGTCCCATAACATGAGTAACTTTAATACCTACTGTATTATATTTATCATGATATTACCATGTTAATATCATTGTTCAATTCTGAGGAATTCCCTTCCTCTACACCACAGAGTGATATAATTATTTTTTTGTCAAATTGTGGTATTTCATTTCACAACTGTTCACATGTGAAATTTCCGTTTAACCATGGCTGTACTTCGAGAAGTCTCATATGTGCTCTCTTATTGCACATCAGCAGCAGTCATTTTCAAAACAAACCCACATTATTATAAACTTAATCTAAATATGCTTGACAATATTAAAATATAATAATAAATCAGACGAACAGACTTTGAAACTACATTGTAGATCCATTAGTTCTATCGATAGTTGCATTATGTTCGGAATTAGATACAAGTCCCTACACCTATTGAATGGTTCATCGACATTTTCCGTCGTCCTAAAAAAGGGAAGAAAGTCGGTGTTAATTATCGATGAATTCTTGCAATTATACGTTCCCCGCCTGCCACATTGTAATTTCCAAGAAACTTTTAACAACCTTTTAAGCTGTAAATCTCGTCGGATTAGTGTCCCAGTAAACGCCGTGAGTTTGTTCGATATACCGAGAAGTTTATTAGCACGACGTAAACTTCCAGCAAACTACCGAACCGTTAGGGATAATCTTCAATTTATCGTAAATGATATTGTCGTGGCGCAGTGTATTGATTAGGGTCGAAGATCTCCCAGCAAGCTGTTGTATCGGGAACAGATAATGATTGCGCATCTCACGTAAATTGATTACCCCCGTCACACAGTGCCGGGGATGACGTCAAATCCTTCTTAAACGTGCACTGCAATCTTTATTGAGAAATTAATCCAAGATATGCCCTCCACTAATTGACGACTTTGATATTGGCGGCAGTACCTAATTCTCTTTTAAAATCCAAAGTGCTTTCCTCGCGCGCAATTAAGGGAGTTCTTGAATTTTTTATTAACCGCGTGTATGAGTGTATGAAGACACAAGATTTAAAAAAAAGAACTTTTTTGTATATTAATTTTACAAAATATTCGTTTTCTCGTAGTGCTCACTCAAATGTTTGTATTGGCAAACTTCTACTTTCCACTTATTTCGGCAAAAATTGATGAAGCATGTATAAATTAAATGACGTTTGGAAAAGAAAACAATGTGGTACCATTTTTTCAGTAGTTAAAATTACTTTCCAGTGGCTGTACTAACTTTAAACATAGTTTAACAGTAAAATTCTGTTATCAGAACTACGCGTCTGATTATTATTCTTGATTTCTTATTGCTAGTATCATTTTCGAGTAAGGGTCCCTGTTCCTATTTAAATCAAAAGTAGGTTCCTTCTCTACTAATTTCGAATTCCAACGAGAAAGAGACGTGCCGTGTAAATAACGTTTATGGGTCACGGATCGCCCGAATATATGATTCATTTTTGGCACCGAATTTTCGCGTGAAAATTGGAAGTTATTGCTTCCACCTCGAAAAGAGCAATACGAAATGCCGAAAGAGGCAAGATTCAACCGTGTTGCTTGCTACATACTGGCGCAGAAGGGACGAAGAGGAAACAAATAAGCAGGGAAGAAAACGAAAAAGGAGTAAATAGAGATGAGCAGAGAAGAGATTTATCGTCAGGTCCTCAAGATATGGAAGGCGGAGGGAAACTTATTTATGGAGTGCGTATGAGAACGAAATCAATATCAGGAAGATATAATGGACATGGAACATAATGTGTTCTCGACGTTCAGAATTTTTCCACGTGTTGGGTTATAAAATACAAAGTAAAAAAAGATGTGAAATCAAAGCGAGCTGCAAGTACATAAAGGCGACAGTGTGTAACACAACAAAAGACAAAAAAAAAATGTCCGCGGCCTGGAAGTCAAATACTTGGCGTGGCCAGGCAAGGTCAAGGTGTTGTTGAATAAGATTATTTAAAAACGCAAAATAATGAAAGTGTATTCATATTGTCAGAGTTTTAAATGGACAAATTATGTGAAAGCTTGTGAGAGGAAAGGTATGGGTTAAGATGAATGATCTTACAATTATTTTAAAACGCAATATAATGAAAATGTACTCATATTGTCTGAGTTTTAAATGGACAAATTATCTGAAAGTCTGCGAGGGGGAAGGTATGGGTATTGATGATCTCAGAATACCTTGCCTTGCCACGCCAAGTATTTGACTTCCAGGCCGCGGACATTTTTTTTTTGTCTTTTGTTGTGTTACACACTGTCGCCTTTATGTACTTGCAGCTCGCTTTGATTTCACATCTTTTTTTACTTTGTAATTATTATTATCGTCTACTTTTTGTGGTTTTTTTTATTTCATGTACTTGGCGTAATTTTTTTACTTCCTTGAAGTTTTTTATGAGGATCTCACTTCTTTTTACAAAGATAATTTGCATAGGGAATGACTCCAGATAATTTTTAAAATATTATATGATTATCTTCTATTTTTTGTGATTTATTTGATAATACTCTTTTCCGTCCTCGACATTTTCAGGTACTTGGCGTATTTTTTTTACTTTTTTGAAGTTTTTTATGGGGATTAATTACTTCTAGGCTCTGCAGTATCAAAGAGGTTACAGATCAAACAATTTTATTCATTACTGCTTCAATACTGTGTCGAAATCGACTATAAATTTCTTTCATTCAAAGTAACGAATGAAAATTATCTTTTTCTCTTTTTCACTTCGCTTCTTCGTCTTCTCCCCTTTTCTCTACGTAGGTATATGTATAAAATATTTCCGCTGTCACCTTACCTTACCTCAGAGTTACTTTATCACTTACAATCGGGAATTAATGGATCAATTTCGATGCAGTTTTTTCAACGAGCAGCACAATAATGAAGGGTCGGATGCAATAAGGGGACTAGCGCTCGAAAATGCGAAAAATTATTGTCCAAACGCTAAAAAGGATTGGAAAATTAAATGTTAATCTGTATTTTAAAGAATATAGTGTTGTAAAGCTCGTCACAACACACATTTTTTCTATTTACAGTTTGTTTATCCAATCATTAATATTCGAGCTAAAAATTATAAACAAAATATTTCTCATCGTCCAAAGTCAATATTTCTTTAAACATAAATTGCAATAAGTTGAGGAAATATTCACGGATCGTTATGAGACTAAAAATGTAATTTCACAATACTCTAACAAAGCCGCAAAGTGTACGTTAAAAAATGTAATAATATTTAATTAAAAAGTAATACTGGTTTGTGGTTATATGCTGATTGCATACCGATTGAATTGATTTGATTTGAGGTTACAGGCTGTTTCAAGTCGTTTGAATTTATGGTTCTGGATTATATTTATGATATACAAACAGGACGCAACGTACCTTGTGTTTGAGACTGCATTTTGGTTGCAATTCAATGGTACAGCGATATATATTTGTAAAAACACGTGGCATCTCAAATTTTGACAACCTACCTTATTTGACACTCGTCAGGTTATAACCTGACTGTAAGCTGTCAAAATTTGGAGTAGATTGCATAGTGAAGATAGCGATTGACGAACGAAACATGTATTAGTTCGTTTTTATACAATGACGGACGACGATCCCTGCCGAATAATCCCGAGAGTCGACGAACGAAGAACGAAACATGTGTTAGTTTCGTTTTGGCTGAAGGTGTGCGTGTAACGCGTATATACGTATTATGGTTGACGAAAAATTTCTTGGAGAACAAGGAGAAGAAGAAGAAGAAGAATCTTACCGTTTTCGACAGATCCATGAGACGATATTACGATATCTCTGTCATGCGTGGACCGATTTTATTGAAATTGGTCTTATTCGAAAGCTTATATGCGGTTTACATGAGAAAAATGCCATTAAATATGGAAAATATTGCAGGCGTGATGAGATATTAATGAAATAAGTTTCAGGTTAGGTTGGAATAGCTGTGCTTCGAGTAAAGATACACGGCGGCGACAGGCATATACAAGGTGTCTTTTCTTTCATGTACTTGGCGTCGAGACGCTACTGCGTCTCTAGATATTATTCGAGGAGGTGTTCATTGCGATCTACAAATGTTAGATGAATTACAGGCACTTTCAGAAAGCACGTGATACTGGCTTTTGTATTATTTCAGAAATGGAGGGAAAGGTGGACCTGGCAGCAAGAGGGGCGCAGCTCCATCTTTACCAACTTCGAGTAAATTAGAAAAAACCTGTTTATAAAATTATTGCTGTGACTTAACATTGAAAAGAGAATACTAATTTCAAAATATATATCTTTACACAATAAGCAGTAGTTATTGAATTGATAAGTTTTTATTCCTATTTTTGGCGAATTTTTCAAATCTGGAGCTGCCCCTGACTTGCAGCAGGGTAATGGGTGCAGGTTCAAAATTGCTCCATTTAATGGAATCGTTAAACGTGACTTTGAAGTTCTTCCATATCAATTATGGGCACCCTCCCGTCAAAAAATCGATTTTTTTTGGCATATTGTAAAATTTTAGAACGAAATTCCTAACGGTACAGATTTCACAGGCAGTTCAGGGGGATCAACAGTGTAACGGCCTTAAAAATAGGTGTTTTTTGAAGATGGATTGTGACGCAGGTATAATAGATAGAAATGTGATTTTTCTTTTAATTATTGATACATTTATTGATCTAAAAAAAGAATCAATTTTTGTTTTAATCGAATAAATGCATGGAAAGTAGGGCTTTCACGGGCAAGTTCCCGTCACTAGACAAACGCGCTCGACGTCGAACTTTAAATACGTTTTTCTCGAAACAATTTTTCACTAGGTATAGCCACGATAAAAAATGCAATTCTTGACGAAATCTAAAAATTCAAACGAGATTTTACTCGTAATTACACTGGCTTCCGCGCTACACTATATTATGAATTTTCATACCCTCAATTTTTTTTACGAAACATCTTTTCGGGACCCTATCGTTTAAACATTTGGCAATCATCACCCAGTTGTTTCATAACACTGCCTGGGGGAAGCGCGATAACCACACATTGATTTTGAATGGTCCTGTCTGAAGTTATAGTGATAATAGTGCAGGCTAGTTTTATTTTACAAAAATGCAGCGCGCAATGCATATCAGAAGCAGGGGTGGGCAAAAATGAAACAAAAAACTTGTTTTATACTCTACATTGTATTCTTTTTTCTAGAAACTGTCATAAATGTCAGCTATGTTTTCGCGCAATTTGACAGGGGATGCCCTTAAGACAAAGAACAACAGCGCAAAAGTTATTATGAAATTATCTGCTTGGTAGTGTAAAAATCTAAATCACTGAGTTGAAGGATCTATAAGTAATTTATTAAATAGAGGGAAAATTACGAATTAACCCTAAAATCTATTGCTGAATACTGGCATAGCTAGCAAATAAGCATCAACAATTTTGCCACGAACCTTTTAACTCTAAGAATATGAAATTTTCGTTGATTACCTGCTTCATAATTTAATTAAAAGATTCTTCGAAAAAAATTCTGGACAGGCATGTTGTAAAATAAAATGGAAGTATAAAATGTAACGGAAACTAGTATGCATCGTCAGTTTCATTCCAGCAAAAAGCACTGCCCTCTGTTTCCATCGAAACTGTTTTTAACATTCCACTCACGATACCTTCGCACGAACGCATTGCAACTCGGTGCACCAGCATAACTGCACGGTTTGTATGCATCCCCATGCGAATAAAGAACAAAAATTCAACGACATAGAAAACTCCTCTCTACAACTTGTTTTGCCACAAAAGGAACTGACAAATCAGCATCAGCCTATACAGTATCATACGCTCGCATGGCCAGCTCTAAACTAAAACGAACGAAATAGGAGATTACGATGGTTTACATTCCTCGGAAAAATGTTATATTAATTAAATATGAAGCCCGTGATAACACTTCACAGTATTTTCAACCAGAAAAGCGACTTCTGTAATTTGAAAATGCTAATTACGTGGACTACATTTGAATCTATATAAAACCACCCCTTTGGAGAAGAATTCATTTTATTCACTTTTCAATAAGATATGGAAATCTAATTGTAAGTATAATGAAAGGCGAACATATTATTATCTACCCGTAAGATTGTTTAACAACATCTTTTACAGTACCATCGCAGGGAAGTAAAAGCGAGTCAACTATCCAGCGCGATCAGAGGAACGCGTAATCCCGCGGAGCTAAATACCTACTCGCAGTCGAGGCGCGCACAGTTGCGCCACTCTTTCTCTTAATAACCACTCGCAATTAGGGGCAGGAAAGATTATCCTCGCTTGCACGATAATGTTCCACGTTTCCTCGTTATCTGTATTCGTTCCCTTTTTATCCCGGGCCCAGCCTATTCAGCTTCTCAAACTCTTGCGTGCAGCTTTGACCTCCCCGAGATTCCTCCGACGTTCCGAGCTTCTCAGAGCGAAAGGGTAAACTTCAGGGACGAAACTTCCGGAAGTCGGACTAGTTGAGTACACTGCAGGCTTCGAGCAAATGCTCGACGGCTTTATCGGGAATCCTGCAGGTTGGAAAGGGACGGGGCGTATCGTGAGAGTATTCGACTTTCGCTCCCCTCTCTGGGTCTGTGCCGCTCGCCCTCATCCCCCGTGCCTCAGACCCACCTTCTCAGCCCGCCTTGAACGCAGTGCGCTTCGAAACTCCTCAGACGACGGGTCTCGATTGATTTTTGGTAGCAGCCCTGTGCTGAATTACGCGGCACCGCTTGTGCCCGCGACTTATCGAATTTACGGGATCACGTTCCCTCATGAATGAACGATAAACGATGAGAATAGTCCCCCCTATTACTCTTTGATTGCTTCATCGTTTCAGAGGCACGGTCGGACCTCGATTCTGTGAACACCTTTTACTGAAACTTCCATTGATCGAGTATCGTCTAATAACTGTAATAGAAGGTGCGACTATCTGCATAATCGATCTGCGAATATTGTCGTGTCTGGTGATTCCTCAAGTACAGTAGGATGAACGATGCAACACACTTTATTGATCAAAAGTTTGAGTAGTCCTAAATCGTTTGCAGTTTGTAACTGATTAACAGGTGGAGTGTGAAGCTCTCGAGTAGTTGTTAAGTGTGGATCGTGTGAAGAAGGCGTTCAATTTAACACTAAATATACCGGTACTTTATATATACCTATTCCTGCTGTAACCGGTCAAATGATCAATTAGGAAATAAAGGTCATATTTTTGCAAATTGGATATAAGTAATGTCAATTTAATATGGGAAACAATGCACAAAAGAGCTTTGAGATAGTAATAAAAAAACTATATATTTTCATTTTTAATTTGAACTTAAAAATAATAAATAATAAATAATAATAATTTTATTTTTTCGTTTTTGCTATGTTCAGAGTTTCGCCATTTGCTGATTTCCGAACACTTCATTTATGTTCTTTATTTCTTTCAATAACTTTTTCGCTGAATGACTTGACATATTTAGGGATAAAACTCGGAAATAAAATAAAACTGTGCGAATAACATAAAACTTCAATGTTACCTCTGAGACTTTCCAAATGATACTGTCTTCTGATAAGTAATTTTATAAAAAAGCGTTAATTTATCGACCGGTTGCGGTAGATAAGGGAGAATATACACGTTTCTCATCGGAAAATGAAACAAAAGGAACGACAAAAAATTGATTAAACGGCTAATATAAGAATTGTCATAAAATCAAAGGGACCAAAGAAACAAAATTGAATGCAGAATTTGACCGGGCGTGGTATGTTTAGTGTTAATAGTGATATGGATCGTAAAGGAAGTGATCGCTCAAATGGAACACACTTGAAAAGTTATATATAACTGGACATCAAGACCCTAAAGAATGGGAATCCAAGAGAGATTGACGACTTATCGAACTGTTATCCCCATAATCGAAGCAACTATCCAGAAAGCGATGGGAATCTTTCAGCAAAGCATCCACTAAAACTTCTCGACAACTGTTACTGTACAATACTCTGTTGCAATAAACGCCAGCCAGTTCCTCGCAAACCCATACGAAGCAATTCCATCGAAAACCGCATGCCAACTATCGCCCTCGGGCGATAATAATTGACCCGCCAAAAATTAGTCAAGCTATGAAAGAGTTGTTTATCGGAGCCGGGACGCTGCAAACTAGAGCACGTGTGGCACCGAGTATGAACGACAGGTTGTGATACGATCACTATATGAATGATGCTTGTTCCCTTTTTAATCTCCGTACCCAGCCATTCTCTATCTCTCTCACTTTGGCTCCTCGGGAAGCTGTGCGATCGACCAGTGGCCAATATTGGTGGACTGGGATGTAATAAACCCTCAGGCGTCACACAGATCATCTCTCTTGCTATGGCCGTTATTGAGGCAATATTATATGACGGCGTGTCTCTGCATACGCAACGTGTAAAATAGAAGGCGAGCGTGTTATGAAAGTCTTAACGCGCTGGCGAGAAAGAGCCAACCCCCATTTACAAACAGTTGGCAGATTTAGGTGGTAGGTTGGAATATAATTGCACTACCCCACAATTGGTAACGATGGAAATAGTGGAGAATGGTTATTGTGCTTACTGCAGAGTGTGGACTACGAAATGTAGTTACGTAAGTAGTTAGACATTTTTTTATTAGGGTTAAGGGGGAATTTCATTTTCTAGAGAAAACTACCCAGGTGGTTTCGCATACGTGACGGCGCTAAAAATATTCCAAATTAGAATGGTTAGTGCAGTATTAAAAGCAGTGCATTCGCAGGGGAGTATAATATTCCAGGAAGATGTCGTAAAAATAAAGTTTGACGATTAATTTTAGTCCTGGAATCGCGTATTGGGTTGCAGCGTGACCCACGTGGTTTTATCGGCGGTACTCTTTTACTGATCGCAATAAAAACAGTACGTTGGACGGTATGTCGTTTTTGAGGATGTAAAAAATAAAATGACGCAGATAATAATTCTTGTAGATAGATGTAAGAAATATAACACGATGTGGTATAAGCCGCTGCAATCATACTGTAGGATTTCTCGTAATAAAGTTCAAGAAATCTTAAAAAAAATGAGGTTAAATATTACATACTTACATAGAAAAAAAAAGCAGTTAAAACAGAAGGATGTAATATAGAAAAATTGGAAATATAATAAAATTCGGTGTATAATATATTTGACAGGTTATTCTCACGTGTTGCACCATGTGCACGCAGCAGCCATGTGCTACGCTCATATTACTTTTCTGCACGAAGGGCTTGGCAATTCTATTTTCCTACCTCTTCCAAAAAATTAAATGGTAAAATAATTGTTAACAGCATTAATTGAAAGTAAAATATTAAATAAATCTACACAAATCCATATTGCAAACAGAAAAGAATATTTAGTCACTGCCAGCAGCATGGATATTCTTTATTTGAAATATCAAAAATGCAGTCGAAATTACCCGGACCTCTTCACGATAAGAAAGACCAAAGATAAGAAAGGGAAGAAAGTGAATTTCTTACCTGAGAATATTTTTGTCAGCTTCACGCTTGGTCACATTGATACAGGATGTTCAAAAGTATACCCACTTTCGAAAGACGTAGAAAAAGAAGCATTCGATTGAACAGAAAGTCCAGCAAGGCGACTTGTGAAGGAAACTTGCACCGTCACTTACTCGCGCACCGATAAAAATAAATCTTGCCGAATTTTTCGAAGGTCACCATCTGCGTACGACAGTTAAGAATCAAGACACATTTATCACGGACCACTTTCAACCGATCGATCGGCACGGAGTACAAAATATATCTACACGGACGTACACATACAGCCATGCAGCCGCGAGTTTATGTATAGAGCTTCGAAACTCTCGCACAGTTTCACTAAACTTTTGTACCCCCGGAACTTTGAGTTCAGCAACGAGCAATCCTTCAAGGTCAAGGCTCGCGTCACGCGACACCAAATGTCGGAGCTCAAAGTCTTATCAAAATAGCTGCTGGCTGCTCTCCTAGAGGCTTCGAACTTGCCTGCAAACGAGTCTCCGGTTTGTTTTATTACAGAACCCTTGCACGTGATTCTTGAATGAAAAGTACCGTACTTTCGACACGTAGATCTCGAAGTGTTGTTGAAATACAGTGCATATATAAACTGCTATGCGTAGCTCCGAGGAATATTAAATAAATACACCTCACCAGGTTACTCTAATTCTTCATGGTAGGTTGATGTCGTCCCAGAAGCTCTAATGCAACATCGCAGGATCGTCCAGCTATCGAAGATTCAGCCAGAGTGCTTCGATAACATCAGCTAAAGTGCTTGGGAAACCAAGTGAAGGATGATGGAAAAGCACGAGAGAACTCACGTGTTCGCCTGTCAATATGGCGGCGAAACGATGCACTTCACGCTTAGTGTTTACTCTGTATCGCGTTACCTCCGACCTTGAAGGGATACGCTTCCGAAAGATTTTCTTCAGCTACCAGAGAGTCACTCGAAACAGACAAATAACTTACTCCCTGGAATTACGATATTCCCCAGGCGTCACGGTTTATTCCGTCGCGCGGAGCGAAATGATATCAATCAGTACCATCTGTACCACACGTTCTTCATCAAACGAATATTTGAGAAAACCGTCTCCCAGGAAGGATTTATTCTTTAGTCATCGGTAGCATCCAGCTTAAATCTGACACGTCGTTCCTGTTCTCACGTTTTCGCCAAGTGTAATCCCGGAATTTGAAATAGCGCAGCTGTGCGATTGTCTAGGAGACAGCGTAGTCGCAGGGGAGGCAGCATGAAGAAACTCGAGCGAGCTGCGAGTCACACGGTCGAACCATGAGGATGTCGAAATTCAGGGAACTCGGCAAGGTCGAAGTTGTGATTCGCGGAGTCCTCTGGACTCGACTGACAGCACGAGCAAGGGCCACCGAGACGGAGAGTGCTAAGGGGGGTGGCGGTGGGGCGCGATACCACCCCTAGATAGAGGAAGCGCGACGGAGAACGAGGTCGCGGCGAGGTAAGAGAGAGTCGGAGATAGCCGGACGCGCCGCCGCCTTGACGCTGTTTCCGCGATACCTAGCCTCCGCAATTCGGGATACTCGCAGGAAGACGAAGGTGGAATGCAAAGGGGAGGGGACACGGACGGGGAATAGTAAAAGTAGAGCCGGGCGAAAAAAAAAACAGGACAGCCCTATCTCTATCCCAAGTCCTGAAAGAAGTAAGTGGAAATCGTTGTAGGTTCCCAGGCCGACAAACGCGGCTGCATTGCTAGGGAACCTCGAGACCAATACCCGAAATTTCTCTCCGTTCGCGAGTCTTCCCTTGGTTTCGCATTAAATCGTATATCTGCTACACGAAATCTCGATTCGGATGTCATGAAATATCGCTGGCGCCCGTCGCGCTCGGGGCTTGCGAAACTTGATGACTCGTAGGTACGGAGTCAGCGCTTGGAGGGAGGAATTATCAGATTCCTAATAGAATATCAATTTCAGATGGTTAGCTTTCGCGCGGGGTGGGGCAACAATTGATATCTTCCGTAGAATCTCTGTTACTTGGGATGATAAAAGGAAGAAAGAAGTTTTGTTGGGAGAAAGGGAAGAATGTGACTGGAGGATGATTTCTTTCTGGGGTTGTATTTCCCTTTAAGTAGAACTAGATACTTTTTATCAGCGATTAATTTATCTGTCAATTTTAATAGGAAGGTAACAACAAGTGGTTGAAAGAGAGAAGGTAAACGTTAATGGAAACCTAAACCCATAAAAGCTTCAAACTGACTTTGAGTAGGAAAAATTTTACTGAAATTACATTATTTCCATAATTATCATGAAATTTAAATGTATTATTACTGAGTAGATAATGAGAACTGGCACTCGTAATTGAGACGTTAAATGGCACGAATTCGTGTTCGAAAAGCTTTGTAGATTCCATGAAGTGTTTAATTCGTTTAAATTGAATAGGGGATTCGTATTTACCCTGATGGCAGGTCTCGTGCCAGAAAATCGTAACCGTTTACATATCGGTATCACAGACTCTTGACACGACCTACATCCAAAGCTAATATGCAGGAATATTAGAGAAGCGGTTACTGCTAGGTAGCTTTTATGCGCATGAGCGTAATGGACCGTAATTTACGATCTGCTGTGCTAGCGTTCAAAATGTTCAATCGAAAATGAACTGACGGTGACGTATATTAATTACATCCACTAGACTCTCGCGTGCATACACCCGATCATATAGAGGGCTATGAAATGTTTGCTATAAAACTATCACTGATACAGCTACTCTCTGTTCCTAATACTACGATTCATCAGAGCCCATTCTATGACAAATGAAGTGCGATTGCTGAATGTCCCCTATATTGTAAAATTACAAGTATACTATATTTATTGAGTCTTTTATAGTACTTCACGAAGTGCCATTTTACTTAAGCTGCAGGTTCTGCATTGGGTTTCAGGTAAAACTTGAATTCCTATTAGGTACTTCGATGTATTATTTTACTTACAATATGATACAAGAAATTCGCCAAAGAATTCCCTCTTTGAAAAATACTTAAATTTTCTCACGTGCCTGATAGAAACAGATTAATCAAACACTCATCCGCACCTATTTCCAGACCATTCATTTTCCTTCCCCGGGTTCCCAATAAACGCTTGCGAGGCGTTACACTTGGTATGCCGAGCTCCGTGCTCCGAAAAGTAGCGCGCGAAAGGGGCCACCCTTAAGGGTATTTATAATGCAAGAAACGCAGCGGGGCGCTCCAGGCCCGTAGCCACCTTCCCCTCCTTCTGTCCTGCGGGCCAAGGATTTTCGAATCCTAATATCCAGAATTTACGATTGCCGGCGGGACGGGATGAGAATTCGAGCGGCGAAAGGAAAGTAAGGCGGAATGGAAGCGGAGCGGACAGGATAATTAATTTTATCGGCATCGAAAGAAGAATTGCAGTTTCGGTGAGGATTTAGAGGAGCACCGGTAACTGGAAGAAAGAAGGGAAGGCACAGCCGGTTGCTTCTGCATTCCTATCTGCTCCGTGCAGCGTCCAACCCTCCCCGCGTCCACTGGCATCCCCATTAGCAAGCGCGGCGACGAAAAGGGAGAAATTAAAGCGAAAATAAAGCGGAAGGCAAATAAAAATAAAAGTCTTCCTCACCATTCGCTGTTGCAGCGCCGGGGTTAGGTTGGTACCGGCAACCAGGCGGCTGCTGCATGCACGAGACTCTGGAACAGTTTCATTTACCTGCCCGTAATTCCATAGCCGCTCACCTCCGTCCCTTGGCGTCCCTTCACCTTTGCGCTCTCGCATGCTCTTTTCCACACCCCGGCCCCCTCTGTGCGGCTCTAGTCACGAGGCCACTAATATGTTTCTCTTTCCCCGGCTCTCTATTTCCCGTTTTCTTTCTGTAGAAATGTGTACGCGGTACAGGGTGTCCCGCGAGGTAATCGACGAACCTAAATCTGCGGTAGCTCCTACCGAACCTGAAGCGTTCAGTACAATGTGTGACTTGGTGAAGAACATAGGTTATTTGGGAAAGCATTACAAGTTGCTACTGAGAAGCATGAACTTCTTCGTGCAAAACACGCTTGGGAATAAAATTTTTAACTCTGTTAATATCGCGGTGGTAAAGGAAGCATCGTCTATGAAGATGCGCAGGGGTGTACTGCGTCTAGTTCTTTTCAGGTTGAGCGATGTGAAGGCTTCTGTATTCATTGCGACTTGACACTGACGATGAGAAGCGTGATTGTTTCATGTGAGTTTCATGTGATTTTTTCGCGTGAATTTTGCACGAAAAAATCAGGATTTCAACATTAAATAGCCACCATTTGGTTTTAAATTAATACTTCGGAAATTCCCTTCGTTAATCAGAGGATACATTAATACACTAACCAAATCTTTTTTGTTTTTTGTTTTTAGATAACCTGGTTCTGAATGGCAGTGCTCACCGCAAAACCAAATTTTTAAAAAGGCTTCTTCGGTGTAGGTTGTTATTTTATTATAACCGTAAATATTTTTCTACGAAAAAATTACCAAATGTTCATTAAATGTTGCTCTATTAAGTGCAAAAAGTTTTGTAAAAATATATGCATACGCTTTTTCAAAAAAAAATTACAAACATTCGCCTCTTTTAGGCCGCCTGACTAGGTATAACCCCTTAAGACGCTTGTGGTTATGCCTAGGGACAACAATGTTTGGTGCTTTTAATACCGCAGTGCTAAAGGTAGCTTTATCCTTGAAGAAAATAGCTAACTATATTCAGCCGTAGCTTATGTGTAATATCTTAACGAGTGTACTACTTTTGAGTGCAGCATGGAGATGAGCCAGTTACCTTGGGAACCTTGTGTACTCTGTAAACTTTAGATTTCGTATATATCCATAAAGAACATATCGGTGTATTTCTCATTGGTCAACATTCTATGCATTCAGCACAGTAAATAGAAGTACACTGGTCAACAAGTACAAGAAAAATAAGCGCCAGTAGTAGTGTCTATACATATTCATCAGTTGCTAACAAACTTGATACCAAGAATGAACAATGTTTATCTCGGTAACGAATGGAAATAGACCCACTGAGTTTACGATCTCTTTCGCTCGGAATAACCTGTCGAACACCCCAGAAATGTTTCTCGATTCCCTGGCTGGACACCCTGTATACATTCCTTTCCCTGTGCTCTCAGCCGTAGATGGCTGAGTCCATCAAATGTCCGTTTTATTGTACCTCTCCACGGGCGGAAGTGAAATTCGCTGGCGAGAAGGGCGTTGGTCCTCGGTCCCTCATAATTTGATTCCGCGAGGCGCAGCCGTCGATGCACAAGGGTTCTCGCGATTTCGTCTGAATTTAGTTAGGCGGGAGGTGCATCAAGCTGCTAACGAAGCATAGTCGCAGACGCATATTTCCGTGATGTTCTTACGTGATTTTTACAGTCTGCAGCGCTTCGTTGGTGTATTTTTCACGGGGCTTTATGAAACCATAATAGAGGTAATGTGACTTCTGTCATAGAAATTCCGTACGTTCGTGATATTAACTTGGGTACAAAAATCGCGAAACGTCACAGACTATATATTCTACACATTTATTAGCGAAACAGGCAATTCTGTGAAATTGTCAGCAACATTGTCCTTAATTTCTAACAATAAGTAGGATAGTTATAAATCTGTAAAGAATTCTGCGTATTTCCTGTAAGTCTAATAACCATTGTTTCCACGTGTATTGTAATAATCTCAGTCTATTATTAAAAATAGTAAATTACTATTCAGATGAGTGAACAAGGTAGATTAGTCTGATCAAGTTCGTGAGACACTGTATTTGTCGTTTACAAAAATATTGCCGAGTGCTTAACCCAATATCGATTTCTGCTAGCTTCATCAGTGCACCGATGGCACATTCGAGAATTAGAAGCTCCGCGATCGTTAAATTCTTGTGGCTACGAATTAAACGTGTCTGGTGTCAGTGGCGTAATAGGACTCATTACTATCGACACCTGTACCTCGATACTTGATGCGGTTAATGGAATGTATCGGACGAAATGAAGCGAAAGCAGTGAGTTCTGCGAACGATGATCGACGCAGGATTATTTTTCTCCTGTGTTACGACAGAGGTGTTGCTAATAATCATGTGAAATTGTTATAAATGAGTTTAACGCGTGTTAGGCTCTTCCTAAAGTTACGGATGAAATTTTAGAAGTATATTTCAGATAATATAATCATATATAATGATAGTATAATGAAGAATTCACGTTAGCATGGGTCCGTAACTTCTTCTTTTTCAGCTTCATTTTTCCAAATTTGTACATTAAAGCAATTCTGTGAAGTGGTGGGTAGGGAAAGAAAGCTCACAGCGATGACTTATGGATTGTTGAAGAAGAAAAACCTTTCACCCTTACTATTATCTAGAATACAATCATCGAAATCTACATTAACAATTTGTTTTTGGTAGATAAGCTGTTCATGATATATCCTCGATTGAACAAATCAAAATTATACCATGATATTGTGTTAATTTTTTTTAATATGTGAAAGAACGAATATATGTAAGTCATGCAAAGGAAATCTTCATTTCGTTAAATGGCAACTTATGCGTTTAAAACATCTACTACGTTTGTAGTCCATTTTTTGAAAAATTAAATGACATGACCATAACGGAAGTAGAGAGAATAAAAATCGAGAAGGGTTCAATTCTAACTGCGAGAAAGGAATGAAGTTTAGAAATAACAGATTTTCAATATTATGTTTAATATAATACTAAACTAATCTACTGACTATACGCATGGTTGAAAATCAATCTGAAATGTAACATTAAACGCGTGCATAGTCCACGGCCTGAACTACTCGTCTCTGTCTGACTATATACTGGGCGCTTCCACTTGCGTGTCGTACCTGGTGAGGAAGCTGTTGAAACAGACTGAAAAGAAAACATCTTTCCCGCTCAGTATTTCATATTCTCCCATTATAACTTTAGAATAACCTAGCATACATATGATCTCACATTAATTCCTAAGACAGTGTTTCCCAACCTTTTTTGAGTTGTGATCCCCTTTTATAATATTCAAATAACCTGCGACCTCCGACCCCCATATAAGGTAAGGTAAATTTAATAAGGTAAAACACATTAAAACTAGGTATTTCAGAATATAATTCTAACTTAATAATATTTTAAAAAAAGCCTCAAAACCGTGGCGACCCCCCACGAAACACTTCGTGACCCACACTTTGGGAATCACTGTCCCAAGAAATACGTTATTAAAATTTCATATAATTTCTGTAAAACTCTTAATTTTATATTCCCTATGGATGAATAAATTCCTCCACATTTCTTTACGTTTTGTATAACATTTTTGGATAACGTTGACTAGCGTACCACCAAATACAAGCAGAAACAAAATAAAGAGCAAATTCCTGAGTTTTCCTTAAAATTATAACATCCACTTTGGTGAACGCAATATATAAGCCTTTTTTTCCTACTTTTCAAGTGGAAGCGCACAAGTGAAGACGTCCTGTATATAATCAGACACAGCCTCTGGTAAGCAGAGTTGGGCATTATTCGAATAAATCTTTATTCGAATGATCTCGAATAAGAATTGCGAATAAACTGAAGTTATTCGAGAATAAAGAATAATTTTTTATTCGAATAATCTCCGAATAGAAATTTCGAATAAAATGAAGTTATTCGAGAGCAACGAATACATTTTTATTCGACTAAATTTGTATTCGTTATTTGTTATTCGAAGGACCTCCATGGCGAATAAGCATCAGGAATAAGTGTAGGTCGGAACCGAGCCTCGGGTCGGATTGGAGAGTACCACGAGACAAGTGAAACGCGAGGCTCGAGTTCCGACAAACGCTAATTCACCACGAAAGTCCTTCAAATAACAAATAACGAATAACGAATAAAAATTTAGACGAATAAAAATTTATTCGACTAATGCTCAACTCTGCTGATAAGTATGTATTATACATAGTTCCAGCTGTGTACCAGTACAATGTCACTCGTCCAACAGAGTTATATACAATTTCTAAATTCACCTCTTGTTGAAGCAAACAATTATCCCAGTATTTAAACGAATAAAGAGTCCTCCATCCGAGGGCAAAGCATTCTCGATAATCACAAGAGCAGGGTCCCAGACGTCTAGATTCCAACGTGGGGAAAAGGATACTGAAGCAGTTGAAGACGGGGGAATACAGAGGGGAAGTTGGGAAAACATTTTGATTTGCTCCTGCGAGCGAGCGCAACTGTGCAGGATAACATAAATAAAAAGTTCCGGGGCGCAAGGAGAGCGCGCGTGCCCGCGCGCTGCTTCGGATGCATCCAGCAGTCGTATTTCTTGGAACCTCTCCCAGGTACTACATACCTATCCACCTCGCCTTCGCGTAGGAAGCAGGGCAAAGTGGCTTGTTCGTGACAGCTGGAAAATAAATATTTGCGCGTATTTCAACGATTAGTCCGCTATAGGCGACGCGAGACGACTGCTGAGACGTCGATGCACGGTTACCAACCCCGCGACGCACCCTTCGCATCCCTTTCATCGGCCTTCTCTTCGTCACGTGTGTTGAAGGACAATATTCGCGGAGCCGCGTGCTCCTCCAACAGTGGTTTCTTCTTTTCAACACGTTCAGGGCGGCGACGTATTTTCCCAAACGCCTTGTAAAGGCCAAGCGGCTCGATTTTACTCATGATTGTTGTAATAATGATTATAGGTCTGATCAGGAATGATCAGGTCGGGCCTAATAACAGCTACGCGCAGCCTCGTCTATTTTGCCACGCTTACCTACATTTTTTATTTTTTTTTGTACATTAATTTCTATTCTGTTATATTTTCTGTTTCTCTTTTGTTGGTGTAATAAAGACGTTTCATTATTATTATTATAAAATCGTATCCTGATGTTAAAGTACCTGCTATACAGCGCATTTTCATTTAAGAGAATGAAAACAAAGAAAAACCCACCAGTAACCCACCGGCGAGTCACCTAGGCTTATGAGCGCTTCCACAAGTGACCAACTGACGGGTGATGCCATCCGGAACGTGTTAACCCCTTTCTTTCTGCTCGAACGCCGCTGCAGCGCCTTCGTGGAACACTACTGTGTCCTATTTCGAGATTTATCGGGCTGATTTAGGAATATCTAATACCTATGGAATATCGTTCTTCCTATCGATGCTGCTTCTTCTGTACAATTTTTGGGGAGATGTTCGCGTGCACCGAAATGGTGGGATTGCATAAAAAATATAGATTCTTTGTACGATAAGAATAGAGGTCTTTTACTATTTTTTAGTTGGAGGTGTCGTTTTTAAGAAACTGACGATTAATCTTAGAAGGGGACGTTGATGAATGATACACAGGGTCATGTACTGTTCATTTATTTTTTCTGTAACCGCTAAACAATCTTCTAGGGACTCCACTTTTTAAATTTTTTGCCACTGTTTCAAAATATTATGCTCACGAATTTAAAAATTCTGTGCCGGTTCAAAATTAAACAGAACCTGTTACGTGACAGTTGGGTAGAGCGGACCAACCCCCAACGTTCCACAAAATTTAATATGATGTTTTTTTAGATTTTTGCACGGAGATAAATTCGAATATGGTGCCCCCTAGTAACTACTATAGTGACATAAATTTTTAAAACATCTTCATTTTAATTCAGCACCGTTACTTACACAGTTCAACAAAATTTGACTTTCTTCGAACTTGTAACATTCAATAACCGTTCCTATATGTTTTCGCGCGTTGAAAACGAATCCGCAAACCGTTTGTCGCCATTACTCTCAGTTTTTGAGAAATTCGATTTTGAAAAAAACTGCAAATTTTTAACTTTGAACATCTCTTGTCTCGAAACAGTAATTGTTATTCCATTGCTTGTCCGTCAAATTATTCGATGAACCTTTCCGAATACAACGATATAAGTTATTAGTGCATTATGAACATTGAAATATGTTCAAACAACGATCAAAGGAAAAAGAAAACTCAAATTGCACCCATTTTTGCAGATATCTTTCAATTTATTTCCAAAACTGAGGGTCTAGGAGAAAGTGTGACTACTCCAAGCGGCGCAGCAGACATTTTTCCTTCGGGAAGCATCAACAAAAGTGGTAAGCCACGTTCTGTTTTCAACACAGAAACGAAATAGTCTGGCAAAACGTGCGCCGTCGACAGTGGTAGTCACGCGCGTGCAGCGATTGTGTTACGCTGTGAGTGGCAGTGGATCTCGCGCCGCTGTTGACTACCACTGTCGACGGCGCACGTTTTACCAAACTCTTTCGTTTCTGTATTTAAAACACAAGGTGTTTTACCACTTCTGTTGCTGGTTTCCGGAGGAAAAATGTCTGCTGCATCGCATGGAATTGTCAGATTTTCTCCTAGACCCTCAGTTTTGGAAATAAAATGAATGATATCTGCAAAAATGGGTGCATTTCGAGTATTATTTTCTATTTGATCGCTGTTTAAACATTTAAATTTTGATAATGTACTAATTAACTTATATCGTTGATTTTGGGAGGGTTCATAGAATAATTTGACGGACAAGCAACCGAATAACGTTGAAAATTTCCATTTTTTTTTTCAAAATCGAATTTCTCAAAAACTGAGGGTGATGGCGACAAACGGTTTGCGGATTTATTTTCAGCGCACGAAAAACTATAAGAAACGGCAATTGAATCTTACAAGTCCAGATGGCTGTCGAACTGTGTTATTTGCCACACAGCGCATGTTAAACGCAAGCTTCCACTGTGGAGTTACAAACGAATTTCGTCTGTCGTCCCTAACAGTTTCCGAAAAACTTTACAACATCACCCTTTGTGTGAACCACCCCGCATATCGTCACGGAGCTGCTATGTCAAAGGTTTATTCCCGTGGACCAATTAAATCGCGAGCTAAAAACTCGTACGTCGGTAAGGATCACTTTTGCCAGAAATTTATTAACTCGCCGTGTACCCGTTCGCTAGGGTATCGTGTCGGTGCTTGGTCACTTTCCAAACTGTGCAGTTAGTTTTTCATTTGAGGTAGGACTTTCAGCAGCGTTTTTTCAAGAGCAATGTTTCACTGGCCCCGAAAAGCCTGAAAGCTTTCAAAAAGCGATTTATTGCGCCGCTTGTGAAAGCGGATTTACGGGACGCAAACGAGTCTGGATGAACCCGATGATCAAGTTTGATTGCGTTTAAGATGGGGCATCAATGATCTAATAAATAAATCATTTACGGTCAGCTGTAGATACTACCTACCATGCTTTATCCAACGCCGTTAAAATCGGCAGGGTGAGATGTATGGACGAAAGTATATAACATGAAACAATATGTCTGAAACCCCTACGGGGATTCAATGAATTTACCTGACAAGGAAACATTCCCAGAGTGTGTCTTCATATCAAGAAAATATTGTCACTGTTCGAAACGTTAGATAATGACAAAATAATATTAAAAATAATGTACAATGATCACGTGTTCTCTTTATACCATTATTAAAAACTTAAAAAATTTAAATTATTATTATTATTAATGGTATAAAGAGTATAAAGAGTACAAAGGGTAATCTATGTATAATTTTAATATTTTCGCGTGCTGGGAATGTTTCCTTGTGAGTGTTGATTAATTCGTGGTGGAGGCAAAGAAATAAATGTACCTATATAATACAGTTTGCACTTTGATAAATAGATGCTTGTATATTGCTTTGATATAATTGATATAAAGTGTATTAATTGTCCCTCGCAATTGCACATTATTTATTGTGTAGAGTAGGGGTAAAGAGTACAGTGGTTGGCCACCTGACAGTGATTGGCCTTATTTTGAGAAATAAATGAATATAAAGAAATACCAATGTTATGCCTTTTTTTAATGAATATATTCATATTCCTTGTACTTTCTTACTTCGGATGTAATCAACATTTCTCCACTCATTATATACTGTGATTATATATAAAAGCAAATAGGATGACTCGGCTTTGAAGCTTGGAAATTACAGCGATATAATCAAAAAACCATAAGAGTACAGTTGAAAGTTTGCGAATAGTTTAATGTATTTATGATATGTATATCTCTCATATTCGGTATATGTCGATAAATAAAAGTTGTTAAAAACAGAAACAAACACGACAAATACATACTAAATAAAATATATCCCTTTTTATTGAATAATTTCAATCGTATTTCTATCACCAAATCAGGTAACATTTTCTTTTAGGTTATATTATGTATCAAATAGCGGCCAATCACTGTCGAACCGATTGGACAATTACTATCTTGACCATGCCAATATCTATATATCTTCGCAGGAAACACATTTTTTGTATATTTTTATACATTCTTGATTTATTTTTACAAACTCTATTTATTTTTAGATTCTTAGGGTTTTTTCGTATTTATTTATATTGATTTCCATTTCAAATTTACTAAATTCACATTTATAATTCGTTATTTATGTGACACTCTTACTTAAGTGGCCAACCATTGTACTCTTTACCCTACAACGGAAGAATGTGTCTCGTCTCATTCTCGTCGAACAGAACAAAAAGAAAAGAGAGTATAACTTAAGTAGAGAACGTGCCTCATTGGCATATCGAACATAAGATAAAGATGGCGTAAAATTATGCCTTATTCAACATTGAGCAATAAGTTTATTATTAATCTGTGAGATAGCCATAAACTTAGAATCAACGCGTACAATATTTATTGTCGAACAATAAATACTATCAATTTTATCACATACATCCATCATTCTATTCCGCAAAGTTCATGAAAAGTCCACGCTCCCAGAACCCAAGACTGCCATCATTCTTCTTTACCCTCAACATCATCAATACAAAAAACTCTCCTCAGCATTGAAATCGAATACAATGCAAAGTTGCGCAAAGAACGCCTCCATTATTCTCATCAGGGGGGCGGGGGCGGGGGGAGGGGGGTTAAAAACGAGTGTCCATTACTTTTATTAAAGATCCACGAATTTCGTTCAGCTGGTGCAAATTTACACGGCCGCTGTCGCCCTTTCTTGGCGACGCGGTTCGACACGGGTGTACACGTTCAAATTGAACCCCCCCTCTCCGTTCCGCCAGCCTCTCGTCCGGTGCAAATCGTCACGAACTCGGCGAACGTCGCCACGGACCGAATTGAATCTCCACGAAATCCCGGTAGGCGTCCCGTGTTACCGTTCCAACGTTGCTCCAGTTGACGTTTCAGATTTTCAGCCCGTGGGCATTAGCATGCGCCGTGAATCGCGCTTTGCCGATGCGTGTCACGTCGTCAGCGCGGCGTCGCATTCCTGTGGAAGCGCCCTTAAAGGGCGACACGTTATGCCGTTTAGCCAGTCTCTCTGCGAGGGATCCCGGCTAAAGAGACCTCCGACCTGATCCAGTTCGCAAAGGTCGCTGATCGCCAGGGCAAACATCGTATCGCCGATAAAGGTCGATGCACTTTGACGGCGAGTCGATATGCGCCGGTAAAAATCAACCAAGGAAGCTATCGCGTGTCCTGCAGACTGGTGACTGGCAACCAGCGCCGAGATAGAATGGAACGATTGACTTTTCCTCGCTTGGGGGGATATAACCCGGTTCCCTTTTTTTCTTGCCTTGGAAGGGTTGCGTTGAATGGTCACGCGATCGAAGGGGATTCTCTGCTTCTCTTTACCGTTGATCTTTGACGGTTGATTACTTGGTGCAGCGAATGTTTAGGGGAAAATGAAGTGAAATGGGTTTGTGCTCTGGTGTTGAACGGAATGTGTTGTATTTTTTAGGGGAATTGGGCCATGGAAATTGGGGGAAGTTAGGTTGCGAAGTTGAGATTTTTGGTAGAACGAGATTTAAGCGAGTTCGATTGTTGAAGTTTACAGCTTTTATTACTTCGACAGGCCGGCGTGTATTTAATTAGATTATTTTTGGGAGATGATAAACGAGTGATAGAAAATTCGTTTGGAGGCGATAAGCGTTTGGGTAAAGAGTTGAATATGACGTGGTGATTGATCTGGTACTGAGTCCGAGTTGAATGAGAAGTTAGCCCAATTTTTCCCCGTTTTTTTTTATAAGGGGTTTATTCTACTGTGACATACGATTTATTTTTTAACTTTTTCCTGGATTTTTTTATGGACATAACGAAAGGTTTTTATTCCGGACCAGGCGCGGCGGATTAGGTGTAAGTAGAATTATCTTCACTAGAACTGTTTTCAAAACTTTAAACGCGTTTTTCGCAAAACGATGTTTTATAAAATAGTTGCCACGATATTTTAAATTCTAGATGACCGAGTGGGCCCATCTTGTGCACACATCTTCAGCAGATGTGTGGCTATCGTCCCTAGCAGAATTAGGGTGAAATATTCTTCCTTTCTATTTTTTTTTTTCAATTATGTAACTTAACCAAGACGAAGAAAAATCGCGAAAGTCAACACTTAATGTTGAAATTGCGGCCCTGTTAAGAATTTTTTAAATTTCAATCCAAATCTGCTACCAACGATAGTCATGCCAGAATAATTTAAGAATCGTTTTGGTTGTTTTATTTCGGATGAACAGAATGCCCGGAATCATAGCAACAAATCGATCAATTTTTTTCGAGGAGGTCGGTTTTCATGGGCTGTGGCGCCATATTTATTTCATATTTTCAACCAATAAAATGTTTATTTATTGTTCAAGATATAATAAATATACAGTAAAATGGTCAGCATAAACAATCTTTCAGTAAGTCTATAAAAAAAAATCCTAAAAAAAAGTAGAAAAAATCGCATGTGACAGTAGAATACCTCCTTAAGGACAGGTTGCATGTGAAGAGTCATTGATGAACACCAAATAATTATTCACTTAATAGGATGCAATATTTAGAAAGTAATATCATAAAAATTGCGTTATTAATGTGAAATAAATATAAAACCTGTTTGAAAGTCTAGTTGCAAATTAAAAGGAGTCATCGTTTAATGTTTCCTTAAGATCGTACGACCGTATACCGGTCATAAAGCGCAGAAAGTACTTTACTAACGTTTTCTTACGGTAGACTAACGTCCACAAATCTTTATACAAAGAAACGCAGCGACAGACGGCGTGTTATGCGATAAACATTATAAACTGCTGCCACCATATGCTTGCTTTTTCCGTGGTCCAACTGTATGTTATACAAACCATTTTAGAAATATTTTATTGTACGAGATGCTTTTGTAGGAGGAATAGGGGGACAAATAACATCGTTTTGATGAAACAAGAATAAAGTCAACTTTTTGTACGTTCCTCTGTCAAGATGCTCTTATATCGACCTCAAAGTTTGTTTGAATCGATCTCTGAAGTTTCATTTCGCCCCACAGATCTCCGTGTACACAAAAGTGAAAAAGCAAGCTTATATACGTTTCATCGCCGAGTTAAAAACTATTCCGAGATATCAGCAACGTGAAATCTCTATTTATAAAGGAGCAGTCTATATTTTCTTGGAAACGAGAAAGCTGTTTATAGCCCCATAAACGTCGTGTATAATTATAATCTGACGTCTCACATTATGAAAAATTCGATAATATTGTAAAGGAATAAATTATAATTAAGTTTAAGTAAAATTCTGTGACACTGAGTATTATTTAGTAAATATAGTATTATTTGTAAATGCTAAGACTATTCACACTGAACTCTCATGAATATTCACATTAAAATTAATCAGTTCCATAATATTTCAATTTAGTCCATTTTCGTACTCATTATGAAGGTACTCTGAAACCCGAGGAACTCTAATTTTCCAAAGATTAGTCACACATATGACGAAGAATTTGGGAAACGATACAAAAAGTGTTTTTTTGAATTATTTTTAATACTCTAAACAGAACTTGCGAAGAAATATAGTTCCCCTAATTCTAATACATGGAGCTAATTTCAACATTAAAGCTTCCCAAATATTAGGTCAAGAACTCATTGAACTATACAAAATATTCAAATTCCATCACATCTTTTAAAACACTAATTACTGCCCTCTAAATATTAATTATAATATTCAAAGTGGCCCTATATGTTTCATCACGTTTCGATTAGGTTGGTGCATATGAAATTGCGGTTTCACGTAGGGAAATTTAAATGAAAATATATTCTGCTTTTTAACTATTTTATTTTTGTTAGTTTCTGCCACATTTCTCGAGTGTTAAGCATTAGCAATTGTTATTGTATCCCTACCATAAACAAAGGAACTTTTATGCTATCCGCGATGGGCCATTTCATATGCACCAACCTAATACTTATCGTTGTTGATAACGTCGTTATAACGCGTACATAATATAAACGAAGCCAAATCCAATTGAAATTATGAAAAACAGGATTTAAAACACATAGTTTGGTAATGCCCCCTGTTCGATACTCAAAGAATAGAATTAATTAAAAAAATAACTAAATATAAACTGCGTCTACCACTAGATATAAGATTACTTCACAATCAACCGAATATCGAAGCTTAAAACATGTACGTCTCTGATAACATCACGCACCTTGCATTACTGAAAAAAGCTAAAGCAAAAATTGGTTATTAAAAAAATGTAGAAATCTACGTGAAGCTTTCTAGGTATTGGAAATTTCTTTGACCTCAAATACAAAAGAAACTTAATACTTATGACCATTATTACTAAAGGACACATACGAATGGACCTGCATTTTCTCTCTACACAAAAACGACCTTAAAGCTTCAGGTGGCAGAAGTCACCCAATGCCCATCCCTTCAGAATCCCGAAGGGGGAATTATTTACGTGCATCGTAAACCCAGTAGCAACCTTACCCTTCCATACGAGTGCGTCTAATCCTGCTAGATAACATCCTTGGAATAACGGTGTCGCCCTAAAGCTTTTTTCTATAATGCAGATAGGCTCGAAAACTGTTCTGTCCGCGACATAGCCGGCGTTGCACCCTTTAAATAAGTAAATGCCCGGAGGCGGCGGGTGTATCGCCACTCATGTTAAACCGAGTTTCGTCGGAACTCTCTTTTTCCCCGTCTGTGATTTAAATATTCAGCCTGCTGAATAATGCACGCCAGAGCGGCTAAAACTCTATGAACAGATTCAGACGGTTTGCTTGTAAGTCGTAGGCGCGGAAGTGCGGCCGAATTATTCAGAATATCATTCCGACTCGCACGGTTTTGTTCCGCGTGTCCCGTTCAAACATCCAGCCGCCTGCTATCGAGTCTCTACATATAATTAACGGTACCCCAAATCTGCCCAGGACACGCGTTGCTCCCAGGCGTTATGCTGCACTCGTTGCGAACGAACCGTCCCCGTCGAAACAGCAAACACCCCCTCGATGGCATAATATCCAGTGGCACACATTAAATTGCAATCTGACGTGGTGGAATCGAAATGGCCCAGTTTCGCTCCGAGCAGTCTCATCTGATTGGGTATAGGTCATGTGTATGCACTTTCCCGCGCTCTGTCTGCGATCTGTTGTGCGACTGGGTGTGGTGTAAGAAGATTGAAATTATGGTTTGATGGGAATTTCTCATGTTGCAAGTTAATTTGGGATTAACGTGGACGCAGTCGTGCAAGTGCTGGAACGCGAAGGGGAGTGCAAGTGGAAGGTGTGGTTTACATCTTGCCACGAATTTGCAAGCTCATCCAAATAAAATTTATGGGCTTTCGGCTTGTGTAACGTATGTCTGGAAAGTTCTGGGGCTGAATTCGTAAATGTACTTCGAAGTGAAGGAAAAGGACGTTTACATGTTTAGACTTGTTCCAGTTATTGTAGAAACGCTCATTGGAACGTAACAATTGTGTAGTGAGTATAAACTGTGAGATAGTTAAAAGCAACTTCAGTGGCGTTGTACTGTGACAATTCGAGCTGTGTAAAATGGCCATCGAGATTTATAATTATACTCTTTCGGATTTATTACCCTGTAAGTTTTTCTTACTTGCACGAGTTAAACGAGCATTGGAGGGCCTTCGTTATACCAACTTTGAAGTCATTTAGGTAATTATAACAGCGTAACTGGGAAGCATTCCAGAAAGACCTTCCCAGAAGCACTCTGAGGATTTACTGAAACTCTGACAATTGCATATTGATGTAGGCGGAAATTATTTCGAAGGTGATTGTTAGCAATAATGGTTACACATAACCTAGTACTTTTTGAATTTGTAATCCCAAAGTTTTCCATAAAAAGGAATTATTTATTGGTAACCTTCTCATCTTAATTTTGGAATTCGAAGTTCTCTTGCGAAATTATATTGCCCTGACTCCTCCCATTAATTTAAGGCATGATAAAATCATGAAACTACTCACCACCGATTATTCAGCAAAAATCATTCAAGTTGCACGAATTGGCGTATACGTACCTGCAACAGAAATGAGGTACACGATTAGAACTGGAGAAAGTGTCCAAGAATCTTGCTATTATACAGTAATGACTAAAGGATAAGTGGAAATTCAAGGAATGTCACAAAACAGCTTTATTGAGAAAATCATGTTTTAATACTTTAATCCATCAGTAAAGAAACAAGTTTCAATGACTTTAATTGTATTGTTCATACCATGAAAAATTTATACTCTAACTGGGCATTACAAAAGATGTGAGCAGAAAGATAATTGTTTTAATATCTTTCAAGTGGAACACTGCAGAATACTGTAAAAAAATATGTAAATGTCTACTTCTATTCTTATCGAAACAAGGACGTGTACACAGTGACGTCCGGGGGCTCGTGACGTAGTGCAAACTTACACTAATCAGAAATAGGTACATAGTGCGAGTAGGAAGACTTGGGAGATTCCTTGTTTCGTTCCAGTAGAGGGTGGGCTTTCCCTGTTTTCAATCTGTACACCAAATTTTTAACGTTGTCTTATGTGGGCATTTCTGCTTCATAACCCTTTGTGATTCGACAGTTCTGTGGCCCCAGTTGCCACCAACAAAATAGGTACGTTATACATCGCAGAGTCACTAAAAATGGACATTCTCTGTTTTTCCCCTCACCCTTCAACTACATGCAGTGCATTAACTTGCAAGCTGCCAATTTCAAAACATTCCATAGATAAATTGAACCTCCAAACACGCATCTTCCCAGTCCACACATAATACAAGGTGATTCACTTAACTCTCGCACCTTAAATTACTCGTAAATTGTTAGTTACATGAAAACATGTTTCATACAAAAGTCGTGTGATATCAAGACGGACGTACAGTAATCAGTTTTTGCCACCTGACTTTTTTATCGAGACATGAAGATCACCTTTATTTTTTAAAGTACAATGTGTAACTTTCCACCCTGCAATTTGAAAGAGTAAATAATTATTAAGGTATACGAGTTGAGGAACCAGTAATCCAAGTAAGACAAAGTAATTTCCAGAGGCGCGTAATTCTCTTTGAACGATGCAGACAGGTGTGATATTCCTCTTAAGACAATATCAGCGGCCACAGGTAGCGGAGGCTCGCTGGCAGTCCAATAAAAAGGTAACTCCAGCCGCGGGAGTTTCTATATCTAGGCTGGGAACGTCGCGATAAATTCCATTAGCTGAATTTACCGAGCACCTATACCAGCGTGGAGGTCCTAAATCAGCGCGGCCAGTGTCTCTCAGCCAGCTCTCCGCCGGTCGGCCCGCACGGTCCCGAGTCATCCCACCGTTCCGCCGAGCCTCTTCCACCCCAGTAATCTCTTTTCCATCGACAAGCTGATTCAAGCTTCGGGAATTAATAATACACCGTGGCCGTTCAATCGCGCGCGGGAGAAGGCAGATTAAAGGGCGGGTTTAAAATCCTCTTACAGAACGGTCGATGGTAATTAATCGAGGGGGGGGGGGGGCGAAGGAGCGGGAAAGAAAGCGCGAGGCTGTAGGGGAAAGATACACGGTAAAGGGCGAGGAGCTCGTACGTCAGGATCCCGAAGCGGCTGGATGGGGTAATAAACTGGAGGAAAACGAGCAAGGGACGGCGGAACGTGGAAAAGGATACGTGAAAGCTGGTAAATAATACGATAAAAGCGCACCCGGCCCGCTGAGAATGGCGGCAGAGCGATGGGGCTGAGCACGGGTTACGGGGGGGTGGTCGAGGGAAATTTGTAAACGAAGTAACGCCCGATAATCTCGACGCAGCTACAGTTTTCGCGTGCACGTGGACGTTCTTCCGCCTCGGCCAGAGACTAACGACGTCCTCGCCCCTCTTATCTGCTCGGTCACGTAGACGCGAGGAGAGAGCGTCCCGCCCTGAGCGCAGCAAGCTCCCTCGCGTCCGCTGCCGCCCAACCCTGCCCCAGTCCTTTTCCCTTCCTCGCCGGCCGCGGCCGTTCCACCTTAGCAGCGTCACAGATGTCTCGGCTGGTCCTCCAGGACGAAGCAAAATGTGAGAACGTGGGGGGATAAGGATCGCCACGGCGTTCTCGGTTAATTTAGCTCGCTAGGAAGTGCCGTAAATAGGAAACGTCCAGGTGACTTCCGAAATCTCCCCTGGCGGGTCGCGGGCGCGCTTGAAACGTGACCAGGCCGCTGCATGGGACTTTGCACCCCCTTCACGAACCGTTCACACCGGGGGCCAGTGACGTACGATACGGTGTAATCACCTGACCGGCCTGATAGCCGCATTGCGCAAGCGTCCATCCATGGAATATTCATGCACTGCAGTTTCCACCTTCCTGTCCTCTGTTCCCCCGCCGTTCTCCTGTCCAGCCTGTCCGTCGCGACCATCGGCCACCATTCTTCTCCGCCGTTTTCGAATGGAACTCGGCCGATCGTGGCACCCGGCTACGTAGCAGGCGGCATCGCGAGCGTGTGCTTATCCCGAAGCCAAGATAAAGGGCCACTCGCGGCTAAGACCGCGGAAACAATAGAGCTGCGATGGTATCTCGTCGCCACGGTACCTACTCGCTGCTACGCTATGAACGCGGTCCATGTAAATATTTATCTGCAGTTTCTTTCGCCGCTGGTGAATCTGCCGTTGCGTCGGCTGCATTGTTGCTGCACGGGAAACGAGGGATTAAGGAATGGCGGGCTGCATTTCGCGGCGCGGTTTCCTTGGTCGCTCGTTGTTGAAAGCATGTATTACGTCGGGTGGGATTCTTTCGGGGTGGCACTGCGATGTGTTTTGTATCGAGAGGCTGTGGTGCTTTCCTGGAGTTTAATAAGGGTTTCGGCTTGGATACACTGGGCGGAGGGGTATCATATGATGATGGAGATAATGCTATGTGTAGCGTGGCCGGCCTTCTTCGCTCGTTCAACTTTCTCAATTAAGGGTGGCACTCTGGAGTGGAAGTGTTGGATTATCTCGTTACTGAGATCCAGTGGGTTTATGGGAGAATCTGGGCGAGCGGCTTGGAGACCGATTATGTAGGAATAATTTAATATCTTTCGATAACTGGCTCTTGTTTTAGTGGGGAAGGCGACACGAGTGTTGTGATTTTACTCGACGGTCACGATAATGTGAATTAAATAGTGAATTGTGGTAGCTTTTGTGTGAAGCATTTTAGTAGTTATAAGATGTTGGGACCATAAGAAACAAATTAAAATTAAAAAAAATTAAGAAGATGCAGATCTTCTACTGATTAAACTTATTTGTTTGAGATTCTATTTTTAGAGTAATAATTGAGGCATTTGATGGAAAAAGAAAAGGGCACGTACGCCAAAATGCCATTTCAAGAATATCGATTTCAAAGTTTTCATTATAGTACAACTTAATAAAAAGTAATGCATTTAAATCCAATTGTTTTAGGGATGTAGTTATCGTGTCCTTCAAACATTCTGAAAACAGACGTCATGATTTGGAAATGATATGTGTCTTTATTTATAAGTTTCAAGCAAGTAGTTTATGTGCCCTTTTTCCGTAAATGAGGTGAATTCGTAACAAAGTTGCTTCTTTGTTTAGTTATTTAAATATAATTTTGTTTACTTACTTCGTTACACATTTTTTATACTTTGCTCAAATAAAAAATACAAAATGAAGCACAAAAATAAACAAAAAATGTAATGTTTTAAGTAAGTATTAGTTTCTTTGATTTTTTGCAGTCAGCTGTCTTCCAAATCAATTTTTTCTTTTCTAAATTAGCTCCTTTCCTTGCGGATTCGATACTCGCCTCACTTTCCATATTTCCTCGCTTACAAAAAATCCTCTATGAAACACAAGTAGGGTAAACTGCACTATTGCTGGCACTGCACTAATCATTGGCACTCCTGATTAAAAAGTCAAATATTAAGAAGTACAAGCTTAGAAACTATTTTTTTACAGTTTCTTATTTTTCTTTCACTACAACACTGAAAAGTCCAGTAGTTGAACTACACATTTTATAACTAAGTAATGGATTGAAATACAGATTTGCTAAGTGTTGTAGGTATTTAATAGTGAATGAAATAGTCTGTTTAAACACTTTAAACTATGTTTTTAACTACATATGTTTCTCTATTTAACCTCAAATTTTAGGGTGCCAATGATTGTAGTTTTATGTCTATTTTTTTTTTCATTGAATATTTTTGAAATGAAAGACTTAATAGGTACTCAAGATGTTTTATTTAACGAGAAATCCATAATCATTGATGATAACTGAAAATTAAGACCATAGAAAAACTTCACACACAAATATAGACATTGCAATTGGGATTTCGGCTTAGGGTGCCAATCATTGTACAGTTTACCCTACTTATTGCACGACAGCACGGTAGCGCGGCTGCTCAGCGACTATGCAGCTGCGTGTCGATCACGCTGCGTAATAAAACAGCATCTAGCTGATCTGAACGCGAGATAAGTAGTGCCCTTGATATATGATATATATAACATACACCTGAGTCGATTTAAACGATTTAAGGAAAAAGGGACTCATTCAAGTATTATGCATAAAATTTAAGTAATCTTTTTACTTTTTCCCTGTCGGTTTACGAATTTTGTTCCCCATTGTACTGCACTCTCGGACTAATTGCATCGTGAGGGGAGCCAAGGTACACAAATCGCAACAAAGTTGATGCATTAGCACGACATCGTCCTCAATCTTGTACAACATGCACGGGTCTCGCGACATCGAAAGCAATCCTGCTAAAGCCTGTTGGTTCAGCTGATGAGTGGAGTACTCGAAAATTGGGAAAGAAAATATTCAAAATGCAGTCAGAGGTTGAGAATATTCCCGGCAGCAACAAACGACAAAGGAAGAAGTGATAGGAATTGAAATAATATTTTCAGAAGTTAAAACTGTGTCCCTATGGTTTGACTTTTAAATTTCATCTGCATCGCAGTGCATTAAACTTCTCTACTAATTAGCCAGAGTAAAACTAATCCAAGATTTACATTGAACGTAGATATCCCTACATTGAAAATTCTTAAAAAAAATACCTTCCTATTTTTCATCAAATAGAACATCTTTCATTATTCATAGTTTAAATGAAAATCGGTGTTAGAAAAAATCAAAGAAAAGAACAAAGATTCTTCGATAAATACTCCTAAATTAACCAACTTACTTAACACGTTGATATTCCGAATAAAACAACGCACCACCTACCACACCGTTCATTGATCCACTCGGTACCTACTCCGATCTACTTATTTCCAATAGAATTGCGAGCAGAAATAAGTGGCCCAACAGACGCCAGCAGAATGAGAAGTTTCCTATTAACGACCCCGCCGTCGACACAACCCCATATTTTTTATTCCCGAATCGACAAGCAAGTTTCTTCGACGGTGGTCGAGAAACTTGGAACTTGGGGGATCGCCGATCGAGTGAATCGCGAATTACAGACTAAATAGGATGTCACGCGGCAACCACCCCCGCCGTTTCCCATTCCCACCCCCTTTCGTGTCACTGTAAACGGCTCCTCCCTTTTTCTCCCCGTCTGTAGCCATCTCTCCTTTTCACTTGTTGTTTGCTTCTCGGGCCCAGGCTTCCTCTGTTTATAGTTCGTCCGGTACATTCTACTCTCGTCGATCCTGCTCACTGTCTCTCTCTCACTCCCTCTACTCGGCCCTCTCTCTCCCTCCAGCTCTGTTTCCGTCGTTTGTCACCCCCCGGCTCGTCTCTGTTCAATGACAGCGTAACAAACGCAAGCACGGCCGCATCCATCATGCGAGCCACTTTGTCACGGCGGGATCAACAGCGCTTAAATTGTATTCGCGATTCGAGAACAGGCCATAAATCCTCATCGCAGCGACGGGCCATCCTCCTTAACACGTTCTCCCGCGTCCTGATTCGACGGCTTCTCTCTCCCTCTCTCTCTCTCTCTCTCTCTTCTCCTATCTACTCGTCCTTTCTTATTTTCCTTTCTTCTTTGGTGTCTTTTCGCGATGAGATTTACGACCGATGCAGCCCCTAATTTGGGAGAAAGTAGAACGAGTGCCTACTCTATTTTACATGCGTGATAATAGTAGACCTTTGTGGAGGATTTATTTAGTTTGATCAGATTTGTGGGAAGAATTGAGGGTTGTTAGTGGTTGACACTTTTTGGGGATGTGTCTGGTGGTTCAGAGTGATAGAGCTTCTGAGATTTGACTACTTCTCTGGTGGACGGGCAAATGAGTATAAGTCAAATTTTACATCAAGCTTAAGGGGACTAGGCAGTCGTTTTTTGAGAAAGAAATAAAGTTGGTATGAAATATACATGTGCTATAAAAATGGCGGTTCAGACAGAAAAATATTTTAACGTTCTTCTATAGTTTTCAGGTAATATTGATCTTAAAAAGTGACATAATCCAATTTCGAGGTGTGATTCTTGTTTGTTGCATCCGTAGTTTCCCGCGGAACCGATTAAAACTAAAATTGAAACAGAATTATTAAATTGGTTACCGGAAAACGGCAATTACTTCAAGAAAAATTTGGTCGTGTTTGTGCGCTACTAAAAATTCGCGAATTTTTTAATTTTTACGGACCATATCAGATTTTTTGCGGGAAATGGCACATGTTTTATACTTCCTGTAATTTTGTCAAGTCGATCTGAACCTCCGTTCATTCGCAACTAAGCGAAAACCAAGAGAAAAAAAGATTCGAGGAAAACGGGTTAAAGTTTCTGGGCGAAGGCGACGCTGTAGGTTGCCGCTTGACCTTTTCAGCTGCCAAATCAACAATTTTGCGAATTTTAATATATACGAAGCGGCATTTTTTTCAGAAAATATAGTAGTACTTTCGGAAAAGTTTCTTTTAATATATACCTATGTTATTAACTTTCACGTACAAAATTTAACACCTGATCTTACATCGCACTTTAAATATTTTAAGTGTCCTTCCTGCAAAATTAGTAATTCTGACTTATACTCGTTTGCCCGCCCACCAGAGATTTTTTCCAGGAAAAATGCAGTTTTTGTTAAAAGCTGGGGTATCAAGATTGTGAGCTTTAATGAGACCTCGTGTTTGTATTGTGCTTTTTTGACATTTTACTTTCCTGTGAATGAATCTACTGTTTTATTTTATTTTAGGTATCAACCCATATTGTCTTTATATCGAATTCTGAAATGGATCCATCGAGGTGCGAGTTTCAAACATAAAAAAGGAAAAAGTGGAGCAGCTTTGTGTTACTAGAAAGGTGAAAGTATTTCACAAGTAAAGTTTGCCGATTTACAGAGATTAGTAATTTGGAAACTAGTTTATGATGCTTCGAAGAGGGAAGACTTTAAGTTCAAGAAGCGAGTGGAACATCAAGAAGTTTACCTTAAAACCGTGCAACTTTAGTTCGACCCATTTTTCACCAGCAACAATAACATCGACTTAAATCAAGCCAGGAATTTCGAGCACCTTGCCTCGTACAGCATAACAAGGGAAAGCGGATTGTCTTTGGTCAGACAAGCTTTCCCACCAACTATAAACTCCCTACAACTTTCCATAAACGTAGTATCTAAAAAATTCCTTCACCCAAATCCACACTAACAAGTACTTTATAAACACCCACAAAGCTAATAACAATTCCAATCAAATATCTCTATTTCACCCCCGTTTACCGCTCAATAGCAACGCAAATCTATGCAATATGAGAAACCTTTCCAACCGAAGATATCCAATAAAAAATAATTCCAATCACTGTTTCGCTTAACAAGGTTAACATAACACCTTACACGAATAAAAAAATGTAGCAATCACATCGCATTAATTCGAGAAGCACAGCCAAGTAACATGCTAAAGAAGCTCATCGGCTGATTCGCCCCGAAATATCGTAAAGCTTCCCGCCGGGGCGAATAAACTATAACAGTTCGATATTCCGTTTGACTTTTTTCCGTCACGATATTTTACGAGGCACGTCGAGCGTTCGGATGCACGCGCGCCAATACGACGACGCCCGATAAAACTCGACGAAATCGTCCCGTATACTTCGCAATTATTCCGTGGCCCATGAAATTTTCCCGTTACCGAGGAGAAGGCGCATCGCATTATGACTGTTATACGACGTGTACGTAGAAATAGGGGAGGGGAGGGGCAGGGGGTGGGGGGTGTGGATATAGCGAGCCGTACGGGCAATTTCTCGTGGAACATTTCGAACAACGCCGAGTCAGTCGCGTAGTTAGCGTTGAAATACCTGTCGTTAACTAGAGCAATCTCGCCCCGAGCATACGGAGAACGTATTCACGAGGGAGGAGACTATATATCGCGCCGCGTGCTAGCGCGTTGCCCCGTGAATACGTGCGAATGTTCGATGAATAAATGCTTACCAGCGACATTTCCGAATCGACGAGGGAAAAGTAACGCGATCAACGGTGTTCCCATCCTTTCCTCCGACCCTTGCTTTTGAAGGAAACCTATCCACGATTTCGAGGGCTTTGGGAAATTATTTCGTTGTACAAGGATTGATAAAATTGCTCTCCTTACCGAGGATTAAGGAGGGTTTATTTTATTTTTGGTATTTTACTCATTGGGGGCAAGTTATTTTAGGCGTTTGTTCGCTGAGCTATGTAAATTAGTACAATTAGGCTACTCTTGGAAAGTATCAAGTAATTTCTGTTCAGTTCAATGTTACAGTGTGTCACTAACGCAACGCAACGGCATCTGCAGACTTTTTACCAGGGAGGGGGTAACTTTGGGTTGGCGGTAAGGAAACACAGTTATAGAAAAAGAATCCCGGTGATGACATTGACGAATCGGTTCATGAAACCCGTGGTGCGAGTGGAGTAACCCTCTTGCTGTTTTGAACCCATTTTGTGGTGCCAATTTAATTAAAAATGTAAAACCGAAATTTAAAAATATCCACTTTTTAGTATGAAATTAATAAGGATCAGTTTTTAAAAATAAGTGATTTTTCTCAGAAGCCAGGGGGGAGGGCAACTGCCCCTTTGGACTTCCATGATGTAACGATGCTTTAATACTGATATATAAAATTTCCACGTTTCTATCTAAGAAAGCACGCCACGGGCTTCGGAAATCGTAAAACTCACCCATCTCCTTTAATAAATAAATTATTGGTAGGTACATTGCGAAACACTTGTAACTTTGCTTTTGCTTCATGTAGATAATTTGTATGTAACCAGAGGGTGATCACCCGTTTATAATAACAATACTAATATTTATATTAAGCACTCTATTGACATATAATGAATTATTTATTACTGTTCGCACATCGCAGTTTGTCATTTCTCTGATATATTTCATAGTTTCTGGATGGAGCACCGTTTTGTATGCGGAAATACTTAATGCATATATTGCAGTTACAGATTATTTTTATTCAAATCTAATAAGCCAAACTGAATATTTGGAGCGATGAGTTTGCTGCAGTTCCGTTCAACATGTTCCATGGAACGTCCGCCTGAATTTTAGCGTGTTAGAGGCGCAGACTCAGAAGGCACGATCGAGTTATAGCCACACGTGACTGCGGTCCGGTACTTATGCAATTAGCGGAATAGCCTTTGCAAATTGAATCTCAACCACGAGCGAGGAATATCGAGGGAAAAAAGTTAACGTTCACTGTACTGCATGGGGGGTTGGTCTGAAAGGGTTGGCGAGCGAGGGAGATCGTTGACCAGCCGTATTCCCAGTAGTCTTAACCGTTGCCAGATATCGACAAATTAATGTTATCTGCAGACAAAGAATATAAGAAGTTCCTTCGTCTACCTCTGTGGATGATCAGGTGCCCAGCGAACCGTGAAACATCCTTTTGTCGTATAAAACCATGAAAATCTAATAAAGTAGACGTTTAATTAACAATCACGTTGAAACAATTAGTAGTAATATGACATTACACATTCTACAATTTATGGACAATCCTTTTGATAAATATATTAATTCGTGAGGTACTTTATTTCAATTTCGTGTAAAAATTATGTTTATAACAGCCATGGGACACAAACTCCTAGAAAGATAATTTTAAATAATTCTTCCTAGTAGAATTTGTATGAGAGTTTGATTAATAACAAAATTTGAATGTATTCTCCAAAGTGATATATATATATATATATTCTTCAAATTTTAATGTATTCTCCTTTAATGTTCTTCCAAAGATATTTTCCAAATATTTTCTAATATTTCTGTATAAAATACAAGTATTTACTTTCACTCGTTTCATTTACTCTGAAAACCTAAAATGGAACTAGGGATTGGAATATTATAATAATATAACCCCTGTCGTTCTATTTAAATAAATGTATTCACAAATGATTGTTGAATTCATTTCCTGTTGAATTCGATAAGGCCCCTTCAATTTAACTTGAAATTAAACTTGTATACTGATCCACGCGTTAATTCTGTAATTAACTTCCTTCGCCCCCTCGGACGTGAATGAAAATTTGAGTTAAACCAGAAAATTCCACAACCTTTCACCGAGGATCCTCAGAGCACGATCACCAATGACCACACTCGCCAATTTACCCTCCTTGAAACCGCTCAGTGACTCCTGAAGCACCCTGCACGCCATCAATAATCGATCCAGACGTCATTATTGCACCCCTAGCCCGCCTACGAATTCGCAGCCAGTGAAAATGCCTGCGGTATAGTGATTTTGAGACAGAGCCGGTGGAATAGTTGCCCATTAATTACGAGGAGAGCGGTAGACTTCCACGTGCGAGCGCAAAGTTTCCGCCCGCTTTGGTGTAGATCCGTAAACGGTCGCCCCATATGGGAGTTAGTAAGGCGTGAACTCGTAACGGCATTAATATCGAATCACTCGTCCTTCGTTGAAGTTGGCCGTGCGCTTGCCGAACGGAAGAACCAGAGAAAGCTCGGCTGAAACCTCTCTACCGAGTAAATCCGAGCACAGTAATTCCGGAAGGAGTTTCGAGCTTCGCCAAGGATTTGTTTTCAAGATTGTTCATCCCTCTGCCCGCCCCTCCCGTCATTGGCCGGTAATAACGTAATACCAATGAACGTAATTTCATTAAATACTTCTCTATGGGGCCGTCAAAGCGGGCGCATAAAGGAAATGTTTGCCCCGAGAGGAGTGATCCTCAATTACGCGATATTAGTTCTGCAAGTCTTCGGAGAGCGATATTACGACTAATTTCATTGCACGGCTGACCTATTCTCGCTTCGATTCAATCGTCCGTATTAGCCGATAGTCCCTGTCACTTGAGAGCGACGAAATATTTAATTAGACTCTCATTCATCTTTAATCATTCCTGATGCCATTTCCGCGCGTTACTTCAGTCGGAAGGAATGTATTAATGGAGGGCCGTTGGAATTGGGGTAGTTTTATGTCTAAATGTTTAGCAAAGAGACAGTAGAAATATGTCATGGTTGTATATGCAGTAGGGTGGCCCTTATTTATACTTACGTGACGAATTTGATTTTTGAATTTCTTTGCGCTCACCCCTAAAACGGTTCCATTTCATAAAAAATAGTCCTTGGAAAATATTATTGCAATCGGACCACAGGAAAGGCCTTAAAGTTTGGAATTCGTCAATGGTTTGGATTTAAAGGATTTCTCAAAAATGGTAAACCTTATCGAAATTTTGTTCAAATAATATTAAAAAGAGCATTCAATTTTCTACAATTACTGTAAATATAATTTTTTCGGACGTCCAACCATTTTTTAGGTAATAGCGTTTGAATATAGAGAAGTCCACCACCACCTCTACGGGCGTGGCGTAGGTATTGCCTATACGTGCGTAGTACGGATCTCTCTATATTCGAACGCCATTATCTAAAAAGTGGTTGGAAGCACGAAAAAATTATATATACAGTAATTGTAGAAAATTGAGTGCTCTTTTAACATTATTTGACCAAAATTTCGATAGGGCTTACCATTTTTGAAAGATTCTTTAAATCCCAATTATTGACGAATTCTTAATTTTAAAGCCTGGTTGGCACCCTTTCCTGTTGTCCGATTGCAATAATCTTTTTCAGGGACTCGTTTCTTATGAAATGGAACCATATTAGAGGGTGAGAGCAAAATAAATCGCATGTTGAAAATAAGGGCCACACTAATATGCAGTAGTTTGTTGATTTATTGAGGAATTGATTATAGGGAAGAACATTGTGGAAAAGACATATTATAAGAAACAATGTAGTACATTCTTATGATACGGTTTAACTTCGAATTGCACATGTAATGCAAGTGATACATAAACAGTCATGTTACATACTAACAACAGCAGGTTATGTTTTGTTATTGATTCATTATTGTCGTATTAAGTGCTAATGGGGGAGGGGGGGGGGGGCAGGGTGTGGTAGACATCGATTTTGATGAGCCTTGGCACAGTGGATCTATGTCGAAAATAAGTAAATAGGTGTTCGAGCGTTAAAACCTTAATAATAGGGATATTTACATGTAAATCAGTAAGCATTTAATGGTGGTAGTGGGTAAAAATCCCGCGTCAGCTCCCGGGGGATTTCCCTTTGGAGGCGTCGGGGTGTCATTTGAGGATTTCCCCACGTTAAAAAAAAAATTTTAAATATAATTAACATTCTCTCTTTTTTTATTGTAGGAAAATCTTCAAAAGACACCCCGACGCCTTCAGAGGGGAATCCCCGGGGGCGTCACGGTAGTGTGGGATTTTTACCCACTAAAACCCCACGGCCACAATGAATTGTTTAATAATTTACATGTAAATGTCTCTATTATTAAGGCCTATTTGCTTAAACGCTCGGACACCTATTTACTTATTTTCGACATAGATCCATCGTGCCAAGGCTCATCAAAATAGGTGTTTACAACGCCCTGTCCTCCCCTTGTTAGTCAAATTTTGGGATATAGTGATTCTTCTTTCAGATAGTTGATTAAAAAGCAGATAATGTATTCCTGATTCCAGTGACAAAAAATATAATATTGGAAATGTTAAATTCCTGTCATGGTAACGATTAAGTCGCAACCATAATTTTCTAGAAACATTTGTTCTCATCTAAAGTACTTACCTACGTGAAATTCATTTCTGAAATTTTGAGATATCCCAGTTTTTTCTTAAATACTATAAAACTGTTAGAGCAGCGACTTTGACATCTTCAGGATTCCCTAATGTGTGAAAGATGTATCTGTTGCGATCAGAATACAAAGTACAGTAAATGATGCGCAGGAATCTTGGAAAAGTATCTCTGCTGATACATAGCAGGTCACCATACCATCGACTCTCGAAGTCTAGTTTCCAAAAGTTATGCATGCTAGATGTGGAATCTTGGGACCATCACCTCGTAGAACTCAGAACAATACACCCAGTTCGAAACCATCCCCACAGGCACTTTCAGTGCACCAGTTCTTTACCACTTCCTCCAAATGCACTTCTCCCAACGCCCACAAAATTCCATTCAACCGCGAAACTACTCGAATTCCACAGACGCGCTCTGTCCATCCAATCAAATTCTTTGAAAATACTCAAGAGTCCTCATATTAGCGAAAAGTTCAGTCACAAACGTGTTTCTACTTAGTTACACCTTCTAACTAATAGGTACGTAAAAGTCGCCACCAAATCTACATTTAGCCTCGTTTTTACAACACAAACATTTTTACAACTCCGCATCATCAATCTCCTAACCAACTGCTCATATTGAGCAACGTGGGACTGTATCAAATAGGGGCCATTTCGCAGGAGACACTTCTGTGGTTGGTAAGTGACATATCGTATATATTCACTTAGGTACCAGAAAAAATGTTAGTTTAATTCAGTACACTTCAACTTATTTGCTTGTCAATCGACCAAAAATCTTTTGTTCAATGCTGCGTCTCTTTAAATTACAGAACCTCGGAAAAGAAAAAACTACCATAATTGGAAAATCATTTAATTTATATATTGGTGTGCCTGAGATCAGAGATGAGCAAAATATTTATTGAAATCAAAATTTCGGATGGCGAATAAAAGTTAAAAAAATTATTAGGTCAGTGCAACAATTCGTTCGCTTTATCGAACTAAAGATTTTTTTAAAAGCAAAAATATATTACATGTTTTTTTAATCAAAGTATTTTCCTTGCCCGACCTTTACCAGATTTCTGATAAAAGTACAAGTAGATGGAATAAAAAAAGACATTTTAGTACACCTAATAGTGAGCGAACGAACTTTTGTACCGACCTAATATCACAAAAGAGAGAAAGAGTGCGAGTGTTCTAAAATGTCAGTCGTGAGCAGAGTTCAAAAGAGTTCTGGAACTTTTCAATAGGTTCTATTTAAAACAAGGACCGCGGAACTTTTTTTAAAAATGTTCTCACATTATAACTTTCCATGAGAGCCGATAAAGTAAAACTTTTTGAAAATAAAAGTTTTAGTTGGAATGGAACTTATAAAATATAAAAATAAATTTTTTTCTATAACCTGAATAGATATTTTGTTCATCAATATTAAAAAAGTTCTCAATCGTTGTAACAAATACTAAATACTATTCAATGAATAGTACTACAACAATAATAAATAATTATTAAAGTTAAATTGGTATTCTGAATGTGTTATTTATTTGTAATATTTATCTACGTAGATAATTTCTACGCAGATATTATAGAATTTTTATGTATTTTGTTTCATGTAAGTTATAAGAAAATGTTATTTATTTAGTTCTCTTTTCTGTTCAATACTTCTTATGAAACTATTAGTTACTTATGTTTTGATTTTCATAGCTTTTATTAGATAAACATGTAGAATATGGTATTATATTGTTAAATAAAACTAGTACCTAATAGTTTAGTACTTTTCTTTATCTTATGGGACTTTTATTATAAAGGATCTAAAATATCTGTTCCATCAGAACACTTTTTAAAGAAGTTCCTAAGTGTAACATTTCTTTCAATAAAAATTCCACAGCAACAGATGTTTCCTTAAACGAAACATTTAAGTTCTAACAGAATTTTTTTTAAAAAACGAGAGTTCCAGAATTTTTCCCAATCCTTATTCGTGAGACATAGCAGTGCCTCACGTGAAAGGATCCCAATTTGACACAGAAAAGAAGTCATCAGAACGATCAAGTTTAATCATTAATACCTATTTCCATACTCTGCAACCCCAGCATTTTGTTTGAATCCCTCCTCGTCGCCTATCAGTACCCAACGAATTACACACATATTATTCACCACTACTAGAAACCAGACTCCAAAACTGCAAACCCACAGAGCAATTCGCATAATTGACAGAACTCCTTGCAATCCGGGAGCCAGGAGATTTTGCAAAATTTCCACCCCCGCAGAAGGGAGCAGCTGCGAAGGGGGCAGCCCTGGAACATCCATTGAACCAGTTGATCGCGAAAGTTTCGCGCTTTACGCGAGCCATGGAAATCGGTGGTTTTTATCGAAGCCCGCCCCGAACTGTTCTTCGTCCCACGTTTCCTCGGGGTTGCTCTACATGCGCGGGAACACGTCCTCGAGGCCCACCCTCTCGCGTTCTTCCATCGCCGCTGAAACGTTTCCCCGTTGCCTCTTAACCGTCCCGTTCGTATTCGGCGTCTATAAGTGTGCAAATCGTATTTGAAACTGCGGCCCCCGACATCTCTTTTTCCGTATTCGTAATTACTTAATACATTATTAATAGACGGCTGACTTTACATAAGCTCCAGGGGAAAGTCGGGAAATTTCGAGACGAGAAGTTAAGCAGATTGCCGGGACCGGGCGATTTGCATACCGCCACTTCTACCGGGGACTTCTCCGCGGCCTCCTATTCCTCCTTGGCGGTACGCGCGCACCCCCGCAGCTGGATGCAGGCCTGCCGTCGTCGTCGGACGAGTCCCGTCGCTTTTAAGAGGCATATTTTTCGATAATGAAATCGGGACATCTCGATGGAAACAGGGGCGCCGTGACACGGTTTGCACAGGGAGGAAATAAGGGAAGCTGGATACCAGATATCGAACCATGAAAATTATTGGCAACTAGCCTCAAGCACCCAACGTTGCCCGGGCTTTTTATATCTAGAACATCGGCATTTGTGGAAATGTAAGAATCAAACAAGAATAATTAATATTTTAAAAGCAACTGGCGCCTCCATTAATTATTACGCAATGCTTACTTTCATGTAATAATCTATGTACTTGTGTAGTAAGTGCAGTTGGTAATGGAAATGGTGAAAAATTATTATTTTTAGTATTTTGGAGTGCCATTTGGAAACCATTTAGGTTTTGGATCAGTATTGAATATAAAAGATTGTATTAAATAGTGAAGAAGGGAAAGTAAGAGGAAGATGCGAAGTTAATATAATTTGCTGTAGTGCTAGAAATTTTCTTAATTATTTAAAACACTCTACGAAGTAAATCCTTTGAAATCTCTCTGAACATTTCGCCTGACTGAATCTGCCAGAAGAGGAAACGCAGGATTTTCTTAAGCACGCATCCCTCACAGGCTTACAAGATGATTCATAAAGGCAAGGCAATAATTCGCAGAGTAAATGTGCACACTAGAAAACAAGTGTCATGTTGTATGAACAGAGGTCGTACATAAATTAAATTTAAAAAACGGAAGGCGTGGAATCTTCAAAGAAGTGGCAGCCTTTGTGGTGGAGAAAGGGCGAAAGCTGCAAGCACTTGGTTCTGAAATGTCTTTGCACTCTAAAAGCATATAACTTTTACAGGGTTGTATACTTCGTTGTAACTTGCATAATACTTCTTGTTTATGAGACATTTGTGTACTTCGAAAGTGGAAATGCAGTTTTAATAGGATGCAATTTCTTCAGACCAATATTTATAGAAATTTTAAAATTATTTCTTTCATTCTTTCAGAGTTGAAATATACATTTTTAAATATCAATATACATTCAGTTTAAGGAACTCCAACCAAGAATGTTCCATAAAAAAATTCAAATGCCACTTAGAAAAAGAAGAATATGTCTCAGCAATTTTCAGAATTTGGCATTAGAAAGTTGTAAAATAAATTCAAGACGAATATATCGTAAATGGTATAACGAAGCAAAATAACTGCGACTAATCACGGAACCGTAGATAAAGGAGAATACAAAGAGAAGAAACGATGCGAAAATTTCGAATTTAGGGAAGGAAGCAGGTCTGGTTGCGTCGCGACGCATAGCAGGCGATGCTATAATTTGGCAGAGAGGGAGGGAAGTGAGTGAGCAATGGATATCCAAGACTAGAGAGAAGGACAACGAGGCACCGATGCAACTTTAGTGGTAAATTGGAGGTAATTTGCGAGAGAGGTGGTCGACCGAGCAGTTAGCAAGCCAACAACCGCCGCCAGAACAACAGACTCGCTCGTCCAATGTTCTGTAGTTACCTGAACGTTAGCTTACAAAGGGTTAAAAGGAGCTTGCCGGACGGTGTACACTGTTCCATTTGCATCGAAGCCGTCCCCTCAAACTTCACGCCTTGTTGAAGTCCTAATATTCGCCGAAAAGTGGAGATGTAATTGCCGACGTTACAACGAATGGAATGTACTCCGCGGGACGAGTTCGAGGCGATTGCCACTCGAACGAAAGGAGATTGTTCAGGGAGTGTCTGGCGGCTCAGATTAGTCGTATCTTCTGTTTCCTGGAAGATATTAAAAATGATGGAGGTTGCACTTGAATGGTATAAAATTGTCCATCTTTCTGTGTTTTCATTTTTTTCATAAGTGCATGAATGTATTTACAGTGGAACAATTGAATTGTTTTTTAATAGAGTCTTATATTGTTGTCAGATATAGTTATCCCCCTCGTAATTCTGAATTTATTTTCTGAAAATAATTTGTGAGATACCTACTTCATATTTCTTGAGAAATCATGTGTGTCTTTCACAGATAAATTCATCAGATTTTCCACTTGGGGTGAGGGATTTCGATGATATTGAAATATGATGTGGTTTACACGATATTAACAGAGGTTTAAGTCATCACTTTGCTGGTTTCAAATTTGTTTAAACAGGGTAGTACGTTAAAGTTTGCAATTTTTGCCTACGGACCATTCTAAAACCACATTTTGTACGTGATTGTACGGATTTCGATGAAATTGCAATTCTATTTTTAAATATTCCTTATAATAAATAAGAAAGCGGTTACTCTTGAATTGCAGAAAACTTACTTGTTACTAGTTTTATATGAATTTTGTACTTCTAGTGTAACCAAAGGGTGACCACTATAACGAACTCTTTAATATTAATTATTCGTTAGTGTCTAAAAGGCATGGTTATGAAAAAAGCTTTCGAAAAGATTTTGAATTTTCCGAAATATGTAACGCGGCCGAATTAGCGAATCTTTTTATCACACGAACCTTCTTTCACAACGGCTACCTCGCATTTGCATTTTAAGGAAGGAGACGCGGAACAAGATTATAAGTAAGAAACATTCAAGCACAGGCGTGGTAGATTAAAATTGAAGCGGATAGGGAAGATAAACGACTATGGCTAGCTGCAGGTAATATCTTCCTCGAAGGAAAACACCCAAAATTGGCTCCTATATTTTCTTTGGACATGAAGATCTCGCTCGTGAGCATAGATAACATTCTGAATTAAGAAATTCGTGGCACGCGGGAATTTAATTTACTTACAACATAATTGAAGAGTCCTCGTAGAAAACACTGTAGGTGCCAAAAACCGAATTCTGTATTATAGTGTTAGCATTGGCACGTAGAACATTTTCCTATGTAAAAGTTTTTTTTTTAATTTTGGCACTTAGAGTATTTTCTACGAGGACCCTTAAATTATTCTTCCATGTGAAGTGATTCATTTGTTAAATGAAGTTCATCAAATTAGACCCATTCTAATTCAAGGCAGAGCAATTATAAAGCATTCAACTCTTTTAATGTTTAACCAACCGCTTAAAATCATCGTGCAGTGATGGCATAACATATGCACAAATGTTTATTCATGACTGCTATGATATACCAGTATGCCTTGTACTATAAACTACGGTTCATTCATGTAACACGAAGTGCACTTCAATTCTGAAGTGCGCTAACTCGTGGATTATTTATTACAATTGTTTAAAACGTGGTACATTTGTATGTAACGTAAGTGGCTCTACAATTTGAGTGGAAGTAAATTTTCTTCACAAGTTTCAACATGTTTGAACCTACTTGAATTAATATTTGGCACAAGATACTTTATATGCAACATATAAAAGCAAATTGTGATCCATGCTTTTCATACACAGCACCATTCGCAATGTCAAGACTCGCTACATTCATCGCCATATTCCCTCGACATAACTTGACGCGACTCTCACAAAAGTTCGAAAATAAATCTTGAATAAAAAACAAAGGAAACTAATTCATCTTAATTGTATCCTGCCCTTCTTCCTCATTGTACACTTAATAGCACATCACGTAACTGTCCTCGAGTATTTGCACTCGACTCTGCTTATCACAGGACCAGAGCCTATCACTCCAATTGGCGTCGGCGCGTTCTCACGCCGAGGAATTTGCATTCTGTGCACGGTTTTAGCATGTCTGCGCGCTGATTTTTCTGGAAAGCATCGAAAGTACTGCTCTACGATCCTCGAATATTTACTTGGAAAACGTGTACAAAACTTTCCCAGCAAAGTCGACCGCTTATAAAGGCCTGACCTACTTAGGATCATTTTTCAAAACCTGGCGCCACTCAAAGTGTTAACGTAGATGCTGCAGTGTATGAATTTAGAAGAAGAACAAAGTGGAATATGCTAAATAAGAACAGCCACCATATTCAAGAATCGAGGACGGCGAAACGGGCGGGCAGGAAGGCTGTTCCCAATTATCCGAAGGATCGCGGTGAAAAATCGCGTCAGCCTCGAAGATGCCAGGATGAGCAGGCCAGAGGCGTAATACGAGCTTAGTTGAAAAGCTGAATCGCACTCTTGGGGCAACGCCTCGCTCGTTGCCTCGGAACCCTCCTGACTTACGAGCAGATTAAGAAACTCCCAGGTTCTCGAAAACCAGCCTCCGAACTGCCTCGGGTCACTGCTCGTCCGTGAAACGATATCCCAACGGAGCCCCACGGAATTCACCGAGATATTATTTTCCCACCTATACCCCTCCCCCGCCTCCTCCCCCCGCTCCTCCCGCGCCTGTGTTAATTACAGACAAGCTTTATGTTATTAACCCGCGCCAGGTCGATTCGATGCAGCTATGAAGCTTTACGATCCCGCAAGTCCGCCGTTTCTTAGACACTGCCTGCCGCCCACGATACTAGAGCTTGAAAAAGTACTACTCCATTAGATGGTAACGAACCGTTATCACCTGAGAAAGTGGTTCCTTGCGGCGAGACTAGAATATCACTGGTAACTATGCAGAACTCTGCAGTATCGTTGATGTATAATATTAAATTTTGGCGATTCACTATAATCAAGCGTTATTCGAACATGGTACATTGAGAATGGATCGTTTTGGGAATTAGTAATGTATTTGGAATTTGTAAAATCTTGTTTGAAAGGTGAGAGAGAGGTGGCGAAAGGAATTGAGGACCTTGCAGCAATGATTGAATTGATAAGTTTTTATTTCCATTTTTGGCGAATATTTGAAATCTGTAGGGATTTTTTAAATCGCTCATTTGTTGTTGGATTTGCATCAAACGATGTAGAATTTTTTTTTACGTATATTAATCGTCATAACTAAACAAATATGTATAGTAAATGGAGCTGCGACCCTCTTGCTGCAAGGTTCTTAATTGAGGCTTTAATTTTGAGCTATTAGCTTGTGGTTTGGATATTATGCTTTTGTTTCGAAAAGGGAAACTGACAGAGAAATTAAGTCGATGTATTTTTTATTGGTCATTTTTACAATTTTCTTTTGAGCTGAGCACTTTTTATAGCCTTAGTCCTGTGTTTGGAACAGATTTTGTTCGAATTAAGTGTGCTACCAACAGTAAATAGTTGCATTTGCACATCGAGTGAGAAGGTTTTAGCAACTCGTATAAGGTGGAATGTTCTCGGGATTAAAATAATTTTCTGTAACAATGAGAGATTACTCAGGAAGATTGAAAAGTATTCCATGCAAGCTCCTGGAACTTCCTGTATAATCCACAAATAATCCACCTTCGATTAATCCGGAATCCACTGCGCTATTCTAACATCGTCCTCAAATTTACCAAGTAAACCAACAAGCGAGATCCTGAAGCTTCATGCTGCAACCAGAGATGCTGCTAACTGCTAACTATTGTTGAGATATCGACAACTCAGCGACTAGTTTCCATTCCTCGATCAATTATTTGAAATCTCGACGATGCTATTACGAACATATCAATTACAAGAAAGTCTTAACGTTCATTTATTTACTTCTATTTCAATTTAATAAATTATACAGTACTGTAATTAACCCTTGAGTTGTCTGTTTTGATCCACGTTCTAAATGTTTTGAATTTATATAAGAAATACGATCTCTAGAGTTCGAAATATCAATTACTATAAGAAGCACGTTCCTAAGTGATGCGAAAAGAAATAAAGGCGCGTACGGGTCTAATTTGACCCAGCCACAGATGAAAAATTCCTATCTGTCGTATAAACTAAAAATACTATATACAAACTGCATAAAAGTTGCATCTATTTTTTAAATCCATTTCATTAACCCTAAATGTAATCCTAATTCCACACCACCACTGTAAGGCAGAGTGGGAGAATTGCGAAGGCAGGGTGAACCCGTACACCGCGAAATTGGCTTAATTCGCTTGTCCTGTCTTCCCGCGATATTGTTACATGATGTTATTAATTATGTTTAGTATTAAGGAAACTGTCATGACGGAAGGCTTCGCGCAACTGCAAACATAATGGTCGTGAAATGTTTTCGAAGCTTTTCTTATAATTTTATAAGAATTATTAAAAGATTTTATTTTCTTATAATTTAACCTATACTATCCAACAGAGCATAATTTTTTCGTAGTTCCGTTACTTAATTCTAAATAAAATCACGGGGTTACTTTGTATCTTGACAGAGGGTCGTGGCGTTATCGAGCACTCTGTGTCTCGCGCTGCGCATATACCTATATATGGGGCAGTCAGAGCAACACGGACCAACCCACATTAAAAATTTTTTTTTTTCCTATTTCATATGGTTAGTAGAACCTATTAAAATACGTTATTGCTACTAATTCAATTTCGAAAAAAATGTGGGTTAGTCCGTTGTTGCTCTGACTGCCTCATATACTTGGCGCGAGACACTACCGTGTCTCTTGATATATACATGTTCGTATTTGTTTTATTTGAAACTGCTTAACTTCAGTTTATTTGAGATAATTACGAACAGCTTGTATGAGGCTATTATGGACGATGGCATTAACCCTTTTCTCTTAATATTTCAAAGTTTTTTATGTATCCAGAACCCCGGAATTATATTAGAAAAAATATACCTAGATATTCGTTGAAAGATCTTGAGATACCCGTGAAAGAAGATAAAGATTAAAGACTTTCCGTCTGTCAGGCAGCAAATAAATATTCAATCCCACGAGGAACCAAAATTCGATCAAACATGAAGAAAGACTGTGTCAGACCCACAGTGTGAAAAAAAAAAACAGTGTTTAGTAAAGTTCAAGATCTTTAAGCAGCCGTTCGTATTTACCCTGCTAGCTACGGATAATTCCGGACAGAAAGAATTTTGTCTTTCTTTTAAAAAATGTTATGTTTATTAAAGCACCTATAATTCTTTGTGTCGCCTTTATAGATAATTAACCAAAGTTCAATTATCTATAAAGTAAATCTGATTAGATTGAATAGTTTTGTTTCAATTTAACTTTTCCCTTAAATGTTCCAAATACCCCTACTCTTCCCTACTATCACAAACAGTGCAACTACCATTAAAATGAAGCCCCTCATCTTCCACGGTCCAAAGAAAAGGAAGTTAAAAATCACCGAAAAACAAAAAGAATCCACGACTCCTTATTTCTCTAACGTACAGGCATCGACTATTTCAGAGACAGTAAAGAGCACGTTTTAGTTGTTGACACTCGACACATTTTCAGGGCAAATAAAGACCGCCTGGACGCGTCCTATTGGCCGTTTATAGCGGCAGGGCATTCGCAGGATTCCTCCTCACCGGGAATGCATCTAGAATGGAGAAAGAATGGCGCGATGCTGACGAGCCCGGTGAAGCAAATGGCACGTACACGTGCGTGTGCTTGCATACGTAGAGAAGAAGGAGAGTGACAACACGGCAGCGGGATTCCTGCTGCAATATCATAGGGCGGGTCCCATTTTTGCGTTGGCGAGATTAATTTAATTGTACAGTACAGGAATTGCGGGGCAAACTTCGTCCTTTCGCAATTTTCCTCCCTCTTAAGGCCGTGTTTCTCGTGGCTTCGAGAAAGCAGCGAGGCTGTCGCTACCCACTTCCGTTTTCTTGGGACGCTGCCCGAGCGGAAGTTTGGACGGGCAGCGCGCCATTGGACGACTTCTTGGCGCAAGAAACGGCGTTGAGGGCAACGAGGATTGTGTTTATTACACTGACGACACTTCTTCGCAGTTTTTGAGAATATTTTTCATTTGCCTTTTCTGCGTCGCATTTAAATAGTTTGTAAGTGTATGGCTATGGGACAACTGAATAATTTTCTACTATCATTCAATAATGGGTTGTAAATCTTGTAAACCATGATAATTAGTACAATGGACTTTAGGATTTTAAACTTTAGGATTTTAAACACAATGTTAAACGTGGATCATTAACTTCCTCGTATTTTAAGCCACTGTGATGTGCGATGAAATGGGTTTTACCTTGGTGAAGGAACACTTCAATGATAAACAAAAGTTTGTTATGAATTATTACACAGAGAGAACTGCGAGGAAGGTGGAAATATAAGTACTAAGAAGTTTTTATATTTAGCCCCTTGCCATAGGATTCATTCTTGAATTGTTGAAAACTAAAGTAATGAACAAACAATTGGATTCTTCAACTCTATCTTTATTACAGGGAGAATCCTATTTTATGGGCTAAAAACATAGCAAAGTTTAGGATTTTTTTTAAGAAACTAGCATTTCGATTCATCTGAAATTTGGACCATGTTTTTATGCATCCTTGAGGAAGTTGCAGTTTTTTTTTTATTCATTTTTAATAATAAATATAGGAGTTATGCATCACGCCGCGCAAAACTCGTCGTCCGCTGGTGTGCATGATATTTACATTCCAGGTACTCTGAAACAGAAAAATGAAACGGCGTTTTACTTTGTACATATGTGGCTTCAATTTGATGAACCAGAATACCGCTAAGTTGAATACCTTTTTTGTTACATAAGAAAATTCGCGTAATATTGGATCGCAAAAATTAAAGGTTCAGACCTTTCAGTTTGAAAACTCCACACCGCTCAATAATTTATTTTGTTTTTTGGTGGTTCATCAATTTCAAACTACATATGCATAAAATAAAACGCTGTTTCATTTTTCTGTTTCAGATTACCTGGTAAATAAATATCATGCACACCAACGGACGATGAATTTTGTGCGGTGTGATAGTCGATCATGCATAACTACTATATTTATGGTTAGAAATTAATAACAAAAAACCTGCAGCTTCTTCAAAGATGCATCAAAACATGGTCCATTTTTCAGATGAATCGAATCGCTGGATTATTAAAAAAAAAATCCCAAATTTTGTCATGTTTTTACCCAAAGAATAGGATTCCCCCTTAAATCCAAAAGCATAATGAGCTTCGAACATAATCTACGTCGCAAATGTCACTGTCATTATAAAGCAACAGGTTAAATAGTTGCTTGGTTTAATTATTTCTTGCGCTTGCAAGTAAGATATTTTTACTTGCTATATATTTGGTTCTACGAGCGGACTTGGAGGTAGCAAACAGCGAGTTACCGTCTATGGGATAAATGCTAGGGGGTGTCGTTTTCCAGGACGGCGCTAGAATAATATTTGTAGATTGCGAGCCGCGGAAGTCGGTCGGCCGCGGAATAGAACAAAGAAGATGAGTTTCATCTGGAAAATCAACACTGATGAATTTCTAACGGTTAAAAAGCAGCACCAGGTATGCTAATTAGTTCTTGCAAAAGAAACGGTAAATAAGTACTGCAGCCATACGAAATATAGTTATTGATCTTTCGCGTTCTGGAAGTTGGAAGAACTCTTGGATGTAGTTTTGACGTTGCTGTTGGTCTGCTTTTTGTACGACGATTGCTTCCCACTTTTGCATTTACAACGAGCTAGCATAATATTTACAGGGTACGTCTGTGTACTTTTGTCTTTACAACAAGGGATCTTAATTTAGAGAATATTCGCCGCTATTTTCTATACCTTCATAGTTCATGCTACCAAGAAATTATACCTCCCATGGACATAAATATTTGCTACAGTTTGTGCAACCCTATTTCATAAACAAAACTCTCACAATACTAGGTGACTCACATATTACTGAATATCACCCACCTTTAATTTAAAATTTCACATGTAGAACACAGATTTTTTGGCTGTGAAAATTCCTAACGCGTCACTACTTCTGACAAATATTTTTTAACTAAAAGCATCCTTAGCCCTCACGTACTTCTGACACCGCCCTTCCGAAACCGTGTTTATTAACTTTTTCACAGACACCAATCAAAGCTCCAAATAAAAAATGAATTACGTTTCAATCCCACGCTGCCTTCTACCAGTTGGTCGCGGCTTAGTTCGCCAGTTACATCGAAACGGTGAAGTGCACGTAGCAGGCGAGCCGAAGTTCGGCGAGCTGGAAGATTCGCACGGCGGTGTAAAAGTATCGGGATCAGCTTGGCGTTACAGGGCGCGCGGTTTAATCCGCCGGATTAATTAAGGTGTCATGAGCCGCGCCTTTCGTTGCGCGATGCAGCAACGGCGAGCAACGTAGGCGACCCCCTCTTGAGTTTCTAGTACTTTCGATGCGGCAAACTTGGTAAGCCTTAGGAGTTATACGTTCCCTGGCAAACTTGCCCACGGCCTACAACGCGCGACAACAGCCCTGTTAGGTGGCTGTACCATGTACCGCGGGGACAACTTGAATAATAGACATTGTTGTACGAATTAGGTGGAAGGGAAAGGGCCCATACCAGTAACGAAATGCCAGAGGAGAGGTCAGACCTCGCACCCGGGCCACCGACTTTAATTAACGGTGTCTGAACAGTCAGTCTGCTCGAGGTATTATTAACTCGTCCCTTGTCGAGCCCACGTCCCATGGAAAACGTCCCGGGAATTCGAGGACCCGTCGATCGTACGACTCCGGCCCCTTTTCAAACTTCTTCGCCTCCTCCGTCGCTCGTCACCCTTTGTTTCAAACGAAATGAGAAGGGACGATGGACATTATTATCCTGCCGGGTCGGAGAGATCAAGGATTTCTCGCTGATCCACTGGGTTATTAAGCTGGATTCTACTGACAGCGCTGTGCAGCTTGGTCGTGCTTTTCTTCTTTACAGTGTGCCAGAAAAGTGGGCGGGATGATTTCTCGTGAAAAAGCTATGCTGAAATTTTTAAATGAATTTATTCATTTTTCCATTCACAGTTTTGGGGCCTCGGTTGTATAAATTTAAACCTTTTTTGTTTCTGTGTTGTATTCTTAGTTTTTGAATGACAGAGTAACGATTGGGTACAGAATGATAAAGCGTAGGTGATTTAAAAGATTTGAAGATTTATATAATATGTAGTGAAGTAAATACTTCGTGGATCAAATCTGTGACATTTGAAATTCCAACTGTAGGCGGAAAAAGAGCCTCGGGCGATGGGACTCGAACCCAAGATCGGCGGGGTCCTCTTGCGTACTGGGTAACCGTCTAACCAACTCCACCAACGCCAACTCTCCGAGGTTACTCTTTCACGAACTCTACATATTTATACCTAAACTAACGGGGCACCACCTATGTGCCAATCGTACCATAGGCCGTTCCCAAACGCCGAATGCCTACAGAACACATAATTCAATCATCATAATGTGTTTTGCAATACACGTGAATAAATCCCCAATGACTATCCAACGAAAGACTTTGACAAAATTGTAGGAAACTTTGAAGATGAGGTCAGAAGTGTATCAAAATTCGAGGAAGACACCTTAACCACATTTTGCAAAATGAAAGGGAATCTTACCATTTACAGGTAACTATAGTGAAATTGCAACAGTGGTCTGTTAAATTCAAACTACAGCCAATTTGATTGGGTCGTTTGAGGACTACTTAACTGACAAGGCTACATCCCGAACCCTGAAATTCAAAAAATTATGAAACTTTGTGAATATGTGGGGGTTTTCCTCCTGATTACGACGCAATTTTTGTTTGCTGTCCAAATTCACTTTAAGGGGGTGAAATTAACCCTTGTAAATTCGGCTATTTTCCAATTTTGTGTTATAACTCGCGAACTGTAAGGGATAGAACAAAAGTTTCAAGACAAAAGTTACTTCTTTTAATTAGGACTATCATTTGGTGTGTTAAAGTTCTTACAGTTCGCGAGTTATAGCACAAAATCGAAAAATAGCCGGATTTTCAGGGGTTAATTTCATCCCCTTAAAGTGAATTGGGCAACAAACAAAAATCGCATTGTAATCAGGAGGAAATCCCCTACATACTCACAAAGTTTCAGAATTTTTTAAATTTCCAGGTTTGGGATCTTCCTTTGTCAGTCTAATGATTTGAATACCTATTGCATAAAACTTTCCATACAGTTGAAACATGAATTTCGATTGAAACAACTACAGATAATTTTGAAATCTGCAATATTACTGGCTCCTGAAACGTCTTATCCCTTACAAATGAAAGAACTTCTAATTCATATGATTAAATGAATTACTGGTATTGAAAATTTTGTCTCTAATAAGAATATTATTAAATAGAAATATCTTTGGCCGATCAGCCCAAGAATAAATCGCAGCGCAAGGAGTTAACGATTTCGTAGCGGTTTCCTGAACGTACGGCGAGGGTTTCAGTAAAAAGGCCGCGGAGACGGAAAAAAGGTTTTTGGTCCAGAATTACGATCGGGATCGACCATAAATAAGAAACTGAGCGTTTCATATAATTCACTGGATTTCCATACGATGATAAAACGGATGCTTGGACCCAAGCGCCGATGATTTATAAGATCTCCACGCTGGCCACGAAGCTTTTTCGGCTTCGAACGATTCCCTTCGACCTGTCGAGAATGTTTGCACGCGATAACAAAATACTGCTGTACCAATGTGCGCTACGTCCTCTTGCCTTCCTCTTCGTCCCGTGTCCGAGGACCAGCCAAGAATTCGTAAGAGTTTCTATTAACGATTTTCGGCGTGTGGTACCTCTAGTGGTCCGCCACACGTCACTGTGGCCTCGTATGCGTATCTATCTCTAAATTACTTGTGTCAAAATGTTTTGTGATATAATGGCTGATGGACTACTTAGGTCAACCTGCGTGCTCAGTATTTATTTTTCATTGTTAGTAGGTAATGAAATAAGTCTTCCCTTTGTTGAAGGATCACATAAATGTATAATATTAATGGTGTAAATGCTGATGAGTTATTTTAATCAAGACTTTTACAAATTTTACTAGAAATTTTACAAATTTTAGAGAAATTTTGTACAAGCTAAGGATATGTGATGTTCATCACATGTCCATCAGTGGAATTTTGGCTTGATTTTGACTCAATGCATTTGAGATCTCCCTCGAGTTTAAATTTTATAAAGCTTGAATCACGTAAATATGTCTCAAGGAAGAATAATTTTATATTGTTACATTTATAACGCGATTTCGTTGGTATTACTTTTCATGATGTTTCATTGCTTTTATTTGTATCGTAATTACCTATACTTTACGTACAAACTGTAATCTCCCAATTGTAATAAAAGCAACACTCAATTATCCTTGGCTAAGATTCCAACAATTTTACACGATGCTCCTCGCAATTTCGCGCTGATTGAGTTTCGATCAAGCAGACGAGATTATTGCTCGATTTTTGACGCGGTTAATTGAACCAACCAAAGTTCCGCGATGGAAAATTTAATATTGCCCTGGAGTGCAGCCCCAGCGCAACCAGCCGATGACCGATTAATGCGGCGTGGATTGTTTCGAAGAGTTTCCTCGAAATCTGAGAAACAAGAACCGTGGCTGGAGGAGCTGTTGGCCTGAAATTAAATTATCTCCGCGTTTCTATCGCGCTGTTCGTTCTTTATTACGCCGTTTGAACTGGAATTTATTCGATTCGCTGACGGGGACCATTTGTCAAGCCGTTTGAAAATATCTACGCGGAAGTAAGTGTGTCCGCGCACGCACGAGGATCGCGTGGGTTTTCTCAAAGAAAGAATCTCATCATTAATCACCCGGCCAAGAATTGCAACCACTACGTGTGGAGGATTGAAAAAACACAGTTCGTTCGATTTGACAAACATACATTTGGCATGACTTCAAGACCTGTTACTGGAAATAATTATTAACCTTTGCAGAGGATTTCAATTTAATTAAGGGGTTTCCCTACTTTGACGGCCTGAAAAGGAGCGCGACATTTGGAATTTTTTTAAGAGAAACCCTCAAATTATAAAAATTGAAAAATTAATGAAACTCGTTTTTCTCAAAACGATGTTTTTCGAATTGGTTAGCATGATATCTCAAAAACCAATCTCCCGATTTACTTCAAAGCTGGTATATATCTTCAATAGATGTCCCATTCTCGTTGTTACTGAAACTAAGTCGTTTTTTGCAAAATTAGATATTTGCGATTTAAGAAACCAGCGATTTTTTTTCAGGAATCGATGTCTGTATTTATCATTTAGTTGTTTTCATTTAGTTTAATCGATGTCAGTATTTATCATTTAGTTGTTTTCATTTAGTTTAGACGATAGTCACACTCATGCAGATTACACAAATTTTTAAATTTTCTATTTCAGATAAATACAGCGGCTGATTTTGTGCTAACCATGCGCATATGATATTTCTAAGGCGCACTATTTGAAGCACTATAACTCCGGATATAACCAATATTTTTGCAAACAATATTTTTCTCATATTCTCTAAGGATTGACAAATAAAGCCACAAAGTTGGAAGTAAATATATTTAATGTTTTTTGTTTTTAAAAATTCCCAAAGTCCGCAATCATTTTTCGTCCGTCAAGGTAGGGAGACCACCTAATTTTAATTATAATAAATCCAGTTCCACGATGAATTTAGTATTTCTAACTAAAGTTAGTCATTCTCGTAGAATTAACTTACACACATTCATAATCAAGCTTCTAACGTTCTGCAACAGATACTTTAATAGACTCAAGTTTTTTTAGACATTCTTTCCAAAATTATCACTTTCAAATACAACAAGTCTTACCCTTCCTACCAATGCCTATTGTATAATCACATGCCAAAGTCTCCCCCAAAACAAGAACAAAGACGACCCCTATCGGACAATGCATCGACATCGCCCGCCCTCCATTCTGTAATCCCAATTTATCAGGGAACTCAATTCCGACAAATCAAACACCGTTTCCCTACACTGTATCGATTCCTTGTTCCATGAAGAAAAATGATTCGATTCCCAGAGCCTGATGATCGCCACGTGCAGCAGGAGCCACCTCCTACCCGCTATGTTGGCCCACGTCTTCGACAATAACAACAGCACAATGGACGGTCCGATGAAACCGTTCGACTATCGGTCCGCGATTGGTCGTCGGTGCCGTCGAAGATTCGAGGACCAAAGGATATGTCGAGACAATCGAAGCAATTAAAGTCGATAAATAGACCGACCGGGGGGGGCTGGCGGAGGTTGGCAGGGAAAGGGACGGATTAGTCGAGAAGCCAAGCCCGGTCCCCTCCGCCGCTCAGAGTCGGTACAAGCAGGACGAGAGGCGCTTTCAACCGCGCGGAAGAAACTTCGGCTGTACCGCTGAAAGATTCAAAACGTTCAATTAAAAGTTCCATCGGGCGTGTTCTTCAAAGCGTGCCCCGTGTTTCTGGGGGCATAAATAACAGAGATCAGGAATGGAGTCGGCTGGACTTGTGCACGCCGTCCGCTCAGCAGACTCTGCCCACCATTTACTACCAAGCAGCCCCCGTCCAACTGCCCGCGCCGCCGCTCCCTATCCCAATTGACAACTGCATTCCTGAAAGTTTGGCGTCACGTCGATAACAATTATCGGCAGGATGCTTTAATTATCCTGCCGTTTCCCCGGGACTGCCGGCGAAGTTTCGGTAATCGAACAAACGGATGGACGGAGCCCCCGCGCGGATTCCAGCGGCGGGAACGGTCCAAGACGCTGAAAGACATTCTGCTCCAATTTTCCTCGCGGGGATCGATAATACGCCCGGATGTCGAGCGGAGGGCGCAGCCACGGGGATGTTAATTAACATCCGAACGGGGTATGTTTCGAGATCCGCCTTCGAAGGAAGTTTTTCTGCTTCTTGGACGATGATTTTCTCCAAATACGCTTCGTATTCCGAAGGCGCGCTTGGACGTCGTATAGAGGACGTTCTTGAGAGAGTTCGCCGGAGCCGGTGGAGTAGAGGTTATCCCGAGGAGTGCAAATTATTTGCGAGTCAGCTGCTGGAAGTAGGTCGATGAACTTCTTGAGGTTTCGTTGGACTTCGGTGGATGTAGACTTGTCTTCCTTGTCTTGATATCAGATTATAAAAGTATAGAAGAGGGTAGGAGAAAAGAGATCGCGGGTGAAGAACAGTTCGATTATTCATATCGCTCCTTTATGAAACGAAATAAATGTATCGAGCGAACGAAACTGTGATTCGGAATACAGTGCTGTCTCCACAAGTGATCGGGTCTCTTGCCTCCAAGAGAGATCATCCGCTATCCCCACTACTTCTTTTGTAGTTGCCGCGGCGAGTGAGAGCGATTGAGAATGAGTAAGAGGGTACCGTAATTTATGGCTTGTCGCTGTCGCGTGCAATGATATACACCTCTCACTCATTCTCAGTCTCTCTCACTCGCGGTGGCAGAGAGCAAAGGCAACCCGAAAAATGATCACGGCCGGTCCCGAGGCTCGATCACTTGTGGAGACAAAACTGTACTTTATCAATTAATTTCCTTATAATTCGATGTCTTACCAAGGTTTTGAGAAGTTTAATAAATATAAACTTGTGAGCTTAGTTAATGATACAAAGTAGTTCGCTGCAAAGTAGTAACATACTATATTCAGTAAAATAAAAATTCCAAAATAGGACGATATGCACAGCCCAACTAAAAGTGTCGATCAAACTTCGCAAACTATTTCCACAGCTTCCTCATGTCTTCGACAACTCATGAAACTAATTTTACATATTAATGCAAATTTCTCAAAATTTCTCAAAATACCCTATGTTTGGTCGAAATCTACGGCCTCAAAAATGGTAATCTATTTATCATGTTCCGTCTAGATACGGTTTTCAGAGTTTCTGTCTGCTAGAGGCGATCAGAAAGTTTCAGAGGTACTTGACAAGTATTGCTGATGATAGGTACGAACGCTGCGGAAGCGAGAATAAAAGGAAAAGAATGAGGAGAACAAAAAGGAGGATAAAGCGTCGGGCGAGAGACCGTGATGTTAATTAATATCAGACGGGAACGGTGGCTGGCTGGGGATCCTGACCAAAAACTTTTCACATTTTCCCGCCATCGTGAATGGCCGACGAGTCTTAAGTTCACGAAACTCCTTCCTCGTTAAACTCTTAGCTGCATCCTGGGCATCGTCGAATTAACGCGGTTTCGCGATTACATCGAGCTTCGTCGCGTTATTATTAACTCTCTGGAATATGAACAAACCGGCAACGAAGAGCAGGGCACCGGAGAAAAATCGATTAATATGTTGATGAATAATGGAACGAGAATTCGAGCATGATAGAAAGCTCCTTAAGAGATTTATGAAAAGAGTTTAGACGCTCAACTAATTGAAAGTGATGGTTATCGTGCTCTTCATTTTCTTGCACAGATCCTGAATAGCTATTTAATGTAATGCTTTCTTGAGTTCTTAAATTGCCAAACTCTTAGATTAACAGCAAATAAGTGGATACAGAGGATGAAGAATTGTATGCACTCTCCGTTATAGTATCCCACAAATTAAAGTGTAGTATCTATAAAGAGTGCTTGTTTGTAAATTATTGTATCCTCCTATGCCTTATAATGAAACAATTATCCATTCTGAGCAATTTCGACAATCTATATGGGACAGAAATTTTATTAAAATAATACATAAAAAAAATTGGTTTCTGTTAAACGATTTGATTAAAAATGCACTGAAAACTAAAAAAATAATTATTTTCTTGTATTACAATTCTTTTCACTTTAAATAAAATCGTGGGGCAGGAAATTTTTCATAACAGAATATGAATCACTTTGATGCAGAAGCAAACGTCAAAATGAATTTGTTGTGAGATAGTTTTCATTCGCATTAATGAATCAAAATATTTTAATTGCAGGATGCAGATTGTAATCTGACAGAAAATTGATAAACTGTAGTTGATGATGTTCCACTTGCCAACCGAATCTTCAACTTCTGGTTGTACATGGTGCCCCGCGATTTTATTTAAAGAGACTTATTAAAAGTGAAAAAATTGTAGTACAAGAAAATTTTTATTAGGTTTGCATCTCAGGGACATTACTTCACTCACAACTTAAGGTTATTTCTTTTAACTTAATTTATTTTGCTGTATATTTGTTATTTACTTTAACGGTAACTATATAGAAGATTTGTTACATAGATATAGATTTGTAATTTATTTTAACGGTAATTATATAATAGAAGAGAACACAGGTGTAGCTGATTCCGAATAAATACCAAAATATTTTTATAAATATCTCGAAAACTAAAGCCGAGCGACGGTAACATGTATAGGAAAAAGTTGTTCAGAATGACTTTTACAAGATATTTAAAAATCATCAAAATCGGCGAGGTGTGCCCTCTTCTATATAATTACCATTTTAACTTCAGGTTATTCATTTTATCCCTACGAAGCACACGACACGAATTTCTTACTTCAAAAGCACCTACGAAAGATGCCAGAAAAATTTGTCAGCTACCTAGCGAGCCACTCTGTATAATAATCAATTGATGTGTTCTCGGTTCCATAAAATGGTGATCGGCGGTCGAATGGAAGACGATACAGGCCTGCAATGAAATTACAAGATGCATGGCGCACAAACGGGGTCAAGAATTTTCTCCAGACAACGATGACTTCCGTTTGGTTTGCCAAGGCAAGACAAACGCAACTGGCACGTTTCGATGTTTATTATACTTCGGTAACAAGACAGAAACGGAGACGGACGCATAGCAACATGGGAGACGCTGTTACGCTAACGAACCATCAAGGATTTCATCCGTTCCTATCCACCGCGCGCGTAAACAGATCCGTATACCAGCACAAACACTCGTTTACGCTGTACACGTTCCACCAACTAAAGTTGGTTTTATAGTTTGCCTATATGCTCGTTTACCCCTGCATTGAAAACAGTTCTCGTTCCTGCTCGTCCCTGCGTGAAAACTAGCGCCGCTCCGCCCTTAAATTATTTCCCTTCGCTCACCCTGAATGACGTTCACAGTCAATCCTTTATAATTCATCAAAATAGGGAATTGGGAAATTGTGCTGTTGGGAGAAGGTTTGAGTAGAACTTATATGAAATTTCTGCAACGCTGTGTTATTCTAAGAGACGAATGGTGATGTGAGAAGTTTAATTGTGAATATTTATTGTACAGATCTTTTTCCGAGAGAAACACAATTTATGGGGTAAAAAATGATAATAAGTTATGAAGAAAATATTGTGTGTTGGATGGCTAGAAGATGATGTTTTTGTTACTTTATGGAAGCTTTTTGATTATAATGTGGGTAGCATGGAAGGTTTGAAATTAAAATAATGGGACACCTAAGGTAATAATTTACGTGTTCCCGTGAATTAGGAATATTTTAAGTGGTTTAAGTCTGCTATGAAGACTTATATCTGTTTGACTTTGACATTCTGACTATCCAATGATTTGAATAAGAAGATTGTAACACAATAAAAAAATGTTCCACTCCAGCATGTAAGTGACTCGTGATGATCAATAATAATATTAATAATACTACATTCTCTTTAATATTGAAACTCATTGTACCCACGTTCACGCTTAACCATTTTTCACTGCCCCAAATCAATAGTACTAATGGCTAACTTCATCAACATCCACCTACGAAAAACGATTGTATCCACAAACATATAAATAAGCAAAAAACAAATGAATCCAAACTTCACGTATTGCACAAAAATTGAAATTCCTATCATCTCCGGCATGTCACGAATCGTGACACAACTCTTCTCTCCTTCCTTCAGCAAACCAATTCGCGAATCGCGTCAGATTTTTGACGAATCGCTCGTGCAGCTTTATTTTCCACCTCATAATCGATGTTCTCCGCGTGAATGGCAATGCGGCCAGTTTCTTAAACGCGGCGATGAGACCCCATGATCAAGAGGGGCCGACTGAAAGAAGGGCCCTTATGGTCTGGCGTGGCGTGTGCACGCGTGAGAAGATTGCAGAAACCGCACTGGTTGTTGTTCGAGGAACGTTTAATGGAGGAACGTGTGTCTGCTCGATTAGGGACCGCGGAAGCGGCCAGCACGCACCTGTCGAAACAGACGAATGTCTTTCACCCGTTTGCCAGCTCGGGACGAGGGGCCACCGGCTGTTATTTATACGAGAGTAATTCGTCTCTTCTGCCAGGCTATTACTGGCAACCATTCGTGACACTTCACCAACCATATATTTAAGGCGTTACATATATCTAGGACCGTGAAAAGAGGGCATTTTTTATGATTTTTTTACCCATAAGTAATTTTCTTAATCTAAAAATTGTAATATACACTTGAAAGATTATAATTTAAAGAACACTTTCGAAAAAGAAATTACGACAAGCCTTTATGATAGTCTTTATCAAAAATGAGTGATTGAGCTTTAAAATGAAATTTGTGAAAAAATATTCATGAGTTTTTTAATGATTAAAAACAAACTATGGATTTTAAAAAAATGTATATGGTAACGATTAAATATTGTTGTGAGAAATAATCGTGCCAAGTTTCATTCCAATTGGTTCAATAGTTTTTTGAATATCATTGGCGCCGTTATGAAAACCATAGTTTCGAGAAAACAGCGATTAAAGTTTAAGGTACAAGTTAAAGTGAGATATTTTTTTTTTTAACTTACAGAAAATCGTCGATTACAGGGCCATAAAATTGTCCTTCCTTCGATGTTGTAGCTTCTGCGAATTCTTTATTGGAAAAATCGATTTTTTCAACCATTCTAGATGTATGTAACGTCTTAAAAATATAATTATTTTCTCCTCTGCGAAGCTACGCATTCGGCAAAATCAGCGTCAGTTAATGACATTCCCATTCTTCTACAATGAATATTCAATTGTTTATTTGGGATGTGAGAAAGCTCGTTGAAAAAAATGTGTCTAATTAGAATAAGAAATAGAATGAGTATAAAATTAGAGTTTATGCCCACAAAGGGGTAATTTTTAAGTGTGCAGCATGGTTGTGCTTATACTTTGAGAACAACGTGGGCAGAGTTTTCAGGTTTTCAGGTCTACGTCCCTCGGATAGAAGCTAAGTGCATTGGCTATTTTAGCATTAACCAGTGACGAAGAATATTTAATTTGAAAAAGAAGAAATAGAATTTGGATAAAAATATAGTTCTTCATTTAAAATTCTTTATCAAACGTGAATGTTAAATTAATGCAAACCACGTGATTTCTGTTATGATGACATATACACTACCTGTATATTACAGAGTTTATACTAAAGGATGAGAGATTGTTTGCTTTGTGTTTGAAGTGCACTATAATTGAAGATCAACAAATCACGAGAACATAAAATAATAGTCTTCTGTGTCTAATTATTTATACGAAATTACTTACAACTACGTGATTCCGTAATTTCACTGTTGGACTCACCTGAAACCGAAAGAAACATTCAGATTAGTAATTTTAGAAATAATTAGAAACTAAACATTGCATAGAATTGTAACATAAGAAATATTTATTCCCTGTCCAAACTCGTGTGATTTTTTAATCAGTGAATATGCACAATTGTAAAGAAATTAATAAGAAACAATTAAGAGGACATTTTAAACCTATTAAAATCTCTGTTCTGAAAAATGTATGATCTTCAATATAAAATAAGTATGATTTCTACTAAATCACTTGAGATACACATATATTTATTTAATAATAATCTTTCCTTCCTATTATATGCAACTGCATTTCACACATTTCATTAAAGCTATTTCATATTGTATATTCAAAAACCCTGAAATGAAAAAACAAAACAGATTGTGCACCATGCTAACTAATATCTACGTGTAAATATCTGAAACAAATATCGAAGAAGCATGTTGCTTTACCATAAACTCTATCTTCAAGAAAATACCAATTCTAACTTCATCTTAATTCTCAGTACCTCAAAATCGTGAAAACATCTTATATAGTTGGGTAGTAAAATTACGATAGTAGCATCTGGAAGTAAGTAATGAGTGACGAGGGACCGGAAGAGGATGTTAGGAGGCCAAGGGAACGAAAGACCTCCATGGAAGACGATTCTTAGTCCGAGTTAGCGGTTCTACGAAATGGTTTGTACAGCCACTTAAAGGCAACTGCATTGAATATAACTCATCCATCGTGTATCATACTACTACACAGTCCAGAAATAAATCCCCACTTTCCCATCCAATATATCCTATATCCCACAAACTCGCTTTTTAACTCCATTTTCATTAAACCCCATTTCTACTCAAAATACTAATTAACAAGACCACCAAACTTCAACTCAACCCACCTATGATATCTGGTTCACAAATATTTCCACTTTCACGTACTGAAACCCCCTGCCACTCCACATTTTAAGATCCTTTGACCCTTCTTCCCGCAGCGTTTCGACAGAAGAGAAATATTCACAGAGGGTCAAACAAAAAGAGGAGAACAAACAACGCTATTTCTTCCGGCGGAAGGGTGGCAAAAAAATCAGTGGAATTTTTCGCGGCTGCTTCCACGCTGGTTTCGACGCGCCGCAACGCGCGGCCCTCGTGGAATAATGAAAATATTGACCCTCGCGGCGGCCTCGATGCATTATCCGAAACGTTTCCCAGACTCGACGTAAGTCGTGACTCCGCTCCGAGTGTTTCGACGAGTCGCGTCGCTTTTACCACCCAGTTTTTGGGGCGCATCCTAAGCAAACAGCCTTTCCGCCGATGTCCCCGTCCGCCCAACCATTTTTTTCGTCCTCTTTCTTCGGGAAAAGAATGAATCCTCTCCGACCACCGTCGCTCGGCCGTGTAACAACACGCACGACGAACGAGCCGACACGTTCCAACGGGCCCGGGGGCCATCGACAAATATTCTTATAACTCTTCACGCGACTAGAGCGTGCGCAAACAGCGCGCGAACGGGGAAAAGAAGTCAGAACGACGGAGGATCGGCCCTCTGACCTGACGCGACGAGTTTCCTTGGGGAATTCTGTGGGAGGCAGCGAGGTCGTTGCGACACCAACGTGGCGAAAGAAATCGTAAAGTGGTGTCTGCAATTTGTACTGCGGGAGAGAATAAAGTGTTCGGAGATAGTTGACACTGTTTTGAAGATGGTTTCGTGGGGTGGAAAGTATGTGACACGTGTCGTGGTGCTGGAAGTAATTGATGAACTATCTATTCGTTTGGATTTGTTATTCATTTTTAGTAACATATTCGTAGTTATATAGTAGAGTTGCATTTATTACAGTCTTTACTTCATTTGGTAGTATTCAGTAAGATTAATATTAATTGCAGTTGGTTCTTTCTTTGAATTTTATGAATATAAATCTCTGAAGTGTGGAAGATAGACTATATTCTTCTTAACTTCATTTTTAGTAATAAATGTCTTGAATATAAATGTCTTGAATTTGATCTACCATGTGTGCTATACTGGAATCATGAGCGTCCGGAGGGGGGGGGGGGGGGTGCAAAATGGACAGTTGCCCCCCCCCCCTGGTTTTCGAGAAAATCTCGCTTATTTTGCAAAATTGATCTTTATTAAGGTTGTACTAAAAAAAGGGGATATTTTTAAATTTCAGTTTTAAATTTTTAATTAAATTGGCTCTATAAAATGGGTTAAAAAAACAGGGGTATATTTTTCTTTACCATCATCTCAAAGCTGCCCCTCCCCCTGGAAAAAAGTCTCCGGATTGCCCTTGACTGGAATATGAAATGTGTAAGTTACTTACCACTTACAATCTCAAACAAGAGGGAGTACAGAATATAAAGGAAATAGGTACTGAATTCTACATTTTCTGACACTAATCAATCTTAGATCTTCATATCTCACCTTCTTTTAGACATTATTTTCTATTTGCGAAAATCACTATCACTGGAAAGTAAGTAGAATTTTAATATACTCTACACCACTACAGTGGGATCTCAGTAAACCGAGTTTCATTTAAGGGGTCATTCTACTTTGAACCGCCGAAAAATTAAACTATTTTTAAAGATATTTTTTTCAGTAAATGCAATATATAATGAAATAAAACTTTTTGATATTTATTAAGCTACTCTTACATTATACAAAAAAAATTCAAAAGAATTTTTGGAATTTTGTTTTAATTGCTTTTTCACAGTGTCAATATGACATCTAAAAAGGGGGTATGTTCACGGCGTTGGTGATTTGCCGGCTCAGGCTTATCCGAAACAAATCATTTCAAAAGATTCTTAATCTGTATGAGTGTCGCTATAGCCCCTAGCTCAAATAACAATTTTTGTTGAAAAGTATGAAAATGGTGCCGGTTTGAAAAAAAGTTTGACAAAAGACTCAAAAGAATGTATTCTCGGGTGTTCCATCAGGAAAATCTCAGTTATTTCTCGACAAAAAGGGGTTATAACGACACTCATACAGATTAAGAATCTTTCGGAATTTTTTGTTTCGGATAAGCCTAAGCTGGGAAATCACCTACGCCGTGAACATACCTCTTTTTTTTAAGGTGCCATATCGACGTTATAAAAAAACAATTAAAACAAATTGTAAAGATCCTTTTTAATTTTTTTTTATACAATATAAGAGTAGCTTAATAAATACCAAAAAGATTTATTTCATTATATGTTGTATTTACTCAGAAAAAAATCTTTACAAGTAGCTTAATTTTTCGGTCGAACAAATTGGAATGACCCCTTAATCAAAACCTTGCTTAAACCGATATCCGCTTAATTCAAAGCCGTGTTCCAATGAAACTATCACGATTTAATTTTCATTGACGAAATGATGACAGAGAATGTTAATATCACTGTGCCAAACCGTTGAAGAATCTTTCAACGGCCACCTGACAGCGGAGGAAGATAATGAGAATGATCCTTAACTGCCTCCACCTCGGATTATTGGGATTCCGCTGTAGAGTGAACCTAGACTTCATGTCAAGTGCGAGGTGGCAGCACAGGACGAGCAGGAATCGGGCCGGTCTGTTTCAATCCATTCCCCTCGAGTTGAGCAATATCGAGCAGCAGTCACTTGCGAAAATAGAAACGGGGAAGACAAGGATATATCAGAGATACATCGCAGCTTGAACTTCGAAAACGAACCGTGAAGTTTACCATCACGGGGATATCGCTGCTTACGGGTAAAAATAGCGGCCCCCGTGCGGCACACCTTTCAGGCGAAACGAATTTTCGCATAGAGATAACGATCGTTTCGCCCCGTAATCCGAACTTTCCTTGGACACGCATAGTCACGTGTTCGACAAAGTAAACGGGAGCAAGTATAATCAGCCGATTGTAAACTTCCCTTTGTTGGACCGAGCTTTTCGAATTCTACTGAAACAAAGCGTCCGGGTTCTCAGGAATCTCTTAATAAAGCGTGCGTCGTGAGTTATGAAGGCTGCTAGATGGGAATCGTGGTGCAATAGCAGGCAGGTCGACTTTCGTATGAAATTCCAAGGTGGATTTTGCTCGTCTTATTTTTGACTTTGAGGAGAATAATTGTGTATATAAATGGTGCGTGTATGCAGCTGATTAACAATCAAGATTAAGATTTCATAAAGTCTGGGTGTATATGAAATAGGGTAACGCATACAGATGTTGACCCCTATAAAATGATTGACCCTCTTCTCCAAGAAGTAGGAAATATAATATAATGTTTTTTTTTATATAATAAAATATAATTGTATTCGGAACAAAAATATCTGGGCCGCCGAAACATAGATATATTTTATTATATAAAAAAAGCATTATATTATATTTCCTACTTTTTGGGGAAGAGGGTCAATCATTGTATAGGAGTCAACATCTGTATGCGTCACACTATGGGGTAGGTGGTTCTTTCAAATTGTATTTTCACGGTAATACAAAATAGGGGATTGATGATACTATTGTAGTGGTTTGATAGTTGTGGTTGCTTTATGTTTAATTTATTTAAACATTTGTGCGATATACTTCCATGGATGAAACAACAACTAGAGTGATGGTATTTATGATGGAGTTTGATAATGGTAGAAAATATAACTTCTCCAAGGGTGGCACAATATTTCCTTTCAACTGTACTATGTCTTTACATTTCTGTTAGAAAAATAATATTTCTGACTACAGCTTGATGCTACTTTATAACACATACACACATTGCAGATATTTGCAACAAGAGTCACTGAGGCACTACTTAGTTCATTCAATTTTAACTCAGTTTTCTCAAAGGCATAGGATAATAAAGAAATTTATTCTTCACTCTGAATTTATTTCTAATAGAACATCACCTCCCAGTATCCCACGTATTTCTGTTAAATATTCCAGTTACATCATGAACATTCTACGATTGCAGAGACTGCCCTTATTTCAAGGAAACCTGAGAAATTTCATAAAGCATAAATGTGATCTTGACGAATCTTATTTACTACCTGTTATAAAAAAAATTACGCTCGAGTGGGCGAAACTAGTGGAATGGAAATGCCGAGAAAAGTAAATTACACGAGCGGTTTTTCCTTTAAAAGCTTAAGTGATTACACGGGAGCAGTGGTATTAAACGCGATCCAGAGTAATTACTCTTACGAAATTTTCATTTTCGCCCGAGTTACGCTGAAATCGCGAAATTCGCGTTTCGCGAACTCAGCCTGCGTGGTACGCATCTCTAATAATTCGGGGTTGCACAGCTTGCGAACGCTTAGATGCGCGCTGAAGTGGCTCGGCGCGGAACATAGTGGTACGCAGCCTACATTACAAATTGGATATTACACAATTACTTAGTGATTAAATTAGGCGCCGCTGAGTCTGGCAACATCTACACCGGTAGATGGCAAGCAACGGATCCGTGTAACAGTGCTCGTAGACCTTCACGCACAACCGGCCAGCTTTTGTGAAATACCTTCAACGACTTGGCATTCTGACTGACACAGCGAAACGATTCATTACGCGGCAAACTAATTGCGTGATATTGTCACGTTACTGGTACTTTATTTCATTACCACGCGACAGCAAAGTGCTGTACTGTTGGAACGTAATCGAGTCTTACCTTTTCCCTCAATTCTCATCTGTCACGCGTCGTAGCGCCCTTTAGAATTTAGAATTCAAATCGTTTCTTTAAGATGGTACCTGTTTCTGCTGCAGGGAGGAAATATTTTGGTATGGGTTTATTCGCACTAGAAGGCGCTAAATCAGTTGTTTTTCGTAGCTAATAAATTTTCCTTGGATCTGTGATCTGTGGTCGTCTATTGATATTTTGTGGAATATTGGTATTTCATGAGATGGGAATAGGAGCTTTGTGAGGAAATGAAGAAGGTAAGGGAATCGTAGATATTTTTGTTAACCCTACGGTGCAGAAGTGGAGGCTTGCAGGCCCAAGTGAACAGTTAAATGAACATAAAAATGGAACCTTTTAAATAAATTGTACCATATCTTATGTTGCTTTCTGTAATCCTGTTCTCTTGATATTGGAAAATATTCAAATAACGATGACCCGTAGTGTTAGAAAGAAATTTCTTCAGCATTTCATTTTGTTATAAATATTTTTCTTAGTAGAGATTGAGTGCAATACATTATTTGTAGTCTAAAAATATTTTTTCCTCAAAATATCCATGCATTCCTAGATTTGGAGATATGGGCCTGTAAGGCCCCACGTGTGCAATGGAGTAATTTGAATTTACGTGTGCACAGTAGGGTTAATAAAGTGTGGGATTAATGAAATCACATATCACGAGACAGCAATGTTCTGTGAAACATAATTAAAACGATGCTGACTTATTTAGACAATTTTTAATGGTAACTTGAAAATGGCACAATCGTATGCCTTTGTTGTCTTCAAAATGGTCCTCAATTTGATGTAATATCGCACACCTAATTTTGCAGTATCGACTGTTTCACCTTGGTAGTTGTAATATAATTTTTCTTTATTCCTACCAATGATAATGGTACAGTAAGTAAGCAAAGAGAACTCGCCTAGATGAAAGAGATTTGAAGATACAGCCATCTGAATGAATAGAATCAGAATGCTATCTGTCACATCTAGACGGTGAACAAATGAATCTTTAGCTTTTCTCAGTAACGCAGCCCTACAGATGAAGATGCATCTACAATTCCTTATTGCATACTTCCCAGTGTCGTTGTAGTATTTTCAGAAACTCCATTCTTCAATGTCTCTCATAAAAACAGTGAAAATAATATTCCTTGTGTTTGCTATGTCCTCCTTAATGTCTACTAAAAGTCAACGTAAAAATACATTACTCCACCAGGAAAACTTAAAAGGAAAGAATGGCTTATAGGAAGTGCATTGCAATCCCTGTGTAGGCTTCGTTCTAATAAATAACTGAAGGCAAGAAACAGGATAACATTAAGGATTAAAGAAATTTTATACCGATTCGAAAACAATAAAAAATAGTTTCTATTTAAAAGTGGTACAGTTTCAAAATGTGTTTAAACACACAGTATTTATAAAATAACAGTGAATTTGTAATAAAAGGTATCAGATTAATTGACGTATCCGGATGATTTCGCAATTATTAAAGAAATAAGAAAATATAGTTTACCTAAATAGAAATTACTGAGGTAGAAAGTAGAAACATTTTATTCTCTAGTTTCAATGATCTTTGCACTTATTTCTTCACGAAGAATCACTCCTTCCTCGAATTTTGGGCCAAGAATGAGTGATTATTTCATCATATCTCCCTATCTCCTAAACTTCTCTTTCATTAATTAATCAAATATATTAGCTTTATCATATTATTTCCATAAACGCTCTCCCCGAAGAAACACAAATGATCTTGGAATGTCAAAAACATCCATAAAGAAATCCAAACTTCTCACTCAAAAAATTCTCTGCTGTCAGAAATTCAAACGACGCATTCACACAAATAGTAATCACTTACTGTACAGACGCATTCCAGCGAAACACCTCGCAGTCACAATATCCAGGCATAGCATTCAGCTTTTTAAGACATTTCTACGTACAAGAGCCAGAAGAAATTTTTCGAACGCCGGCACGCCAGTATCGCGGGCGACAAATTTTAACAGGCAGGAGGAGAGTTATTCGCAAACATTTAACCTCGTTTGAAGCTTTACAGCGTTTCGTCGCCCGCGACATCCGCGATTCGTCACAGGTGTATTTTCGTTTGGATTTATCGCGTCGAAATCCGCCGTTTCTTTTGTGCCACGAGATATTTCAGCCGTCTCACAGATTGCCGAGCAACGGGGCCCGTTCAAAGGATCGCTATCCCTCCTTGGTTTTATTCGCCCCGCGTATTCAGTCATTGAGGCCATTACAACGTGCCAGCTGGGTGGCCGATTTCCACCGTCCATCGTCATCTTCATCGTTTTCGTTGCCCTCTCAGTGACGCTGTTTCGCGGGCGCGTTTTACCATCCGAAAATAGTCGCACTCGCGACATACATAAGCCGATATTTCTGTAGACGTCCGTTTCTACAGTTGGAAATCCTCCGCGATGCTGGCATTTCCGTTCGAACCGAGCACGGTGGTCCTTTACGCCGAAATCATCACTATTGACAAATCCATGCGCTCCCAGTTGACGATTCGCGGTGGATGATGAATGACGCGTGCAGTATAATGTATCTCGGCGGCGTACATTCTATGGAAAGATAAACTGTACTTGTATACAGCGACGAGCTTGGGACACATTTCTGTATATACGACTGAAAGCTCCATAATTACTCTCACTGCGCCTAATTACTCCTATTCCCAGATCTTACCACGACGACAGTACTATTCTCAGTTGCAGTGGTCTTTTAGCGCGGCAAGTTCGTAGAATAATGTCTGTTCGACTGTACCTATTCAATATAATGTGTGGGAAAATAGATTTTCCGGGGCTCTTTAGCTTTTCAAACTGTGTGCACTTACTATGGATCTAAGAGCTCTACCTATCTCTCTTTTTACTAACACCGCAAAACACAACTCTCGCTTCTTACAATTGTATTGACAAAATGTGCCGCGAAGGCAATGCTTATTAGAATTATTTAAGATTTTTTTGGCGAATTTGCTCGAAATTGTGGCCAAAATTAATCTTCAAATCTAAGTTAAATTGTTGAAATAAATTACAATAACATGACTCTAGAAAGATATTCATGTACTTTTTTAGAGAATATTTTTTAATTATACTATTATAATATATTTAAAACATTCAATTATGCATGTTTACTTTTATAATACACGTTAAACACATTCTACGTGATATTTAATCGTAAATAATAAGTGTTATGATACAATTTTGAATATAAGCAATAACATGCAAAAAAATTAATATTTACAAATGACGATAACTGATGAGGTCGCAGATTGTCGCAGGTAAATTCAATCAGAAACATCTTCTGTGACCTTTAAACTTTACTTTAAAAAAGATATGGAAGTTTGATCTCGCTTGATACACGACTATGCGCTCAAAGAAAGAAAAACATATATTTAAAAAATAGTACAATTAATGTAATTATAAATTTCGAGCATACGTATTAGATAATACCAACATTGACAGATTATCTTGTTACATCGACAATAAATGGTAACATAATTTTTAATTTTACCAGAGAAAAATCCATTTTCCAACGCTATTAAGTTTACAGTTGCATATCTCTTAGAGAATTACAGATTAAAAATTTATGATTAATAATTTTAATGGAAAAACATGCTCTGATATTTCATAAATGAAGTACAATTAACAGATTTTTAAAATAAAATTTTCTTTTTCATTTTTAGGCATGATTACAGGCAAATTCGCCAGTGTCCGTCAGCTTTAAAGCGTTCCTTGAAACTGTTAATGCGTAATGTTTAATCACAAAATTACCTTTCTTAAAAAAAGGTACAAAAAAGCGCGCCAAGTACCTATACGCGCGCAAAGAACAGTAAATTAATAATCTCATCAAAGAGAAGCCTATTTAAAAACACTGGCGTATATTAATATTTACAAAACTAATGATATACAAATATTGCACAAATTCTAACAATGGCTATTTATACAAACAAAAAAATTGATTACTTCATTATTATTTTTTGGCCGGTATTCCAAGATTTAATCGACTCGCCTTGCTCTTTTATTTTCACTTCTAATTTTGTTCTTTACTTCACTACCTGTATATACTATTATAAACCAAAGGGTATATCAACCCGTCAATAAAAAAAATAAATAATAATAAGTCCACTCTTCTGTAGCCAATAGATTAATTATCTCGAGCTTTCAATTTTGACGGGGACAATTTAAGTGGTATTTATAATGGAGTGCATATATAATAATTCAATCTACTGTCGGAAATATTAGGATCGACTGCTCCAGATTTTAAATATAGGCACACGAATGAAGAAATCGTACCGTTTTTGGGGGGAACAGCATTCTGCAGTGTTGTATGTTTTATAAGGTAGCATAGAGGAATAAACGAATAGGCCAGAAGGATCGATAGAATGAGTGAGTAGCAATTTTAAGCTTCCTTTGTTATAACTGGATGATGGTATTGAAAGATTTATGCAGTAGGAACACATGCTAAGACGAGATGTACCGTAGCACAATTATTCTCTTAGAAATAGATTAGGTAATTCAAATCCACTTTGTTAGATTTCTGTCCAAGATCTTATTCAGAAAATACTGATTATTTATCGTTCCACCTTGAGCTCCCAGCTGCAAAAATTACGCGTAGGGGAAAGGTGGAATAGTTGATCATCGGGGATACATGATCACGTCAGTTTTTTAATTAATATATTGACAATTTGTGCCTGCTGTCACGTTATCGTGGTAATGCTTGCATTATCGCAACACTTCATGTTGCAGTTTTCTTTCGGGAGCATAGAATAATGTAGTTAGTACACTCCGCCATTTCGACTGAATGTTGCCTTTTCAACGATTTAATATATATTAAGTAAAAAAAGCCGTGTTTGGTCTATTAATGCTATTTATTGATTGATCTAAATATTTAAGGTAAGTTTAGTTTTTCACCTTTTTCATATCGAGTGCATTGAGGGATGCTTGTCACATCAGTATGTGAGGTGGGATACTTGAACAGGTGAAAAAGACCCAGAAAAAACCATAGAACGGCTAATGAAACAGAAAAATACGGCAAAGAAAGTGAGGAGGAAAATCTTTTCTTCATCATCATCTGAATTAGATGATATCTAACAATAAGTGAAATGTCTTTTAAGAAGGCATTTATGTTGTTTTATGTCATAGAGTTTTATGTCATTCTTCGGTTTTATTTTTTCAGTAATTCTTTCAAGTTAGTTACAGCTTACTTTCCATTTATGATATTCCCTTTATTTCATGTTATTGACTAAGATAATATATATTTTTTAGAAAATTAATGTGTTATTTACTCTTTAATTTCACTGATCAAGCCTCCCTAACCTTTTGATCAAGTCTCCCCTTTAGTGGGGGATACTTTTGCATAACGTCACTGTCGGAAAATGTTTAAATTCAATCTTTAAAATTAGTTTTCACCTCTCAAATTTGTACAAGTATATCGAGAATACTCTAAGAATCGCAACTTAAGTAATTAAATAGAAACAAAGCAAACCATTATTATTATTTTAATAAAATAGCAAAATTGTGATCAACTATCCCACCTTTCCCCTACCTATGAAATACTGCTATTTATGACGTGTCTCTTTGCTTGATTTCTAGCGGGCGGCAAAAATGTTTATTCAGTTATTCGGTATCAATGATTCAATTAGTCCTGTCGTAACGAACCAAACAAAGTGGATACTTTTAACCTTTTGTAATAATTTCGACGCGGCTTTTCCAAGCTATTGAAATGCACTGTACGCGTTCATCCACTTGTCCCACGCTCTGATTTTTTATTTGCATCGATGGTTCACTGAACGAGAGTTCCATTTTAAACGCGCAACTTATTAAAAACGATGCATACAAAATGGGTAATTTGTTTCCATTGATTCCCTTATGTTTCGCGAAGAATCGTGCGTACATATTATATGAAACTTTCGTTTACTTCATGTGTGCCCTCCTGAGTATTACCTTTTGATTCTTCCGCATCTTTGCAAAATTGTATCTCCTGTGGAATCAATGTATGTACTTCAATTACTGTTCCACCAATCGTATCAAATATCCAATTTTCCATTAACATGGAAATACTGAAATGCATTCGCCACCCCTGCGAGCAAAGTTTGATCAAAATCTGAGCGTACGAACTGGGTGATGTTTCTTGTTATAACAAGATACTAGACTCGAGATTTTCGGTTCACCAAAGTTTCCTTGTTAAATAATTTCTGTCTCCTCAGAAAAATTTAGTTGTTTGTAAAAATTTTACCGAAATCGGTATAATCGGTCCATGAACGTTTCACACCCGGGTTTCGAACAGCGCTGAGAATAAATCGGTGCATCCATCAAGCGAATCTCGATGGATCATTTATATAGTTGCTCGTCGTAGCTGCCACGCAGGGGGACATCTGCGAAGAAACGGCGGTCCCGTGCTGTGATACGGCAGGGTGGCGTTTTCGTGCGAGCACCGGGGCTTGCCCGGGCTATTTTGTTATTTATGGTTGCATTACCGAAAGCGGCGCATGAACAGAGTGCGTGAGAGATGCCGCGTGCGCGGCTAAAGTATGTATAAAGTGGAGAAGCACATTTTTACGGTGCCACGCTGAGCTTAATCCGCTTCTACGATCGATTTCATCCCCCCACGCGTATTTTTTACGCGCACCGCGTCTACCTGGGCGAAACTTACTCCAGGGGTGGGGAGGGCGTTTCAGACATTGTTCAGCTGAGAATTTATTTTTACGACGGAAGAAACTCGTTCGTTTAACGAGACTTTACGGTGAACCTTCAAAATTCATACGAACGAGCGTGGAATGAAGTAATGCTGAAGCTGCGCGGGGGATGCTTCTGGGAGGGGATGTTGCAGCTATCGTCGCTGTACTTTCATTGCTGTTTAGGAGTTATATGTGTCCGATATCTTGTATAGCTTTGGTTAATTGGAGGGAAGGGTGAAGCAAGTTGACACGACGCACAGTGTCGCGCCACGTGTTCAAAAAGCAAAAATTTGAGTTTTGAAATTTTGCATTTCATTTCATGGAATTGATAGTAAACAGTCCTCTGATATAAGAACATCCCAACTTAGTAGCATAAATAACGGATTTAAGGTTAGTAATTACATTCAAAGTTGAATAACCAAACGCAAGATGTCACAAACTACACATAGGAAATATTTACTCACTGTATTTTTGTTGTATTTATAAGTTCTTTTCTTTCTTTTTTTTGGAAAATAAGCAAAATATATCCTGTTTTCGTATAATTAATTAAAAATTCTTGCTTTTAAAGATATGGATACGTACCAGTGGCTAAAATTATTACCTTTTTGTCGCATCTTCTAAATTCTGGAGAGAATTAAAAAAAACGAAACATATCGGTTCCTTCATTCTTTGACTACAATTAGTTCTTTTTATGCCCTTTAATTTGGTTTAAATTTTATCTGCTCCCGAGTGCTCCCACATAAGAAAAAATACACATAATAAAACGAAAAAACTAGGCAAATCTGAGCTTGAATATTTATTTTTAAAAAACACTGAACTTTGAATTGCTTCAGATTCAGCCGATAGTGATGAAGATGTATAATAAGAATGAATAATTTAAAATTTATTATCAATACGAATTATTTAAAAAATTAATTATATTTTTCATAATTGTTTCATATGTTTGTTATTAATTTCTGTTTAAATGTATTTAAAAAAATATATATTTTATTTGTTTAACTTTTATTATGTTCAAAACTATATTTTAATGAATAATTTTATGTTAAAAATGATTTTTTTTTGGTAAAAATATGATTAACATATGAATTACGTGTAAATAACTGTATCTTAATGGAAATTAGATTTTTGATTTTTTTCCCCTATATACTCGTTACACTGTGCGACGTTCCGAATGTTTCCTGGATATTTTTATTTGGGGATAGGAAGCCGTTAAAGAAGAGGAGGCTGTGTAGTTGAAGGAGACATGTTTCATTATAAAGAAATGTCTGTATAACTGTTGCAAGCATTTTAGAAAATATTGTCATAAAACATTGTACTAAACACTGTAAAAACCTGAGACAGCATAATTCTGTGCTTTCTCCTTCAACGAACTGAATCAAACTCGAGGAAAGGAGCAACTGAATGTTTAAAATTCTGAACACACTTCGCCAGTAGTTGACGCAGAATTTGTTCGGACAAACATCTCCGAAAATAAGCTCGACGACGATCGACAAGAGGGAAAAGCTCCAAGGTGTACACAAGGTGTGGCCTTAATTAAAAGAATCTTCATTTACAGAACTCCTAGTGTCAATCACCGTGTTTAATTACCTACCGTTTTCTTTCCCATTTAAATTTCCCATTTGGAATTAGGGGGATTTACGAGCCATCCTCGTTAACATTTATCAACGTCGGCCACGATGGGGGGAGAGTGTAATTGTAAATGATTACTATATGATTAAGGGTGACCGAGTTTGCTTCGCCCGCGATATGCTAACGAGATTTTTCTTTCATTATGTGCGTACGCTGGAGGAGAAAGTTGGAATAAGCACGAGACCCAGATCTGCACGGTCACGATTCCTATCATGATGTATTAACGTAATTCATTTCTAATCGTGATTCGTTGACGTCTGCACACAATTTCCTTTTCTTCTGCTATTTTTCCTCTTCGGAGAGGAAACGTACTTAATTTCGCGCTGCGTATGCGGTGACTCTGCAGTTTAAGGTTCCTTTGAACAATATAGTGCAGCACAAAACTGTAGCTACAATATTCGAGGGGCGTTTATAGAACAGGGTTCCTTAATTTATACCTGTGCAGGATTTTCGCGGACATGTGTTCCTATCAGTTGAGAAAGCAATTTAGTTTAACTTGTTAAAAGTAATCTAGTACTTATTGTTAGTTTAATCTAGTATTACACATTGTTCGAAGTTACTATAATTATATGGGGAGTGTCAAAGTCGGATTCGGAGATTCGGTACCCCTGTGGTAACAAGTGTCTGCCGTCCTTTCCGCGAAATATCATCAAATATTTTTAATTTAAATGAGTCGAGACAATTTCAAAATCACTCCACAAAATTTGTCGTCTCCAAAATTTGCTACCCTAGGCTGCAGCCTACTTAGCTTACATACAAATCCGCCCCTGGGGAGAGTACTAATTTCTGGAACAAAATGAACAAATATTTAGCCAGTGGCGAATACTCTACCTCCAAAACCCTTTTTGAGTCACCCCATATTTTTAAACGTCACATCATATCTTTTCAGCCAATCGTAGGGGAGAGGTGCTATAAAAGGGACACTTTTGATTAGCGCCCATTTCTGACAATGTAATTATAGGTATTTAAGAAACAAGTACATCAATAGAAAGCGTGTTTATTTCCCTCCAATAAAAGTATATTACAAATTCATAAATTATATTAGAAAATAACAAAATCTTCGATTTTCAAATATGTGGGTCCCTTTTACGACTAGGTGGTTTTAAATGGGACATTATAAGTCATGAAAGGGACATGTTAATAAAAATAAACTTATTAAGTATTTCAATTATAATTGGAAATCTTAATAATACAAAACAAGGGAACCTATGAAGAAATTAACTCTTTGTAATATAAATCATCAATATTGTTGACTATCTTCATAGAGTGTGATATTAATGATAGCTTTAGCAGCTTTTTTAGTTATAAAGTAATATTTTTTATAAAATTTATGTCTTACAAACTAAGTTCAACACAGGAATACCTACGAGTTGTAAATATAAGTACGTATATAAAAGATCTATAAAACACTTAAATAATAAAATAGTTTAGAATTAAATTCTACTTGAGGAAAAATGAGATCAATTGTAGTAAGATAGGTAGGTACGATTTCATATTGCAGATTAAAGATTTTATTATTAATTTTTTGCGATAAAGTTTGTGGCTTTGAATAGTCAGTTTATTAATTCTTAAATTTGAAACAATACGCCATCAACTAATAATTTATTTTTTAAACAATACCATCTATGTATCAGATGATACACTATTAACTTTACAGGTAAGTAAAACACAGTGTCCAGCAGTACATGTGTATGAGAGGGACAGCCATGAAACGGACGTCCCATTTAAGACTTGATATACTATCCCATTTAAGACTACAAGTCAGTTTAATATAAAATAACCTCAAAACAAAGAAAATAATCAATTAAGCTTGCCTGTTAAGTATTTTTCGTTTCAGTTGAATACAGCCTATTTTAATGATATAACACTTCAACACTTTGTATGTATCTTGATCTTAGAAAACGACACAAAAAACCAACGAAAATTGTCCTTTTACTGCCGGAAAACATCAACCGCGGATTAGTACTCTGTTGCAAGTGAGACCGCAGTAAAGTTTACGTCAAATGACTGGGCACAAGTGTTGACATAAACAGGAAAATAACTTGCATGTGTAATTTGTTTAGAATTTTAACAATTCGATTTGTCCCATTTAAAACCTGTACCTTTTATATCACCTCTCCCCTACTTACATAAAAGAAACAAAATATTTAAATCTCAACGTCCACGATCAACTCACTCTACCAAGATCTCCCACTCAAAATTCTCTGCACACAACTCCAGGAAGCAACGGAAGAAGTGAAAACACTGAAAGGAGCAGCAACACTCGAAGGAGGACGTCACGAACATCAGTGTAAGTGATTATTCGCTAATAAATACCGCCCAAGAATGCTTTATTATAAAGTAAAAGAAAGCACGTACGTACCAACGATACGCCCTGAAGAAACGCGGCGCAACTCTGTTCCATGAAATCCATTGAAACGCGATATTATTCGCGCGGGTTACACGAGAAGGATACGATTTCGTGGTAGAAACTGCAGTGGCAACCCCTTCATGGATAAGGACACATGTTCTCAAGTGTTTTTGCGCTCTGTTGGGCTCTGGAGAGTGGAAAGAGCGGCCGTCGTCGGCGGGGTCGTTGGAATAATAAACTCGATCGTTTTCACCCTCGTCGGAACATCCGGTCACGCAGTTATAGCGGAGCACTTTAAGCTGGCGCGAGGCTTTCGATTATAAGCCAGTCACGTTTGGAAAAGAAAGCTCCGTACAAACACCGTTTCCCACCGAAGACAGATATACTCCAAGTGTCAACGACGTGACGAGCGTGCCTCTTCTTACAGGGGGTTGCTTCCTGGTTACACGACCCCGTTCCAAGCGTGTATTTGCCAAGGATCAAGATTGAAACTTAGGAAGCCGATATCCGTTTCACGTTCCCTCGAAAATGCAAGATTTTATCCTGGATCTCCGGTTACCAGAGGCACGCAACGGGCAAGTCAGACTTATTACGAAGTTTGCTCAAGGATCAGACTGATTGTTGGTCGAGGGGAAGGTGGATTTTTTTATACGCTGACGAGAAGCTTTGCTGTAAAGTTTCGTGTACAGTGTACACTTGAAAAGGGCTTTTTAAGAGGTATGTTCCTTTTTTGGGGAAAAAGATGCACGTGGGGAAGAAAGTGGGACAGTCCGCGTCAAATTGAAATCCATGTTGCAAGGACGAGTTTTAGGTATTGAAATAAATTTATTTACATATGGAAATCCATCTCGGTTAAAATAATAGAAGATCGAATTTCATGTGATCGACTGTTTTGGAGATAAAAGTTCGTGTGGAGAAATCGTTCACGCAAAAATGGGTAAAAATTGCAAATTTCGGCGACGTGTATTTTTTAAACAAATTCGAAATCAGGAAAATGATGACACAAACCTGCCCTAATTTCACGTGGAGTACATCGTATTTCAATGTTATCGAAACCCTCCATACCGAGTGCAAAACGTAATCGAGTTGACGTAGAATGCCCCAAGTATTTTAAAATACATATAAAGTCATAGAAACGTGCAAGTTATTGCGCAAATTATTATTGACATTCAATCAAACATTACGTTATTTATCACTGGAATATGAATGAATATATCTTCACCTCATTCTATTTACCACAATGTGTTACAATCATCCATTACAATCATGTCACATGTAAAATTTTCTAATATCATTTCTATTCCAATCTACTTGAATATCTCATCACACAGAAAAGATGCTTAATTTGATTTATTTAGCTACAAAATCCCTGCCCTCCTTAAATCACCCAATAATTCCAAACTTTTGTGCGCAAATGCATACCTACGCTAACTTATTTCATTACTTTGAAACGTTGAACTGATTCCTAAAATATTACCCACGTATTACATTACGCCATGCATACCAAATCAGCTGAGCTCACCTTCAGCGTTAAATTATAATTCAATGAAGCTCGCATCAACAATAAGAACCGTTGCTTAACGGAGACCAAAGTTCTAGAGTGTCCGACTGGCGACATGCTCCACGTCGAGCCCGTTCACCGGAAGCCAGAAGGTCAAGGTGGTTCAACGAATAATTTAATCAGAGGAAGCAGCGGGAGATAATGTGGAATCGAGGAAGAAGCCGCGGAACGGCGAGCTCAAAGCTATCGCTCATTAATTTGCGGAAGCTCGAGCAATCAAGGGTGAACCTCGACCGATACAGACGCACGATACGTTAAAGTAGGCATTGCCAAGAAGGCGAGGCAACGCCATTCGGCGGTGAACAAACGACAATGTTATCGTTCCATGTAAACGACCATGGACCGACTATAAATAACGATACCAAACAGCAGGCTGCTACTAATTTATTGCCAGCCGTCATGCAGATTTCTTACTCGCTCCTTGTCTTCCCCATATGTTCGGTGTTTGGTCTCGATTCAATTTTTATGTCTTCCTTCCACTTCTCCTATCCCTCTCTCTTATTCCACCTGAATGGCGGTATTGTCCAGCATTATCTGCGAGTCTGGCAGAAATCGAAATGAGGAAACTACGTTCCGCGGTGTAGCTGGAAACGCGTTGTTCATCAAATGCTGGTGGATCTTGCGGATAAATCATCCTACAACGCTGGAAGCTTTTTCAAACGTAGCTTCACTTTTGGGAATTTCTGATTACTGCTTGCAGAATCGCTACTCCGTTGAGCAAATAGAGGGGTGTTAAGGGGGGACAAAAAATTGATTTTTTTTCTCGATTGTTTATGATAGCCACAAGTCTTAGAAGTATTTTAGAAAAGATTTCATTCATTGAAAAATACGAAAAATTGCGAGAGTTACAGCGTAAAAAGTAACGGGCGGGCCAATGCAGGTAAACGCGCTGCAGCAGGCTATAAAGCCGTTTTTCTCAAAATTATGTTTCTCAAGACGGTGAACATCGTAACTCGAGAACGGATCGATATTTTTTGTTGAAATTTTAAACTGATCCTATAAAACAGTTTTCTCCACAATGTAGAACTCGCTCAATAAGATCGCATAAATATACCACAATTTAAGGCAACATTTATCACAGGCTTACTTCAGTAAAATCCTTCAAAGTTAATATTTGTTGTATAACTCCGTGAATTTTTATTAACATTTTTCGACCGAGTTCCACATCGTGGAGAAGAGTGTTTTGTAGGATTAGTTAAAATTGCAACTATAAATATTAATCCGTTCTCGACTTATGATGTTCACCGTTTTAATGGGTGCGTTGCGCAGCGTCCACTTTGACGCTTTATAATTCCTTTAATTATTAATATTTTTCAGGTTTCCTGGTCTTAAAATGCGTGTTATATCCATAATAAAGTATTGTAAAATGTGCAAATTTTATGAATTATTAGTCGTCCTTCAATCCAACCTAAAAGGAACCGTTCATTTTAGCCGTCCAATACCCGTGTACCCCCTTAAAGATAGGTGCATACAAAGTTTTGAAGGCTAGTGACAATCACTAAATTTGTTTCGTTGATACAGGTCTACAAATCAAACTTCTCAAAGTAACAGTGATTTTCTATTTTCTTTTGCATAAGCTTCCTTTCTGGACTCAGCCTTACAGTTAAGGAGACTAGGCAGTCGAAAAATCGATTTTTTAAAGCACATTCCGAAAGTACTATCTTTTTTCTGAATGAAATGCCGCTTAGTTGATAGTAAAATTCGCAAAATTGTAGATTTGGCAGCTAAAAACGACAAGCGGCAACCTATCGCGTCGCCTTTGCCCAGAAACTTTAAACGCGTTTTTCTCGAATATTTTTTTCTCTTCATTTTTTCCTGATTGCGAACGAATTGAGGTTCAGATCGACTGGAAAAAAATTACAGGATGTGTAAACATGTGCCATTTCTAACCCCAAATCTCTGATATGGTCCGTAAAAAATCGAAATTTTCATAAAAAAAATAAATCACCGGAATTTAGTGGCGCACAAACAATGATGGTGCATTGACTTGCATTGAACACTATGCGTATAACTATTCTTCAGGCTATTATGTAATGGTTATGGGCGTCTTAAAGGAAGAGAATAGTAGAGAGATTGATCATTAACGTTATTAACCACTGGAGAAGTCTGTAATCGTAAACTTTCAAGTTCACCGAAACGAGCCTGCACACGTGTATGGTAAAATATTAGACACGAGGGGGAAAAGGAGTAGAACCAAAAATTTTGCAGGTGTGCGTGCAGGTTCCCAACAGTTTCAGCTCCAGTTACCAGGGTGCTGTTACGATCGGACCATTGCCTTTTACGATAACGATCGATCGATAATATATACGTTTGAAACGCAACGCTGATTGGCATTTTAAATTTTTCAAACCATTTGCTATCTGGCCCCAGCCTGGGGCTGATAGTTTACTGCAAGAGGGTGTATTTGCACTTCTGCGGCTGCCTGCCTCTTGCAGGAATACCTAAACCCTTTCACATACAAGTGTAATTCTTCAATTTGATATTGAAATAAAATGAAGAGGAAAAAGAAGCTGAAGCTATAAACAGTTAATATAAGTTTTAGAGGTTCCATTCGAGTTCAAATAATTAATACTCATTGTGGAAATATAGAAAGTGAGTCACATGAAATTGCCATCTAGATTTGCATCGATGTTAATAAGTCTAGGGGAAAATGGATCAAATAAAAATTACACAAGTTTAAGAGCACCACAAATTATATCAAACGAAATGTTTCATATGTAAATACTTTTCACGTATGGATTGTATTAAAATTATATAAAATATGTTTCAACAATAATTGATGCATTTATTTAATTTCTTAAGACTGCTGAATATTTTTAGCATACATAATAATTAAAAATTGTAGATTTATGTTATATCATTTAGAACAAAACTGAATACCATCCGATATAAAATTCGGCATACAGGTAGAGTACCTAAGAATATTATACAGATACTTCGTTTTAGCGGCGGAAATTCATGTTTAGGGGTGAAAATACCTTTCAAAGTTGAGGGTTGCAAAATTATTCAGTGGAATAATTCGAAATTGACAACCCCCAAGTGTTTACTTTAAAAACAAACTAAACTTAAAATTCCCTTCAGTGAACACCTCAAACGGATATTTCTTAAAACCTTACGCCATATAAAGTGTCAAGGAGTAGCAGCGTTGATCACTTTCACTGGTACCAAACGAATATAAAAAATCGATTTCCTGCGAAACAGAACTTCATATTAAAATCCTCTACAATCACTGCCGCTCCTTTTACATGTATATACCACCTGTTACGAAACATCCTGCGTATGCCTCGCGAGCGCAGAGTTCGCGGTGTGGCTCCGTAAAAAATTGTAATCGTCACGAAACACTCGACGAAGAAATACGAAGTTACCCGTGCAGGCTGCGCGCGTTAACGTCCCCACGGTTCCCTTGATGTCATTAATATTCCGTTCCCCACGTCTACTCTCAATAGTAGCGCCGTTTCGAAGCTGCACACCATTGCGAGGCTGACTCCCGCGGATTCGTGGTCGTCGACACGTCGTCGAGCCCGTTGAAAGCGTCGTTTTTAAGATTGAAATTTCAGCGCGCAACGGGGCCGAGGATTGCGGCGCGGCGTGTTTACTCTTTCAGTGAAAGTATCGGTGCGAGAATAACGACGGAACCATCGCCGCGGCACCGCCATAGTCGAATCGTTTGCGATGCGTAGACCTGGGCGACGATCCGATAGCAAAGAATTTGCGTTGCATGTGAACAGGCTCGCACGGGTCTGGTGCAAGGAAAATTTATATGGAAGATCACGGAAACTTCTTTCTGCGTTCTTCCGTCTTATAGACCGCGGGGCGTTGTTACCTGCGCCAACAGCACTGTGAAACGCGAGGCGGGAGTTGTTCACTGATAAAGGGCTCGGAGCTTGAATAACTGTCGATAACTTGCCCTGATATTTCGGTAATGTTGGCATTTTAATTTGAGGGACTTAGGGACAGGGCACTAAATCCCTCAACATCATTATGAGGACTCTAAAGAACAAGTCTATTTCTATGGTTATGTGAAATATGTATGTAGATACCTATAGGGAACAAAATAGCTGTTACCCAAATAGATTTTTGCCTCGGTGGTGGTACGTTCGCGTGCGTGAGTTTTATGCAATAAAGCAGTTCTTGGTAATTTTATATTGTAAGGAAACAATGATGTAGGTATTTCAAATGAAGGCGGGAGTTTTACATTATGAATGTAATATTTAAGAAGTATTTTATTTTGCGACTATAACTAAGTACTTAGGCTGCTTTTTTATATTGTTGTTTGCGAGGAGTAAGGTTTTAAAATGTAGGCCCATAGTGAGTGAGGTCCCAGCTTGCGCTTAGTGCACCTTGTGGCTCTGTTTAAGGATACCTACAGAATTTTTGATTATTTATTCAAAGATTTTGTAGTATTTGGAAGATGTAGTGGTTAAGAAAATGGGATGGATGGATGATTATGTAGCTGGTAACATAAATCGTGAAGGTTTTTTAAGATCCCTATTGATTCGTGTGGATTCTTCAGGCAGCAAGTGCATAATAATATAAACCTTTGATACTTAACCATTAAGGAGGAATTCTCGTCTAACAGTCCCAAATGTGACTGAAGTTTAAGATTTTTTTTTAAAAAACTGTTGGTCATATTGGATTGAACTCTTTTGGGATATAAGGAGGCATCTTTAAACGTGCAGAAATTTTTTTTTTATGTCGATCCTTCTTATTATTTATTAATTATTGTAGAATCTTGTCTACCTCTTCGCCGATGTAAGTTCTGTTGGCGGGATGTTTAGCACTTATCACAGTCATCTGATTGCAAAGTAAAAGTTTCTTAAAGTTAGGTAAAAGTTTCTTAAAGTTGGTCCACTTTAAAGAAAAGATATGAAAATTGGAAAGAGTTATACTGTTTAAAAGAAAATGTAACGTTTTTCCTGAGACAAATTTTTCATTTTTATTCTTTATATAGCCTAAAAAAAGTATTATAAATAAAAACTAAAATTAAATTTTTGGTCCAGTACCTGCAGAAATGCATAACAAATAAAATTAGCTTTATTTGAAATTGATCAGTCAATTAGTTTTTGAATCGTCCGAGACGCGAACATCGTCGAAGAGATTCCACAATAATTAATAAATAATAAGAAGGATCGGCAAAAAAAAAATTTTTTCTACAAGTTTAAAGATACCTCCTTATATCCCAAAAGAGTTTAATGCATTATTAACAATAGCTTGTTCAACAAATTTATAAATTTAAGGGGATATTACACGAGAATTAATTGGTGACGTGGAGTCTGGAAGACTCCTGCAGAATTATTTTTCTTATATTTTCCTTCTTTTCATTCGACCTTGTTTAACAATATGTCGTAACATGCCGACAACTTTCAGTCGCTATTCAAAAATGTGATTTTAAAAATAATTCAAAATAAATTTAGGCTTGACAATGTAAAATTATTAAAGAGGAGTCTGTGGAGATTCCACGTGACCGCTAATATCACAAAATGGGACGTCACCAGTTAAGGGTTAATGTTCTGATATACCTTCTGTGCAACAGTATCCATTGAAAAATGGGAAATCAACAAACTCTTATTGAGTCGTACCCACGAGCAAGAATAAGCAATCTCAGTCACAGAAAAATTACTCGGAAAACGACGAATTAGATATCGTTAGTGCCGAGGTTCTCCCCGTCAGGCGAAATGCTCTCCGACAATTCGAATTCACGCCACGGGGGCGTAAAACGCGAAAATACCAGGCACGACCGGGACCCGACTGCCCCCTCCCAGTTTTCCGAATAAATAACACGTCAAACGCGGGCAAGATTTTTTATCGTAACACCAATCACACAATGGGCGATCGCCACTCGATCATCCGCCGCGTCGGCGTTCGGCGAGTTTTCCGAACGTCGCGTGTCCGATAGAAGCGGCGGAATCGAGTTTGCGGGATGGCAGGCACCGCCGCGTCCGCCATCATCCACGTCGTCACAGGGAGAGATGGGGTCGGTGGCTGTTTTCGGTGGTGGTCCCTCATCGGACTGGGGCCAGCGTGGGGTTGCGCGGCGGCGAGTGTATTTACATGTTGCACCCGGAGACAGCAAACAAGCGTAGCGCTGATTTAAATAATGTATCGCCAAACAGTGTCCTGGCGAGAAGCGCGATGTCGCCCCTCTTTTATTACCGATCGGAGTCCTAGCAGGCTGCGGAACCTCCGTGAGCACGGATTAGAAGCGTAACGGGCGGAAAATTATTCCTGTACTGGTGATTGGACACGACTTCGGGGAAAACGAGGTGCCTGTATGCAGGAAATGCTGGAATTTGGTATCGTCGAGGGAGCAGGCGGAAATGGTACGACGTATAAGAAATTATACAGGGTGAAAGTGGTGGACAATATTTGGGGGAGGGACGTATTCTGATTGTTTTAAACTTTTCGTTTCTTTAAAGCAGCTTTTAGTCACAGATGGGCAAAAATTGTATTTGAGTATAAATTGCGAATAAGGAAGAGGGTAAAACACCCAATTACTGACACTTTAAGCGTTGACGCTGACATTATCTTATAGTTTTGTACTTATAGACTAAAAGTATATGTTATTCTGGTTATTTATTATTGTTTAATATGTTTACTTGATGAACAAAATTTTGTGGATCTTAAAACTTCGATTTTTATATATAAATTCATCAATTTCAAAAATATATTTCGGGATCTATTAATGACACCCTTCAAATGTATTTGAGTGAATAATTGACACCCCAATTACTGCCAGCTAACCGAATACTGTTTATCTCATTTTATGGTTATGTTGTCTCGTGTACATGAGCAACTACTGCAATGACAGTAATACCAAAATGCTTGAAACGCTTGTACCCAATTAATAAGTAAAAAGACTTAATGAATCGTTGAATTCGGATCTTGTTCCTTTCTATGATGCTTATATTATTTAAAACATTATATTTTGTTATGTTAATAGCTTAAATATTGCAATTACAGCATTTGCTTTAACGCCTTGTTTTCTCTGTCGCTAGTAAGGAAGTCATCATTTTCACTCTCCTAATATCCGCTTAAAATGTTTTATCGTTTTATCCAAATTATCGAAGAGAAAATTAAGTGCTGTTTTTGTATCATATAAATAACAGTTTCAATTGTATGCTAATTTTTTTGATGCATCATTTCACAAGTGGTGGCAGTAATTGGGTCTTTTACCCTAAATGTTAAAAAAATCATTCGTCAAGGGTCGAATAAAGTTATCTCGGGGAAATAAATTAATTTTATTCGGCAAATAATCTAAAGTTAATGCAACATTTAATTGATTGATTATTTAAATGTTTTTTATTTAGTTAATACCCAACTCTGCTTTGAGTTATGGAAACAACAACTCAGTGTGTTGTTGGTATTAAAGTGGTTGGGCTAGAAAATTTCTGAATTAGCAGAAGAGACTTCAATGAATCCGATAATATTTATTTCTGAACTTTAGAAATGCAACCTTGAAGTGAAACTGGTAAAATGATCATTTGTTTGCAATTTTCATATTGCAACATGAATTTAGTTTAGTTTGGAAAATTTATTTAGAAAGGTGAATCCCTGTTTATAAAAATTAGAGCAGAATGAACTCTCTGCGATTCATATCTTCAGAAATAAGAAATCATTTATAAAGCTTGGTTTCGCGAAAATAGGCGAATTTGCAAATTTTTACGTTCTGTATTTTTTAAAGAAACTCGAAACCAGTATAATCATGACTTAAACTCTCCCTAATTTCCTGCGAATAACATTATACATGAATTTCACCCGAATCACTGACATTAGTCGCAAAAAATAACCAATTTGTCATGGAGTGACCCATTAGCAAAAATTGCAAGTTCCTTCGTCCTGTATCTTTTAAACCCACTCGAACCCAGCAAAATGATGACTTAAACTCTCTCTAATTTTACGCGCATAACATTATATAAGAATTTCACTCGCATCCCTGACATTTAGTCGCAAAAAATGACCAATTTGTCATGGAATGACTCTCGAGCAAGGACCCCTATATGTATATCTATAACGTCCGCCCCGAAAATACTCCTTTACAACGAAAACAGCGTCGAATACTCCGCGCTAATTACTCGGATGAGCAAGCATTGCGTAACGAGGAAGCTCTAATTTCACGAGTGACGCTTCATTTTCAATTTCATAATTATTTTTCCAATTATCCTGATTTTCGTCGTCGCGCGATCAATGCTACCGTGGAGCGGGCAGCCCGCCAGGTAATAATCGCCAAACCAAAACCGGCCCTCTTCCAGTTTTTCGTGTGGAGCGCGGATGCGCAAATGGGGGAGGGGGGAATGCCACAAAATTGGCCGGGCAAACGGAAGATGAAAGTAACTGGTAACAATGTGGTTTCCAGCGCCAGCAGGGGAGGACGAGAGGAGACGTCGAGTGAGGACTGTCGACGAAAAGAATGAGGGGCTCGAGGGGGGTAGGGGTGGGCGGTGGATAGCATCGGGAGGGAAATTAATATGAAGTAGCGTCATTGTCTCCCGCTTCGCATCGCCCCGATGACGGGAACGTTCGAAAGGAGTTGTGGCCGAGTCCAGGAACAGGAAAGTTGAAGGGCTCACGGGTAACCGTGGGTAATGTCTTTTTGATTACAGGACGGCCGTCGACGACCACCGCAGCGCCAAGGGAAGAAACGGGAGTCGGTATACAGTGGTTCGACAGATAGATCATTCCCGTTCTGAACGATAAACGTCCTTTCCGCCCGCGGACTCTGGTTCTTTCCTCCGTGATCATCCTTCTCGTCTATTAGCTGACTTCTTCCTCGAATTTTTGCACGCCACAGGTCGCGTTGTCAGAAATTCAATCTTTGCAGGAACGCCTTTATCGGTCAGAAAAGCAACTGATCGTTTGGAAAGTCCAGATGGTGTGTATTTTACTCTGTTAAGTATATGATGATTTATCTCTGACATTTTTCTAGAGAGATAGAATACAGTGTGTTGGGTGGAGCAATTAGTGCGATTGGGAAATATTTCAATGGTATCGAGATCTGTGGCGTAGCATTTCAAAGCAATTTTCTGAATTTGACACGAGTTTGCATTAACCCTTTGCGTTTTAAGTAGAAGTGAATTCATTATTGTATTATGTGCTCCATAGGTGTATACCTATGTAGTCTAGCTCTATATTGGAATTTATTAGAATTAGATATAAAACGTATAATTTTCTGCAATATTGAGATTGTATAAATGTTTAGACTTCTATTTAACGTTTTTTTAATTGGATCAAATTGGAAATTTCACTCACGGATAAAGACGTAAGTGACCATCACCTACTGCTAAGAAAAGTGCTTAATTATAAGATTATTATACAAGGGTTAATTACGCGTCACCCTCTTCTTATATGCGATTACTGTATCTTTTTGTTCATTTATATTTATAATATGCAATAACGACGAAACTACTCACCGATCGTTGCTCAACGAAAATTAGCGATAGAATATGTGTTGGTGTACGTACCTACAACATAAATGAAAAATTATTAGAATTAATATATACACCTAGTTTACATCTTCACTTCATCTTCTAATTAAATTTGTAACTAGAAGAATTGCATAATTCCATAAATTCCGTATTTCCTAGTCTTACAGAAACAGGAGAACGAGTCAGCGTAAATTAATTACTCCCACGTATATCCGGAGTAAAAACTGCGTATTTAAAACTTGAATGCATAAACGCCACTATTTTCATGTAAGGCGGAGGCAAATTAGTTTACATCTTAATCGCCAAATGCTGGATTAATTCATTCCTCGCTGAATAGTTTCCTTGACTTCTACTTGATACTTCGACCTTTCTGAGTCGGGGTTTAAATATTCTACAAGTTTAAAAATTAACTGCTTGGGGAACGCAAAAACTGAATGTATCGAGTTATCTTCTTCACATGTTTTTACCTGCTTCTTATCATCGAATGTCAAACGCTAATTTGTCAAAATGTAGATTAAGGAACCAAATTTTCACCACCTACAATATTTTACGCTTGATATCAACCATAGAATTCAAATTTACCAAATTCAAATTTAAAACTCTTCCAATAAATATTTCCACTAATATTTGCAATATGAATTTTGACATGCAGAGCACAAACCTTAAAAAAATTTGTAGATGTACTCATTATAAATCCAGAGAAAAGTTGCCATTGAATTGTTTCACGTGGGAGGTAATAAATACAACACGGGACAACACGATGTATCGTGTGGTGAAATCGATTTCAAATATGCAGTGGACATGTGTACAACACATAAAGCGAGACGATCCACACCCTTCTCCACTTTCCTTAAAGTAAGCTCCTTGGAAAACTATGTTCGATTCCGTGACACGAAAGCTATCTATAATACGATTTGAGAAGGAACTGCTTCGATAAAAACACTGTGTTAGTATATTTAATTTTGTTTGTTACTTATTTTATATTTTTCGGGGGTGAAACGTTGCAGATTATACGTATGGGAACGAAAGAAAGGATTATAAAATAAGAAAATGAAAATTTTCAATATTCAACCATTATATCAACTCAACGTAAATCCTACAGAAGTAACTCGAACTGTAAATTGATGCCCAAGCGTATTGAAATTCTTGAAACATGTTAATAGCTTCCACTTAATTTAATTTAAATTTAACCTAATCTCATATTTATATCTACCTTCATTTTTATGCAAATTAACCTGGTTGCTAATGACCCAAATGGGTTGATGCAACCTTAAAAAGAAAATAAAACAAAAAAAGAATCACGTGTTAAAGTGAGTTGATTTTGGCAATCATTTCAAGTGGTACAAATTCTTTCATGTATGTAACAAGTGTGATATATTCACGTATATTAAAGAATTGACAATCCATTTAGATATTAGAATATTTGGGACAAGTTTAAACATTCTATATCTCCTTCTAATTTTTTGAAAATAGCGCACACTGAGAATTAAATTTATCCCAGATACCAGTCATGAGCCACAGAAGTATCTCGTGTGTAACGTGTCCTTAGGCTTCGTGCAATACGGATATAGTTCAACATCTGCTACTAGTAATTCACCAAAAGCAAGAGAGAAACACAATTTCTGACATTAGATACGCCAGCTGCAATGATTTGCAACGTGAAATACGATGGGACTGGCGACACGATCGATTTATCAAGTGGATCGACTGTGTCCTCAAACAACGAACGTCAACAGAGGCGAAAGTAGCTAATGATTCGCTGTTAAGGATGATGACAAAGTGTACCTAAAGAGGTGTTCAGCTGTAAGATGTGATACTAAGAGAATAGATTAGCCTCGTTTAACCCCGTGAACCTCTTTGGTCCTATTATATCTTCCTACGAAGATCGATTCGGTGGGTTTATGTGTAAAAAATGGTGTGCTACCAAGCAACTATCATAAATGTTGACGTGTCAAGCCTCGACAGAGTTCGTCTACTTAAAAACGCACACAAAGGGTAAATCACGAACATCAAGATCCATTACTTCATCAGACACATTTTTTATGAAGGTAGTATGCCTCATTCCCAGAAGCATATTCAAGTTTATTCTTTACCTTTGCTCTCTAGTTCAAAATTATATGAAATTAGTCACGGGAAAAAAAGATTCAAAACAGTTTCCGGATTCACAACTGAAGATGTAAAACTCAAAATTTATACACCCCACCGTTCAAAAGTCTTAAACAGTTGGTACATTATCAACTCTGAAAAGAATCAGGTAACTGTTGAAAGATATGAAAGAATGCTATCTCATGTGACAGCTTTTACGATAAAGAAAGTACATAATGTTAATATATTAAAAGTCATACCTGGAACTAAAAAAGATATTTATATTTTTTGCCGATATATTTGTCCGCTATATTTGTTCTCCACTATTTTTTTAAGCTTTCAAGCTGCGATATTCCTCCATAAATTGCTCCAGAATAATCTACAGTTGCATTGCTGACTTAGAGCTACTTTTTCTAATTTATCCAGCAAGTTCGTCCCAAAATATTTCGATGAGATTGAGGTCTAACGATTCCAGGGACCATTCTATGAATTTTATTGTATTCTGGACTTGAAAAATATATTTTTATTGCATAGGTACCAGAACTAAAGTTTTAAACCTAAAAATTAGCATCCTCTGCCATCATTCAAATGCACATTAATCGAACCATTTCGCAAACAATAGCATTTTTTCGCGCTCGACATTTATTCCCTCCTTTATTCTCCAACAATTTCGGATGCTCTTGTTGGCGAATGTTCCCTTTCACCGCGTAGACGTCTGAACGTTCAATGCGTAAAGCGTTCCATTCACAGCGCTCGCGGGACAAAGGTTTATTACGTGCGTGGAGTCTCGTTGCAGCGTCATAGTTTAAGCACATTCGCGGGAACTTTTGCTAGTAGATTTAGAGGGCGGCTGGTTAAGTAAAGGAAAAATGTGCACGAGGTTGCTCGTTGCGTTTAAAGAATTAAGGACACTAACACCTGACACGCTCAACGTTCAGCCCTCCGACGCCCGCTTTTGCGCTCCCGCTTGAACCGTATTTGTACGTCTGAATGTATTTTTCTCTCTTACAATTATGCCGACATTCGTTAATTTTTCTTCGCCAGAGGGGAAACTGGACGTCTGTCGATGAATGAATTAAAAATATTAAAATTTGTCCCGTGAACGCCGACGGGAAAAAGGTAAGTCATGGTGCAGTGCATGCCTAAAAGGTACCTAATTCTATTTCTGCCACGATGGACATCAACGAGTCCGACTCCAGCGAGGGGAAAATATGTGTAAGTTTAAAAATTCATCGCGACATCTGCATAATCGCTTGAGAAGCGAGCGGTAGACATTTTGCACGTGTTGAGAGTTAATTGTCATTTAAGTGATACATGGTCTGCTCTCACTAATGTATCTGAAGCTCCTAGTTTTGTTCATGAGTGTTTTAAATCAATTTTTTATTGTAGCTGTCTGTATTTTTTATGAAAGTAGTTATTTAAAATTTCTTTTTCTTAGGAGTTTAATGACGCTTAAATGATATATTATTTGCATTGCTGAAGACTAATTTTTTGGCACACTTGGTTGTTGAGGAATTTATGTCTACAGGTGTGGATATTATTGAAATGTGTAGATTTATTGAATGACTTTATTAACTTTCTGATGCGATACAGAGTTCTGTGCTGTTTCAAGGGAACTAACTTATTCCAGGGAGAAAAATTCTTATATTTCAAGACCGTTGTACAAGAGGAGCGAGTTAAAAGAAATATTGTTCCCACTAGAGAGAACAGTTTTAAATGAAAATTTCACGAAGATTTATGCAATTTTTTACTGATGTTGCTATACTAAATAATTTACTATTAAATTAATAGTAAACGAAGAACTGAACCTACTTTCCAATGTAATTGGAACAATTATGACAAGTCAATATTCCCTACTATGAATTGTATCTATTATTAGTTCTTCAGAGCTAAATATAACCATATTCAAACTTTGCACTACCAACTATTACATTAACATTAAAATCTGTTGCACAATCTTTAGCTCTCAATTCTTTTGCGTTTAAAATTCCATTTTGCTCAGTTCGATGAAGGATGCAACAGTTTTCAAAGAAAAGAAGTAAGGCAAATTAAACTAAATAGTACCGTTAACTTTTCTATAAACGTAGCAGTAGTTTTTGCATAACTTTTTTGCTATTCGAGGGAATTGATAATGAGCACGAGGAAGCTATTCTGCGGAGAGCACCTTCATTACACTAGGACAAATTGTTTTTCTGCCATTAATAATTTCCTTGCGACGAGGGCGATACAAAGAAACCGAGGTTAATGGCTGGCCTGATGAGAGAAGCTTTGATTTATTTTCATTTTATATTAGATCTCGGGGGCTGCGGCGGCAAAGCGAAACTTTATTACGTCCGCTTTGGTCAAATGCCTCGCGCACGCCATGATGAAGCCGACCCTATGATCTGTTGCCAGCAATTACTTTTCTTACGAGGTGTGTGCTTCTTTCTCGGCCGTTTCTCTAACTTCTCACGCCGGCTTTTTGCTACACGCCTTTCCAGGAAGGAAGAAACGCGGACGAAAAATCGTCTGCGCTTGGACGACGAATATCCTCCTCTAATTAGTTTTAATGCCGCTCGAAGTCATTCTTCTGTCAGATTTTCAAAGTATATCATCATATATTTATTGATTTAATAGCATCATCGTAAGAAAAGTAAGAAATATTCAGTTATATGAGAATTACATTATCACGTACGCTGTTAAAGCAATATTATTATGTAAACTATTACAGTTATTATTATGTAAGCTATTACTACTATGTAAAGAACTACATTATTAATTATACAAAAAGAATTATCCTTGATTTACACTTAGAAAATTTAATGTGAAGTATTAATTATATTAATTATTGCGAGAAAAGTTTTTCTGAATGCTTCAGTTAAATTTTTTATTGAGAATGACATATATTTTTTAAGTGAAATTATATTGGAAAGTAGGTTCAGTTCTTCGTTTACTTTATGTGAATACGTCATGTTCCCATTAATGGAATTTTCCGTTAAATTTTATATTATGTTAAATGATATACTACATGAACACAAGATTCATGCATTACAGTTTGTTCGTTCTTGTTCAATTAATTCCTTTACAGCTTCATCTTCATCAAGACTGTTAATGTATTTTATAATATACCAAGTAATGAATAAATTAATGGGTAAAACATTCTGGATTACATTTCCAAACATTTTTGCTCAATGCATTCATTTCTGTGCCACTTTTAATGGAAATCGGAGAGTGACTGATTAATAAAGTTATCGCTAATGGGATCGTTAACTTTATTACATTGAAACATTCAGTTTAATTAACATACATAGGTATTCAGATCTCTGGTTTACTATACCTCAATAAATACCCCAAACTAACCCCAAATAGCTATAGAAAATATTCTGTTAGCTTCTTACAAAAAGTTTACAGAAAAATATCAATAATATCATCCTAATTTTCTTATTAAACTTTGCGATATAAAAAATAATTTCATAATACACAGAAAAGTAGGTTTTCTGTTTCTTTTAATAGGACAACGAACAGTACAAGTTGAAAGTCTTCTGCGTAATGGTTGCAAAATTTATCTACGTTTCTAAAGCTGGTATCAATTTAGACAAACTTTAGTTGGAACAATTTTTACTTTAACGCTCTCATGGAAAGCTACAGGCACAGAAGTACATATAGTAATACATTTCCAGTGGAATAGGTTTGCAGAGTGCGTCTGACCATAGACAATCCCAATTCCCTTGCGCACTCGGACTGTAATCGCACGGATAAGTTGTGTCTATCTACATCCTGTTACATATTGTTGCATATGTGTACCTTTGAAAATTGTTTCACTTACGAGTTTCAGATAATGAAACCTCTTAAAAATCAACAACTCCATTAAAGCTTCCCAATTTGTACCACCACCTATTTTCTTCCTAAGAACTTAATATCGTGGAAACATAAAATGAAAGAACTTCTTGCACAACGAACCATAAAAAAAGTAAACTCAACATCGAAGACACAATCGTGCAAGCATCTTAAAGCATAGTTATTGAAGCTACTTAGATAATATTTCACTTGAATTTCGATCCCCGTCAAAAGAATCACGTTGCAATTGGAAATAACTACGGTAGCGGACAAAATAGTTACCACTTTTTCGAACCACTCTACGTCTATTACTTTTTAATATCAAGTTAAAACTGCAGTATGTGCCTAATATACATATACTGAAAAATAATTAAAAGCTGTATAAAACCCAGTTACAGTTGAATTTATTTAACTAACAAACAAAAACCCTACATTACATTAAACAAGACAACACTTTTTTAAAGCCAACAAAAAGTTGCCACTTTTGAACATTAATAAAAAAAATTTAATATTTAGCAGGGGCACCTTTTGCTTTTAGGACAACCTAAAAAGTTACTAAACGTGGTAACTTTTTTGTCGGCCCCGAAAATGTGTTGCCCCGTTCCATGTCATATAACACTTTTGTTTGTCAGTTAAATAAATTCAACTTTAACTGAGTTTTATACTGCTTTAAATTCTCCATCACACTATGCATATTAAACATACCGCAGTCCCCAATGTATGCTAAAAAATAACAAAAATAGAACAAATCGAAAAAGTGGTAACTTTTTTGTCCGCTAATGTAAATAGCCTGTATAATTCAAAAGGAGCACTTGTATCTTATTAAACACCATCCAACGAAACTTACTTTTGGCGTTAGAAATTCGAACCAGGTATTCCATGATTTACAAGCTTTTCAAAGGGGACATTTTTGTTTCCCACCGATATAGTTGCATTTTCGAATAATTTTTCCCAGCCGGTGTGTATTATAAATCACCAGCCGCATTCACCTCTTCCGTATTCACTCACGGCACGTGAACGTAAAACAAAAATACACAGTCAAGCATTCGCTATACCGCGATCGTGTATAATAAGCTCAAACGTTATATCCCCCCGCCCTCTCTCCTCCCGAACCTGGCTGCAGCTGCAGATACGTCGGTGCATTTATAGAAGTACAATGCCCGATGTATCCGGCCGATTGTCGACTATAAATATCGAGATTTATCTCGATTAACGTGCCACCATGCGCACGAGTGTACGTCTGCACAAAAATGAGCCGTGTCTATGTTTCTTCCTGTTCTGCTATCTGCTCGATACGAATAATTACATCGGATGCGTGTCTCGCAATTGAATCGGAATACACGTCCTATATTAAACGGTAATCACGTTCCGCGCATTGTAATTCATTTGATTAATTAATGTGTTTGTTATTCGGCAGCTTCGAAGCGCAGAAAAATTCAAATATTCCCGTGTCATGGTGTTTCCCGTGGCTGAGGTCATTATGACTTTCGTTTGAAAGAACCGCGATAAACACGGGATTACGATTAATAGAAACTGTGGGTAGGTATTGTGAGAATATCAATTTTGGGAATATGAAACAGGTTCAAGTTCTGGGATTGATTTTATTACGTGTACTTGGCGGACTGTTATGAATAGATTTATAAGATACGTGGCCGTTAATAAACTTGCTTTGGGATATTTATAGGGAAGGACCTCTGTTTCACGAAAGAGGAAACAATACCAGATCTCGTTCTGTAGTATTGTTGAAACAGCTTCTGACAGAACAAAAGATTGTAGAAGTAAATCAACTCAATGTTCTCTTGATTTATCCCCATCGGATTCTCTGTTACCTTCAAAGTCAAATTTATGCTGAAAAACAGGGTATTCGAAGACGTGAAATGGGTGACAAGTTCTGAGTGATACATGCAGATGAACTTGAAATATGTATGAGAAACTAAAAGAGAATGTATAAAGTTTCAGAGTAATTAATTTTAAAGATATTTATAAATATGTTTAATTTTGAATTCATATGTTTCTTTTTAAATGCATACAATCGTAGAACGTACATAACAATACCTATTATTAATCATAACACTTCTGGAGCTTGCATTGCTTCCCCCAAATTAAATTATTTAATACCTGCATACCACCTTATTACACTATAATGAAAAATTTCTAAATTAATCATCTCAGCTAGAGTGTCCCAATTAATTTACTACACGTCATCCAAACCTCAGTTCTAATGCCGCTATTTATTACCACAGACACTACAAATCCAGTCTCACACAGTTACTACAAAGTCACCCAAGCCGAGTCCATCAAAATTCAAGCCGGAGTCCTAAAACTCAAACTCGCCACACTCAAAGTCGTCGCAGGGTTAGTGAACACGTGCTCGGCGGGAATACGAATTTCGGGCAATCAGGCTGCCCAGGTCTTTGGAACTTCATTTAAAATAGGAAGCCCCGAAAGTTCCGTGGAGGATAAAGTTTCTGGCCCATCGAGTGCAACATTCAGCGGCGATGGTCATTTAAACGTCGCGTACACCGCGTCCGTCCGCGGACCTTCGTTCATTGTCAAAGCTTCCCAATCTCTGCTCTCGTAACCGGATATTCTGACCGCCGTGAATGGATTTTTCGAGGTCTTCCTGCTACGGTTAGCCCCTTCTAAAGAGTTGAAATCGGAGAGACCGAAACGCGCCGCGGAAAACTGACGAGTCGCGGGTAACATTGCGCGATACTCGTTGCTACGTAGCGACGAGTAATTTCGCAAAAATGATGGCTCCAGTCGGAACGCGCAGCTGAAATTCGTGAGTAATTCATACGAGGACGGGCGATAAAAGTCGTCGGTGGTATTCGACCGAATGATGAATTATGAAAAGTTTGTGCTTATTTCATGGGGGATATTCGTGTCATGAATAGAAATTCTTAAACAAGCAGCGCGTTTCGCTTCAGATGCTCAAATTTATTGTGGTAAAAACTGGCGATTTTCCTCGCATTTTTTATATATTAAAATGGTAATGCGAGTCAAATGGTTTGAAGGGGTTATACCTAGTCAGGCGACTGAAAAGAGGCGAATGTTTGTAAATTTTTTTTTAAAAGGGTGAAGCATATATTTGTACAGAACTTTTTGCACCTAAAAGAGCAACATTTAAAGAATATTTGGTAATTTTTTTGTAGAAAAATATTTACGTTTATAATAAAGTAATAACCGACATCCAAGAAGCCTTATTAAAAAGTTGGAACCAGATTATCTAAAATATCGAAACTTAAATATTTTTTTACGAAAAAATAACCAAATGTTCTTTAAATGTTGCTCTTTTAAGTGCAAAAAGTTCTGTAAAAATATATGCTTCCGCTTTTTCAAAAAAATTCACAAACTTTCGCCTCTTTTCGGCCGCCTGACTAAGTAAGTAGATATTACCACATAAGGGAGGAATCCTATTTTTGGGGCTAAAAATATAGCAAACTTTGGGATTTTTTTTTAAGATACTAGCGATTAGAATTTTGGACCACGTATTTATGCATCTTTGAAGAAGTGGCAGCTTTTTTCTATTAATTTTTTATAATAAATATAGGAGTTATGCATGATTGACCATCACGCGGCGCAAAAGTGGATAGTAAAAATTAAAGATTCAGACCTGTCAGTTTGAAAACTCGCCACTCTCCTCAATAATTTGTTTTGTTTCATTCTGGTTCACCAAACTCAAGCTACATATGTATAAAGGAAGTCGCCGTTTCATTATTCTGTTCCAGATTACCTGGAAGATAAATATCAGGCGACTAATTTTGCGCGCCGTGACGTTCGATGATACATAACTCCTATATTTATTATTAAAAACGAATAACAAAAACTGCAACTTCTTCAAAGATGCATGAATACATGGTCCAAAATTCAGATGAATCGTATCGCTGGTTTTTGAAAAAAAACCCTAATTTTGCTATGTGTTTAGCTCAAAGAATAGGATTCCCCCCCTTAAGTGAAAAAGAGAGAATTATGTTCTAAGTATTTAGTAGAACGCATGCTTCGTGGATATTTTCTATTTTGTTCTACTTTTAAGGAATTGCCAATATGTCTATATGTAGATACATATAGAGAATCAGAGATACCCAAATTATCAATGTGACTATCTTTGAAGCTATACAATTCTAAATCTGTATTTATTATATATCAATCTCCATTATCTTATATTAACCTACCAGAAATAGTCTAATCTACTCAATTTCTCTTAAACTTAAACGGTTTCGAGTTCAAGTCGCACCAATAAATGAACACTTAAGGCTAACGAATGAACACATTCATAAAATTATGTTTGCAGTGCGATTGATTCCACGTGCTGCAAAAATTGTTTGGATATGAAGCAAGAAATTAGAAGAAGTCTCTATTGAATTAGTTGCTTCTTTTAATAACTTATTTTACTCATTTTAATAAAAAATGTTCATTCCCTGGTACATGTTCATTTACTGGTACATCCACCTTACTTATACTTACAAATTACACGTCTCCTCGCAAAATCAAAAATTCCCCCCCCCCCCCCCCCACTCCATATCAAACACTGTCGGTTGATCCAACAAATGGTGATTTCCAGTGCCATAAAAATAAAGTGCGAAATGATATTTACCAAACGCGCGTTTGATTTCGATTGCGTCCCAGCGTCGAATAACGGATTACCATTGAAAAACGTTACACGTCACAGTTATTACACGTTTCACGTCGAAATCTTCTTTTTTTTTTGTTGTTCCCTCGCTCTCAATTGACGTCGGGAGTCTGGACACGTCGGGCGGGCGTCGTTCACCGCAGAAATTTTGGGTAAATTTAATTTTCTTTTCCTGCTCGCTTCCCACCCTAAATCGAGTCAATCGTTTCTGTCGATGATTCGTCGATATCCCTACAATGGAATATTCCCCGTGGAATAATTGACTTTATGGGATTACCCCGGCTGCGTTCTCCGATACGTGAGCGCGTATAGGAAGCGCGATGAACAAAATAAATGCCCCCGCTCGGCACGAATTATACCGTCGGCTACCCGCCGTCGAATCTGGAAAAAAAAATCGTTTATATTCCTTCCCTATGGTCCGCGGGAAAATGTTCTCCGTGGTCCCAGAAGCACCAGAGCGATTCAATTGTCAATATTAACACTGAATATTCTAGCTGGCGGATCATTGGGCACCGTGCGGGGTAATATTGACGTAAAGATGTAATCTTATTTATTTTACTGCAGTGGAGCCCGCTTTAAATCATATACCACGTTTACTTTCCTATTCTTTATGCATAAAGCAAATATACAGAAGTCTACATACACTTCATTTTGAAATATTACAAGAAGCACAATAGAGTCACTGGCTAGTACTTGGAACTGACAGCATTCTGTGCAGAAGAAATCGTAATAATAGTCTTTACAGGGAAAGTTAAACGGTGGAGGAAACCATACCATCATCTCGACGAATTTTAATATAGGTATATATATTAAGGGTAGAGGAAAAACTGGGAATGTCACAAAACAGCGTTATCAAGAAAATTAAATTTTAATATTTCAGTCATCAGTAAAGAAACAAGATTCATTGATTTTATTTTCTTCTTAAATAATCTCTTCTTTTATCTTAACGACAGAAGCTCATACTTGGGCAAAGAGTGGGGCTATTCCGTATTTTGTTCCAGTGCAGAGTGGGCATTTTCTATTTGTAATCAGAATACCAAATCTGTAACTTTATCTTACAGGGATTTTTGAACTTTATAACCCTTTGTAATTCGACAGTAGGGGAGAGGTAGGATGAAAGGGATACGTATTGAAAGGGACATTGCAATTATCTGAAAGATAAAGGATCTTTCCACGACGAAAGTATTTTCATTTTGTAGCAACAATGCATGCCCAAACAAGCCTAACTGCAAGTCGCTGCCATTTCAAAGATGACGGTGATACACGTTTGAATTTTTTCGTACTTCAATGTAAAATTTTTTGTTTTTTCAAAACGTTTTGCCAAGTGCTGTTACCAATGACTGATTTCTTTATTATCACATCTGGGCTGATATTTATTCAGGAACAATAAGACATATGTCAGATAATTTTTTGTTTAATATTGTAACTGTAGAGAATAGATTTTCAATTGTGTTGTCATATTTATGAATGGGACACAAGAAAAGTTTATGAAAGGGACACCCGTTTCCTAAGAGTTCCCTTCAAAATCTTACTATGATAAACTGAACGTTGGTAATAAAAGAATTTTACCACACATCAAGATATTTTTGATCAATTTTGGTTCCAATTAAGATCTTTTAATTAACATAGTTTGGATTAATTTAAGGATGATGTGTGAACGGCACCAGTAGTTGACCATGTATCAGTAGTTGACTACTTTTCAGAAAAACATGAAAAATAAGGTTTTTAGAAGTGATCTTTTGAACAAAGTGCAGTTCTCCAACTGCACTTGTCCAAAAGATCGTTACTTCTAAAAACCATATTTTTCATGTTTTTCTGAACAGTAGTCAACTACTGATACATGGTCAACTACTGGTGCCTTTACCCTAATATTACCTTGTTTTATAACACTGTCTCATTTATAAACACCCATGTCTCTTTCAATACAGTCAATTTATGAAGGGAACAAAACACATTTTTTTAGAAAGCGAAAAATAAGACATGTAAATATAGAGAGAAGCTTAATAGGACCGTGTACTGTGATAGCCAGATGGCCTTCCTAATGTTACCAATTAGAACTTGAATGGTTATTTAGTTTTTATACTATCTGGTCCTAAACAAAAATGTCCCTTTCATTCCACATCTCCCCTACTGTAAATCCACTTACCACGATCAAAATATACTATAAACCGCAAAATCACGAAAAATGAGCATTCCCAGTTTTCCCCTTACCCTTCATATATTAATCTTTCACCCAATTTACGCCCCATCTTGTATATTTTCCAATTCAATCAAGGATAGCAGAGGTTCAGCATGCATTCGACGCGCAACACTTGTAACACACAATTACGATCAGCGAACAAGCATGCTCGCACGTTCCTCCGGGGCCATTTCGCCCGCAGAGCAAAGGCGGGCTCGCTCGCCGCTGCCAATATATCTTGCTTTTGCTGGGCCACCTCTTTTGCAAATGTAATGTGTGAGCGGCGCATGCAAAGAGGAAGCGAATGACTCCGCCAGTAGTGGCCGCGGCATACTCACCCATTCATGAAACAACGAACGTCCTATAAATCATGCACTGTCTTCGCTTATGTATGCGGCTTACGGAATAATCTGTCGCGGGGTCTGGAAATATCGGAGTCAAATTCAGCGATAAATAATTCAGTCTCCTTCCTCTCTCTTTTCCAGCGTTCCACCGTGGGACGAGCAGCTCCTGGACGGCGTTCGCGGAATTTCGAGAATCCGTTCCGAGTCGATGCGACAACTTCTTTGTGGCTTCCAGCCGTGCTGACAATTGCTATTGTTCGGCCAGCAGGAGCAGGGAGGCATGTGCGCGCATAAAGATTCGCGGGGTTTCGCTTCGCCGGGAACAGGTCAACAGACGGATATGCTAATCGTCCTGCGGGGTTAATTAATCTTACCAGCTAGCCGCTCGCGACACTGTCGCTTCATCCATTTGCGATAACCAAGCAATCATGTGCATATCGTGTTTTCTTTTTTTTTAGTATAGTGTTTGGGAAATTTAATCGAATTAGAGTTTCGTTTAATATTTTATTCCTCTTTTCAAGTAAGTTCGAACCTATGACATTGAATTTAGAAAATTGATGGGGAATGAATTTATAATGTACTAACGTACCTACTGACGATGAAGAATTTACAGAAAGTGGAGTTGATCAATTTGACTTTTGAAACTTTAAGCGTTGTTTCTTATTGGACATTGAAATAAAATAGGGGGAAAAGAAGTTGATTTCTTTTCGCTACTTTTCAGCGATTTGTAAACCAGAACAGGTCTTTAAAGAAAAGAAACTATACCTACTTAGGAGTTCAACGATTTATTTACTTTTGTTTCATTTTATAAAATATTTCTGGTCGTCACTTCTTTTTATTATTATTATTTCGACTTTTGCAGGTTTCACGCAAACACGACTGCAAGATGCAATTACAAGCGCACTGTTTCGTGAAAATATTTCTTTCCAAGTCTCGACGCTTTTTTTCAAGAGGAATTACCGTGTTCTCGGTTATACCACGGTTTTCTCTGCGCCACGTGCAAAGTTTCGTCCAGCTTTGCCAGGGACTTTCGAAGATTCAAGATGCTCGCGTGTACTTGAACAGATGGAACCAAGGAGATTCTTAAATATTGATGTTACGCGTCGTAACTCAACGTTGGACATTCGCGGTGAGTCGGTCGACGTCATAAACAACTCAAGGAACTTCGATTGTGGAACTTCCGTGGAAATAAGGTGGCAAGACGGTGGCCGAGGAATCCCAATATGCGTTGCGTCGTGTACACCCCCGTTGGAAAACAAATGTGACCGAGCTATTAAAACTTCTGGATCCCTGGACGCGTATGGAACATAAATAATTTTCTACGTGGTTGCCATGTGATTTATCTACAATTTTATTGCTTCAATCCTAATTGTCTCTGGGGATAGTACCATTCCAAAATAATACACACACAAACACACGTAGTGTAAGACCCAAGGAAAATAAAGAAAACATATCTCTGAAGATTAGGAAATACACGAGGGAAAATGAATTACACGAATTATTAATAAAATTGGGAAGGAAATTCAAAGATTCTACTATTTTCAAAGAACTATTGGTAATGTTGTCCAATAGAGTAATGGGCATTTATTGAGTCGCGATCCCTTTTTATAATATTCCATATAAGGTAAGGTAAATATTTCCTTCCTTCATTTATGAAAAATAGGTGTTACATCATTAATAAAATATGGCAATGTAACAATATTAATATAAAAATGTGCTAAAAATCGTTAACTAAATATAGCCATGACGACTCACAGTGGTTCCAAAGTGACTTTTTGTGGAAAAAATTCCGTACCTCAGTGAATTTTCAACCGATTTTGATCGTTTTTTACTCATTTTGTCGGGGATTAAATTTGCTGAAATGTCATACAGTATCTTTCAAAATTTTCTTTAGGGGTTAAAGAAAAACAAACAAATTCTGAACTCTTGGTTCCAAACAACGAGTTTATTAACCAGTTCTTTTCCATATAACATTAAAGGGAGATAAAATAAAAAATAAATGTAGATTAAATAATTCAAAATTTACACAAGAAAACATTAGCTTTCTTCCATATATTCTACATTTTCCGTGTGTTCTCCATAGTTGGACAAGAAATGAGGACGTGATGCATAATTTGTTAATATCATCAGATCATTTAATTCCGAATTTGAGATCACAGTGCTCAAACTCCGTCTGTCGATTTTGAAGAAGGAACCAAGAGTTCAGAATTTGTTTGATTTTCTTTAATCTCTAAAGAAAATTTTGAAAGCTACTACATGACATTTTAACAAATTTAATTTCCGTCAAAACGAACTAAAAAAGATAAAAATCGGTTGAGAATTCAGTGAGACAAGGATTTTTGTCCACAAAAAGTCACTTTGGAACCACTGTGCCACACCTCAAAAAACACTTCGCGACCCGCTTGGAGGTCGCGACCTTCAGGTTAGGAATCACTGACCTATAGAATCTACATGATTCCCTGAAATTATTGCAAAAACAGGAAACACAAACACCAATATCATCACCTTTCCCGCGTATTCCAAGTATGTGCTAGTACATCTAATATCGCCATATCACAGAGATCCCAATCCAAAATCCTTCTCAAAATGACTGATGCACCGTGGTATGTACCCAACAAAACCATCCATGAAGATCTTGGCATCCCATTCATCACAAATACCATCCAATAAAGAAACATTAATCACGACAACAAACTAGAAATACCCACCAACCCACTTGTGTGGAGTTAGCACAGGACTACCGTAGATTAAAAAGACACTGGCCAATCGGCTTCAGATGAGGGGTAAGAAGTCACTTCACAGGAATCATCATCCCACACACAGGACTTTAATGTTTAGTCCTAAGTCAACGCATCAGCCTATAGAATCCAATTCTGATTGCTGATATATTAAATTAAAAAAAAAAAAAATTCAAGCGTGGCCGTGTCAAGCAGACGCTGAATCCACTTCATAGATAATCCTAACTGGCAAGGTGCAAATCACAAGAATTTGTGCCATCCTATTTCCAATAATCTCCCAACAATCTCATTGGACCTACTAACAAAACTGGAAGCCTTCGGACCAGTTTCTTCAAGGCTACCAAAAATTACGACGGAAGAACACGCAGCACCCATCAAGAATTGTGAGAGGTGGCGCGTACCAACAGGCAGTGGTGGAAGTAATCGTAAAACACCGCTACCACTGTAAGGCGTGCCAGTGTGCATCTCGACTGCGGCTGAGAACGCAGATTGCAGGTGTCAGCAGCTCGGTGGTCCAACGGCGAACTTTCGCCAGGCAGTATTTCATAAAAGTCGACGTCGGCCACCGCAACGAGCAAGCAACCCACTCGAGCCGCGGTAACGCTTGTACAGTTCCACGGTGTCGGAGCAACAGCTAGTTTATTCAAATTTGATGTAATGCCTTCCTGGATGCTGTGCAGCCAGCAAGTCTGACGCAAGATCGTGGAAAAATGTTGCCTGGATCGTTGGTAACCTAGCGTCAAACTTTCGAGCTGCTCCACCACCCACGTCTCGGTTCACGTGGCTGCGCGTAGTTTCATGATTAAGATGTCGATTTCTGTGGGGGTTACTTGTGACCAACGTTTCGGAATTATAACTATTTTTTACACTTTGATAACCGCTGTCACGTACACGTTATACCACCATTTGGATTTATTACTTTTTGTGAGCCTAAAAATTCAACTTTATTTCAGATTTATTACCGATTTTATAGCATTCAAAGATTTTTATTCTATTCACAATATGCTGTTTTGATGGCTTTTAAAAATCACTGAAAAGTTCTTGCAGTAAATAAATGCTCACATTTGTAAAGATTTGTATAATATTATTGTTATTAGGCAGAGTATATAATGTTGAGTGGAGCATTGAAATATAAAATAATTATTATTATATTTAAATTAGTGAGCTAGGGCAATCAAGTGCTAATTTGCAGAAATGACTTTTCAGATGAGTACAGTTCTGATTAAAGGTATCTTTTCATAACCTTCAGAATATTTTTCTTGAGATATTGCACTACCTTGTGTTAGGTAATAAAGTGGTTGGAAGTCTCTTTGAGTTAATTTGTATATGCTATATTTGTATATTCAAGTCCAAAGGCCACCTTGACCAGGTCAAGAAATACCACATCTTTGGAAATATATTTCTATGCCACAACAACACTTTTATCGATTAAAAAAATTCAATATAGATAGAAATCATTGAATAATATATGCAATATTTATTCAATTTTTCTTTAAAAACAAATATGACGGTCGAGATTATACCATAGCTATATTTCAACAATAGAATATTAAATAAATCTGAGTTGTTTATGCATAGAATTTTTGTCGATTGCCTGAGAAATAACCAAATAGCTATACTTTAAAGCAAGAAGCTCAGTTTCGTGTGTAAGAAAATCAGTAATCAAAAGTCAGGTAAAAATTAATATATCGAGAAATATAAAAAATTCCCAAATATTCCGTATTTCTGGACCTGGCCAAGGTGATCTAATCCCTTAACATAAAATACTCCCTTTCAATAAAATTTGCGTCGATACAACATCCTCTGCAGAAAACCAGCTGGAAAAGCTGTCTCTAAAATACTATCCTCCCGGTGCACTCCATATATGCCTTCTATCTTCTTACAATAGTTGTTCAAGAAGCTCAACAAAATCTCGAATAAGAAACGAGAAATGTAAAAGATCGGGTATAGCGTACCAATGTCTGCGTGTACACTAAAAATATAAGCAAATACTTTTCTGTCTGCTTGACTAACGAGGCAGGTTTCCATGTTCATCGAATAATACGATACGCCGGTCCCTCTCAACGGAAATCTTGTATTTTCACAAATACGGGATTCCTTTCAAATTTCACGTCCCGGAATACAAAAACTAAAGGGATTACAGAAGCTGGAGGCAACGCGCGAAATCTTCTCAGAATCCAGATACGTCTTCCAATGCTCGTATCTCTTCAAAGAAGGACAACCCCGAGAAAAGCTGCAGCCCTGCATAGTTTACAACAATGTTTCACCGCAGCTTCGACCGGGCATGTGGACGTAAACAAGGAAAATCCAACGTCTTCGGGTTCTGAATCGTGTTCTTTATGGAGGCCATTCGTTCGAATCGCCCTTGTCCACTGTCTTCGGCAAACAGACCGCTCTCTGCGCGAACATCCAGCTGTTGGCGAGGACGGCACGCCAGACGGGATTAGAAAATTGATTTCCAGAGAAACGTGCACAAATTTGAGGGTTGATGGACGATGAAGTTGAGGATGAGATGTAAATTTTTTAAATGATAGGTATTTCAATCGCTGCCGTTTCGTTTAATTTGCGTAGAGTTATGAATATTTGGGCAGCGAATAAAATTTAGTACAATTTTCAAGAGGTTTTAGTAACAACTTCGGCTACATCGTTTTCACCATCTTTGACTGAAGAAATTACAAGGAGTTTTTGAATTAAGTAATATCACTCAATCGGATAATCAATCTATTTTTCTTTAAGTTAACTTCCAAAGGCATGGGAAAAATTTAACGACTATAATTCTTACTTAGTGAAGGTAAGGAAAAAAAAACAAGATAAATGGCTTGCTTTCTTTCACATCTTCCTCGCCATTGTTAACTGACAACTTCGATATCAGTATTCTTCTGAATCGTTTCATCTTACGTTAGATACATTCATCTAGAAACTTGCAAAATGATTTATTGTTAGTATGAATATTGCGATAGCTTGAAGTCTGTTGACAAAAATTGGCGAAAACACAGCAAGTTGATAACTATAATATTTTCTTGAACAGACACAAACAATAGCGAATACATAACATTATAGATCATGTAATTTCAATGAGAAGATTTAATAAAATTGGAAAGGGCCACGCACAAGGTGTATTTCTTAGCTTCAAGTCAACTCAGTTCTTCGCCATAGAATATAAAATATTTTACAGTCCTTTTTTAAATGCAACTTCCACCGATTCGATTTGGAGCTACCAAGAAAGCTAGTGCGTCTTACGGTAATTCATGGGGGAAGGGATTCGTAACGATAAAAGTCCAGGCTGTAACGAAAGTTCACGTCATTCGTCGAGGAAGGAATTTTACAATTTTAAAAATTCGAGGTTCGACGAAAGTTTACGTTACTCGTCTGCGAAGGTACCGCGCGATGCTAAAAATTCAAGCTTCAACGAGGTTTCTCGAAGAAACGTTTGTAAGACGGATCCGTTGAAGGGTTATGCTAAATCCGAGCGATCAGACATCGAACGTTCCCTTCATCGGTTCAAACATAAAATATTCTAATAAGGCAAGGGCTGACAGGAGTCGTGGGAGGCTTTCGTGTGCGGAACGCCAGTCAGGAAAGAAGACAGGTTCGACAGAGGAGAAGATAAAGGGGATAAAGGGGACATTCAGATACAAAGATCAAGTGCACAGCAGCGACGCGATAAATTAGCATATACGAACGTCACTGTTCGCTTCGAATTCCACGGGCATTTAGAAGCGACGTTATTTAATATTCTTAACAACATAGCTGCCTTTCGCACTGTTGAATTAACTAAAACACTGTTTATTAACGAAATTGTATAATATCGAACTAGGCCTGTTGCTGTTTTGAATTTAAATTAGTCCGGAACAGTTTGATGATACGTATATCTTTTTATTTCTGCGTTGCATGTTTCTCTTTCCTTCTGCCTTACTTGTCTTTCTGGCGAACACGCCGCGGTATTGAGTAACGCAAACACACGTTTTTAAAGATTTGGAAAGGCTCGCTAATCCTAGGCGAACGTTGTTTTCGCCGATTCTAAATTGTTCAAAATTCTAATAATCTTTGTATACTTTAAGTATTTTATTATTTTATTCATATTTCTTATAGTTTGCTACTTTGTTATTTTTTTTAAAAAAAGCAATACATATAGAGTAAAACCATTTTAATAATCGTAGTACGTTTATTTCGTCTCAAATTGCCATACTTTGCCTAATAGAATCTGAAGAAGGTATTAGTAACGTGGTCTCAAGAGGTGCGCCCGCCAGAGGGTTAAAATCCATTAATCTGCTAGAATCTTGAAGTGGAAAATTGTTTCTACATATACACAGATTTGAAGAAAAAAATCATCGAATATAAGCAAGAACTTGATTGTAAACTAATTTATTGTGCCATTATCAAGGAATGGTTGATTAACAAGCTGTACATGTTTGTTGCCGTTTCTGCAGCAAATATTGTTGAAAAGTGCTGCACTTGAACAATTAATATTAGTCGATCACATTGATTGTTATTTTTATAACCTCCATATTAAAATTTCATCAGAGTTAGAATAAAATAAATTTAGTCCCTAATTTTTACGTAATAAGTAACTTCCTTTTAAGCAATAAAAACATTACACATGAATTCTAGAATTTTTAACCGGTTTTTCTATTAAAGACGAAGTCAGAATTCACATTAGGTCATCGAGAGTCACGTGCACGAGTCCCAATCGCCCCCTTGCAACGAAATATCAAACAAGGCCATCGTCCAGCGAAAATCTAGAACCGAGTTCATTGGCCTTATCGAAGTATAACATGGCACTCGATAGAGGATAGCCAAGCTACAACAAGCGAATTTCAATCTGCAGCCTTTTGTTTCCCGAATCAAAGAACAGAAAAGCCTTTCGGACTGTTGCAGATAAGACAGACGAGCCAATAGTGGATGAGAAAACCTGGCGAAGAATAGGAGCTTCGACCTTTGAGGAGGCAACAGAAAGGCTCCAGCTCGGAGAATAAAAAACTTCTGCGGATGTGTCTTTCTTCGTTCGACAGAAACTTATTTCAAAGATGTTAATTAAATTACGACTACCACGATCACAAAATTGGTTTCTAAGTACAGAATATAGGTATGTGAAAGGAGCAAGTGATGTGAATTGAATTTCAAATCCAATAACATTTAGAAAACTATTGCTAGACACAAAAGTGTGAGATACTGTGGAATAGGAAAACAGAATAGGTTTCCCTGGAATTTCTTCTAAACAAGAATAGTTCAATTATATTCAACATCTCTTTTTCAACCTTCCCACAGTGCCTTCAAGATCAATCTTAACACATCTTACATACATATCGATTGTTAATCAACATCACTTCTTTAAGAAAATACTTTACATACTTCAATTTAAAAACTTATTCTTAAATGTACATAAACGAAACTATTTTAACCCTTAGTATCATGACTTTTTTATTTCACCCAGAAAAATTCTTATTGTTGCATTTTTGCCCACACCTCATCGTAAAAATAAGCAAACAATTCCTAGTGTAACAGTTTTTTATACAAATTAAAAAATGTGGATATAACACCACTGTTAAACCATGTATAAATGTATCTATGTATTATAATCTTAAGCCAATGCTTGTTTCTGCAGAATGTTACACTAGTGTTACATACATTATTATGTTCGACATCAAATTTAATCAAAAAGAAAATTCGAAATAATTGAGAGAAGAAATTAGCATTTACTTGGTAATTCCAGTGGTCCTGGCGAAATTAAGAGGTGTAATCAACAATACGAGACAGTGTATATGGTAATAGTAAAGTAACGCTTTTTTAGTTTATGAAAAACGCCCCCAAATGGCACGCACGATTTTTTCAATTCATGTAACACGGGTGTTACAATATGATACTAAGGGTTAAGGGTGCAAATGGACCCAGTCTGTAGTCCCCTATAAAAATACACACACACAATAACAATGTCTCGTAGAAAATCGTGAGGTGAGGTGATAAGTGTCTTACATGATAATCCTGTATCGGGAGACAAAATGGCAGCCGTTAATCTACGGAACAGCCACAGCCGAACCATTCGCAGCATGTAAGCGCGTTCCCGGAGTCAAGCATGTCGCGCTTGGCTTTAAATGCGATTCAACATACCATAAAACACGGCACTCGTCATGGATAGGGCCCTCTGTGAACCACCATGCGGCCTGAGTACTCTGCTGTCAGAGTCATGGGATTATTTATGCGGTACCTCTTTGCCCGATGGTCGTTTTCTCACTATTTATTGGCCCTCGAAACGCGGGAACGTTCGCGGACCAAATCCAGAATCGATTTGGACCGGGTCGAGCAGCTCCTTAACTCACAGTATCGTTACGAACGGGGAAACGGTTCCAGAATACCGGACATATATACTTCTTAAAGACAAATGGCCTTCCTTTTACCGCCAAAGGAAATTTCGACGGATGAGGACGGTCTAAACGCTGCGTTTCGGTACCACTAACAAAGCGTAACTGCAACGGAGCGGCTCTATCTCGTTCCCGCTGCTTTTAAATCAATGAAACGATCCATTGGAAGAAAAGTGGGATGTTCGCGTGAATGATAGAAGAGGATATAAATTCAAATGGCAAAAATTTATTCTACATTTTCGACTTATTTTTTCACGTAGTAGATGACTTTTTTTATTCATACACGATGTGCCAAATAAAAAAGGACATTTTATGGACCACATCGAAGAATCCACTCTGCATATAATAAAATGTTTAATAAAAACAAAATTACGTTAGTACTCACCCACTGCACTAATAAGTCAGATTTTCTTCAAATTTAAACATTATAACAAAATTGAAAAAGAATTAAAACTAACTTCAAAAAAATAAATAAATGCACTAAAAAGTAAAAAATAATTCTTTCCCTTATTTGATCTACGACTCTCATTTTTTTTAAGTCCGTGCCACAGTGCAAATGCTGTGGCGCCGACTTAAAAAATATGAGAATCGTAGAGTAAATAAGGGAAAAAATTATTTTTCACTTTTTATTATATTTTTATTTTTTCGAAGTCGGTTTTAATTCTGTATAAATTATTATTTTTTAATTTTTTGGTTTTATACATATTAACACAACACGTTGAGGAGATATGCACGTACGTGCATCAAATAATAATTCGGTGACAATTGTCTCTATTATTAACCAGAACTGGCAAAATATTGGACCAATATTGATACAATGTAGGACCACCGGGGCATCGCCGTCTTACGAATAAAAAAAAAGATTGTCAAAGTCCGTCCATATACTGAGAAGTTATGCGGGGACAAACAAAAAAAATACATACGGGTCGAATCTATAACCTCCTCCTTTTTGAAGTTGGTTCAAAATGAAAACTAGGCACAGTGAATTATAATATCAAAAAGAAATTACCACGAAATGGCATTTATATATGAAAGATTCAGAAGCCAATCAGTATAAGTCCAACCTTCCCTGAAAATGAGTTACCTAGTTCAAAATCCTCTTTATTGTTAAAACTTGCAGTTGATAAATCAATTAAGTCACTGCTTTCACACGTAAGCAATAAATGACCATTATATTGGCCACGAAATTACTAGGCAAAATTATTCAGAGGACAAACAGTGCAAATCTCGGTTTTAATGCTAATGGACTTACACTGATTGGCTTCTGAAACCTCCATGTATGCCAGTACCACCAATAACCCAGAGTTAACAAACTTCCAGCCATCCAATAACCGCAAACACAACTCTATCACAGGATCTTCGATTTCATATTTGACGGAGTGCATTCTTCGACTTCACCAGCTGTTAGTCCCTTATCGATTTACACCTGCCGGCGGGGCCGCTAATTAATTTGACCGGCAAATGCGTCCAAATCGAAATGATCGGCATGCCTGTTTGCAGTGACGTTTCGCTCGGTGACAAGAATGTTTTAATTACGGGGACGCTGACAGCGCAGAGGCTGAAGTCCAGGTTAATGCGGTAATTCACATGCACTTTGACTGCATTTAGCAAACATCGGAAACAAACTCGACAAGCTGGCTCCGATGTCACAGACTCACCGCCCGCGCCGTCCCTTCCTCACTCGTTTGCTTGTATATCGTTTTACTAGGTTGATACGCTCGATATCGGCGGCCCTGGATGTGCGCTGCGCGGATTTCGCTCGGCCATAGATATATTACAGTTACAGTTACATCACAGGCGCATCGGCCGCGAGTGCGAGCAAAAAAAAACAAATTGCGCCAATACAACGACCAAGGGAATGGGACGGGCCAGTTAATAACGAGTTAATCCCCACGGAATTGATTGGAGTTAATTTAATCCGCTGGGGATCGTTCGCCGCTGTTTCGTCTCGAATTGAACGCGTTCTTCCTACTCCCTCGCGATTATACTCCGTATATTTTAATAGATTCAGTGGAGAAAAATGCTCAGCCGGATTGTAATATTTAGTTGCAGGAAAGTTGCATTTGTGTTAAGTCCTTTCTCGTTTCTGTTTGATTTCGATACCGAATCGAATCGAAGGATCTGTTACTCAGAATAAAAAGAAAATGTCTAGTTAGGAGAAATATGTATTATAGGACATGAGTGGTTCATGTGGAAATGGACGCCTTAATTTCGAGTTCAACGCGAGAATTTAAAACGCAACTAATTTCGTGGGTATTGATACTGATTTCAGAGATAAGTAGTACGTGATACCAGTGAAGGGTGAGCGCAGGAGGGCTAGGAAGTAAGTCCACTTCGTTCTTTGGTAAGAGGAATAAAAGCTGTTTCTGTCACAACTGTTGCTGGCGGTCTGATTCGTAATGCGGCTGTCAACTTCAGACGATGAGACGTCTGGGTCCGTCTAGCAGCAGCACTACATTATGCTGTCGCGACCCGCAGAAAGGGGCAACGTCACTTTTATTCTATCTCGAATAATCTAGGGTAAACCAACCAGTGAATGACCGAATTGTTAAATTTATTAACCTTTGTGATTAATGCTTGAATATATTTATGTATACCAACAAAACAACTGTTGAAATTGCATTTAAATTTATATTTCCTGAAATTTCTATAAAAATAATTACTTATTCGTATCGTAATTTAAAAAAAAAAAAATTATAAAATGCAAAACGTGTAGAAGTCCAGTAAATGACCGCATACTTTTAATAAGAATTGTACTTACCTATTAATGTTTGCTTAATACGCGTAACTAAAAATATGGGATATTAAAAGTGCAACTACACTCCACTTATAAACATATAATATTTTTCAATTTATAATTGACATTTCTTTGCCCAATGATCATTCACTGGTTGGTTTACCCTATATATATAACATAAAATGTCTGTCTGTATGTTCCCTATTAACTGCTACACCCTTTGACCTATCTGGACCAAATTTTGCATAGTTACTCTCTAGGGCCCTTCGGAAAATATAAGCTACCATGGAACCTGAACATCCCACCTCTCCTCCTGATTTCATCCCCTTGGCACTTTGTCCTATAAAAAGTACTTTACAATTACTTTAAGCTAGTAATCTATAGATATAAATTCATTTTTTAAGTCAATTCACGAATGACGTAATGCTGTACTAACTAGTTTAAAAGTTGACTACAAAAAATAGAAAGTTTCACAAAATTGAATCTGATTTATATTCCTTATCATATAAGTATATTCAAACAACATGAATGTACAGATATAAAAATATTTGATGATTCGAAAATTCAAATTACATTTGATAAATATTCTAATAATCGGACTGCCCGAGGTAAAAATCATTCTCAGTCCTAATCTACTTCCAAAACATTGGAGAGTCTGTGCACGCACGAGGTCTTTCTCCTTGCGCTATTATAGTGGCGCATCGCCTCTTTCAAACTCTCGTAATTTTGTTACCTCCTCGAATTTCGACTTAAAGTTTCGCTGGGAGATTTCCAAGACTATAAACTACAAGAAAAGCAATCGGTTTTTCGGTCACGGGAAAGCAGAAAGCCCTCTTAAGGAGCCCTGGGAAAGTGCGAACGCAGAAAGTCAACACTGCGAGCCACCTGCTTCAAACTTTCCTAACTTTGTTTACTTCTCGAATTTCGACTTCAAATTTTACTCGAGTATTCCTAAGACTATAAACCGCGGGGGAATGTAAGAAAAAGAATCGATTTTTCGGTCACGGCGAAGTAGAAAGCCCCCTTAAGAAGTCGTGGGAAGCTGCAAATGCACAGCCTTGTGCGCGGCTTCCTTCAAACTATCGCAACTTTGTTAATTTTCCGAATTTCGACTGAAGATTTTACTAGAATATTTCTAACACTACAAACTACAGTATAATGCAAAGGAAAATCAGATTTGTGGTCAGAGAGAAGTAAAATCCCCCTTAAGAAGCCTCACGAGATTGCAAACGCAGGAAGTGAAACTCGCGCGACTCAAAATCTTGAATAGATTTCTAGAACCGAAGAAAAAGTAGCAGGAAACCGTCGTTGTCGTTTGTGCCCCGATTCGTAAGCAACCCGAGAACAATTCTACGTGGCCGTAAGAAGCTAGGGAATCGGGAGGGTTTCCCGACGAGCGATTCAACGTTGCTCGGTGGGCTGTTTGAAAACACCTCTTACGAGGCACGCTGCTAAAGAATACAATGGCACACGGGTGCAGGAGACGTACAATTCCAGGGAGAACGCACGCGGGCAGATAGAAATGTCGCTTCAAGTCGTGATACCGCAGGCTTGAGTGTGTCAAAGGTATTGTCGTGTAAACAGGTCGCGCGTAAAAACCGCTGCTAGTCGCTGAACAGACTCAATCTTTCCACCTGACTCTGTCGGCCCTTTCCCTCTTGTCTTTCTTTCTTCCACCCTGTTCCGTCACTCTCTCTCTCACTCTCTCTCCCTTGCATTCTTTTCATTCATTGTCTCACACCATGCACGTGCATGAAGTAGTATTTTTCTTTCCCTCCTCTTCATCTTTCGTTCCGCACAGAGTGGTCTGTTATTGGTTGGACAATCGGGGAGAGGCTGGTTCTTTCTTGAAAAATTAATTAAAAGTGTAGAATAATATTTTTGGGAATGAGAAACCGTCTGTGACGAATCACTTGAAATATTACTGGGGTACTGGTGCATCGAGGTCAGGGCCGGTTTAAGACCTTTAGAGGCCCTGTGGACTTAAAAGATTTTGAAGCCTCCTTATACAGGGTGGTCACTTCAACGCAATGCGCGATTTCTTAGGCATTTCCGATAATTTGACTAAAAAGTGTTTCTAAAAAAAGTTAGAATTTAAAATTTAGAAAATTTCAATGGTGTTCCCTTTAGAGGTAGACAGTTCTACTTTTTGGATAATAGGGGACGTGTGCAGCAACGTGGATGTTTCTAATAATTTTTACGTTAATAAGTCTTAATAACAATGGAATATTTTAGGTAAATAGACAAATTACAGGAGTGACGTGATATCGGGATCTTTACTGATTTAATTTGCAATACTGTATTTCACATTTTTGAAATTTCAATGTATGAGGCACGAAATGGCTGACACATTGCTATTTTTCTCGATTGCAATCACTGTGTTATGTGTTGTTTGAGATTTAAATACAGAGTATTTTGGAAAACGTTTTCAATATGAATTTGTTGTAGAAAAGCAAATTTAAATAACGATGGTAAAAGAACATGCATATTTATAGGACTATAATATCGCTCCATTAGTAAACATTATTTTATTCTACCCTTATTGCTTTTGAGCAGTATTTTTCACCTCGAATTAACCGAATAAAGGTGGTAAAAGTTTTATTAAAAAATGGGTTATGTTATTATTGGCAGCCCCGACTTTACTTGCTGAAAGAACATTGTTGGTTTTAGTTCCCAAAGTAAGTAGAGGGACGGAAAGTTTACCCAATATAGGGTCAATTCTACATATCTAGTACGCTTTTGGAGGAAAAGTTTAAATTTCTTGAAGTTCAGGTAAATGTAGGCCAAGTTTTAAAAGAAAACTTCCCTCAAACCTCTCCCGCGCCTTATTAATTAACCACTCGGTTTAATTCTTTTACTTAAAGAAAACTTCGTGCTTCAATATGTCTCCTACCATGAAGTAAAAATTAATAAAACTAATTTCATTTACCAATTGCTTTGGTTTCAAACCCTGGAAATATGAGTGCATTAAATTCAAAAGATAAGTTTAAAGAAATTATAAGATTGTTGGAAATATATCAATGAACTATTTTAAAACATATCCTCCATTGGCAATTGATTCTTAAAAGCAACAAAACTTACTGATAGATTCAACACACTGCTTTATTTTATTACACCTATTTTCACGCTGACAATGCAAGATAAAACTGTTACATCGATTTTAATTAATGCTTCGATATGACAGTATTCTAATTAAAGAGTTCATAAAGAAATCTGCACGTCAGTGATGGACGTTAAAATGGCTGCCTCTAGGGAACGAGATCGTCAGATCGAAAGTCACAATTTAACGAACAATCAGTCCCTACGGTTGTACCCATAGTAATTAGCCTCCAGAATAGCAAAGTAATTGCAATTAACGTTATCGAAAGTCATTGGCTGACATGCCTTGAAGAGCGAATCAATTACGTGAAAAGTAAATTTTATTTTCTACCCCACAGGATCTCGCGTGTCATACTGTCCATTATGAGTGTACCAGTAATTAAAACAGTAACAAAGATTCAGGAAGTGCCAATTAATCGAATTATACTACCAATTGTTCCAAATGAGCAGCCTTTTGTTAGAAAATACCACAGAACCAATATAAATGTTTGCAATTATGTTCTCTCAGAGATCCCTCGCCCTATGAACATTTCTACAAAAAATTCAAACTCTGGTCACTTTCAAAGCAATTCTTTTCCGCCCATTTTCCAAATTTTCATTCATCTTCCCAGATCCTCGCCATAGTTTACGTTCATAAAACGATACAAAGCAATCTCATACCTTTCCCCAAACAATGACACATTACTCCTCCAACATGCACGACGCCCCACGAAATCCTCATCGCCGAGCCGCATCAATCACTAGCAGCGAAGCTCCTAGCTCACTGCATAGCTTCCTCTGCGAATCGAGGAGGAAGGAATATCGGCGAGAGTGCAGGACCGTGGCAAGGCTTCAGCCCACGCTGAGATCCAAGGTCGCCGATCAGAAAACGAACGAGAAAAGTCTCGCGGCGGAAAGAAATCCGCCGCGTTCCTGGGTGCTCGTAAAGTTTTAACACCACCAGAGGGAACGGGGGGGGGGGGGGCATGCGAGCCTTTCCAGTAAAATAATACGATCGTGCGTTTCTGAAAAGTGGCTTTCCCGTCGCCCAATCTTCCGCCCGTGAATTCGTTCGGCTTTAACGAACAACGAAAGAACTTTGAATCGTAAAACTTCTTCGTTGAGGGGAGGGGAGGGGAGGGGGGGGGCGAGAAATGGGGGGCCATGAGAAAGCAGAAGGAACGATCGGGGCGCGGTGAAGTCGAGGCGTTTCGGACCGCTTTAAAAGGGAGTAAATCACGGGGATAAGTCGATTGTGTCGAAGAGCAGATCGCAATAACGCGAAAGTTGTGTGACACGGAGGAAGCAAGCGAGAGGCGCGCACCTGCGCCGAATGGCCACGGTATATAACTTGTTACCACGCTCGCAAGAATGCTGTTGCACCAACGAATCCCTCGGATCAATTTATTTCGCGAAGGACTACGTACGGGCTTCCTATCGCCACCTTCGATATCAATTCCCCCCAATAACGTCTGCGAACGTCTTCCCTCCCTCCTTCCGTTGGAAATTGACGCGCGAGGGGCGCGCGCCCACGTCCGACCTTTATTCCTGAATAACTTCCGCCGTGCCGATAATATGGGCGACGAGCGAGAACGAAAGACGGGAACGATGTGCGAGAATCGTTCTTAACACTTTCGCTGCTATCATGGATCTGGGAACCTACGCGCTGTAGACTGTGTTACATTTTCGGGTTTTTTTTTCTTGGATGCAGTGTACAATTTTGTGTACTGATATGAAGAAGATAGGTTGCTGTTACAAATTATCTCGAGGTTGTCTAATTTCGACGCTTCGATGAATGGACCTCTTTTTTTCAGTGATGTAAGTACAATGCAAGATTGGTGGTGTCAGGTAAGTATAGACCGAAAATGTGTAATATGAGTTATACCTAGTCAGGAGACCGAAAAGAGGCGAATGTTTGTGAATTTTTTTTTAAAAAGCGGAAGCATATATTTGTACAGAACTTTTTACACTTAAAAAAGCAACATTTAAAGAACATTTGGTAATTTTTTTGTAGTAAAATGTTGATGTTTTTATTAAAAATACGATATCCAAGATGCCTTTTTAAAAACGGTGAGCAAGATATCGCAAAAGCTACTGCTCCAATCTTTCTGAAATTTTGTGAGCTTATTTTTTATATAAAGATCTACTGAATGACTGGGGGATTTTTTTCCCTTGTATAGTTTCGTTTAGTGATAAACATGAAGCCATTTTTCGTTGATATAATCGAAACTATATATTGAAAAAAATCCTTCCGTTATTCAATAGATTTTTATAAAAAAAATAAACCCGCAGAATAAGATTGGTGCAGTAGTTTTCCAGATATCTTGCTCACCGTTTTTAAAAAGCTTCTTGGATGTCGTTATATTTTTATTATAAACTTAAATATTTTCCTACAAAATAATTACCAAATGTTCTTTAAATGTTTCTCTTTTAAGTGCAAAAAATTCCCTAAAAATATATGCTTTCGCTATTTAAAAAAAAAATTCTTTTCGGCCTCCTGACTAGGTATAACCCTTTAAAGCAACGATTACAAGAAGAATGGAGCCATATCGCACTGGATCACTTAGAAAAATATATTTCCAGGACGCATAAACGCTTACTGGAGGTTATTAAACAAAAAGGTTAATCAATATGGGGTGATTAGGTGGTGTGAAACAATTGTCTTGTAATTTCTGTTTTATGGCTTTTGCCATAAACAATTTGGTCCGTTCCTTCTCTACCTGGGACTTTGGGTATCCGACACAAATAAAAAAGTAAAATTATTATAACATTGTTGGTATAGGTACAGGATGAATATTTTACGAAAAATTATTTTGATATGTTCAGTGTCCGAATATTTTTGCGATGCAAGAATTAAGCATTACTGAATTTATAAAGGACCATGTGCATTTAAGTAAATAAAATGTGTGTTTCTGTTAACTAAAGTAAGTGTTTTAACATGTCAAAAAGCAAGCAATTGCTCAACACTATTATAAACAAATAAGCAGAGCAATAATCTCTGAAGTACCATGGTGTCCAAATATTAATTCGGGTCACTGTAGACGCATGTACATATGTGAGGTTGTACTGTCTTGGGAACGCGTTAAGCTGAAGTTCGTGGAGGAATTTTTTTTATGAAGGGCAGAATATGTAGATTTATTTTATCTTCTAGGAATCTAGGAGATTAATATTTAAAATTGGTGTAGGATGTGACGAACAGGATTGCGATGGTAATTCAATTTTGAGATCTTAGCCACTGGCATTCTAAAAAATTTAGCGAATGCTACTTGTAAGGGAAAAGTGGTAACTTAAGAATTTAGGTCATAATTAACTTCTACTAATTTAAAAAAAAAAAAAGATTTAGGTGTGATACTGTTTTTTCGTTTAGATAGAAAATCAATTTCAAAGACAAAATGTCCTGTTGAACAAGGTTCAACATATTTACGTAAATATTTATGCTGAAATCACTTGGACATGTATTTTTCAGTTATAAATACATTTTATAAAAATCTCTCTGTTTTCGAGAAATTCTCCTTGTTCTTCCATCACTTTCGCAATACAAACAAAAATAAGTATCAGATCCAAGAATATCTACTTATGAAGCTTATTCAAAAAAATGATATGTATCTTTATTTCACTATCCTATCACTCTCTGTTAAAAATACTCAGGAGGGGACAGCATAAAACCAGATCCCTGAGTGTCTTCATATTTTATCGAAATCTCGACAAAACCTCGACAAACCACAAACAGAACATCACACGAAATTAATAGTATCACTGCCCTGGCATGTCCTTATTAAAATAATTACCAATGCCTTCCATTAGCTATGACACACTCCACTTATAAATTACTGTATCTACAACACATTTCTAATTAATCTTCAAGTGAATGTATGAAAATACACTACTTTCAACGATATACACCTGACAAATGTCAAACCTAGAAATGTCGATGTAGGTACATACTGACAGGATAGTCTGAGGTAAAGTGTTATCGAATTTAGTTGCGACCGAGGTATCGGGGAAAAAGAGGTTGAACACAAGTTTCGTGAAACAAATATCGGAATGCAAATCCAGCAGGTGAGGCGAGGGCTAGTCAGAGAGACTGACAAAGCGATGCAATCACGATCCATGGCGGGTAATTAGTTAGCAGAGCGTACCGACGCTTGATCGCTTTCGATTTTTCTCGGGTGTACCGCGCGTTAATTACCGTCCGCGATCGATAGTCGCGCGCGAGCCTCGAGGTCCCGCCAAAGCCATGGATTTATTTTTAAAGAAACCCACCGATTTATTATAACGACTAATTTTTACTAAGGAACGAATTTGTGGAGTAAAGGTCGGAGGACATTTCAATACCTATTACGTCCATGGGTCAAGTGTATCAATTTTCGCGATGAATTTATCATACACCCAGCGATTTTTACGGCTATTTACCATTTTGTAGGAAGATCGTCTGTCATACACATGTATACGAAGATGAGTGTGTTTTTATTGGCAATATTCAGAGAAGGAAGAACAATAATCTGCGAATATCAGGTTAAAGATTTAATTTGCAAATTTATTGAATGAATTTACAAATTTTTTCAGATTCTGCTACTTTCACGAAGCTACTTCACATTAAGTGATCTTCATCTTTACTGACATGGTAAGATAGTCAACCCGGAAATTCGGAAAATTATGCAACTTTGTGTGCAAACAGAACAGTTCATCCGTAACACAAAACTATTTTTTTTGTGCCATAGTGTCGTTTTAAGGGGTAAAATCAGCACTTGAAAAGAATGCAAAGTTTTTTTTATTGTGAAATACCTCGAGGGCCGTGAAAGATATCAAAAAGTTTAAACAAAAGTTGCATCTTATTTTATATCTAGAAAACTGCGTAAAAGTAACTATCGAATCAAGGTTTGGTGGTTGGGGTAACTTGAAAAGTATGGATTTTTCCTTGAATTATTTTTACGCTGTTTTGTAGATATAAAAATGGTGCAACTGTTGTTTAATTTCTTTTCGAAATCTCCCACCGTTATCGAAACATTCCACGATAAAAAAAAACTCTGCATTTTTCAAGAGGTGATTTCACCCTCTATCACCGCACTACGGCACCAACAAAAAATAGTTTTGTGTTATGAATGAACTACTCTACTTGTATAAAAAGTTGCATACTTTTCTGAATTTCCAGGTTGCCTAACTTCCCTTGGGAGAAGGTTTCGAAATATCCTCCACGAAGAATTAAACACGGATTTAGAACTGTAGAAATATCAACCTTGAACAGTGACAGCACAAAACATTATACGATCTAAATTGATCCTAAAGTGGTCTAAAATTACAAAATACTCATCTCGATACTGTCGTGTATTCTAAAATAAACGGCAAGAATATTGACCGTTGTAATTATCGGTCTTCATACAGAATGAATAATTAAATATCGCGATGCCAGCAGTGGAATACCTATATGTAATTCCATATCGCAAATGAAACTTCGTACGGGCATGGAAATGTAGAAGAACGGAGCTGGAATAAAGCGACGTTGGATCAACTTTATTTTTAGGGAGCAAAATGGGAGATCGTTCGAATGCTTTACTACTGTCATTTCCCATGGATATGCGTGCACAGCGCTTTCCAATTCTTCAGAAGTTCTATTGAATTTGTCAAGTATACAGGTACGCACACGCACACCGCTGCGTAAGCACGAACCTGGAGCCAGTAATATTCAACATTTTTCAGGGCAGATGAATATACTGTACGCGCAGTATGCCGAATTTGACGCGATCCAGACTTTCTTTATCGAGGTCTATCACTCACGCGCAGATAAAATGATTATTTAATATCTACTGGTCTACACATATTGAATATTGTATATTCTACCATCAGTTAGTTTTTCTTTGCTCATTTATAATTTTCATCGTGCTGTGTCAATAAATTAAAATAACGAATAGTAATTATTATTAGATGGACCTGAAGAGGGGTGCTATTATTAGTACCAATGAAATACTAATTTATATTCGATTATGTAATATTTAATAACGCACCTTTTGGATGTTGAAGGAATATTGAAGAATATTTTTAAATTTCCTGTTTGATAAAGATTGAATAATATACAATTAAAGATCACAATTAAATTCAAGGAATTGGGTGCAATGTTATCAAGAATTTATCAAATTACAACGAGATGCAGGGTTATGTAAAATCAATAATTAATCATCATTTAAAATCACTATATTACACGATACAAGACTGATAACACCTACGTGAATATATTTAAAACTCTGATCCATGTCACAAAAGAGTCTCACGTGAAAAGGCCCCAGTAACCTCAGAAATGTCACAGACAAAATTCGAAGAGTCTCTATTATCCAAAATCTCAATATCACAAAATCCAAGATCACATTCGAAAGTGATCACATTTGATACAAAGTGCCATTCGATTTCTGTCAACAAGAGCTTCCAAACATGCTCTCCAATTTTATAATGATTTATATCACTCTGAACACTGCCCTTCCTTTCGAATCGTCCTCACTTCAAATTATAAAATACAGCCTGTAGTTTTGCAAACGATACCGTTTCAAGCTTCCACGGGGCCTGCTGCTCCCCAGAAGGGAGGCCCGTTCTTAGGAACGTCCCAGACTAACTACACACACCAAAACTCCAGGACTCGGAGGTCTGCAAGACCTCCGCCACTCAATATGATACCTGACGATACCTTATCACCTAAAAGGATCACATACATCAACGCTTGGAGGCCTACGTACCTCCCTTCCTTCGTTCCCCACCAAGGCAACACCATTAATTTCTGTACGAAAACCCTCACAACCAACCCTAAGCAAGTCAGTAAAACCTAGGTAGTGCTAATTCTGATTGCAAAAGGCGTCTCTTCCAATAAACTCTAGTTCCGAATGCGACTGGAGAGTCTGTGAATTGAGGAAACCCCGCCGGAGTTACCTCCCCTTCATCAAAATCGTAACACCATCGCGAAAATCTCTTGATACGGGAACAGTCATCGCGGTGCTCGGTGTACAGCCTCGGCACACAGGCGGCGCAGCGAAAATGGGACCGTAATGGAAAGGGAATACATTTTTTAGCGCTGGCGGCCGACTACGGTTGCCGGATTAACGGGGAAAGTGGATAAGCCGGGCGTCAAGGGCCGGCAGAGGTGAGGCTAGCTGAAAAGCTAGGGTAGAGAGGGTGGACTACGTACTGCCAATAAAACCCGGGGTGTCAGTATATCACGTGGCTCTGGCTGGTCGTGTCCAACGATACAGTCCAATATATTACCCAGATAGCCATGCTAATTCAGCTCTAGCTCCCGCCGATTCCCCGCTTGGTTGCCTTTGCCTCGCATGCTCGTCCGTTTACAACCCTCTCTCTCCGTTCCACGGAGCCGGCCGCGCTTTCTGTCCCCGTTCCGCGCCACCTAACGCCCCGTGGCTGTGTGCTTCTTGCTCGTGCCCGAAATGCACGTAGCCCGGCGTGCATGTGCGCGGGTTTCGGTGGGTGTACCTGTACTGTTACATACGGAGATGCGTTTCGTCATTCCTGTGAATCCAACGATCCTCCGCAGAGCCTCTACCCCAACCCCGTCCTCCTCCTACGTGGCAGGGATTTCAGATGACATTGCATCCTCGTTACGAGGCATTACACGATCCATTCTGATAAGGGAAGATTACCGTGGCCGGATCTTTGCTCGACCGAAAGCCCGATTTACGCCCGACGAATCCGCTCCGAACGTTTATTGTTTGTTTATCGCGAATCGCGACACTGACGGCTAAACGAGGGGAGTTATTTCGGGGATGCCTGACGAACGTGGCGGAAGGTATCGGCGCCCAGAGTTGTGTTGTCGGTGGCGTTTTGTAGGAGCGAGGGTAGAATGAATTTTGCGGGGCGCGGGATTAAGAGTTTATCGTCCGGTGTTTTACGTATTCGATGCTGACTGTGGCTAGCTTTTACAGACTTCTGGGGAAATTGTGGTGGATTCGCTGGTGCGTATTTTGGCAGCGTTACGAGCGCGAGATGTCATTCCGGCAGGCGGTGTCACAACGGAATTTAATACTTGGAATAAATCAGAGTTTAGAGTAAATCTTTGTACCTCAGACACTTGATTAATTGTCTTATTAAATGTCGACAACCAATATTTTCCAGTCAACATTCTTTCATGCAGAGGATGGTGTAGGGTAACGCATACAGATGTTGGCCCCTATAAAATGATTGACCCTCTTCCCCAAGAAGTAGGAAATATAATATAATGTTTTTTTATATAATAAAATATAATTGTGTTCGGAACAAAAATATCTGGGCCACCGAAATATACATATATTTGATTATATAAAAAAAAACATTATATTATATTTCCTACTTTTTGGGGAAGAGGGTCAAACATTGTATAGGGGTCAACATCTGTATGCATTACCCTAATGTCTTTCGAAATAAATGAAATAATTCAATAGTTTGCAGTCGAATCCTACGCACAACATCCCTGTAACTAGCTCTGCCAAAGGTCTCGCTAATAATGCAGATTTATTTTATGATTTTTCAGATGAGTTTTCGAATCTTGTACTTTGGTCACATTTAGGGTAATTAATCTTCTCTCAATTCTTTATTTTGTTTTTGTGGATTTGACATGCGTCACGATGTCATCGTTAACATTGTAGGCTATTTTTGTATACCTATGTTTCTGCAAATGTGGGACGTTCCCGTTTGCAATAATTATATTAATGCTGCAAGAAGTATATACCAAAAATTCTGTAGCTAATAGCAATCGTTCAAAGGGATAAATTTATGAAGTTGTAACGAAAGAAATGTATCTACAAATAAGTTTGATTTAATTTTTCTTTTTTTCAATTACTGTATTACTGTACTTACGCTTTGATGTTTGCAAAGGTGTGTTATGTGCTGACTGTACATTTCCACACAAGCAAATTTTGTAGATACTCAATAAAAAATCCTTCGTCGATACTTGACACGTAGTTTCTACTTTTCAAACAAGGAATTATGAACCATAAATAGTAAATATTAATGGTACAATTAATTAATCATAACTATCACATTTTGATATCCTTATTAATGAGAAAACAGTTAAATTACAGTCACTATCTAATCACAGAATCGCATTTAATCTAACGAGATTAATTCCCCAGTTTAAGTTGACGAGTGTTAATACTCAATTCAGACAGTACTAAATAATTTCGAAGTCCCAAGTGTATTTCTCGAAGCACTCACGAATCATGGCAAGATTTATTACATAACGTATGACATACCTACTTGCAACGATGCATTGGGGGCAAATAAGAAATCTACTTACGTATGATCGGCTCTCGTGATTCCAGATTTCGCGCGATGAAACGGATATAGAAAGGACGCAAGGAATATTACATCCAGCGTTATATGAAATTCAATATTGCATTATTCGAAAGAAATCGCAAGTACGTCCTTTGAATAAAGTCAGCATTTTGTATCCGGCATGTTCCTTTACCATCCACACACGAGAGATTTTTTTTTTAAGGTAATAGCTGAATTTCAATAGCATGCAAAACCAGCAAAAGTTGTCCTTAAATTCTATTAATGTATTTATCCAAGTAGCAGAGAAATTATATGCATTCTTCTATTTTTACTGAAATACTTGTGTGTTTATTTGAGCCTCTCAATTAACAAGTGGCGCAAAATTACAAAAAATGAGTTTATTATAGAAATATTAAGTATTCAGAATACTTGTTTTATTTGCCAATCTAACTTGCGTATATTTTCTTTTATGTTAATAAAAAATAGGAGCCAATTTTACAGCTTAAGCGAAGTGACTGTTAAAAGCGGCTAAAAAGAAGGACATGCTAGATTTGCTGGAGTTTATTCCTCCAACTCATCATACATTTTTCCACTCATTGAAAACCAGTGCGACTGTAGAAAGTGATGACGAATTCAGCAAGGAATGAGTTCCTTAATATACCTATTATAATAAATGAGATACTCAATGTAAAAATAGGTATACTGTGTTAAGTAGAAAGTGTTGACTTTTTTTCTCGCAGTGCCTTGAAAATAACATTCGTATAAGTTATGATTATTAATACATCAATTGCCGTATGGCGTAAGTCAACTTTTTACGAGGAAGTGATATTACAATTCAGTGCAATAATCGCACTTGATTATACGTTATGTTACCGTAAGTTTACTATTGAGATAAATGCAGTTTTTCTTTCAAATTATGTTACCATAATTAGGGGAAATTTGAACAAAACCGGGTACCTGGATAAAATCGGGACGTGCTGTTATTTTTAAAACGGCCTCAAATTTTTCCGCGTCGTTGCAGCGACATATTGTCATGATGTGCATTGTTTCATCAACAAATGACGATCGTCTTACAATCATGCATAGTAAAGTTATATCGTCTTGTGTGTATAGTTAAGAAACTTCAACACTTTTGTCAGTGTTCAGGTAAGTATTTTTTTGTGTAAATTATGTTAATTTATGCACATTAAAGTGTAAATAACTAAGACAGTTTGTTTGTACTTCGCTCTGGTATTGTTGATAATTAGTAATATTTACAAAGTTGAGGCAAAACCGTACGGGGTAAAATCGGGTACCTGGTTTTGGACAAAATGTGTATAACAAACAAACAAAAAAGAGGCTATTATCAACATTAAACTAAATCTTAATAAAAGACTACAACTAAAGAGAAAGAAAACCACAAAATTAAACAAAACACGGAAGGATAATGATAACAGTGGTGATGAAGACATTTGCATTTATGTCCAAGAATCCTATGGTTCATGCAAATTGAATGAAGGTTGGGTGCAGTGTACAGCTTGTTGTAAGTGGGCTCACGAAGGCTGCACTGGTTGGGGAACTGAAGATTTTGACGAATTCCGTTGTTATAGGTGGTAGGGCCAGTTTTTAGTATGGTACCCGGTTTTACCCAGGCCATGGGGTAAAACCGTAAAAACGGATCATATTGTAAATCGTAATTTTTTTGTATTTGTTATTGCATTAAAAAATGGATATATACTATTATTTAATAAAGAGTTTATTCTAATGAATCCTAATTTCAATTTCTTTTTTACATTAATAATGTCAAAGTTATGAGCTTTTATTCTTAACGTCCCGGTTTTGCCCCTACTTCCCCTACTATTCTTTCAGTTTATTTTCATTCAATAAAGCTACATTCTGTTCTTAATATTTTACAAAGCATTACACGAAAATCCAATTTTCACAATACTAAGAAAATAAACTAAATTCATTTGTCAATCAAGGGGCTCATTTGTAAATTTTTCATTAAACTAATTGATTATAATATGGAAATATTAACTTTTATCGAGAACACCTGTATCCTTACTTACACGCCAAAACAAGCAGAAACTAGTCATAAAAAAAAAAGCATTAAAAATAAAGTATATATAGGTACGTACAGGACAAAATAATGACAAAAATAATTTTGCTCAGCTAGAATCGCATTTTAAACCACTGTGCCACATGCGCAGAATCTTCTCATTTACAAATAAATTACAGAATGATCTTTTCCTTGCATCGACATATCACAGATTCTAGCTTCATCCCACGAAGAAGCTACATTTCGATTCATCCCTACAATAAGTTATCCCTACCGAGGGGACGATAAAAATCCCTAAATTACACCGAAATTGGGAAGACGAGTAGGGCGCGTGCGCAGCGTGTGTACATTATTAAATCATTCCCTGTTCCGATGCAATTAGGAGGGAACGCGGTTGTTCCCGTGTGAAATGCAAAAATTCGCCGAGAGTCGCCTCAAGAGGAATAAATTGCGACTAGACGGCCGTACGAAATAATCAGGCGCGAGGCGAGACGGGGAGACAAGCAAAGCGACGAATGATTTGCAAATTGCTGCCACTTTTTTTTCCTCTCCTCCTTGTTGCACGCGCGACCCGGCAGTTCCCTCCTCCTCCGTTTAAGATAATTAGCACTCGTAAAGCAATGAAACAGCCTCGCGTTACACCTGTCGCAGCTCCATAAACTGGTTCCGGCAGAGGGAGATACAGCCGCGTTTTGCAACAGTCTCAATTAGCTCGACTTCACAGTTCGTTAGACCTTTTAAAACCGGTTCGCCATGGGCTAAATGTTTCCAGTGAAGTCAGCGGACGCGCGCATAACCAAGGACCGCCCGATGAAAGGGTGAAACGGAAGACGAAAGGGCCACTCTTTCGAAGTCCATTATCGATTGAACGAAATTGCGTAACGCGAGGCTTCATTACGGAGTGGGAGGGTATCGCGGGGCCCGGGCACAGAGATCATTCGAGGACGCTCGAAGCGCATCGCGGCGACGTGCCCTTGCCTTGCTGCAGCTCCAACGTAAATGAATCTTCTGGATTTCATAATTGTAGGATAACATTCGCTGAATGTCGCGGGGAATGGGGACAATTACGGTATGATTAAAAATGTTTGTAGAACAATCGTGGCGTTTAATGAACGTTTGGAGAGCATTCCGTGCAATTGGTGCCGCGACGTGCGTGCATAAGTCGCATTCTTGCACGTGCGTATTGCGGCGTCCTCGTTATATGAATATTGAAGGAATTCTTTCTGTCTCCTTCCGTTATGTAGGACACTCGTGAAACATTTGCACGATTTTACACTACACTCTTTCAAGCACTCAGCGAGGAAGGCGGTTAACAATTCCCGTTAACTTCTATTTACTTTCATTGTATTTTGTTCCTTTTTGCTTATTTTTTATTTATGTAGGTACTATTTCTTTTTTTCTTTTTTTTGTTCATTTTTGTGATTCCACTTTTATGGATTAGTCGTCTACTGGGTTTCTCTATTCTCTATGTATGTTGCGTCTCAACATTGTTGCATATTTCCTAGAAGCGGTGTCCGCAAGGAATTCACTCTTTTTGTGGCACCGGTGCGCGCTGACATTCGAAGAAATATTTGACATTATTAAAACCCCCTTTAATGTCCAAGACATTATTAGGGATGTCAAAATTTTCCAATATATCGATATATCGATTATACGATATATCGGGGCAAACATATCGATACACGATATCGGAGATGAGGTATCGATATATCGCGTATGCCGATATTTTACATTTTACTAAAAAAGATAAATAATATTCATTCTTTAACATTGTTTATTAACATTTATAATGAGAAATGAGATTGTTTACTGACTGGATTTATTGATTTTCATACATTTCCGCTTTATTTTCCATTTGCTTTAAATGAATTAAATGAAATTTCCACGAAAAGTAAGCTAATTTTATAAAAACAAAATAATTCCTTCAACACAACGAACTCTGAAACAGCGCGTCAAATTTGAGACTATGCTTTCGACGATGGCTGATTGTCAGAATAAGAAACTACGTTTATAAGTTTGGTATTCAAAAGAAAATTTTCATCGATATTTTTAAAATATACCGATATATCTATTCGATATTTTTGAAACCATCGATACAGAAATATCGATATATTTCTTCATTTTATCGATAAATTTAATATATGTGGGAGACAGACATTAAGCCCCGTTACGCACTTGCGACAAGTTGCCGGCGACCAGATCCCCGACGACCACGAGGTACACGGGGATATATGAATTCGTACGCACTTGGTCGCGGCCAACAACAAAGGCCTAAAAAATATAAGCCTATATATAAATAAATCAATAAATAAACTATAAATGAACTTTACTAAAGTATACCACAAACGGAAAGTTTCCATATTAAACGTACTCTTCGCCGCGTACACAGCAATCATGAATTGGACATTGTAGCGACCGACACACACGCGAAAGATTGTTTTTCCTTTCTCTTGGGGTTGTAAGGCCCAAGAGACTCCGTGGCACGCGGTGTTGATTGCTTATCACTCGCCAAATTAATCTTGAGTGACTATTAAATTACTCAAGTCCGAACGATGACTTGAGTAAGAACTGTTCGATTGATAGTCTTAGTCACGAATGTTTGACTAGATCCACGTTACGTTCCGATCGTTTTAAGTGTCGATCGAGGTCAATAGAGAGAGAATCCACGTTACGTTCCGATCGTTGACGTGTCGATCGAGGTCAAAAACGAGAGAATCCACGTTACGGATCCACGTTACGTTCCGATCGTTTTAAGTGTTCGCTCGAGAGATCGTTGACTTCTCTCTCCTCTCGCTTTTCGGCGTCGAAGCTAGACAAGACATCAGACCTTCGGGAGGTGACAAATCGCTGATTGGCTAGTTTTTCCTCGAAGAGGAGGAAACTTCCTTCCGAGATTTCGGTGGTGGAGGAGGAAGGCCTCTCCTTCTTGGTGACGTAGCAGAGGAAAAACCAGACATCTGGCTAACAAACCTAGCTAGGTTGTTCGGTCGGAGCGTTTAGTCAGGGTCACGGTTTATGACCGTATTGTTCCGTGAGTCAGCGGTGGAGGACGGTATGTACCGGTCCGAGGTAACCGTGTACCCTCGCTGACAGAGCAATTTAACGGATTATCTCAGGACAGAAGTAGTCGAAAATACCAACAAAAAAAAACGGCACGATGTCGATTGCCTCTTAGTCATATGGTAGGCAAATGGTTCCCAACGAACGTTTCGAGACCGAGCAATTGCCCAACGTAAAGGACTTGAATTTTCGCCTCGCCCTGAACCCGCTTTTGTCTCGTAAGACGGAACAGACATCAAACAGTAATGCAGATCAAAACAGTATTCAGAACTCCGTCGCAGCTGCCACTAGAAACAGCCACCACCTTTTAACGCACAGCGTGTTAACGGTTTAAGCACATCAGCGGTAGGAAAAAGGTCAAGACTAACGAGCCCCGCGCGGAGAAACGAATCGCCCGTCGGAAATTGAATCTGCAGTCGGCTAGGTGGTGCAAGGCTCCAGGCGAGCGCTCCACCCGACCCATCAACGTCGTTACATACCTTTCCATCGTATGAAGTTCTTGATTAAACAGATTACGTCTCGCGTTTCCTTTGATTTCAACGATCAAGTCACCCTCGCCGCGATTTCAGCTCAAAGCAGCAGGGCGAGGACGGGGGGGGGGGTGGTGGTGGGGTGGTTGGGGCGGACAGGGGGCCGCCTCTTTAGCTTGCACAAGTATTTTCATGGAAAAGTTAAATCCCGCGTGCTGCGTGCTCGAGGACTACGTCGGGCGTACATTATTTCATTAACCGTACTTTTCCTCGTCGGCCCCCGCCGTCGACGTCCCCCAGACCTCATCGTTGCCACCATCGTTGTCGTAACCGCGCGGCCCCCCTCCCCGCCCCCCCCCCTCTGCCCGGGATAGGGGCGGCGAAGGGCGGAGGAAAACGGCGGGCGACAGGGACGAGGGGCAAAGCTTTGGCCGCGCGCTATTCTAACCGGCTTTTATATTAATTAATTTGCTCAAGAGTTTTAACGACTTATTGCACTTCAATTAACTCGTTTTAAATTGCATAATCCGGCGGCGACGTAGCCGCGGGCAGGGAAATTCCGTTCGGTAATAAACCGACGGTTTTTCATACCGGTCGGCCGTTGTTTCGCGAGAACGGGGACCGCGGAGAATTGCCGCCTCCTCGGCGCATAAACATCCACGATTGGCCTCGCTTTTGGGGTGGAAAAGCTGCGGCGATTGTCTTGAGAACCGTGGTACACGCTTTCGGCAACGCGAGGTGGTTAAGATCGGATCTGTGGAGGAAGGTGGCAAGCTGAATGTGTATGCAGTGGATATTTCAGGAGAAATCAATCAGTTTGAGCACTTGGGTTTAGGGATTTTGATGATGTTGAAATATTAGGTTGTTAATCCGGTATTAAGGGGGTTAACCGTTTGAAAGTGTCAAAGATCAGATTTTTTCTTTTTACATATTTTCGTAAATTGATGTTTTAGGAATATTATAAATCAAGTCCGGTGTAAAAATTCGGAAGACCGACAAAGTTATAGGCATTTGAGTGGAACCACCCAGGTAGCAGGGGGCGGTGAGGCGCGGCGGCTCGACGAATCGCAGCGGAACTATATTTTTCATTACGGTGGGTCTAAAAACTCGCGCTACGTTCAACCAATTCACTTCCAATTTTGCATGCAGGATCGTAATAAGATTCCACATCGTCCAACGAGGGTTTTTTTTATTCCGATTCCCCGTTTATTATTTATAAAGAAAAAAGGTGGCCTTTTCTCTTAGAAAAATGTAACTTTACCTTTGATCTCTCACCATTTCTTGATTTTTCAAAATTTTCAAAATCGGGCCCGTTGGACGATAGCTCTTGACATACTTTATAAGAAGATTTTATTGTTTTGGATTTCAGACGCGACATACAGTTGTTTTCAGACCCACCGTTTAGTCGTCTAAAATCGAGAGACTTTCGGATATGTATCCATAACTTCCGAAAAACAATAGTTTTTTAACTGAAACTTTTTTTTTAAGTAGTTCATAATACTATGTAAAGATAGTAAAAAAACCAGAAATCTGCATCAAACCGTTGATTTGCAAAAAAATCCACAAAATGTACACATTTCCCGAAGGTTCAAACGGGTAAACCCCCTTAAATGGGGTTTAAGTCATCGTTTTGCTGGATTAGGATTTGTTTAAAAAATACTGGACATCAAAGTTTGCGACTTTTGCATATAGGTGATTCCGCGGGAAATCGATTACGTTTTACAAATGGTAAGAGGCAATTTGATGAAATAGAAATATGGTGCAGTCAACGTAACATTTTTGGAGAGGTTTAAATCAGCAGTTTGCTAGATTCGAGTTAGTTTAAAAAATATAAACCGGCAATGTTTGCAATTTTCATCTGTTCTCCGAAAATTCATTGAAACTGCCCCGAAACGTTATCAAACAGCAATCACCAACGGAAGAACTTGAAACTGGTTATAAAGTTGAAGCCTGTTAACTTTTTAAATGCAGATACATTCTAACAGTATACAATTTTACATGCATACTTCAGCTTAATCTCCTCGGGGATATCACTGTTACGTAAGAGACTGTAATTGGTCGAAATGTTTAGGCAATTAACGATCGAGTACCTTCTCCAGTAACTGCAATTTACTGTTCAGGTGGACGTCACTGTTCGAGTAAACAGTCCTCGAGCTGCAAGCATGGATTTCAAGACTAGTTATAATATTTTCATTGAATGGTTTGTATGAGAGGTAGCGATGCTTACGCGAAGAACTTTGCTCGAATGCGGACGTAAAGTTTGGCCCTGTTCAATCGGTAAAAGCGGTTTCGTATCAAGGTACTTAACAAAGTTGCTATCTCGATTCGATCGGGTAATTTGACGTTGCAATGAATTGCAGTAGCAGGAGCAGGTACTTACCATTAATGAAAGAATTGACGTTACATAATATAAATCATGTTTGTTTTATTTACGAAAGTTGTGCTCGACAGGAGTACATGACTCCGTAATGGTCAGTGATTTTAAAATGAAGGTAGACGGCGAAATTTTGTTTTACATTCATTACATAATTATTGAGTAAGAGCAGCTAATATGGTGAAGTAGCAGATATCATTTAATTTCAGATTCATCCACGGATCTGACAAGTTATAAAGGTATTGTAGTTCTAGTCGGAGCAAGTGGAAAACGCGTCTGACTATATACAGACCACTTTCCCTTGGCCTCCTATATTTCGTTCTTCGTCGCACTTCGGGCGCATAGGTCAATCACATATTTCAGTATCTCATAGTATTGTTTAAGATGTGCACTGTTTTGAAAAAAAAATCCTAGATTAACAAATATTTCGTGGTAATGAACAAATTTATCTAGTTGCCCTATTTTGCACAGTGTTAGAAGAGTTTAAAGTTACCTTGTTCATACGAAACGAAACATCCTACAGATGTATGGAGTTTTAAAAAAATCTTATTAAAATTCACTTATATCAATTTTTTCTGACGATTGTGTAATTTGAAAGTACGTTAAATATGCATTTATAAGGGATAACTCAAATTGTGAGCAACTTTCATGTGCAGAATAATCGATTATCAGCAACAAGATTCCATCTATTAAATAACTATTTTCAATATACATTGCAATGGACAATAGCGGATTAGAATAATTGTATTCTCTGTTTATAAATCACGATGCAGTTCATCCTTTACGAAAGTGCAAAAAAATGTCAGCACGATGTGCCAAAAATCCCTGAATTTATGTACACCAATACACGAGCAGAACGGATTTGAAGTTTCAAAAATACACACGTGGCGGTGCTGATGAAGAAAGCAGAAGAAGCATGAGGACGAAAATTTGCAATTCATGAAGGAGAAAGACGCAACCCGTTTGTTATCTTTATGGGGTAGTAGCAATCCTACGGGCAACAACAAAAACACATTCCGTTTCAACTGTTTAATTCAAAATGGCGCGAAAGAACATAAATGTCTGAATTAATCATGACGCAAAATACTCGCTAACTATTACCCAGAGGTTTGTTGTAGCGTTAAACTGAATTTGTGGCGACGTTGAAATTATTTTTGAGGAAACCAGTGAAGTGGTTGCGGCCCCTCTGCAGCCATAAACTCTCGAAAAGAATAACACACCACATTTACAACCTTTGCACCGAGAATTCGTTACGAATTTTATTACGAAAGACATAAGTTACAGTATCACTCTTACGTAAACTACTTTCACTGCTTAACACAGTTTCTTCCAGTAACGTTACTATTACTTTTTAATCATATCAACGTAATTATCAAACTGTTTCTATGAATAGTACCTACCTTACTTAATAACCAAGTGAATCCAGAGAAAATGAAAGATACTTTAATTTGTTTATTATTAGAAGTCTGTTTACGTTTTATTGATCCAATGCACATGTAAAACAATGTATGAACTGCCCATGTAAGTGATTGATTTGTTATAAAAAATATGATAAGGTTATTGAAGAGAAGAGTTCATGTATTTGCATACCAGTGTATTTATTAAGGGAACATTCTACTTTGAACCGACGAAAAATAAAGCTATTTTTAACCGACTTCAAAAAGGACGAGGTTATATATTCGACCTGTTTTGTATTTTTTTAATGTTATTTTATGTTTGTCCTTGCATAACTCCTCAGCATATGGACCAATTTTGATGATCTTTTATTTATTCGAAAGAGGGCAGTGGTCCCATCCTACACTGCATCAATATTGGGCCAATATTTTGTCAGTTCTGGTTAATAATAAAGACTATTGTCACCTAATTATTATTATTTTATGTACGTACACGCGTATCTCCTCAGTATGTTGTGTCAATATATATAAAACTAAACAGTTAAAAATAAAAATTTTTAAAAAAGTTAAAACCGGCTTCAAAAAAATAAAATTCCAGTAAAAATTAAAAAATAATTTTTTCCCTTATTTAATCTACGACTCCCATCTTTTTTAAGTCGGTGCCTCATAATTTGCACTGTGTAAATCTGGCGCCGACTTAATAAATATGGGAGTCGTAGATTAAATAAGGGAAAAAATGATTTTTTACAGTTTAGTGCAATTTTATTTTTAATGATATTTTTCTGTATAAATGCAATATATAATGAAATAAATATTTTTGGTATTTATTAAGCTACTCTTATATTATACATAAAAAATTTAAAAACAATTTTTGCAATTTATTTTAATTGTGTTTTCACAGTGTCAATATGTCACCTAAGAAAAGGTATGTTCATGGCGTAGGTGATTTCCTGGCTCAGGCTTATCCGAAACAAAAAATTCCAAATGATTCTTAATCTGTATGAGTGTCGCTACAATTCGTAGCTCAATTAGCAATTTTTGTTGAAAAGTAACAAAATGGCGCCGGTTTGAAAAAAAGTTTGACAAAACACCCAAAAGGATGTATTCTCGGGAGAAAAATCTCGATTATTTCTCGACGAAAATTGTTAATTGAGCTAGGAGCTATAGCGATTCTCATACACATTAAGAATCTTTTGGAATTTTTTGTTTCGGGGACACTGGAACCGAGAAATCACCTACGCCATGAACATACTTCTTTTTTTTTAGGTGCCATATTGACGCTGTAAAGAATACGTTAAAGCAAATTAAAAAGATTATTAAAATTTTTTTTCCATAATATAAGAGTAGCTTAATAAATACAAAAAATATTTATTTCATTATATGTTGTATTTACACAGAAAAATATCTTCAGAAATGGCTTAATTTTTCGGCCAATCAAAGTAGAATGACCATTTAAGGATTCACAAGGTATAAAAAGGATAAAAATTCTAATCCTTCGGGATGTTAAAGTAACACACGGAGCCCTCTCAACAGGACAAAACATTTTCTGACCAGTTACTGTGTGATCTAACGCTGTCACAACGGGGCAACCTGAACGTCGCGAGGGAGTCGAAAAAGAAAGACGCAGGGGGTCACTGAATGCACAAAGAAAATCTACGCTGGATAATCCTGCGAGAATAAACGGAGGGTTTAAGAAAGCAAAAATCTGCAAGATAACATTAAAAGAAGCTAAGAAAAGGGAGGGAAAGAAAGGGAAGGAAAGAAAGATAGCTACGCAAAGGACGAGTTTCAGGCGTTAGAGGGGGGTTCAAGGGGCAGACAGAGACACGATGAGGAATAGTACAATGCTGGGGGGAGGAGTGAAGCTGTCCCGAAATGAGGTCGACATAATTGCACCCCTAGTCATAGTGGAACCAAGCTGGAAAGGCGAGAAGGAGATGAAGGGGCACGGGTGGTAAGGCAGATGGCAACGGAGGGGATAGGCTGAGGGGGGCTGGTCGCCATCTATTGTCTCTCGTAGACTCGACTCGGCCCTGATTAAATACTTGACACATCCCCGCCCGATCCAGGCCGGCATAACTTTGTTCGAATTGTAATTACGGGCAGGATCGGACTCCAGTTACGAACGACTTCCAGGCGCTCCGAAAACCCCCCGGAAACTTCACCCTGGCCCTTTCTGAATGTCGCGGTCTCGTGCCTCACGACTCCTGGTTTTGACTTTTCCATCTGGCAGTGCGGTGACTTCCACTTCCAAACGGCCACCTGGGTACCTATCTTATCTTTTGTAATTATCCGTAAAAGTGCGATTGTTCTTTTTTATGTAGATTCATATGCATCTGTCGTTTGGTCTGCGCCATCTTGCGAGTATAAGTTGGTATTGGAGACAGCGGAACGTGGATTTTAGTGATCCCTTTCTTTTCTTAGCTGCAGTATATGAAGCGGGGCTTTCTGACTTAATGCTGAGGCAGTGACTGCTTTGTTTAAAATTATCGAGGGTTATATTCATTTTTAGTTTTGGCTACATCGTTTAGGAAAGTAGTGGTACTTACAATCTAAATGCTCTGCAAACTTGCACAACCACTTTCTGAACCTGCTATTCATTTTGTTATTTATATTTACATTGCCTTGTCTGAGATGTGGAATACTTAGCAACAGAAAATTGAGAGTTCTGTTATCTGAACTTCAAGGTTCTTCTGCATTACAGTTGCATTAATAAAACAGAAAACTATGTGCTGCTCTTTGAACGCCAATTTATGAATAACTGCACTGTTTTTTTAAATTTCTGTACTTTACTTCAACTTTCCTCAGATCGCACCGTACAAAGAACTTCGGAACACTCCAAAACGCGAAGGGGAAATTCATGGTGGTCAACAATGGCGAAGAAACTCGCTTGCAAATATTTATACACCACCCCTTATTCAGTGCCATTGCAAATAAAATACTATGTTATCACTAACACTTTGTCACAAGCAAAGCATCCAACAGCATTTAACTTCCCAATTTATAATCACAATTCTCCTAACAAACACCCAGAAAAGAAAAGGGAACTTAACGGCACTCATTCGACGCACCTGCTCAACTGACAAGTGAACGCAGAAATGCAGCGCTAATGAGGAAAGCCCAGCTGGATCATAATGCACGACACGCGCGAAAGGAATCAATTGCCCAGTGACACGTTCGGATTATAAGTTACGGAGCACTGAATTTCACTCTTCGTTGATCGCAATCTGAACGGCTGCTTTACAAATTACCGCGATACGTGCCATTTGAATGTGCGCGGGCGGCATTTTGTCGGGCGGGCAGAGGTAAAAATACCCCCACGGTATTTCGTTTGCAGTCCTCTTTTATCTGATAAGGGGAAGACATGCTACGCCGCGGTATTCGCGATCTTGATGTATACGTGTGTCCGTGACGTCTGTTCCTCGAATCACGCGCGATCCCTACAAATTTCTGAGGCACACGCGATCCAACCGACGGCGATTTTTCTCTAAAAGGAGAGCCTTTGAACTTACGAATAACTTTATCGTTCGTTTCAGACGCATCGATTCGCATTTTGCATCGTGCCCAAGACACGTACAGGCACACCGTTGCGTTTTAGAGATAACGTCCCGCGTTCGTTTCTATTCACCGCGAACGCGCGACGTGCTTAAACCTTGCACCTTTCGGAAAACCAAAGAAGTGATTTTGTTATGATGAATTTCTGCGGATGTCAAAAATCCTTGTGCATTGAATTTATGTAATTTATTAGGATGCAAAGCAAGATTTAGGTACTCTAGAAATAATGTGTCTGTCTAATTTCAAGATTTGTCAATTTTTTATGTTATTGATCACAAAACTATGTATCTGTATTATAAAAATGCAAATAAATTTTAATACCGTCCAGTAATAATTACAGGAATAATTACAAGAATTGAATTGGACCTCAAAAAAGAAATGGTCGTACTTGATTAATTGCGAAAATTTTATCTTGTATCATAGTAATGTTCAGAACATGTTACAATGTCAAAAGAATGGAGTAAACTTGGTTAAGGAATTTTAACAAATTTTTAACGGACGTATCATCTTACCGTGCACCAATAAATTTTCGTTCGCTTTGATCGTTATAAAACACTTTCAATAGCAATACATTAAAGTAAGTAGGTATACGAAGAAGTAAAAACTGACATAAGTGAGATTGTCCACTCGAAAAAGGATTCTTCAGCATGGGAATTGCATAAATTGTCAGAAAGAATGCGAAGCATTGCATTAAGCGATGAAATTTAATATAAATTTTCACTGATATATTAAATGCTTAAACGGACGCAATTTTTATCACTACCGCAGTGTCATAATGACCATCAACTGCTCCACAATTCCTGTCAATTTTCATTTCAATCTCCAGACTTTTTAAACAACAGCCTTCCGCAAACATACGTAATTTATCAGTTTTTTTTTTCAAGAAAAAAAAATAAACCAGCAATGCGAACACGAGAGGAGCGCACTGTAAATTTAGAATCCCGAATCGCCACGAAACCAGTATCAAAATGGACGTCCCGAGCTGGAAAACCTAAATCCCTCGTGATTGTCTGTCAATTATTTATGATTGGCGGCAATTTGCCCAATCGAGTATAAGCCCCATCGGGATGAGGGTTTACCGGCTGTCATCCAACGTTTCGGACTGTATTACCAGTTTTTACTCTACCTCGCTACTCTCTGATGACACACGAGCCACCGTGCGCGAAAAGGGCGATGATTCTGCGCCCTTAATGCGGTGTCCCCGCGACATGCAACCGCGACGATTTCCTGGAAGAGCCACGATTGTTACGGGCCTAGCCTCTCGATTCTAATAAGAAGCCTCGCGCCGTGGCAACCTCGAATCGTCGTCGGACGAGAGGACGGTGGAGGGGCCCGTTCATTTTGCGCGGGGATTCGTTATCGGGCAGAATTCCCGCGTAATGGGGCTTGTAATGTCTAACAGGTCGACATGCCATTATCGACCCGCGTAACGCTGCGTCGCAAAAACGAAGCCGGCCTGTCACGGACGTAAAGCGAAACGGAGGAAACTGTCGCCAGAAGAATTCCGTGCAAATATTTTCTGGGCCATTTCGAGGAGACGGCGAATTCTTTCCCGACTTCATTCCGGCCGGCGATAAGCCGCGATACACCGAAACGGTCTTCGCGTGATACCGCCACATCGATCCACCCTCGACGACCCGACGGGCGAACCTCCGACTTGGCTGGTCGTTAATTTTTGATTATAATTTAAATTAACAGGATACAGCGCGGCTGCGTTATACGGGACGCGATAACAACGGGCGGTGATAGTATGTACATGCCATCAGCGTGTTTAGCATCGTGATCGACGGGGATGAAATGGTAGCCGATGGCCTTCGATTCTGCTCCGATCCAGGTAGAATGTCTAATATTGTATAACTACGTTTTTTTTTAATTATACCTTGTGTGGTGTTTATTTTTGGGCCTCGTTGGGGGGAAGAATAGGTAATTAATTCGTGGTGGAAGATGGATAGGAGAGCTATCAGAGTTATTAGAATGTTGTGGAGGTGCTCATAGTGCAAGTGGGGTTAGCAAGGATATTGTGCGCAAGATGTTTGCAGATTCGTGATAGAAAGTAGGTAAGTACGCGTTAGCAAAAGTGATAATTAAGACGAAGGTGGTTGGAGGGGAAAGGAAGTTGTTATTTGGGGGTAGGTGGTAGCTGAATACAGAGGGTGTCTTGTAATAGTAATAATAATAATACCTAAAAATCGTCGTTATTATAACAAAATAAAAGTAACGTAAGCTGGTGAAAAGGCGAGGCGAGGCTTAGCTGTTTTTAAGCCTGACCTGCGAGCACATGGAAAGAAAAGAAAACATGGGGACAGAGGAAAATGTGAGGATGAAATGAGAGGATGTGTATGAACGTAGTAATATGAATATTCGAGAATAGTCGTTATGTGTTTCACATGGGGTAAGGTACATATATACTGTTAGATGGTTGAGTAGGATGAATTTGGTGGCACATTTGAAGGAAGTTAGAGTTGAAAGTGAGCAAATAAATGAGGCATTGAGAGCAACAACGGACTAACATACATTTTTTGCGAAATTGAGTTAGCAATAATGTATTCCAATAGACTCTATTAATTGTATAAAATAGCAAAAATTAATATTTTTTCAGTGTGGGTTAGTCCATTGTTGCTCTTAATGCCTCAAATGTGAATGGTGTAATAACGCAGGTAATGATTCTATGTATGAAAGTAAATGGAAATTTAGAGCAGAATTTTTTTATTTGAGCCACTGTTTGCGACGATATTTTATTCTATACTTTCGATTCGTTTCTGCACGCAGATCACTTCCTTCCCGGATGCATCACTCATTCCAAGACATCCCATATTTATTTTAGTGTAACTTTCTTATTGTTAGTCAGTTGTATACACGTTTGATCACTGGAGAAAACTTGTGAAATGACGACACTTTCTCAAGTCCTCTGTCATTTATTCTACTGATATGCATCTCAGACATTGATTAGTAAAGTAAATCAGTAAAGCACTTTTGTGTTTCCGTAATGACAAATTCTCAGATTTTTAGTCCCTTTCTTTTTAAATTATTGCCAATTTTGCTAAATAATTATATTTGAGATATTAAACTTCTCGTGTGAAATGTTCACACAGTATATAACTGCAACAATTTGTTCTTGCAAATACACACGCGCATTAAACGAGTTAATTCGCACCACTTTTTCACGTTCAACGTTTAAATTCCATACTCGAAGAACATCTCGCTCGGAGTGAAGCAAGAAACGGGGCAATAACGTGAAACTTACGAGGCAGGTGCAAAGGCAAAGGTATTTAGAAAATATTTCACAAGCCATTAAAAGTTTTTCAGTCGAATGATCTTTCGCCGGTTAGTTCGGGAGAACAACGTTTAAGAGATAACTCAATAATTGAACAAAATTACCTTCAATAAAGTACGAGGCTATTTACCCTTTAATTTCCGGTTTCCCCGGTCTAACTTTATGTCAGCAGTTATCGGTATTTACTTTCTCGTTTTGCTGCCTCGTGAACGCAAGTTTTCCAGAAAATAACATTGCGTGCCATGCTGCTAGATATTTCTGCACGACCGAACGGTCTATGATGTGTAAAAAGTTTGCGCAATCTGGAAACTTTGTTACGGGGAAAGACGTGATTGATACGCCTTCAAGTGGTTACATTTTGAATTTTGTATTAAAGTATGAGGACAACGCATATTATTAAACGAAGATAATTTATCAAGTGTATTAATTCATATTGTGGATAATGGTACATTCACACAAAATATAGAATAACTTTATATTTCCCTTAAGAATTTAAGTAATTAAGTAAGAATCACTAATAATGAGGATATAAATAAGGAATCACAAAAGGGTGGAACTGCAACCCTTATTATAAAAATACACAATCCAGTTTGTATTACTTTCAAATTGTATAAATATATCTTACTAATCATTGTAGCTACGAAAGTTCAGAGTGAAAATTCTTTTACATGTTTTGAGTCGTAACTAGTAACAATATCTGAGAATTATATATAATTATTGAGTCAAATACTTATTTTTATCGTACTGTGTTCTATGGTCAGAACTGCTATTTCAGAAATAGATTAACAAATAGTTTAACATCATTAATATCTTTTTATTTATATTTTCTTTGCTTCGCTATTTTCTCCATTCATTTTCACCTTCGTGAATCACCTATGGCGCCCTTTGGGTCCCTTCATTTCGATTAGGTTAACACTATTCTTGGTTGCTAAAGTATATTTATCATTGACGTCCTGATTTCTGTTCCGACCAGCTTTAGTTGTTTTTAACCCTATTATTTAACCCTACTAGTGATAAATGAAAGCAGTTAAGAATTTGGAAACACATAGTGGGCGGAATACTTATCATTCACAGCTCGAGAAACTCTTATTATTTTTCACAGTAAGAAGTGGTTTAAGAAGAAGTTATAGAATTTCAAAGTAGAAACTTGTTGCATGAGCTGATGTCATGCATCTATTAAGAAAGGGTAATTTCTCATTTTGTAAGTGATGCCTTTGAATGATGAAACTACGATTGTAGTTTGTGATGACTCATTGATAAACATTTCTTTGTCTTTAACTCTTTTTTGTTAACTTTCAATGAAATTCTCCCCATTTTTACCGGGAATGCACGATGAGGAAACTCTCAGTTTTCTATCAAGCATTGGTTATTCATTTGAATTGATTACGACAATTAATATTAAACTTCTTAATGAATCCCACTAACTGGGGAGGTATCAATCAATTAGCGAGTTGTCCCGACGGTATTCCCTCGTCTTTTATACATAATATCCTTTCATAAACAGAGCGCCTAATTATCTGCCACTCTTCAATAATAATACCATCATATTCTACATAGAACAAAGGAGAAATACAAGGAAACTTTGTATGAAAATCGAGGTGTTAGTTTTCCTAGTATTTCGTGTGAAGGTATGTCAAACTTCTACGTAACAGAAAATAATGAATACCTTAGAATATCTATGAACAAACTTGCATATCTATTTATCAGATGAATATTACCCTAAATTCAATATCATTTAAAATGAAACAAAATTTCTTCACCACCAAACGAAACACCTAACTGTCCCATTTCTAAGAAAATTTCTAATCTAAACTGAAACTTTCGTTCCTACCTCACCCTGCGCATTGTTTACATCCTACTCTACTGTATAAACGCTACTACTTGCAGACCAACAAAGTAACTCTCCCACCTTACACTGCATAACAGTATTTTACAACTTCATTTGTCATCCAGTAGAAAATATTAATCATTCTAAATTCGTTTCCAATTAAAATCAGTTCGACTTACAGCGCAACGAATGGCGCGATTCCCTCGCGAATAATATTTACCAGTACATAATTCCTCCCTACCCGTCCCTATCTCGACAGAAATCCACGCGAAAATTACGCGCACGGTATTTTACAGTTTTGCCCACGCTTCAATGTTTAACGACGGCGGATCTCAATTGAATCGATCGCGCCGAGCACATTCACGCTGAAATTATGCTCCTTCGATGTAACGGGCATTAACGCCCACGTTTTTGATGATTACATACGAGACGGGGCGGACTTTGGACGGGTTTATCGCAGCGAAGCGCGCGATCGGTATTTCATATTTCACGGCGACAAGATTATCGAAAATCTCGTGATTTCGGTTCACCGGTAAATTCTGCCCCGCTTTCGGCCGGTGTTTACAACATTCATATCGAAGATTGTCTCCGCGGTGCGATATCAGCAACACTTGTTGCTCTTTCTCCCGACTTCTTGCGAGAGATTGATGCTTCCGTTTCACATTCAGCGCTGTGCATTTTTATTCATGAGTCGCGCTAAAATCCTCCTACCCGGTTCTCGTAAAACGATAAAGCAAGAGTTTAGCTGCGAATGCAACGGGACTCACCAGCCACGATGACGAAGATCCCGCGTCAGGAAGATCCAGCGAATCGGCTCCTCTTCCCGATCCTCAGTCCTCGTTCACCCTCCTCCCGTTTATGATTACAGCGTCATGTCACGTCGTGGTCTCCAGAGTCTCCTTAGCACAGATCGCACTGCACCTCACTGTCTCTCCCCTCGGCTCCCTGTCCCTCTATCCTCACTCTCCCGCTTCTCACCCGGTGAAAACAACGCAAGTTCGACGTGACGTAGTGCAGACGAAACAACCGTCCCACCAGAGGAACGATTTCCTTCCTTTCACACCACACGATCACGAGATCGAGGAATCTCCTCGAGACAGTTCACGCCCGATTCGACCGTGATTCCCAGCGCGAGATAACGTGCTCCCAAATGAATTCTTGCTCCCTGAACTTTCGAAGATCTCGACCAAGTCAGTCGAATGTAAGTAACGGAGCGATCGGGATTCTGATGAGCACGATTTCGAGGGAAGCCAGTGAATCAAGGCTCCCAACAGCGACGAGTGGTAAAAGTAATAGTGGAACAGACTTCGTGGATGCTTCCAGCCGATCGTCTCCTCTGTGCTTGGTCGGTTTTCGCGGGCCAGGCCGCCAGAACCAGCCCGCTGGCACGCCACGAGTCCCGTCACGTGGCGTCAGACGCGGCGCTCATTGATCGCGGGCGACCTTGGTGTCTCGGTGCACGCTCCTCCGAGAAGGTCAACGCATGCATGGACCGTCCCCTGGACGCTCCAACGATCGCCGAGGACGTGCTAGATCGCGGCCAGCCGTCGACGATCTACGGGGAATGCGTTCTAGCACGAGGGCACGCTAGCTCCTCGTACTTCTCCGGCGTAATCGTCGACCATGAAGCAACGGCTGCGACGTGTGCAGCTTTTGTCATCACGCGCCTCCTAACAACCGTCTACCACCTGGCCGCGTGGATCACGCCCCGTGAATCCCGCCAGCTCGCTCCAGACGCCTGGCTCCGTCTCGTGTTTATAACTGGGGACGGGGCTAGCGTTCTCCAAGAGGCCACGAGGGACACGTCCGTTCGCGAACTGTTCGCCAAACGCACTGACGATCCCGACGGCTGGTTCGCCGGTGACGTTGTGCCTCCGCGGGTTCGATTCCCGGATGGGCATGCGCCACGTTCCACGCTTTGGAGGGAGGTTGCCGCTGCTGCTGTTCCTGCTACTCGCGGAGGTGCATCCGCCGACGGGAGGGTGGCCGCCAGGGTGTTACGAAGGGCCTCCTTTTTCCCGTCTTTCCCATCTTTCCCATCTTTACCGACTTTTGCCTCCTCCTGTCTTCGTTCCTCGGCCACCCCTTCACCCCTCGCCGCGCTGTTCCTCAGCAGGACAGGGAGGCTCTTCCGCGTTCACCAGCGACAAAGACCCTTCGATCTCGTCGATCCTGTATCGCGGATCTCGCGTGTATCGATGGTTTCAGAGGATCCCCGGTGTCTCTGCTGCACCCACTCCGCGTGGAAAGAGAGGCCCGATGACACAAAGGGATAAGCTCAGCGCCGATTCATCGTTCCCTTCAGGGCGCCACGCGTACCGATTCGTTTAATGATACAAATTGAATTTACTTCCCGCGGAGGACGCGTCTTTGAGCGTTCCCTTCGTATCTACGCGCGGAGGATCCTCTGGAAAAAGGCATCTCATGAATCCGTTCGACAGAAGTCCCTGGTGAAGTTTGACGATTTATATCGCTGCTTACGCGGCACGCGAATTTGTTGGCCGTGTAACGGTCTCTGTAGCGAACTTGTGGGTAATTACCCGTTGAGCACTTGTTGCTCTTGCTCTTGTTACATGTCTGCTCTCGTATTCTCTGCGGATGCGTTGCACGCTCAAGCGGCTGCCGAGTCTTGGAGTAATTGGTTCTGGGTTGGAGGATTGATTTTGCTTCTGCGAATGTGTTATTGAATTATATAACTCCCTGGCAGTCTGTATATTTGGTAATCGATAGGGTTTTCATCTCGCGGGTTGAATGTCTTTTTAAAAATTAGTAATGTATTTATTTTGCAGAATTTTATGGGGAACAGGGTGGGTTTTGTGCGAAATTTTACGGGTAGATTGTAGCGGGCGATTGGAGGAAGTTTCTTGCCTGTCTCTATCATAATCTTAGCATCTCTAAATCTTTGAATCTTTCCTATACGCCTTTCCTATATTCCTGTGTCGAAATTTATGTACTTTACGATTCGATCAGCGATCCTGGTTTTATTGCACGGGCCGATCCGCCCTCTATCTCTCCACTTTTGCCGCGACCCAATAAAAGAAATAACCGCTGGGTAATCAAAATCAAGATATCCCAGCAAAATAAAATACGTCCTCGGTCGTTCCAATCAGTACGGGTATTCGCGTAGACCAGGCTTCATTCGATGAACGATTCAGCCTTGTATAGATTTCGAATTTCAAGAGCAAGTTTGATTTCACCATTCAATGTAAGAGACACCGTCGATAGAAAGTGTATTACGGAGCAATAATTGATTTTGTAATTTCAGGAAAGGATTTGTCTGTTATGCTTTCGAAATTGTAGTACGACTAATTTCGTTTAAGTGGCCGAGAATAGAATTTAATGCGCAATTTTATTTTTAGTAATAGTCTGTACATGGTATCTCATTAATTATTGATTTAGCCCATTCGCGGAAAATATCTCAACTTTAAATTTGTTGCAACAGTTCTGTGATTTCTTTTTATTTGAATTGGGCGAGTATTTAGTAAAAGCCCACAGTGGTTGTGCTTGGAAAGTTGAATGTGTAATATATATATGTTTATGTAGGTACATAAATACATTTTCTTTTATCTGCACGTGATAACCACTTGTTTCAAAAAGTTTGTCAAGAATCGGTTAATGATATCTGTGTAACATTTTTATTGATATTGAGAGACTGAAATGAGCATATACGTCCAGCAGTCATAATATTATTCCTTTGTTGCGGGGAATGTAAATTTCTCGTTATTAGTATCCAAAAGAAATAAATTTTATTTACACCATACACTCTGCATTGAAATGCAACCTGAATTTTAATTTCAGCAAACACAGTTCACCAGAAGATTCACATTTCGAAAGATCATTAATGCTATAACATCTTGTGCTTCTTCTAAATTGATAAACATGGATGTAACTCAAGAAAGTTTATTGACTCCGTTGTCAAATTTTTTAATGTTTTTAAAGCTCTTATCCACACGAGTAACTTCCACACAAAATAATTCTTAAAATGATGCACCTGCGAACAGTTACAAAGAAATGTAATTTTAGTTCTATTGGTTTGCAGAGCGCGTCTGACCATATACGCTCCTGCTTCCCTTGTGCGCTTATACTACTTTGCTCGCGCACTCTAACCAAACAGATCACTCACACCTTCCCATATCTTCCAGCATGTATCGTGTAATAAACATAAGTACAGTTTTAAACATTATATCCAGAATAAATTTAGTACAGTTTAATCACTAATTTTTCATAAAAATCTGCGAATTTATCAATAACTCCATGTGTGACTCTCAAGTTAAATTACGTGTCACGCTGTCACGTAATACGCATCCCTACTAATATAATAAATGCGTAAGTGTGTTTGGATGTTTGTTACTCAATCACGTTGCAACTAGGGCTGGGACTATTTGTCGAATTTTTCAGTACTCGAATATTCGAATACTTCAGTTGCTCAATTATTTGGCGAATATAATTCGAATATCCAAGTATTCGAATACTATTCGAATATTAAAGTATTTGAATACTGATGTATTCAAATACTATTCGAATATTAAATTATTCGAATAGTCCCAGCCCTAGTTGCAACTAAGCAACGAATCTTTCTGAAATATTGTATATGTACACGTAATCTAGGATCAGAAATAATATATAGGATACATTTTATCACGATCTTTTTAACAGACCTGGACCAAATTTTGCACAATTACTCTTTAGAACCCTGTGGAAAATATAGACTACCTTGAAATCTGGACATTCCACCCCTGCCCCCTTAATTCGCCCCCTTGACACACTGTGACAATCAAAGTTTTACCCGGACAATGCCGGGTACTTTAAGCTAGTACATAACTACCTAAGGAGGAAAACCCGAAGCAATCTTTTCATCGAATATTATAGGAGGATGAAACCCCTTCGTGTCATTGTCATATTACCTTGAGGAGTTATACCTAGTCAGGAGGCCGAAAAGAGGCGAATGTTTGTGAATTTTTCTTGAAAGAGCAGAAGCATATATTTTTACAGAACTTTTTGCACTTAAAAGAGCAATATTTTTAGAACATTTGGGAGGTTTTTTGTAGAAAAATATTTACGTATATAATAAAAAGACAATGACATACAAGGAACCTTTTTAAAAACGATGAGCAAGATATCTGAAAAACTATTGCACCAATCTTTCTGAAATTTTGTGGGCTTATTTTTTATATAAAAATCTACTGAATGACGGAAGGATATTTTTCAATATATAGTTTCGATTATATCAGCGAAAAATGGCTTCATGGTTATCACTAATGGCCGCTTTTCGTTGATAAAATCAAAACTATACAATAGAAAAAAATCCCTCCGTCATTTAGTAGATTTTTATATAAAAAATAAGCCCACAAAATTTCAGAAAGATTGGTGCAATATTTTTTCAGATATCTTGCTCACCGTTTTTAAAAAAGGCATCTTGGATGTCGTTGTATTTTTATTATAAACGTGAATATTTTTCTACAAAAAATTACCGAATGTTCTTGAAATGTTGCTCTTTTAAGTGCAAAAAGTTCTGCAAAAATATATGCTTCCGCTTTTTCAAGAAAAATTCGCAAACATTCGCCTCTTTTCGGTCTCCTGTCTAGTTATAACCCCTTAAGAATTCCTTTCAAATTAATACACAGTCCAACGTGTCTCCTATCAACCAACATTCAACGTCGTCCCATGCATAAGAATCGGTCTAAATAAATTCATCTTCCTCTGTAACAACATCCCTAGAACGCATATATCGCCACGTGCCCTCGGGAGTAGCACTCTAAATCCCAATTAACCGAGCCTCATGTTAGCCACTATCCCCTGCGCAATGCACAAATGCATCAGCATTCCCACAGAAACGGTTCGTAAGCCTGCCTCGAGAGGTGTCGCGCAGCAGACGCCCGCAGTATCTCGATAACGAGGAACGGCTATCAACGAAAGCGTCTCGCGCGCTCGCATGTAACGGGGCCGCGGAGTCTCAGAAGCAGCCGACGACTGCACACGTCGCCGTTCCCATTGGCCGATCGAGCATGAATCCGCGCGACGTCCGGATAACCCCGAGATTCAGACAATACGCGTCGGCTGGCGGCGCAGTTGCGCGAGGAACGCGCGTTCAAGGGGGAGGCCACGGCCAAGGGAACGACGAACCCAGTTAACTCGGCAGGTTGATTACGCGCGGCAGGTGTCACGAGCCGAACTTACCAAGTTTCGTCTAACCGCACGAAATACCGTACGAATTACGAGCGAGAGCTCCGGTCCCGAGCTTGGGATCCGTGCTGCAGTTAATTGCACTCGCGGCCAGCGAACACTTTCCATTCGCAGAGGGTGGGAGGGGTGGAGAAATGGTAAAGGTATGGAGGGTAGGCGTCGACGAGGGAAATGGTTCAGCAGGGAAACAAGGGCTGCAAGATGTCCACCGTGATGGCGCTGCTTACGCACCGCTGGAGTGCTCTCCGGCTTTACTGACTTTCTAATTTCCTTGAGCGCCACTTTTGATTATACGTGGCGCGCGTGAGGTAGGAGCTGGTTGGAGAGGGAAGGGTTGCTTTGGGAGGTTCAACAGTTCCTGGGTATGTGGATTTCTAGTCTGATTCTAGTTGTTCCTAAATATCTGACATTTCGAATGCAAGATTGACGAGTATACCCATACAGCACACTTCGTGGCGGCAACGTTGCAGGACGGTTGCAGTAACCTTGCACTTGCTTGCAGTGTTGCATAGTTGCAGCGCAATGTCGATGTAACGTTGCTGCGACGTTGCCGTGCAACATTGCACGGGTCGGACATAGAATTATTGCTGCATAGTTGCATCAATGTTGCGTTGGAATATTGCACTGCAACGATCCTGCAACTTTGCTGCAACGTTACGGCAACGTTTGGCAACGTTTCCACAATGTTGCTGCAACGTTGCGCCAGTATTGCAGTAACGTTCCTGCAATGTTGCCGCAACTTTCCTGTAATGTTGCTGCAATGATCCTGCAATGTTGCACACCGTTGCTTAACCTAAAATATTTAAACCTAAAATATTTCCGTTGTTTTTAATAATACTAGAAAATGTCTAAGAAAAAAAATGTTTGCTTCAGGGACCCAATTATTCTGACGGAGACGATTTTTGTTCTGAAGGTTATATATTCATGTAATTTTGTGGGAAATAAAGACGAATTATTATTATTATTATTATTATATTTCCCGAAATTTCAAGATCATCAATGGTTTTTTTAATGGGATGACGTATTTTCATTACTGCAACGTTATAGCCAATAAAAATACAAATTCAACTATGTATAATATGTTGTCCTTTTTGTCTAGCAATCACTTTTTTCCTGAGACATTTTCTCGTATCATTAAAAACAACGGACATATTTTAAGCTTAAATGTTAGGTGACTCCCCTATATATTTTAATGTGTAGAATGACACTGGGTGGAAGTTGTAGCACATACCTATGTATATTGTTACAAAACTCTAATGGAGTTTGTCAAAATGAGCCTCCGTTTTTGAATAATTTGAATTTAAACTTTTGCACGATAGGAGTATAAGTTCGAATACGTTAGCAGTCTTATCAATCAGTGGTTGTAGCTGCGGCGGTAAAGTGTTCGCCTACGACGCTACAGGTCGCCGGTTCGAAATTCCGTTGGTGGAAAAAAAATTTCTGTGGGAAAAAGTTTAATAGGGCTTTGTACTTCTATGATTCTCTGCACACATTCAATATCCTCGCGTCCGTCACCGACGTTATTTATATGTTTGGACCCACTGCCCGAATCATTGCAGGAGGCGGACATAGCAATATTGCTGCAACGTTGCGACAACGTTGCAGTGCAACATTTCAATCTTGCACTGCAACTATGCTGCAACGAAAGTGTGCTGTATGGGTAGTGGTTACTTACAAGGAAACGTTCCTGAAACGAGAATTATGCCTTTCGTGAAACTTCGTGTGAGTATAGTATAGAATATGAAAGCTGCCTTTTTTCCTGCAGAAATTTACCCCGGAGGGGGGAGGGTGTGAAATCAACCCTTAAAGGTTTCGCGTTTCTTCATTTTTTTAATATAACTTTATTTTGCTTTTGGTAGTTGGATAGAGAATAAAAAATTGAACAATTCTTATATTTAAAGTTTTGTTTTATCTTGCACCGTTAGAAAGTTATATTTAAAAAAACGCCGTAATTTTAAGGGCTAATTTCATCCCTTCAGAGTGAATCTCAAAAAATTGCTCCTTGCATACTCCGATATGCTCTACATTCGGACGAAGTTTCATTAAAATCAGAATTTTCGGGTTGGGAACCTGTCCTTGGTAGTTCCAAAGATGGTGTAGAATAATGTTTTATGTCATGTGATTTTGTCTAAGGAAAGAGCATTTCAGCTGATTTGTTCGTAAACATCGATGTATTGGTATGGACATTGTGAGTGTAAAGTGATTTCTGATTGAAGAGTGTGCAGTGCTTGCTATCGTTAATGGAAATGGAACGTGAGATTGTTTTTATCATTTTAATGAGAGAGGAATGCCTCTATAAATAGGGTTAATGTGCATAATTTCGATGGAAGGGTCATATCGAGTGGGAGGAATTCGAAAGCTCTCACACATTTGGATATGTAATTGATATGGATGTTTACCTTCGTTCTGGGAGAATGTAATGTACGTCAGGACACAAAGTGACAATAATTTGTTGAATCTGTTCACTCACTGGTTCCGGAACTTCCGATTGTGGATTAAAACACTTTAATGAAAACGAAATTTGTTTCACCGTCACATACGGTGACTACGTGAGCGAGAAATATTCCTGGACACAGTCCGTCTCCTTCCGCTGTCAAAACAATACTGAACGTTTGAAGCAAGGGTCGACCTCGGACGTTAATGTTTACATAGATATTCAGAAATCAGTCACGCTTTAGATAGTAGGCAAGAATGGTGGGGGAGTGTATGTAGTAGAAATTTACAGGCAATGTTTTTATCTATTATGTACAAGATTTATAACGATTTATAGATTAGGAAGAGGCATAAGTTTTGCTCTGCTATTAGTCAACATGCTTGTGTCTTTAATTCGCACTCGTTTTACTTTCTTCTTGGGAATGACCTGACTCATGTGATTCTACATAATTCGGGTTAAAATCAGATACACCATTCTAATATAAAAATTAAAACCAGTGATAATTAGGTATTTAGGTGGCGTGCCTTATAACACAGGGAAATACACCAAAATATTACATTTCTAAATTAGGATCACTGTATTCCTATGTTTTACGAATTTATTGTTCCTGAACAATACAGTAGTGGTCAAAAATATTGGGACACCATTTAAAACAGAAAATAGTGGAAGTCATTTTTGCAATTTATTTATCTGTGCCTGTAATGAAAATTTAAAAAATACCTTTTGTAGATTGAAGTACGTTGTATACATGCTGAAAATTTCATCTAGCTTCTCAAAAAAACTCTAGTCGGTTGGACCAATTTTAAAAAAGTTATTCTGTTTTAAATGATACCCCAATACTTTTGTCCGGTACTGTATACACATTTAATAAATAAAGCTTCAAATTCCAAGACAATACAGAATTTGGCGATGTCCTGTCACATCCACAGTTTTCAAATTTTCATCAACTAGTCTTCTAATTTCGGAAAATTCATAATATTTTCTGACAAAAAATCATGTCATGTTTATCACAGTCTATGCGTGGATATAACACGTATTATTACCTCTGACTTGCCTCCATTCGCATTAGCCCACCTCACATTTATCTTCACAAAGTGAAAGAATTTCAAGAGATAAAGCGAAACCACATACAGTCACAAACTAGAACGAAATTTCAAACATATCTGACGACGTTCTCGCTCGCCTTCATAAAAAACGAACGAGTGCCCGCGGTTTAATGCCTTCGCGTTCCGAAATGAGTATGTGACAATACGTAACTCGATTTTCCCCTGCATGCCTCTGTGCCGTGCGCGCGGGTATCGCGGTGACGTTAATTTCAGGGAATGCGTTCCTCGCAGAATATGGGTGGCTCCGCTGCATTATCAAAGAAAATTCTGGGTTAAAATATTGGAGCACCCAGCGCAAGCTGAATATGCCCGGATTCCGTAACCGTCCGTGATTCGCAGCGCGTTAAAGAAACGTATTTACCCTTTGACGGTGTTCGGTGTTAGCGCGTCTCCGAATTAGCTCTTGCCACGAATGCCAGTTGCAGTCTGTATAGTTGCGACCGGCTCGCCCCTTTACAATCCGCGTGAATGCTTGCTTGCATGACTATTCATGCTGGGGAGGCAAGTTGTCGTTGCCAACGTACGTGGAATCTGTGTGACGCTCGGCCTCGTTCGTTTCTTCCGTCACTCGCGCGATATTGGTTAAGAAAATGTTGGCCTCAACTGTAACTGGGACTTTTCGGTAGAAATTATGATGGATTGTCCGAATCTTGCAAGGAAATATTCACTGTAAGGGGTCGGCAGATCAAGAAAATATTGACAGAGTTAGAAACCTTAGATGATAACAACATTATGTATTGATTATTAGCTGCTAATGGATTATAGAACGCGAGAACATAAGGTAGAAAGAGTAGGTGTCCTCTGTATATCATTACTATAGTAGAATACCTGTGCTTCGCTACGGTAGAATAATTATAAGGAATTATTTTTATACTTGTTTTTTTTTATTAAGTAATTTTTCATGTAATTTCTGTAAAGTAATCTTTGTATAACGAACATTTATATATGTATATATTCGTTCAGAACTACTATTCAAAAACTAAGACATGTTACAAAAACATCTGTTACCAGATCCAGATTTCACCCTTCAAGGGTTGATTAGGGAAAAATTTAGAAATTCGTTTTTAGGTATTTGTGTTGATAGGCTAAAACCAAGTTTCAATATCGAATTAGGCCGAGGAGGTTTTGAGGAATGCGTAAAAACACAATTCACCCCGTTTCACCCCTTAGGAGTTGATTAGGATAATATTTTAAAATTCGTTTTTGGGCATTTGAGTGGGTAACCTTTGTAAGTAAAAAGTTAATAAGTAAGAGATATTAAGGAGTTCGAGAACATTTTACCCTTTTTCACCCCCAACAAATCCAAATTTCACGATCCTAGGTTGAACGGTTTGAGCTGGGCGTTGATGAATCACTCAGTCAGTCAGTTAGCCAGGACATCTTCTTTTATATATATAAAACGCGATTTAAAACGCGACGTGATGTTGAAATATGTACTATTAATATTCTTTTATTCCTCAAGTAAAACAAAGTTAATGATTATTCTTTGTCTCCTATTTTAGTTTGGAAGAATACCAATACTTACTTTGATAATGTCAGAAAAATATGGATCTATTTATTCCATTTATTTATATTTATCCATTTACTTTGTACTTTCACGAATTTTACAGCACGTGATTGGCCTTACCAGGAGATTTCAATTGGTACCAGTCGCTCCCTTAAAGTAATTTTGTAACGTATAGGGGGAGTTGGGGCACTTTGGTGCAAGGGGCACAATGAAACATTAATATTCTCTTGATATCTAGAAACAGTCAGAAGTTCAAAAAATGATCACAAAACAGTATACTCTATGATCTTGCAAGATGATATAAGATTTTAAGATGATACCCTATAGATATCAAGATAATATTAATGTTTCATTGTGCCCCCTGCATCAAAGTGCCCCAACTCCCCCTACCAACGGAAACTGTGATTTAGGGGGGGGGGGGATGAAGGAATGAAAGAAAATGGCAAATTGTGAGGTGTATTGTATTAGACGAAAGGCCTGTTAAGTCACGTGATATTAAAAAATACATGTTACTATATATAGGGGACGTGTAGTTAGAATTTTGGAAAAATACACTTGGAGTGTCGGATCGTAATCTTATGGTAATTAAGTAAAGGAGAAAGTTCAAGTAAATTTAGTAGGGGCGTTCGAATTTTATTGAAATAGCAAAGGTTTGTAGGTCAATGTGCACTGGAATTCACTTCCAGCAGAGTGTTACTCAATTTCATATTTAAAAGTAAATTATCATGGAATTATAATAATTCTCTGAAATGTTCTCCAGTATGCTTCAATTTCATAGAGTTTGCTGTTTGAAACGAATTTAACGTTGAATTATTCTGATTTTAATGAACCTCTTTTAATATATTCGCACCACTTTATTGATTCTGCCAGGTTTTGATAAAAGTATTAGTCAAAATTATCTACCACTGTAGTTGTACTGTACTATAATTCACAAATCTTCATGTTCGATGCTTACAAAATTTATTTTCCATTAAAACGCGCAAACAGTAAATGTATTGCTCTACAAAATAATAGAAAGCAATATTTCATAATAAATCAGAAATTCTTCCGTCTTTAACAAATCCTTGAAAGAGATTCCTCAGTTGTTCTTTTCTCGCAGTTCAGAGCTTCAAGACCATTGCTAATCGAATTCTAAACACACATATCATTAAATCCACAACCTCTTCGTACTAGGCCTGGCAATTTAGCCACTGTCGCCACTATCTGAATAAAAGCTCACAGTGGCGAACATCGAACGTCCTACATCTCCGGAAAAAAAAGGGGACGCGTCGAGCATTTTCCCCGGGGTTATAGGATCGACACCGTTCCGCGGGGCTGCAAGCTTTTGTGGCATAAAATATTTCGACTCAGCGGAATCACCGATGGAAAAGAATTAATTGATTCCCCCGCGCGATCGTTCAGACCTCCGCAGATCTTTCGTGTCCTCCTCCAACCTCTCTGGCCGATGAACAACCCGACGAGTGCTCTCTGGAAACGAATTTGGCGAGCTCAAGGTTTGATTTCATCGGGCCGGGTCTATGGTACGGATGGCTTTTCATCGGACGCGCGTTCCCACGTAGCCAGCAATTGATTTAAAAGTAGGATAGGTCATCGATTCGTCGTGGCCTTTCAATCGAGATGGATAAATGAATCGATGGATGAAAGGAAGTCCAACGAATTCCCCGTGACTCTGCACCCTCGCGTGTGCGGCTGCGGCCATGTGTGTGCGCGCGCGTCTGTGTGTGTATTAGCGAAGCATAACGCCAGGGATTACGTTCCCCGATTGGAAACGGACGTTCGAGCGTGGGTCGTTACAGTTTTCGAGTCCCTTCCAAAGTACGTTGCAGTGATTTTGCGCGGTTCTGCTGTCAATTTGCCGGGGCTTCATAAAGAGTTTGTAGCATTTTCCTAGGTCATAGGGAACATTCGTCGAGGCTGTTCTATTTTAATTCGCACACGCGAGAATCGTTGGAATTACAACCGATATTAAGAATTATTTTAAATAACCGAGGAGTGCATTTGGGAACGAGATTGTGTAGGCATTCCAAGCTTATCTTTCTAACGAAACGGTGTACTTTTTTGTATTTCAATGCAGAGGAAAAAGGAAGACAGTGGCCTGCCTTGGTTAAGGTTGTACAATGTTATTTTGTCAGTTACTTTCAAATACAGGAAGTGAATTGTTCGGTGTTTGATGCTCGAATAAATGTTATTCAATCTGGGTACTTGGATTGAATCCACTCCCAAGTTATCTGTCAAGTATACCTATCATGTATTTTAAATTATGTATAGCTTCACGATCTTCTTGAAACATTTTATTCTTTGGATTTAGCCTCTGTCTTCGGGTAATCACATTCGATTTCTGTAGATTCTACGACGAGAGGAATTTTTGAACTGATCTTTCAGAAATATCCTATTACGTTTGTGGGTGTACTATAATGTACCTGTAGGGATACTTCTTATTGCATGTGATTCAGGAGTCGTTACTACATAAAAGTCTCCGTTGAAATCTTCCTACTTTCATCTGAAATATCTGAAATATTTATTGACAAATTACAGTACGACACAGTGCAACTGTAGAGCCGACACAACCATTAATATTTTAAATGGCTTTCAACTTCCAAGAGATAGTAGCTTCAGTCAACTAACTTGAAAAATAATATAAAAGAAAAATAATGAGCATCGTAAGCATTCCAGAAATAGCCCCAAACTATAATTCTAAAAATACAATAAAAGCTTCTTATATAAAATTAATCTCTAATGAACGAAAGATGGAATTTTCTCATAATATCATTATGTTTGCACAGATTTCCAGTAACGATAAGAAGGAAATACGATCACCAAAGGATCCCAGTGCAACGAAAAAAAAAATTTCGGAGGCGAACGCCAGAAATCCGATTAAATTACGGAGGAGTGCGAATCAAAGCGCCTCTGTTAAAAGATGCGGGCTGAAGATCGCGCGAAGGACACGATCGGGGGAAAGGAGGAAGCCGGCGATAAAGGTTTAATCCTGAATACCGTCGCGGCTGAGGGGATGGACGAGAGAACGCGGAAAACAGAGATGGAACGACGACGTCCCTCCATCCATCTTTATTCCAGTGCCTCGGTATTAATTTCACGATTATTAATTGCGGGGACATTATTAACTCGAGGCTCGACAGACTTTCATAGAAAGGGCAAGGTGAGATATAACGGGGGGGAGGGGGATGGGTGGGTTTAAAATGCGACAGGAATGCGCGAGAACGCTCCACGAGAGGAGGAAGAGACCGCGTTGGATGCGAAGGTCACGAATACTGCGTTAATGAAAGGGAAGTTAATCACTCCGACCAGACGATAAAGATGATGGCGTGGTGGTAGGAGGACAGCTATCCGCCCGAGTGTTTAAAGCCCTTTAAACTGCTCCAGCTACCTGGAATATTTAAATTCGACGTTCCAACCGAATGATCGAATGAGGTGTAGGTATTATAGTGTTCGAAGCACAATAACATTGGGACAGATTAGTTGAATTTGGCGGAGAGAACGTAAAATAGCCATTTGCAGACTAAATTGCCGAAACTCTGTACGATTGTGCCAGTAAGAAGGGATTTTAATGGTGAAAGATGCATTTTGAGGGAGAATATAATAGATTCTGGAGAAATATTTAGAAAAGAAATTTCTTTATAGTTTTGATTCTTTTTTAAGATTACTAATTTATAGAACATAATGTAACGAGTGTGTTAAACTTGAAAGGTAGACTTTAAAATCTAAGACTCTTTTAAGCAGTCTCAAAGGGAGAGGAGAAGAGTGACGAAGAAATTGTAAATTGGCTGAAGATCTACTGAATGAAATTTAAAAGCGATATACCATATAAATGTTTTATAATATATAAATAGAAGAAGATGCAAGATTTACAGTTTTAAAAAAATCCCCAAAACGTGGAAGGCCAAAAAATTTTGATGATGTAACATTGAATTAATGGATAAAATGAATTACTGGAATATAAGAATTTGTTAAAATTCAGAAACAATGTCAAATCAGACATTCTTGGGTGTATATATAAACTTTTCTTTGTTATTTTTCAGTGCTGAATCCACCCTGTATAGGCACATTTTTTAAAAATAAAAGTTTCTCGAGTAAAAGCACGACGTATTAATTCGCGGAAAGGGGCGTTTGCCTCGATGAAATTTCTCGTAAATATAACAAATCGGGGTGGGAAGGGCATCGTCGACGACGTTACCCCTCGAAGACTTTCCTAGCATTGAACCAAAGAAATAACTTACGTTGCTCCCGTCCACGGTATGGGGAGAAAAATGCGTTTGCACCAGACCAGCGATTGGAGGATACAAAATGGATGATGGAGATATAATTCTAAGAATGCCGACGGAATCTTAAATCACTCGTTTTATGGTAAATTGAACGAGGCTCGTCTGTACAAAGATTCACGCAATTTCCTCAGGGGCTTCGTGGAAAGTATATAACTTCTTTCACTTGTTTGCAAAGCGAATTAAAGCTCATCAGCACGGTCGTGTTTATCATCAGAATAGAGAGAAGGTTTTTATGAGTTTATTATAGATATTTTTTAATAATAAACCTTGTAGAGGTATTTCACGGACTCTGGCGTTGCCGAATGAGCGTAATAGATGTAATGAACTTCTTAAATGATGTGGACAGCTGCTTCTTCATAAGGGTAATTTTAAACATAGATAACTCTATTCTATTTGATGTACTGGATCACGTGTAATAGAATATAAAATTGTCAATCGTTTTGAAAATAATAGTATGCACCCAAGAATTTAATTCTTCCTACTTATTCCGAGTTTCCTTCCCCTTTAACAACACCCTAGTATGTATTCATTCTATACCTAAATATTCCTCTTTCAAAATAAAGAAATGTGATACCCTGGAATTAAATTGTTTTAAAATGATAAGTCCCCAATTCACCAATCACAATATCGAAATTTGTTATTATTACTATTTTATTATTAATCGTTTTTATTACTCGAAAAATAAGAACCTATTTACAGCTAGCATAGTCAATAAGAGTAAAAGCGATGCTGCGGTGGTAACACTAGTGGGAAGCCTAACAGTGAAACTAAATTACAGACAACAACAAACAAACATAATAAATATTAAACGTAATCTTAAGACTTAACGCTAAACGTGAGACTAATACAAAAAGTAAAGTAAAGGAAAGTAAGAAAAGTAAAAATCTCACACACATTCTTCACTCCCCTATCACCCAAGAACATTCCTCTTCCAACAACAAAGAGAATAAATACCCCCCGAAAAAAACGAGTGCACACGGCAAGATATACAACGAAGTTAAATCGTTTCGAAAGGACCAGTCGCAAAATGTCCCCGAAAATTCACATCTTCCTATTCCTAATTCAACAATCACGATGTCGCGTTCTCGCGCGCCTCCTCCTGCAACCCTCTCTCTCCCTTCAGCTGCACCCCAGACGGAGCTCACCCTCCTCTCATGGTTCCGCGGGAGAATCTAATGAATTTAAGCCGTCAATAATACGTGACGCCGGGAGGGCGGCAGAAACCCTCCCGGTGGGAACCCGAAAAGCTGGTGCGGGAGCGGTGTCGCCCTGGTTTTGCCTGGCTCGATACAGATCCCGCGTTGCACGTACACGCGCGCCGACACGTACGGACAAAGGGGGACGGTTGTATACAACGACGTGGAACAACCACTCGGGCGCAGTCACTGTGAAATTAACGAATTTTTCACGATAGGCACATTAACTGCTGCCGCGGTTGGGTCAGCAGAAGCGTCGAACCGTTTATGACAATGACGGGACCGATGCCGCGGAATGACAGAAATACAACCGAATGTATCTCTGGGAAAAAAAAGGGGGTTATGTGCGGACACCACTTTGACACAGCGTTTCTGTAGAGAAATATTGTATGAAGCGGGGCGTAATTCGCGGGGCGATCGAAAACAGACGATCCACTGTGGAAGAATAAATTTGAAGGCACAGAATGGAATGTTTTTGTGCGGAAATTCGGGTGGCGAGGATGCTGGGCTTGGGAGCTAATGGGGTGTATTTATTATGCTATTGAATTTGGGAATGTATTTTCAGTGATTATGTGTGTGATAAATGCTCGGCTGCTTTCGGTGGGATGCGTTTGGGGTTGAAGGTGTAATTAGACGGAAATGAGTAGCGAGAAGTTTAACATCTTCATTGAAAATGAAGGCATAGAGCTAATTCGGACGAAAAATTCTAATAATAACGCGCAATAGTAGGGTAAACTAATCAGTGAATGACCGTATTGTTGAATTTATGGACCTTTGAGATTAATACTTGAATATATTTATGTATAACAACAAAGCAACGGTTGAAATTGCATTTAAATTTATTTTTCTTGAAATTTCTATAAAAATAATTACTTATTCTTGTCGTAATTTTAAAAAAAACGATTATAAAATGCAAAACGTGTAGAAGACCAGTAAATGGCCGCATAATTTTAATCATAATTGTACTTATTAATGTGTGCTTAATATGTGTAACTAAAAATATGGGTATTAAAAGTGCAACTACACTCCATTTATAAACATATAATATTTTTAAATTTATAATTGACATTTCTTTGCCTAATGGTCATTCACTGGTATGCGGTCAATTACTGGTTGGTTTACCCTAGAATGGAATAAAAAAGATGAGATTATTTTGTAATACTACAGCATTTGGCTAACGAGAGAATCATACGTCACAGTTGTGTGCCTTAAGGGGGGAATCCTATTTTATGGGCTAACAACATAACAAAATTGGGGATTTTTTCTTAAGAAACTAGCATTCCGATTCATCTGAAATTTGGATCACGTTTTTATGCATCCTTGATGAAGTTGCAATTTTCTTTATTCATTTCTTGACGCAAAATTGAATTGCAAAATTTAAAGGTTCAAACCTTTCAGTTTGAAAACTGTCCACACTGCTCAATAAATGTTTTTGTGTTTTGCTGGTTCATCAATTTCAAGCTACATATGTGTAAAATAAAACGCCGTTTCATTTTTCTGTTGCAGATTACCTGGTAGAAAAATATCATGCACACCAACGGCCGATGAATTTTGCGCGGCGTGATGGTCGGTCATGCATAACTTCTATATTTATTGTTAAAAATTAATATAAAAAAAACCTGCAGCTTCTTCAAAGATGCATCAAAACATGGTCCAAATTTCAGAAGAAACGAATCGCTGGTTTCTTGAGAAAAAAATTCCAAATTTTGCTATGTTTTCAGCCAAAAGAATTCGCCTTTAAGGGGAGGTTCTGGATTAAAAATGTCAAAAAATCGATTATTTTACTTCATTTTTCGAATGTTATTCCTTTTAAGACTACGCATTTAAAAGGTCTTTTCGAAATTCGAAAAATTTCTGAAGTTATAGGCAGTCGAGTGAACCCTGCCACTTGGCGCTCAACTAAAACTTTAAACTCGTTTTTTAGCCGACTTAAAAAAGAATGAGGTTTATAACCGACTCTGATTCGCACTCGTTCTATCTCGATCTCGCCATCGGCAAGAACGGAGCGAAAACGATGGCCCGGAATCGTGTCCTCTCTACGTTATAATAGTATATATTATGTTATATTTATATTATAATATATAAATATAAAAAATACAAAATAAATTTTTTTTTAAAAAAATAAAAACCGACTTCAAAAAATAAAAATGAGCCAAAAAGTAAAAAATAACTTTTTCCCTAATTTAATATACGACTCATATTTTTTAAGCCGGTGCCTCATCATTTGCACCGTGTAAATCTGGCACCGACTTAAAAAATATGAGAGTCGTAAATTAAATAAGGGAAATTACTTTTTACTTTTTAGCGCATTTTTATTTTCTTGAAGTCGGTTTTAATTTTTCTCGAAACAATGCTCTTCAACTCGGTGGGATAAATGTGTCGAACAATTATAATCCGATACGATTGAAACTTTTTTTGGTTTGGAGAATATACTTCTATGCAGTGGAGAAACTTCTAATATTTTTAAAAAATTTCAAATTTGTATGTTTTAAACGCGTTAAAAGGACGATAAATATAGGGAAAAAGTGATTAAAAAATTCAAGTGTCGTTATTTAGTGAAAGAATGTCATTTTTTGTAATTTTTAAAGCTGTGTCCACAAGGGAATTTCATGCCTTAAATAACCTGGGATTGTTTCTAATTTCAGACCAATGTTTTAGGTGCCATATGTCCCACCGTTTCACATAAATATTTTGACACCTCCACTTCAACAAATCCCCAGTGCCATTTGCAATGATTAATTACAGGAAAAAATATTTCTATATTTTTAAACATTTTTAATACATTACAAAAAATCCCATTACATTATCTGTGGTAGTTTTCCTTTAATTAATTCCTAAAGATCACCTCTTTTTACGGACTCTAGACCGGAACATCCCCTTAAAGTAAACATAAGTCAACAATTTCCTCACTTTTTTCCAAACAAATCAGTCTCCGAGTTTTCCAATTCTCGAAATTCTTGAAGTTCTTGAAATTCCCCTATTTATTTATTAATTGTTACTATAATTGCCACGTTAAATTCTCTGAAAAATCTGTGACTAGCAACACACCCCCGTCATGTCAAGGCAACAAGCCCCATCCTTTGAGCCGCCCTTAGAAGATTAATTCATCGTGAAGCGCGACGTGCAAAGCATGAAACCAACCACTACACTCCACTCTGCACCGCCGCACATACGCTAGCGAGAAGCAACTTCGTTGAACAAGGATAATGCGTATGTATTTAGAAGCGAATCAAGACGAAGATTGCGTATTCGATAGCCTCGGCCGGACGCGCAATTTTAGAATGGCGCGAGGCGATCCAATTAACCGAATACTTCCGGGCACGCGTAATCGTTGTTCACCTCGAAATGAACTCTCAGGTGGAGGCACGGCTGCGTTCGAAAGTCGAGGATCTGGAAAAGTCGAGTATCGCGAAGGGAGGGAGGGTTCCCGTAGAATTTCCGTCTCCCTGCACCTACGACCGTTGGGCAGGGCTAATAGGATTCGCGAAATTAATTACCTGCATTTGCATAAGCCCCCGTAAACGTTTTTCTTTTCTTCCCTGCCTCCTCTGGTCGGCGGACCAACGGGCGGGGGGGTTGGCGGGCGAATAATTTTCACGGAGAAATTCGTGATTACGTTAACGATATCCCCCTCTCTGTTGCGCACGCCGCCTCCTTCCTACCTGCGCCGCGGCCTGTCCTGTTTTTCTTCTATTCCGACTGCAACGAGCCACTGCGTTACGCCGTTGCGTTTACATCGTCAAGGACGACATTGTCCTGGCCGTCGTGTCGCGTCGTCGGCTATGGGCATAGCGCGGCTAACGAGATTTGTCGTCCAGGATAATTAGATTATCCGCACTCTGGACGAGCGGGGGAATTCACGTGGAGACACGGGGCGCAGGAAAACGAAGCATCCATACCGCAGAAACGACGAGGCTGTAACGGGCTAGCGTGTGTTTGATAATTTCGGGAGGAGGGGGGGGGGAGGGTGAAAAAAATTGTTCGCCCGCGCTGGATGTGACCCGCGCACTTTCGATCCCAGCGTTAACGAGAATCGAGTCAGGAGCTGCTACAGTCTGAGTCGACTACTGTTGGTTATTAGCGGCGGCGTTGCCTTCTCGTGGTTGCTGGGATTTGAATGGAAGATGGGGAGATTATATTGTTCAGGGTAGAATGTATTTTGGTGACAGTTTGCTGAAGTAGCATGAAGAACAAGAGAGACTCTGAAATTCCATTTTGAGGCATTGGTGCAGATTTTTTGTATTGGAGAAATTTGCTTGAATTTACGATGCGAAGTGCAAATTCAGCATGATGATTAGCATGTTTTGATGGTAATAGCCAGGTTTAGATACATATGGTTTAAAGAAGACACTCATTGCCAGTGTCGGAGAGAGTGGGAACAAACGTAACGGCGTCATGAAAGTAAAGATGGGATTCCACTGAGGCAACTTTTTGGCAACCGGCAACATCGCCACATCTTTTTTTCGCATGCAACACATGCAATCACTATCGCACTCATCGCGTGCGACATGTTGCCTTGCGTTGCCTCAGTGGAATCCCACCTTAACACGCCTTCTCCCGCCTTCCACAAAAGTTTCCAAAACGTTGGTTTACATAGTTACGCGTGTTTAATGTTTCTTTTGTTCCACGGAGTGACGCTGAGCAATACCACGATTCGTATACCGTGGGCAAGCTGATTTCGTTATTTCGATTATTCAGGTAAGTGTCTCCTCTGTTGTTTTTTTTTTTAGTAATATTCATAGTTAAACTATAGACATTGATCCAATTATTTGTTAGAGCGTTCTTAGATAATGTCTTTATAAATTCCAGTATTTGATTTCAATAAGTCTTGTATAGTTTGTACGTTATAACAGTTCTATGCTGAAAAACATGACTGTGGACAAAAGTAACACGTCACTACAGGGAGTAGTTGAATCCAATATTAACAATATTTAAAAAAAAAAATCAAATATTAGTTACTTTTGGGGCCGTTTCACGAGATGCCATATTAAATCAAATACACAGTATCAAATAAATGTTTGAAGCTGGTTATGCTTCTTTATCGCTACCTACTTAAAATCTGTTAATTTAAATGTTTGTTTCTATCGTTTCTGATAATAAAAAATGCTATTTTGCTTTGGAAGTATTTTTACTTAATTCTCCTCAAAATAATTAGTATTACTTTCGTCCCCATGGTATGCTACTTTCGTCCTACCTCTGCAGGACAAAAGTAACAATGACAGTCACTGCGGAAAATTGCCATAACTCTTTGACTACAACACACTATCTGAAGGCATAATTTTCGTTTTTATATGTGTAAGAGGTAATTGGCAGCTTAGCCAAATGTAAAAAGTGTTACGTTTGTCCCCGCTCTCCCCTACCTATTTGAAGTTGAAGTTTAACAGGCTGTTTCACGCATAGATCATTTCTCTATAATTAACCGATTGATTTTAACGCGGACAAAGCAATGAGAGTTCGAGAGCACTGTTGGATTCTTCCACCACAAATCGATTACTTTTGGCACATGCCGACAGGGATTTTAAAATTGAAATGTGACGTATGTATTTCTATTGAAATTTGAGGAGGTATAAATCATCATGAATTTGTTTAGAAAATGCTAAGGCTCAATATTTTCAACTTTTACCTACGGGCCATGGCATATCGAATCGATCACATTCAGGCACTTCAGGAAAGATTATGTAGGCTATGTAAAATTAAAAGAGATTTAAGTCCTTATCTTCCAGATTTCGAATTTAAAGTGGAAATTAAAAATTATACAGAGTTCACTTTTCTTTCACTTTAATAAACAAGGATTGACCTTTCTAGTTTTGAAAATTTCGCTTCAAAACCAAGTGTCCAAGACTCCAAGAAAATAATGACCCAAAGTCTTCCGAAGTCTTTTATGAAATAAGGCTTTATCTGCTCGCAGATTGGTCACATTAAAATTGACACTTCAACCAGCTGTTAGAAACTAAACCCGCTTTGAAGTAAACGACCTATGCGATCAGCTGCACTTCGATTTTAATTTAAACGTTCATCCATGCTTCCTACGCTAGATAAACTAAAATAGAAAGTGCAAAACGTAAATGGGACGTATCCGAAGTCGTTCGATTGATTTCATTCGCACGCGTCCCCTTCGTCAGCTCGAAAAAGCAAAGTATTCGCGATTTACATTTGCTCGTGCACTCTCGTTGCCGTGGACAAGCGGGAATATCGCATCACGTGTAACAAGAGGTTGCCTTATCAACCACCGGTACATGTCCAATCAATTTTCAACGTGACGGCACACGCCGCTTTTGTGGTAATATCTATTATTCGGTGTACCGAGACTGGCTCAGTTCCATTCTCACGCATTACACACGTGATCTCTTCGTGACAATAGGTTCGTGAATACTACGGGATTCCTGGTGTTCCGACCCTCGCTTTTTAGACCAAAAAGCTCGGGATCGCCCGTAATTGCAACCGCGCGACGATACGTCACGTCGGCTTCTGCAATTACTGCAGCGTGCGGCAACGCATTTTCTTAAAAGCCTTCTACGGAGATAAGGAACGCCTCGTGATTATGTTCCTATAAAAAGGAAAGTGGATCTGCTGTCGCCGAAATTTCAGGGTAGCAAAACATGTGAAACTGTTAACACATACGTCGAAATTGTGATTTATCTGCACATTGGAAAAGGTTTTTGGTTCCACGAATTCAAATTGAACGGTAGTTTATTCGAAAATAGAATGAGATTGTTTGAAATAGTGATGAATCTTTAGTAGTCGATTCGGTGGATCCTAAATCTCTTTTGGAAGGATGTACGTGTCGATATTCCTATTATTTTTATATAGTATTTTTAATTAGAGTTTATACTGACCCAGGTGTTTTGCAATCATAGTTACATATAACAATAACTTCGCATTTCAGGAAGGGTATTTTGATACAGTAAATTCTCGTTATAGGCCCCACGCTCGGGGCTCGCGGCGAGCTTACAACGCATAGCGTGGACTATTCCGAGCCGTCAATGAGACTGTGTTGCGAGAATTTACTATAAACGTGCCTTTGGTCATTTGTTTTCCAATCCTTTTCTAATAATATCAATCTAACACGCAGAGATAAAAGCAAATCTATAAAACGTGCAGCACAACTTTGAAAATCATAACTGGAGCAAACTCACACAGTATTATACTGTCAAAGAATATGCAGAATAACTTGACCCAAGTACTGCCACAGTGTCACAAAGTGTCGCCTAATAAAATAAATTTTATTACTCTTCCAACTTCAGTTTTCCCTGATGCCAACAGTCGTTGACACTTTGTTTCATTAACAACGAAAACGTCACCATTTTTAACAGCCTCTGTGCGACATCCAATCGATCTCAGAACAAACTTCCATTAGGTGGACTCAATTTGTATCATACTTTCACGACAGACGCTCACGTAACAACTGCACTCTCAGACTTAATTAAAGTGGACCGAAGAATACATCAGTGAAAGTTACTAGTCACAAGAGTGAACGTGGCAAAGCTTGACGATCTACCACGTTCATCTGCATTCTGCAGGCGATCTGAGGGTAAACAGTCGTTTGTGCAAGATAATAGCGTTATTTTACGATTGACTGTTCGTGGTTATTACTGTAATCGTCGATACATCTAGATTGAAGGTTACCAACCAGCGAAACGGCAATGCTTTACATAATGGCCTGTCATCATATAATCAGACGGACTTTCGTGCGAAATTATTTTCAATGGTATTCTATGGAGATGTGACGATTCCAGCGGGCGTAAAAGGGAATCATCCCGCTGTGTAGGAGGGAATACTGCTTATTGTGCTCGACGTCTCCACCTTTCTGCTGTAGTCATTACAGGAAGGAAGAATATTACTAAAAGCGAAAGGAAGGAAAAAAGAAGGCATTCGAGGGTAGATAGAGGCCGCAGCCTGAACAATATATCTAGGTGTGCCAGCGGTAAGGAAATTAAACAAAAATCGAATACCTAACTTTTTGAAATGGATCATCTCCCCCAGTGTTCTATAAATGGGTCACTAAATTGACCGTGGAAAAAATGCCACTATATTCCAAGCTTTTTTCAAATACCAGCTTCATCAAAATAACTTCTCGAAATAATATTGAAGAAGAAGAAGAGAAGTAAAGAGGTAAATAAGAAGCAGGGTACATTTGCACAAGTATTTACTCTACCCAGTAAATTGAAAGGTTCAAAAATATAACATACGAACAAAGGATTAGATAAGAAACGGGTAAAACCACGCGTATCGCGAAGGACGCTATGACAGCGAAGAAAAGAAGACAATTGATGAAGATGGCGTGGAAAAAGATTTCCACCACGATTTCATCCCAAATCGATAGACACAATGCGCCTAATGTCCTCTGGAAACGGGGGGCGCCCGGCCCTCTTCCGTCCAAGCCCGCGAGCCGACACCATCCAGAGATTGAAAGTCGATTGAATGGCGTCGCTCTACAGTGGCAGCAATAGATACACATCAATTGTATCTGTGAACTTGAATTCTGGACACAATGGATCCAATGAAACGCATCATTATTTTTTGTCTCCTCTCCCTTCCGTTCTCCCAGTCGCTCCTTTTCTCCTCCTGGTCTGTGCGTCCGCATTGCTCGAGCTTGGACACGCAGCTTCCAGCAATGAATCGACAAGATATTAACAAATTTTAGAATTTTTATATGGCAATATTAACGACGCTGTGACACTTTTGGATGGTATCTGACACTCTGGGCTCGCGGGCCCCCCACAAATTGAAGTTTGAATATTTCAAAATTCACTTAACGTTTCCCAAAAATTCTTTTGTTTTCTCCTTAGGTATCCTAAGAGGAGATATTTACAGCATACGGTTTTTGTTTACAGTCAGAAAATAGATAGTATGGCGTTTATTAACACGGGTATTGAAAATAAACTTACTTCATAAAAAACAGATTGAGCAATTGAACGAATAACTCCTAATATTGAGTAATTAGAATTTGAAGCTCAGCCACGAATTATTAATGGATAAACTCCTATTTTCAAAACACTTAATAAATATAAAATTCGAAATCTCATTGAATGTAAATTTGAATAAAGGATAAATTAATCACACGATTATTGGTAACAACAAAATTAATATAACTCTGATTTTATCAGTAAAAGATTTATTTATTTAATAATTTAATAACGTAATAAAAGGCTACAATAACCCAAAAATTCCTCCTCTATTTCGACCTTTACGATCGTGAAGAACATTAATCTTGAGAACATTAAAATTTGCAACGTTTTTATTATGGTCACGTGGTTTATGATTTTTATCCGTATTTTTTACTTTCGTCCGTTGTTCAATGTATCTAAATCGTGCATCCACTCTTCTTATTGTTCTTTCAAGTTGGATAATACAATAATTATTTCACTGTATCGTTTTGATTGTGTGATTACGCTAAGACTTTCGTGCGTTCACGTGGTATTTTTATATTTGCACTGCAACGTAGCAAGATCTCATTAAATTTTGTTGTACATTCTCATTGCATGGCCAAATTTCAAGCTTCCTTTCTCTCTACATCCTATTTATGTACTACCTTTGAAATTCTACACCTAAAAACGTGCTTCCCACTCTTTCAGCTTGCCCCACCTCCATCAATCCATTCCCCTAAATTCAAACTTAACATTTGCTTATATCCTCGTTAAACTACCCTAAGTTGATTTCAGCGGTTCTGTAATAGCAACAGATTCCAAACTTCATCTACTCATCGATATTACTACCATCGCTATGCACCAACAGCACCAACGTGCACACACAAACAAATGGAATCCAATGGTCGGCACACAGGGAGTAGGATTGATCGCGAAGTTCGGGGAACGTTGTGCAGCGATAACCGATTTCTACCCTCTGGGGACGCACTTACGTCCAGCCGGAAGTGCGATGCCGAATTGACACGTGGATCGATAACGTCAAACGGGAGCGTGTTTATCACGCTTTACAGGAGGGCACCGTCCAGTCCCAGCCTCCGCCCCATATTTTCGCTATCTGGCTACCTGTAATGTCGTGTTAATTGCTGGCGATCAGTCGTCGATAACGTCCAGCATCAATAATCGATGACACCAGCGGACAGAGCGACACATCGACCGCGCAGCGCGAGCCACAAAAATCTTCGTACCCTTGACGCGTCCAATATTTATCGTCCCGAGATAGGCCGTAAAAAATAGGGAAACAGACTCTCCGCGTGGATTCCCGGCTTCCTCGAGGCCCCTTCGTTCCTCCTCTGTATCCACGTGAATGCCAAAGTACCTTTTTTCTACCACTTGTCGGTGCGTCATCGAGTACCATCGGGTCTCTTCATAACGTCAATACGGCAGGCGAGCCCGATCCTCCGCAAACCGAGGGACAGAGAGAAAGTGAGTGGAGGACAGGGTGGAGCAGCGAGGGGTGGTTGGAAGGGGGGGGGGGATAAGAGCGGAACACGATAAAGAGTAGTTCGGATTGGATCGAGACTCTCCCGATTCTTTTATCGCGGTACACCGTGCCGGTTAATTTCGATGATTAATAGCGAGAGAGGTTAAATCATTACGGGCGGCTCGTGTGGGCATAAGGCAGAGCAATGAGACGGCGAGATGCAAGGAGGGGGCAGGCGAGGGCGGCGTGGCGGGAAGGGCAGACACAATATGAAGGAGGAAGAGGTAAAGGAGGATAAGGGCCATGGAGGTACTCTCGATGAGGGATCCTGCCGTGGGGCACAAAGAGAAAGAGGAAGACGAGGAAGAGGGAGAGGGCCGTGGCATTGAATGCTGCAACGGCCTTCCTCTAGCGGTCCCGTAGTCGAGCAGCTCCCTTTAGTTTATTTTTCCATGCGTAATGAACTCCTCCTCCCGACCATTCGTCGTTGCATCGATAGGGCCGACCACCCTGCTCTACTCGCCACAGAGTAAACCCTGTTTCGGAATTCTATGCTATTCCACGTCCGGCCGTTTCCCTCCATTCCCCCCCCCCCCCCCCCGGTGCCCTTTTGATGCCGCACGGCACGGCAAGCTCGCGGATATTTTTCTCGAACGTAAGTTCCGTTCAACTTTGTTGCCCGCGATACGTATGGGATTAACGGCCGCTTCGGAATGCCGGGGATGGCGAACGGTTTGCTAGGCGAACGGGCGCGGTAACGTTCCTGCGGAATTTTTCTTTGATGCGTGCAGGAACGCACGAACCGATGGCACAAACATGGAGTATGTACAGATTTTGCGGCGCGATTTGTTTGTGCTTTGGACGGATTTAGCGCGGTGTTCTATTTTACTTGCAACTGATAGATTGTGGCTGATACATGTGCTGTTTATTGGCAAAGATTGTATTGTGTCGTATGAAGAGATGGTAGAAGTCCCTTCTTGGGACCAGCAGAATCTACCAAACTCTAAGGAATTATTTACAGCAGTGACGTAATTAAATTATTGAGTGTTTCACCTTTTGTATGAATATAAACTCTTATATAAGAATTCAGGGAAGATGTAACAAGTGCTTCCGCTTAAACCAATTTATATGTTACGAACAATATCTTCCTGGGTACCACTCACAAGGGAAGTTCATTCCGATTTTTTCAAACTGTGCAGGTTTGCAGAGGACCCCATTAGACGAATTGTTTAAAATTTGTAGTGAGGAACGATTTTTTATTTAAACTACAAATTTTTAACAACTTTATTGCGCAGTTTTATAGGACTTAACAAGCTGCTAAGTTTTCATTGTGATAATATTTTTATATCTACTGTAGTTTCCAAGATAGGTATTCAGAAATTTAGGGTGTTTTTCACCCTGAAGAATTGAAAATGGGCACAAACGAAAAATTGCTTGTTACTTCTATTGAGGTCGTCTACTTACCTACACAGCTTCAAAAAAATTGGAATATTCGGATAACCGAACTCAGGTGCTCAAAATTTTCAAAAATCACCTGCACAAATTCCCTTGCAAATGAAACTAATATATATCCAACTGTAATGTACTAACCCTTATCCATGACTCACGCATAACCCAATATTTTCAGCTATGACTTTCTCCGCAAACATGCAGTACACCCTCAAACGCTACATAGGGTAAACCACCCAGTAATTAACCGCATTCCAGTGACTGACCATTAGGCAAAGAAATGTAAATTATAAATTTAAAAATATCATATGTTTATAAATGGAGTGTAGTTGCACTTTTAATATCCCATATTTTTAGTTACACGTATTAAGCAAACATTAATAAGTACATTTCTGATTAAAATTATGCGGTCATTTACTGGGCATCTACACGTTTTGCATTTTATAATTGTTTTTCTAAAAATTACGATAAAAATAAGTAAGTATATTTTTATATATATTTCAAGAAAAATAAATTTAAATGCAAATTCAACAGTTGTTTTGTTGTTATAGATAAATATATTCAAGTATTAATCTCAAAGGTCCATAAATTCAGCAATTCAGTCATTCACTGGTTGGTTTACCCTAATTTTAAACTCTGTGTCATTCCTGCTATCCATCGTCATCCTAGCTACTGCGTCATCCTACCAAAGTCCTCCACTTCTGCCTTATCCCGTCAAACCCTGTCTTACTTTCCGAAACCCTTAAAAACCCACTACATTTCCACATCCACAGCTATTACCATTCCAAAAGCCACCAGCCTCAGAAACAGAGTCCAGATTAAAACAGTCAAACGTTGAATACTCTTACTTTAGTATAATAAATATATTATTGACAAACGGATGTTCGGAATATTCTTTGTGTCCATTATACAACCACCTCGCAACACCTCTATCAAATGCTCATCGTTCCAGACATTTCGCGCTCCTTCGGCCACGACACTTTACTGACCGTCCTTTATCTAAACAGCATGGACGACCAAGCAGTTGGCACGACGTAAATAATAGTTTCTTTTTCGGTCGGTGCGCCGGGAAAATTCGTACAGCGAGCAAAAGGGAATGCGGCTACGAATCCCCCAGAGGTTCCTCCGTGGCGAGTCCGAAGCTCGGTTTATCGCGTATAACGAACGTCACTGCATTAAGCCCCGTTGCAGCCAGTAAGCGATGGCGCCGTCGGCTATTGCGTAATCTGCAATTTTATGCACGGCTGTCCTAAACGGCGGTGCAGGAAAGAAAGCCGAGATTTGGTGGTTTCTGTAATTGCTCGCGCGAAAATGGCACGATAATAACCGGGCAACAAACCAGATGCAAGGGAAGACGCCGCTGCAACGCGGGCAAACGGTGCATTTAACCACTTACTTAATGCAACCCAGCCAGGCTGTGTGATCAAATTAATGTCTCTTCCGCTGATGTCGTAATTCGAAATTCGCTGAACGCCTCGCGGTAATGACTGCGCTGATTATTCGGTGTACGAGGCGGAAATATGCCGACATGGGAAGCGACGCGGTGGAGTTTTGGGCGAGAAAGTTGCGGACTGATCACGTTTTAGGAATGTAATACACAGCGTGGGCCACAATGCGCCATGTAAGAATAAATCGAAAACGTCCAATAAAGTTTTCCGTTTGAGGCTCTGTTTACGAAAAAATCGGTTTTGAAAATATGATGAGAACTCCATGTCTTCGACTTATTTTTACTCTAGAAATGTTTCTATGGATTCTTAAGGGGGGATTGAGCCTTGTTGGGCCGAAGAATAGGTAATTCTTTGTAAATTTTTTGTACAAAAACGGCGCAACAAATTAATTTGAGGTTTGGCAGGCTGTTCTATTGTATCTTGAGTGATTATTCTGAATTTTGGTGTGGCAGTGAAAAAAAAAAAAGATGGCAGATACAGAGGGCTGACTGAGAGCGTTGAACAAAAATAGGGTGGTCCTGGCGTTGACGGAAAGTACTGTAAGGGTTATCTGAAATACAAAGAGGAAAAGAGATTCTTAATGTATATGAATGTGGCTATCTGTGGTAGTAGATTTATTGCCGTATCTGCTACCGCTCCTTTTTTATTTAAAGAAGTTTTCCCGATTTTGGGGCACAACCTTTTTCAGTCTCAAATTACGACGCTTCATCTTCTTCAAGGGGCTGCCGTTTCATCATTTTTATATTTTTCTTAATACATCTACTACCACAGCTAGCCACATTCATATAGATTAAGAATCTCTTTTCATTTTTGTGCTTCAGATAATCCTTACAGTACTTTCAGTACTATAGTATGGTTTGGGTAGTATCAAAGTTCGTGTTTAATAAGTGCAGCATCAAGGCATAGGTCTCAGGGCGATTGGCGAGTGAATAAGTTATAGTGTGTAGAATTAATACAGCAGGGAATATAAACAATTATTAATTTGAGTCGAGGTAATATTGTGTGAACTGTGCGTTTACAGAAAATGAAGTGGAATTGAAATACTGAACCTTGATGATCGGTATTTGGGTGAGTCTTACATGAAATGAATTTTATAACTGATTGGTTTCCTCTGAGATACATATCTTTACGTTTTCGCTATCGGTTAATGTGCTATCTGTAGTAACATAGGTATGCAAAATTGTAGAATGAGACGATGATAACATTAGACTTTAGCAGCTTAACTATTGCATGAGTACAAGTTAGATGTGTGAAATAGGAAATTAGCTAACAAGGGAACATCAAGGGATGTCAACATTGTCAACGCAATGAGGAAGATGACTGCAACTTTTTCCCACCCGTGGCGCCACCAGCACACGTGCCACTTGTCATCGGTGTGTTATAAAACATTAATATGTAACTACCAACTTCATACATTCCACAAATGAAAAGTTCGCGCGCAAACCATTCACACATGCGCACTCATGCAAAACCGCAGTACATGCGCTAGTGGCGCCTTCTGCGCCGAGCTTTGCGTCATTTTCCCCATTTTTGTTTGCTGCCCAAATTCACTCTTCTAAAGGGCTGTATTGACCGCTAAATATCCGGTTATTTTCCGATTTTCTGTTATAACTCGTGAACTGTAAAATAATTTTGTTACCAAATGATAGATCTACCTAAAAGAAGTAACATTTGTCTTGAAACCTTTTTTCTGTTACAGTTCGCGAGTTATAACACAAAATCGGAAAATAGCCGAATTTTCAGGGGTTGATTTCACCCCCTCGAGTGAATTTGGGCAGCGAACAAAAATTACCTTGTAATCAGGAGGAAATACCCTACATATTCACAAAGTTTCAGAATTTTTTGAATTTTCGGGTTCGGGATATTCCCTTGGAAGTTATTCAGACAACACTTGTCACTCAAACCTTTCAACATTTCAGAATTAGTAGAATTTCGGACACCTAATAAAATAGGAATACATAAAGTAGATAGGACAAGACATTGAAACCCTTTGCCCATAACAATTTCTCCACAATTTCCACATAAAAAAAATTCACCTACGAATACTGATTAAAGAATCGAAATCCCAATACACGATCACCACAGGACAACATATCTAACGATTCTAATATATAAGTATTAAGGGGGTACAGGGCTATTGAAATTTCGAAATATCGATTGATTTATTATTATTAATTCTGAAAGTACCATCCTTTGTGAACATCTACAACAAAGTTCCATGAGGAAATTCGAATAATTATGGAAATTATAGCGCTGAACGTAATTGAGTGCACTGTCGAGTAACAACCTCGCAGACCTGTATTGGCGTAGCGGACTTAACTTTGAAGCCGTTTATCTCGAAACTACATTTTTAAACACCGTGTACATAACTCTTGAACGAATGAATATTTTCACTTGAAATTTTAGCTGGAGGTGAGGAATTCCTTTCTCTACAATGTGGAACTTCCGAATCAACAGTGGATATTTCTAAAACAATTTATACCTGATTAAAGACGATTTTGTTCGTAAAAATGTGGAGAAAAAGTTGCTTCGTGTGCAACTTTCACAATTTTTGTTTAAATTCGCCAGTAGAGTTTCGCACTGTATGTACACGGATGACAGCTGCGCGCTACACAGGACCATCTTTAGCATTAAATAACTTAAAAATATTTTAACATTCTGTATTCACTGCGAAATATTTATTAAAAAAAAATTGAAATAAACAAACAACAAAGGTTTTTTCTTGTATTTCAAGAGTGGTAGAATATACCCCCAGAAATTCGAAAACTATAAAAACCATCACCGAAAAGTGGCCGATTTTTCGGCCGAGAGAGTAGAATGTCCCCCTAAGGACGTTTTGGACCTATTTTCAACATAGTGCCAAGTTGATGAAAATTTGTGAGATTGTTCTTTTTAATCTTCCTGATGTGCTCCAAAATTTTTAAACGAATTCACTAAACGGTTACTGAGTTATAACAATTTTAATTTTCACTGATTTTACACGTACTCTTATGGAAAGAGACGATCTTGACGGATAAACCAGCTAAAAAAATGTTGAAGAAATAGTGCCAATGTTTTCAATATTTTTGTACAAGCAGTATATGGGTAGATGAAAATATCTGCCGAGTTTTAATTGTTTTCACTGCACCGTTTTAAAGAAATAAATTATAACTTGAGCAAATTGTGAATTCTGGGCATTTTCACTGCCAAAAGTTTAGCAAATAATGCTTGAGAAAGCATTTGTAAAGTGAGAATTTCTTCCTAGGATTAAAAATAAGATTCCGACTGTCGTTCGAATTCTTTACATCTAGATTTACTATGCAATATGCATAAGACATTCAAGTATTTCAAATTTCATATACTTTTTTCTGATATTGTACGTCCGATACATCCTTAAGGCGGGATTTCCTAGCCGCGATCGGCCGCGGCGGCTGGCGGTGGTCCCACTAGTGACTAGTGCAATGAAGAAGTATGCATCTGTGTTTCCGTTGCGCTAGTGGGACCGCCGCGGCCGATCGTGGCTAGAAAATCCGGCCTTTAGGTATCAAAAGCCACTGGTACCTTCAACCGTGCACACTCAGTACTGTATCGTTGCAACCTGTAACGACAATGACCATTGGAGCGTTAATATGCGATTCAGCTGGTACTCGTGACTGGAAAATTAATCGTATGAACCAGAAACCGATCTTAAATTACCTATTCGCTGGCTTATTGCGACCAAGGCAGAAGGTTGTTTCAGATTGGCCGGGATAGCCGATGCTGCTCGCTGCCCCTGGTAAGCAGCCGTATGTATCTACGTACATAAACGGCAGTATGCAGAGGGCGAGTGGTGCAGGGGCGAAGGGCCTCGGCGTAGGTGAAACACGAGGAGAGGGAAGGAAAGCAACAAGATACCAGTCGTCCGTATAATCTGTAGATCTGACCGCGCGTGTTCTGCCCACGAATCCCGTGGGTGGTAACCGCCTCGGGGGTCTGATTTACAGGTGTAACCAGCAATAACGATTCACAGAGGCGATCGAGAAATAGAGGGGAAAGTATCGTCGAACAGAACAGTCGATCGTTGTTAAGCTTTTCGTTCTGGTAGATAATGTTCGAGGGAAATGAGGGATCCGATTCCTTCTCATTTTCATGCAATGCGAAGCTGGCAGGAAGAGAAATTGTACGTGGGAAGCGTCTGTTTTAGGAATCCGGATATGTTGTGGTTTTGGACTCGTAATGCTTTCTGTTGCAAGCAGACGTACTTTCGTGGATAATTTTTTAATTGGTATGGAGTGGACGACTATTCTGGAGTTGTTTGAAATTGCATTTTTGTTTACAAAATGGGACGTGTTTGCAATGAAGGGTAATTTGTTAGAACGCGTACTTTTTTATGGACCAAAATGGCAAACTTTGATGGCCTGTATTTTTTTGCACCATAAATATTGCGGTGCAAGATTGCAATGTTGCACCATAACATTGCAGAGACGTTGCATGTTCAGTCCTATGTCCGCCTTCGCAATATTGCGGGTGTGTATTTTTGCAATGTTGCGGCAGCATTGCAAACATGTAGTCCTGCAACGTTCCGGCAATGATTCTGCAACGAAACGGCAAAATTGTGGCAATGATTTTGCAACTCTTCATAAATATTGCGATGCGAGATTGCAATGTATCATTGCAGGGCAGTTGCAGGTTCACTCCTATGTCCGCCTTAGCAATATTGCAGGAGTACATTCCCGCAACGTTTCGGAAATTTTACAGCAATGGTCGGTCCATCCCAACGTTTCAGGCAGTGAGGGACGCGACGAACATCAATGTGTGCAGAATCGTAGTAGTATAACGCCCGTGTGTCTTTTTCTCATAGAAAATATTTTTACCCCAGGGGGATTCGAACCGAGGACCTGTAGAGTCGTAGACGAACACTTTACCGCCGCAGCTACAACTGCTGATCGATAAGATTACTTACGTATTCGAACTTATACTCCTACCGTGCAAAACTTTAAACTCAAATTATTCAAAAACGAAGGCTCATTTGATAAACCTATTAGGGATTTTTAACACTGCAGGTGCGGACTCTAACTTTAACCCGGTGTCATTTTAGGTTAGGTTGGAAAGTAGTCTTTAGACTAAACCTTTGCATTTGTCTTTTCATCTCTCTTTTCTCTTGCTTCAGTGTATATACGTGTTTGTGCAATAAAGACGTTTAATAATAATAATAATAATAATAATTTCAAACATTAAAATATAGAGTATCTACTCTATCTAAACAAATTAAATTCATTTTCAAATCTCTTCTATAATTTAAATTCATGTACAAACAACTCTCACAATAACACTTTTTTCGTATCTTCAACGGCCAATGAGAAATTCTAGCATGTCCAGTTAAAGGAAACATGCTGTAGAATCTACTCGATGTCATATTTCAAATTTCGTCAAAGTCATAGTTGTTTCAGAATATTGCTGTACTGTTTCTACAATATTTTCACTACAGTATTGCACGGCAATATGTAGGCAATTTTGCTGGGTCGTTGCCACTGAAACATTGCACATCGATGTGCGCGCAATATTGCCGAAATATTGTAGGATCGTTGCCAGTGGAACATTGCACGGCGATGTGCGCGCAATATTGCCGAAATATTGCAGGATTGTTGCCAGTGGAACATTGCACGTCGATGTGCGCGCAATATTGCCGAAATATTGTAGGATCGTTGCCAATGGAACATTGCACGGCAACGTTCTTGCAATATTGCTGCAATATTGTAGGATCGTTGCCAATGGAACATTGCACGGCAACGTTCTTGCAATATTGCTGCAATATTGTAGGATCGTTGCCAATGGAACATTGCACGGCAACGTTCTTGCAATATTGCTGCAATATTGTAGGATCGTTGCCAATGGAACATTGCACGGCAATGTTCTTGCAATATTGCTGCAATATTGTAGGATTATTGCCACTCCAACAATGCACGGCAATATTTCAGGAACGTTACTACAATATTGCAATGCAACCTGCAACAACGCAATATTGCAGCAACGTTCCTGCAATACAGCTGCAACGAAGTGTGCTGTATGGGATGTGGGGATCCATTTTCGAAGTCATAATTCAGCTGACAATTTTAAGTGCAACCATCAATTATCGATATCTAAATCTACAGACTCTTCATTCTTTCTTCTTAAATCTTTATAAAAACTGATTCTTTACACTTCTGGAGCACTGGATTGAATAAAAATTAGAATATCTAATTACGAGTTCTTTCTATATCTCCTAGAGATTTATATCTAAGTGTTGTCATCCAATGAAACAAGTGCATCTTCAAAAAATAAAATATGTAGGCACAGAGTTCACGAAGGGCATTATTAATTAGAAAAATTAAAGCAAATAGGGGTGCAGTACCATTCTAAACACGCTCACGCTCAGAATCCCGTGACGCTGGATTGACACATGCAAATCCCTCTGCGCATTCGCGACAGGTATTACGTGATTTCACGATGTACGATCGCATTATTATGCTAGATCGAAGATGCTTCTAATCGATAATCACCGGTCACGTCTACCTGATGAAAGCACTGGAGCACGATCAGTGGAAACGTACGTGATCAATTCGGTCAGACACGTGCATCGATACAGCGGTGTCAACTGTAAATTAAGACACTTTGCCAGAATCATCTGCATTATTTCCTACATTCTCGAGGTCCTGCGTACTACTTAGTAGCATATTCGACCCTGGCTGACTTGGTTGTATGTACAGGGTGTATAAAAAGTGATGGACAGCGCTTTCAGTGGTGAATCTACATTCTACACCTCTGTATCAGTGGACATTTGTAAAAAAAACTTGCCACAAAATTGTTTTACAAATGTCCATCGATCCAGAGGTGTAGATTCACCTCTGAAAGCGGTGTCCATCACTTTTTGTACACCCTGTACAACCACATGGTGCGGGCTGGGCGAAATCTTAAATGTTTAGTGTATAAAGCTTCCAATCTTAAAACACTGCAGCATTAAAACAACCGCTTTCACTTTCCACTAGGGGACTAGGGTAAACCAACCAGGGAATGACCGAATTGTTGAATTTATGGACCTTTGAGATTAATACTTGAATACATTTATGTATAACAACAAAACAACTGCTGAATTTACATTTAAATTTATTTTTCTTGAAATATATATAAAAATTTATTTATTTATTTTTATAGTAAAAAAACAATTATAAAATGCAAAACGTGTAGAAGCCCAGTAAATGACCGCATACTTTTAATAAGAATTGTACTTATTGATGTTTGCTTAATATGCGTAACTAAAAATATGGGACATTAAAAGTGCAACTACACTCCATTTATAAACATATAATAATTTTTAAATTTATTATTGACATTTCTTTGCCTAATGGCCATTCACTATGCGGTCAATTATTGGTTGGTTTAACCTACGTGTAACATATTTTCATGCCCGAAAAATATATTTTCGGCTCAAAGAAAAATTTATTTAAGCCAACACACCTCATGGATTACAATCAACGAGAATGAACTCTATACAATTTACAGGTTTTGAGAAAAAAATCATTTATATAGTCTCCTTCGGCGGCAATATGCAAAAATTTCAAAATTGGATAGTTTCAATCCACCCTTTTTAAATCCACCTCAATTATCACCCTTTCACTTCATGAGGTCTGAATGATATTTCAATTTCACTGATATTCTTACCATTAAGTTCTAAATGTGATTGATTTAACATAGGATGGCACATAGGTAAAAATTGCAATTGATTTTTTTATGATTTATATTTATAACATTCCGATGTTTTTTTTTTGAAGCCAGCAAAATGATGAATAAAACATTCTCCAATTTCACGTGGACTTCATTATTCTATAATTTCATCAAAATCCCTCAGGCCATATACAAAATGTGATCGATTTTGCACGGAATAGCCGATACATTATTTGTTTAAATTTGCATTTTTCACTTTCAACAGATTGGATGCCTCACTGTAGTTTGCAAGATTTTTACACTCGTACATAAAGTAGAACTTGTAACACACATGTGTCAGGAATTCATCGAAATCATCAATGAAATAGTTGCTCACGATTAATGACAATAATTAAATAGATTTCCAAATTACAATATTTCAAAGGAATACGTAATCATGCATTGATTTCTTCGCCGTCCCCCTGAAGAACAAGTAACTTCTATAAAACTTTTGTGTAATCACAAATATCGTGCCACGAGCAATTTATTCACTTACCGTTCGCTTCGCGATTTTAGTTTACTTCTCGCAATTAACCCAAAAATTTTAATGAGTCGCTATCGGTGATTTTCACTCGTTTGATCCGTTCTCTTTTCCTCCTTTAAACGCGGCTGACCTGAAGTATGCTCATTACCTTTTGCGCTTTCGACTGAAAAGTCAAAGCTAATAACTTCGATCATTTGGAGCAAGGAAAGTTGTTACTACGACCCAGATTCTCTGATTTCCAACTTGTACTAGTGACAAGAGTTCATTATTTCTGACATTCGTTCCACGCGATTCTACCCCATGGACCTTCCTGTGTAAATTTCAAGTCATTACAGGAGAAACGAGTACTAAATATTTATTTCTTCTCTAAAACTTCTTTCTCTAAAAAGCATTCGAATATGGGCGGTTCTATTATACATAGTTATTACTCGATGTACCCTTTTCAAAAGAAATTCTACTGTACATATTATTAGTATATAAATAAAGTAGACGATACAGCTATTTTCAGCTGCGCTCTTACCAAAAGATGTTATACTCTATATACTTACTAAAAGAAGTTATACTGTACATATTATATATGTAAGTATAGACTATATAGTTATTATCAGCTGTACCCTTAATGGGTAAAAGACAATGTAGAGCCCGAAAAGGTAGCCTGATTTTGAGAATTTTTTTATGCGAGTTTAGTGAATGGAATACAAAATCTGTTTGGAGGGCTTTATTGTACATACCTTGAAGTATGATCACAATTTTTGAAAAATGTTATGATTTCAAAATGGCGACGCCACAGGTCAACAAATGGAAGTTCTTCCGAAAACCAGTGTTTCGCGGTCGGAATGATTTCTCCTTCAATTTTTAACCTAGAACAAAAAACCAAAACTTTTTGAGTTCTATATAAGATTATCTCGGGAAGTACACGAGGAAATTAAAAAGTACGAATGATTTCGTACAAAAATTTGCCGCATGATTGAATAAAACTTTTCAACAATTTCGAGGTTGTGACAGTTCCGTGTTTTGTTCAATAACGCACCATTCTTACCAAAATTAGTATTTTTTAATTTCCTCGTGTACTTCCCGAGATAATCTTATACACCTACCTAAAACTCAACAACTTTAAATTTCTTGTTCAAGGTCAAAAGAAGAAAAACACTGTTTTTCAAAAGAAGCGTCTTCTGTTGAGCTGAGGCGCCGCCATTTTGTATTAAATTTTTTTTTTTTAAATTATGATCATACTTAAAGGTATGTACAATAAAGCCCTTCACACAGAATTTGTATTCCATTCCCTAGACTCGCATAAAAAAATTCTCAATATCAGGCTACCTTCCCGGATCTACACTGTCATTATTCCTTAAGTACATATTATTAGGTGTACCCTCTCTAATGGAGTTCCTACTACATTTATTATTACTTATCCTTACGTAATACCCTTTCTAAGAGAGGTTCCTCCCGACTTAACATTAGACGCATTCAGAAACCCCAACCCCTTCTTAAAACTATTTTCAAATTCCTCATTTGCCATTCCTTTCAGCGACAGCAACCCTCAGAAGCCCCCTTCAAAGTACCCAATTAGCCCGACATACTTGGGCCTCGTCCTTCGTCTTTCGCAATCGTCGCTCGCGTTTAGCACCACTTCTGTCAAAATCGCCTGCATCTGCGGACCCACCTGGTCGTCCGCGACTGGGTGTCCCCTCACGACCGTGGTAGAACCACGTGCATACATATGTAGACCAGTCAGATACTCTCCGTGGCCTCTGGCACGACACATGTGCGAGCAATCAGGTGTTCATAAGGACCCCTCGAGCATGTAGAAAACACGAGTAGCGTGTCTCGGGGCGACAGAATCTTTCAGGACGATCTGCATCGTATGCGCGAGAAGTGGAGCGGCGCCCAGAGCAGGTGCGCGCACACCGCTTGGGAAATCGCGACGAAGTCTCCTCTTCTTCCTTTTACTTCCCCTCCCGCCTCTTCCTCCCTCAACCTGTTCCTTTTTCTCCGGCAATTTCGATATTTATACACGGGACTGGAAGGGTGTACATTTCAATCTGGAACGATTAAAGAGAAAACACCATATGGCAGGTCGGCTGAGATTTCGACTTTTTCTGCCCTCGTAATCCGTTACTCCGGCTACAGGCGGGACTACAGCGAGTGGACGATGGAGGTTACTTTCCTCGTTGTAAATTTTGTTGGATAGTGTGACTTTCAGAGATGGTTTGGACGCGGAGATGATAGGAAAGTATGAAACAGGGGGGCATGAAGGGAAGGCTAAGAAATTTCTAATAAGGATTAGAGATAAATTTTAGGAGTTGTAAGGGAGGAGTTATAATTATGGTACAAAATCAGGTCAATATTTTCGAAACATTCGAAATATTTTTTGGCACCTAAAAGTTACGAAGACTGCATGAGAAACGTATTTTTTCTTTAATCAATTGCCATTTTGTAGATTCTGGTTGTAAATTTCTGATCGTGGTAGGAGCGATAGCAACACTCATAAGGATTAACCAAACATTTGGTTCAATTTTTTCTGTCTAATAGGAAAGTCGGCAGCTTTGGGACAAGTCAGCAAGGATGTTCAGAAGATGTCGCGCACGACAGCTTATAACTCTGAAACTTGTAAACATTTAAATCATCCTTCATGATTTTACACAGGCAAAAGATCAAGCAAAGTGTATACACAGCACCAATATTGTATCTTTTTTCGTCGCCTAGAAAAGAAATCATCAAATTGGCCGTCTAAACCTGAATACATATCCCCTTAAATATACATACAAATAAATCGAGGAAACTGTATGAAAATTAATGATAATTGTAAAGGGATGCTTAATGTATTTGTTGCTCAATACTTGATGAGTTTTTATACAATCTTTATCAAGATTCAACAGAGAAACTCTACAGAAAAATTGTATGTAATAATATAAATATTTTGTAGACGTATTTCTTTATTTATATAATAAAGACATTTATAAATATAATCCCAATAAAAAATGTTTGACACAAATTTTCCAAAATATTCATATGGTGAAAAATAATAAATACACATACAAATATAATTTTAATAGCTTAAAAATATTTGAAGTAATCAATAAATAATTTAAGGTACGCGATATTATGTGCAATTTTTCAAGACCCAGATTTTTCCTCGTCTGGCTTTTTTCCACTCGCCATTGAAAATCTGCAGATTCCCGCAGTTTTAACGAGAGTTGGGCAAAGTTAATATCTAGATAATATCTAGATAAAAGGTCCTTTACGTTTATCCGTTATTCGAAGATAGAATAAGTTGATTTATTCGAAAGCCTTCCAACTTGGATTTCGAATAACGGTTCAACTTTCATTTGATCTTTATACAGGCGTGAGCCTGTGCGGTCCGACCCGCGCGCGGTCGCCTACCGGTCAGATTCTACAGAATCTGAATTTATTTATTTTTCATCGTATCAATATGAAAATGACACCAATGGATTCCTGACGTTCTCCTGATTAATTGGACAGAAAATAATTGAAATCGGACTAGTTTTAACGAAACGGGCTTTCAATTCTGCAACTAAATTTCTCACATAATATCCTTAATTATGGTCCGAATTATATAATTTTTGGGGCCATTTTCATCGGGAAGACATGAGAAATCGATTGGTAATACTTTCATCAACACTTATCAAAAACATGAACATTTTATGTGGCTGTCAGTTTTATTGCTCTCGACTGTCAACGGGCGGTCTACTGGGGCCCGAAGGTCCTCGCTCGCAGCGAGAAAGCGAAACAAAATATTAAGGTACCTAAAATAATTTCCCCAAATTTAAATTGACAAATCTGATCGGAAACTTTTTTCCAGGATTTCTACCAATCGGAAACTTTTTTCCATATAACATTTTGTGGTTTCTCTTGTGTCTCTTCGATAATAAATGGAAGTTTGTGTTGTTTTGTTGATTTTTACTGTATACTATGCCCCTCTGAATTTCCCATCACTTTTAACTATATATAATAATATTTTGTATTTCTAAAACTTGATTGTTTTTAGTAAATTTCGTATTAGTGCGTCTGATCGGAAACTTTTTGCCAGAGGTTGCAGATACATATCTAGTACTAATTATTTATAAAAACTGCGCAGTGACGCCAAATATTCTACAAAATATCATTCGACCTTTAGACTTATTCCTTAAAATTTCACATTCGTCTTAAGACAGACGTCCTCATTACGTATTTATAAATGAGGAAAGAAAAATCACAACTTGGAATATAATAACAGGTTTCTGGATGTAACAAATTTTCTGACGTTTGTAAGACGACATTTAATCATCGTTGTAAATTTTTTGTTAACTAACCAACCATAATAATTGTAGGCCTAACAATGTATATTCGTTGGCAAACTGTCGTTTCTTGTTAATTAACCCACCACAATAATTGAAGGCGAAAACATCAGAAAGAATATGTATGTACAATCTTTCAATTGTCATGAAGCCTTTGGGCTCGCATTATCGGGAAAGACCTACCCACCCCACCGTTTTGCTTTCTCGCTTGCGAGCGAGGACCTTCGGGCCCCAGTAGACCGCCCGTTGACAGTCGAGAGCAATGTAACCGACGGGCCACATAAAATGTTCACGTTTTGACTAGTGTTGATGAAAGTATTACCAATGATTCCTCATGTCTTCCCGATGAAAATGGCCGCAAAAATGATATAATTCGGACCATAATTAAGGATATTACGTGAGGAATTTATTTGCAGAATTGAAAGCCCATTTCGTTAAAAATAGTCCGATTTCAATTATTTTCTGTCCAATTAATCGGGAGAACGCCCAGAATCCATTGGTGTCACTTTCATGTTGATACGATGAAAAATAAAGAAATTCAGATTCTGTAGAATCTGACCTGTAGGCGACCGCGCGCGATGGGGCCGCAAAGGTTCACGCCGGTTATTCGACATTCTGGTATAAAGATCAAATGACAGATGAACCGTTATTCGAAATCCAAGTTGAGAGGCCTTCAAATAAACCAGTTTCATCCTTGGCGCTCCGAATTGAGCTAACTTTATTTGAAAAGTTATTTCATTCGATTTTTATCTATATTATGCCTATCTCTGGTTTTAACCTGCCATTCATGAAATTCAAACAATTTCTCTTTATCTGAGACTGGTTAGAAATAGAAATATCAATTACCCTTAAATTGAGAACAATTTGAATTTGGGTAGGCGGAATTAGGTGCACTTACCCTATTCATTTCACATCAAATTCACCCCATTCCTCCACCACCCTGATCCAACACAGTTTACATAAATGTCACTAAAGAAACGCCTATCATGGCATTGACACATCCACGAAAGAAGCAGCCGGGTTGCGTAACATTCCCACGTAATCACGATATCTGCCCTCCAGGAATTAAGTCCAGATTGCGCGAGAGGCGATCTGGAAACATTGTTGCACAACAGTCTGGCCGCGGCGGGGCGCACGCTCGCTCGAAATTGAAGGATTTATTATATAATTAAAGTTATAACTCATGCGTGCGGTCAAGCACCGCGCGCAATATATTCCAAGTGGACGCAATCGAAATCCGATCGAAAAGTCGCGCGCGTCACCGCCACCTGGGCCTCGATAATCGCTAATTAAAAATCGCAATGAAGCCCGCGCGGAGCGGGACGGACGAAGACAGAGCGCGTCACGATTTTTTCCATAAGTGGGCCGCGGTGTGTTTTTTTTTCCTTTTTCATTGCCCAGATGCAGTTGTCGGGCGCGCGAGTGTTCTGGCAGGTGACATCTGCGAGGTTATCGTGTTATTTTTACTGGCGCTGTCGCCTGTACACACACGCTGACCCCGTGAATACGTGGTCCTGAACCGGAAGGAGAATCTCTGACCTCCGCGAAATAAACGGGGTGAAGGAAGAACAATGTTGCGGGAAGAGATGCTGAGATCATTAACTTCGGGACGTTTTCTTTTGAGAGACCTTTGCGGCTCTTAGTTGATATTTTTAAAAAATTCAATGTGTTTTCTGTCACTCTTTATATTTTTTAACACTAAGCGTATCAGGCCCGGTCAAATGACCGGTTTCAAAATTTAATTTACAATTGTACATTCATTCTTATTTCTTTTGTTCCACTAACTCAGCTATACATAGTTGCATACATCTGAATGCGGTATGTGTGTGGCTTCAGTAGGGGAGACAGGGGCAAGTTGATACAGGGGGCAGGTTGGTACAGACGAATTATCTCGACACTGTATAAATGTAGCTCCTTGTGTGCGAGATATGCGAAGCTTGTTGTTCAATTCTTTACTACGATCTAGCGAACGTCTGTGTACCTTCACGTTAGCAATCCATTTTTAACTGATTTCGTTTCTATAGAGAAAAAGTAAATAGTTGTGTTCGTCTTTTAGAGGTAAGGTAATTAAGTTTTGTTATTTTGTTTATATGCTCAACATTTTTTTATGGAGATGTTTGTACATAATGACTTCCTGTGGGGTAAGTTGATACGTTTTCTCTGGGGCATGTTCATACAGTGTATCAATTTTCCCCAACTACTTTTAATTGGATTTTTCCTTTTATTTCCAGCAAAATGGTACGAAATTATGTCAGAAAAACGAATCGCGGCAAAATACTGCAAAATATTTTTCAAAAAGCGTGTGTCGGTGTAGAAAAGAAGTCAATGTCGTTACGTCAAAGCGCGAGAATATACGGAATAGATAAAATGGCTTTATTAAGATACATTAATAAAAAGAAGCAAGCACCTCATGTTAAAGTGGGATATTCCAGACATCCATCCTTTACTCATTAAACGGATATTTTACAGATGTATCAACATGTCCCGCAGTGGGGTAAGATGATACGTTTTACCTTCGTCCAAATAACATCTTTTCATTCATTGTGTATGTATTTTCTCAAATTTTCATTTACAATATATTAAAGAAGAAGGACCAAAGTATTTTTTAGCATATTTGTTATTAAGTAATTAATTCAAACAAAATTGAAAAAAATTGAAAACTGAAAAACGTATCAACTTGCCCCGGTCTCCCCTATTATTTTCAGAGTCGCAGACTACAGATTGAAGCCTACCAGAAATCAAATATGACAGGAGTGAACAAATCTCATATTATTCAGTACATTGGTTTTGTACTTTGTTTTATCCCTTAATATGTCCACACGTTCAGTGAGCAAGTTATTGAAAAGCATACAAAATATAATTGAAGAGTGTTCAGATGCGCCAAATTCTAAGTCTGAAAATGAGCAAAGTGAAAGTGAGGATGATTTGTTCGACCCTGAGGAAATTGAAAGTGATTATTTGTTTGACACTGACGATGAAAAAGAAAACATTTTGAATGTCCGTAGAGGACAAAGGCGCCGAAGATTTTTATCAGATTCCGAAAGTGAGAGTGACCACAATGTCTAAGTGGCTCTAAATGAAATAAACACTGTTCCTATCATCTTTTGTTTATATTGAATATAAAAATGAAAATATGTGATTGATTATTTTATTATTATTTAAAAGTTATGTTGTGCACTATTTCCTACAATAAATTGACAATTTCTTTCGAAAAAACAACGTCTATTTCGTAACCGGTCAAACGACCTGTTCAGGGACTTACAATGCACCACAATATTACTTTTGACAAAATTATGAAGAGTAGATATAAATGTGATTTTTATATAGCACCAGCAAAATACCCCCGCGCTTCGCTTCGGGCTTAAAAGATATTGAGGACTCCATGAAAGCACATTTTACCCCGTTTCACTCCTTTGGAGATGGAATTTCAAAAAGTCCCTTCTTATCGAGCACCTACGTCGCAAAAGGAATATACCCTCCGAATTTCATGTTTCTAGGGTCAGCGGTTTGGGCTGGACAGTGATGAATCAGTGACACAACGATTATATAATTATAGATAAAAAAACAGTTAAGAAATATTTGTTGCACATAAAAACTCAAATTTCACAAAAAGTGGACGTACAATATTTGTGCACTAAGAACTAAACAATCGATTTGTTCGAGATACTACATAGCTATGAGCCATGGAAAAGGCCATTTGTATTCAATGTGCTTGATGAAAGGATCTGTAAAAGGCAGTGGCGGATTTAACGGATAGCTGATGAGCGATTGTCGCTCGGGCCCCTGCCCAGAAGACCCACCCAGGACCCAATCTTCGAAAAAAAAATTATGATTTTATTCAAACATTATACGTTTCTTCTTGTACTGCTACATTTAGCCCGTTTTTAGTAAACTACCTCTTCATGTTCTCTTGAAAAAAACGGGTCCCTCAGAACGCTTGCCACCTGGGCCGTTTTCTTTAAATCTGGCACTGGTAAACTGGTTGTTTGTAAAATGTTTAGATGCTCAGCTGTTAATTATTAAAATTCTAATGAATTGTATGTATCACTTCATAATATTTATTTAATATTCTAGACGTACTTACATTAGGTAAATCCTTATTCTAGAATCTCAGAATTTGAAATGTCACTAATGTCATTAACCCTCTATAACATCTTGCGACTTTGTACTAACATATCACATTATCTATGCCGTATAGTACAGACGGTAATTCCCAAAGGTTCCATATCCAACTATTGTAACGTAGGAATCATAAACCCTTATTTTACCAAAAAATGTTAATAAAATAGGATTGAAATTTAATTTAAATGTAAAAAGTCTTAAAAATTTCGGTGATAGAGGGTTAACGTCTCTCCATATCAGATACGCATGACTGACACTTACAACACCTAACCAACACTAAAAGGTTGTAGTTCTGCAACTCGTAGACACCTGTTTCTACAAGCTTCCTACATAATTCTCATTCGACACGAGACGATATCATCAGAGGTTGTTCTCTTTCCACCCCCTCGTGGGCTCGAGTTTCTTTCGCATTGCAACGTCAACACGGTGAGCACCTGCGCTTCACCGACTTCTGCTCCAGCAGATAATCCCTTAAATTTAGCGGGCCCAGGAGATAAAGCACGGTTACTGGATTGCGCTTTCCTACTGGATAAAATGTTCCAGCGGTGCGTCTCAAATTCGCAACTCTTCTAAAATTCATACGACCACCCCATTGTTTCGTATCTTCGCCCGAACTGCCTTATGAATTTTTAAACCCGGTCAGACCAGTGGCACGAGTCCACGAAAAATTTGTACCTGTTTATCCGTTGAAAAATGGCGGCTGCGTGGCGCAGTTTCCGCTGGTTCGTTTCCTCGACGAAGATGAACGGCCAGCAGCAGGTAATTCGTGGTGGAAGCGTGCAAACATGCTGCATTTGAAGAAGCTGCTTGGGATCATGGATTAGGTATCGATAGCTGAATAACTTGTATGTACAAGCTGTTCTTGGGCATAACTGGCTATAGGTTGGAAGCTTGTCCTGCTTTCCTTTGCCGTGGAAAATTGTTATAGAATAATACGTTGGCATTTATAAACCAATAAATGTGTGGATTTAAAATTACTATGCTAGCTTATGGAAGAATTACATGTGATTTATAATAGGTAACTTCCTTTTATACAAAATACTATATGGTGCTTTGTTTAATGCAAAGAAAGGAATATTTCAATCTGGATTGTCAGTGGTATATTTAATGTAGGGCACTTATACTGGTAGGATTGTATTTCTACGACGGATCTTTTCTATTTTTCTGATCTAACAAGGGAAGATCCCGAACCCGGAAATTCAAAAAATGTTGTAATTTTGTGAATATGTAGGGGATTTCCACCTGATTACAACGCACTTTTTGTTTGCTGCCCAAATTCACTCGAAGGGGGTGAAATTAACCCCTGAAAATTAGGCTATTTTCCGATTTGGTGTCATAACTCGCGAACTGTAAGAGATAGAAAAAATGTTTCAAGACAAAAGTTACGTCTTTTAATTAGATCTATCATTCGGTAAAAACATTATTTTACAGTTCACGCGTTATACCACAAAATTGGAAAATAACCGGATTTTCAGGGATCAATTACACCCCCTTAGAGTGAATTTGGGCAGCTAACAAAAATTGCGTTGTAATCAGGAGGAAATTCCCTACATATTCACAAAGTTTCAGAATTCATTGAATTTCCGGGTTTGGGATCTTTCCTTGTAAGACGCATAGAATCACTGTCATGCATTCAATTACAGAATTGTGATTACTTCCTGGATTACTTGGGGATATTCACTGAAGTAATACCTTATGTAACATTTATCATTATTACGCACACTTTCCTTTGATTGAATTGAATATGTCTAAAAACACTTGCGTCTCCAATTTGCGAGCACCTTCTTTGCTAATATAATTCAGCGTCACATTGACATTTTATCATGCCAGGCAAATATGTACAACAAACTAAAGTAAAGCTTCTTTGAACTTTCCATCCATTTCTTTCAAAATCTAATGATAATCCATTCCATTTTTGCTTACAAAATAAGAACAGAACTATCGCACTGTAACGTATTTAAAGCAGAATACATTTTCTAATAAAACAATAACGCCTTAATATTTATTCTCCATTTATCCCTCTTTACCAACTTCGAGTAAATTAGAAAAACCTGTTTATAAAATTATTGCTTTGACTTAACATTAAAAGGAGAACACTAATTGAAAAATATGTATTTTCACACAATAAGTAGTAGTTAATAAGTTGATAACTTTTTATTTCTATTTGTGGCGAATTTTTCAAATCTGGAGCATCCGGATTGCGCAAATCAATAACGGGTGCAGATTCAAAAATTGCGATAAATCGCTGATTTGTCATCTGATTTGAATCAAACGTGCACCAAACGATGTGGAATTTTTTGTTACGTATATTACGCGTCATACATACCTATGTGAAAAACTGTCAAAAAATTGATTTGCACCCCTCTTGCTGGAAGGTCTTCAATTACGTTACCGCTATTAATATTTCTGTATGTATGCAATATCGAATCGGACCAGTTTAGAATGCACCACAGATCTCGTGCAGCCGCCAGGGAATCGGTAGCGCCACAGCCACGACAAATTGCTGGGCGATGCCGATGGCGTCTGGCGCGTCATCCGGCCAAAGTGGCCAATGGACGGGCTGTTTGGGAAAAATGAAGGTCCTCGAAATTTTGTGGCAGCGGTGCTCGAAGGCCCGCACTTCCATGCTGACATATGGGACGTAGCAAGGAGTGCACGATCGCTCCCACTTGGCCAGGAACTCACCGTGAAACCGGTTAGTATTGTCACGCGCTGGTTCGTCGAACCCTTTGGCGCTGGTCCGCTGGAAAAATGGCACGCGATCCTCTCACAGGCTCTGCTTTCATGCTTGCCGACTGTCTTTCACGGGTTCTGCGAATATCGATCACACGGAACGTAATAATGTCCCTAGGACGCAAGAATACAGGGCTCCGCTAAACGTCCCTTTGTGGATCTCTTCAGACGCGCCTTGAGAACCCCGATCTTTGTGATAATATTGTTACTCGAACACGTGTTTCGTTACAAAGGTACTTTTCCATTACGCAATACGTGTATTTGCACGATTATTCCCTGATTATATGAATTTTTTAACATGTTTCTCTTCGGGGCACCTGTGGAGCAAGTGTTGGGTACATCCGGGAGGCGCGGTGGACCCAATATAAAGTAGCTATTGAAACTAATATGAAAATTGCTTATTTTATCAGAACAAGCCTGTATGTTCAGAATTTTATGCTGATTCAGAAAAACTAGTCGATATTTGCTTTAAGAAAATATTTACTGTAAATCGGGTTGAAAACTGAAGTCATGGCATCTGACCACCTGTCCCGAGGTGCCGGGAGAAATGGTTTTCGTCGTTGGCAGAGACCGCTCACATAATTATTCATGGAAAATTAACAAAGGATGCAGCAAACTTATTTATGAGTGAATACAACTACAGATTCATTGATATTTTATTTGTTTACGCTAAACAAGTAAAGAACACATCAAAGAAAAAGTGAACTACCTATTGGCGAGTTGCAAGGCAAATGAATACAAAAGTGAATAAATAAACTAAATAAACAAAAATAATAATAAAAAATTAAAAAATAAAAAAATAATAAAAATATCATAAATCGACCATCTCACCTTTCTGCAGCGAAAGATGGTCTTCTCGTTAGCTTTGAGAGGAAGAGTTAATATGGCCAAATACTTTGGCTTCATTGTCCCTTAATATCTCTACTATCTTATTATCCCAAACATTAAACGAAAATAAACATAGAAGTATATTTTAAATACGATTCTGTACACCGCTGTTTGACAAAAGAGGATAAATGTAACCTCAATTTACCTTTTAAAGCCTATAAATCCAGAAAAATACAGAAGGAAGCGAAATGGCGCTATTCATTCAACTGTTTGGCTTTTAGAGAAGTAATTGGTCTGCACTTTAACATATTTTTACGTAGAGAGTCTGAAATGTACCGACTCGACCAACTCTCCGGCCCGACCGCGTCTCCCGGATTTACCCTATACGAATAAGTGCTGTTATAAACTGATGTCGATAAAAATATTGACGGATTAAATCAGCGATTGCGCTTTGTGTTCGAGTTGAAATTGCTGTTGGTTGCTTGTATTCTTTCAAACACAAATTTAACTTCAAGATCGTTACTGTTCACTTACGAGGAGAGTTTTTTTAAGGGATATTGCCACTGTAGAGCCCGGAAAAGCAGCCTACTTTTGAGAAATTTTTATGCGAGTATAGTGAATGAAATACACAATCGGGTTGAAGGCCTTTATTGTGCATACCTTGAAGTATGACCATAATTTTTTTTAAAAATTTTTAATACAAATTGGCGGCGCCACAGCTCTAGAAATGGAGATTCTTTTGAAAAACAGAAGAAAAAAACAGTTCCGCGGCCGGAAAGATTTCTTCTTCAACTTTTGACCTAGAACAAAAAAGCAAAAATTTTTTACTTCTATATACGAATATCTTGGGAAGTACACGAGGAAATAAAAAATACTGTTTTTTGTAAGAATGGTGCGTGATTGAACAAAACGTTTCAACAATTTTTCACGTCACTTTTTACCTCAATACAAAACGTTCTGTACTTTTTCTTATGAACTTTGAAGGGTGGTTTCACCCCTCAAACATGCAAACGGGGCAAAATAAGAAAACACGTATTTCTTATTTTTCGATCCTTTAAAACATCCAAAAACCAAAGCAATGGGAGGCGGACACTTAAAAGCCCCTCCTCGTTAGTCAACGAAGAATACTAACATTTATAATATATTATAACATAAAATATATAAATTCAATATTAGAAATTCATGTTCCAATTTATCCATGCTTTTTTAGTTCAAAATATTCGTGTCACGCCCCCCAATTTTCGAGTTCAACACACTACATAATATAAACACCAACTTTCCAAAACAAAGTACAACCAACATCACTTTCATCCCCTAAAACACTCAAACGACACTTTCGCACGCTACCTCCACCGTTGTGAGGCATTGTCGCCTTTTTCCCTTTGAAGAAGCAAAAATCCGATCCGTAAAGGTTTTCATTAAACGAAAAGCGTGAGGCGCTGGCAAGGCTGTGCCACATTGTATGCAGCCGCTGCAACCACCGAAGGCCACGAGTTATCGCGCCTGAACTGCATTCAGAGCGTTTCCTGCAATGGGAACGAAGGGTGGGCGAACACGGAGGGAAAAAACGAGTAGCAGGGCCTTTGACGTCGATGCATTATTTATCACGATGTATGACAAGCATTTTCATGTTAATAGCGGACCTCGAGGTCATTACTTCCCTATAACATTGTAACGGGGCAGGATTTGTGCCGCGTCGAGGGAAGGGGCAAGAAAAGAGGGGGGGGGGGGGGTGGAAACTCGCTGCACGTAGACCACATTATGTGACGAGACTGTTACTTTCGATTCAGCAACTTACAAAAGTGTCTCGTTAGGGAATATTGTGGAAATTCGCTCCATTTACAATTATAACGATTGGAGGAACTTATTTTTTGTAACTTACAGTCGTGTACATTGAGAATCGTCTATCGTTCTTGTCTACGCATTGGACCTTGTCGAATACCTATGTTATGTATGAACGAAATATGTTCGTGATTCATTTGGAGATGTTCCAACTTATTATTACACGATATGATGTGAAAGTGTGACGTAAAAGACGCAATTATAGTGTTTAGAAGTACAGTGCCAGACAAAAGTAGTGGGACACCCTTTAAAACAGAATAACTTTTATTAAAATTGGTCTAAATGATTTGAGTTTTTTTGCGTAGGTAGAAGGATTCGTTTTATAACTTTCTTAACTCTGCAAAAGGCATTTTTTAAATTTTTATTACAGGCTCAGATAGAAAAGTTGAGAAACGACCTTCACTATTTTCTTCGCTATTCCGACCAATTGCAATGTTTTTTCAAAACGACGAAACACGTCAGCCAGTAAACTAATCCTCCTGGCTTCACAAAAAAAAAACTCGAGTTGTTTGTACCAATTTAGAAAAGTTATTCTGTTTTAAAGTGTGTCCCAATACTTTCGTCGGGCACTGTCTGTTTTTATGAATGTATAATTTTATTTCTAATCACAAAAAACATAAAGTTTATATATTTTTTATTTCTTCTTCTACTTCCCACTGCTCAAACCCCATGTATCTTTTCTAATAATTATTCAAAATCCCTTTCTTACTCTGTCTTTTTCTTCAAAACATAATTATACATTTCCAAATCTTTCAACAAAGTTTCCAATTGTCTATCTACAATTTTTTCAAATGTTACGTTAAAAATATAAAAAAGTAGTATCAATCAAGTAATAGTAAGTGTAACGTGAAATCTATTTATGGGAAATATTACTCGAACCGTTAAATATTCTATTTAATACCTAAATTCCAAGTTGCCTGCCAATATGCTCACAAGATATCGAGACGAATCACCATCGGAGCCTACCAAAAGTTTACACGCGAAACGCTACGCAAAATCACGCTTCCCTGTCGCTGGAGTTTCCACTCGCACGGGATTCTCCATGAAATGGAAAATCCAGTAATTCAGCGAATCAGTGACGGAAGGCTCCTTTTTAATTTTCCATATTAGCCGCGAACCTTTCGTCCTTCGCAATCCTCCTGTGTTTGATGTAGAAACGCCCAGCTCACACGACCGCTACCACGTGTACATGCAGTTTTCATTTGCGTAAAAGGTATCTACATATCGCCCGAATCGCGGGCAGCAAAAGCGAGAAACATCAACACCGATGAAAGTTCAATTCGAAAACCTCGGGACACACCTGTTCCTTTGAAATCACGGAGCTTCCGATTCCATTGGGGAGAAAGGAATTACGTCGCCGCCGTATCAGATTACACAATTCCCTTCACGTGCACGCCCATAATCGACTAATAAAGTGTAATTAATTCAACGTGACTATTAGTCCTGCGAAACTGTATGTAAATAGGTAATCACAATTTCACGGTTTCGAGATTGTTGACTGTGGATGAGGATCCTTTGTTTGTTTATGTAAATCGAAACACATAATAAGTGGTCTTTAAACTAATCACGTCTGAAGAATTATGAACGATAAGAAATGTAGTGGTGCATTTTATGGGAAATATGCATTTTATTTAAAAAAATTGAGTGTTTAAAATTGGGGTAATGAACACTAAAACTATCGTTACAGATAGAAGATACTATATTGCTATTTCTTCTATACATTTTATTAGCACATGTTAACAGTGCTCCTAAATTCAGCTTCTTTATGTTTTCTATTTTGAAATTGGAAATAATATAATGGTATATCGTGTATGTTTTGTAATTCCGTTATTGTTATTTTTCAATTTGGGTGGAATTGAAGTATGATGTAGCTAACAGGATATTAAAGGGTGTTTTAGTCATCACTCTGTTGCTTTAGAATTCATTTAAAAAATACAGAGCTTCGAAGTTTGCAGCTTTGTTAATTTTCTTGTTGACAGGTTGTGCGAATGAATATTCATTTCCGATACTCTAAATGGTATGGTGTTCATTCTTCGTTTACATTTAACCGAGAAGTAGAATCGAACTTCTTTCCATTTGGCATATTTCTACAATTGAAATCAACAATGATCAGCAAATTACCATTGCCATAATTTACCACGTACATTAATACTCATAAATGTATTTTTCAATAATATTATGCATAATATTCGATCGACACAGAAATTCAAGTATCATAAGTCTAGGTGTATGCAATTATCAGTCAAACCTTTCAATACCTAAAGTAGTAAGCTTGCAAGTTGCTCGAGCATATCGAAACTCAAACCACTATAAAATATGTAAAGCATGCATATAGGCTCACATTTTATGCCTTCATCAAATTACTTCGATTCCCCTTGCCGATGTTGCAAAAACGCTTCTTACATCGAATGCTAAATTAATGGATGAAGAAGAAAGCGATTGCGCTTTTCGACCGTCAACGAGGCCCTTTACAAGGCTATCCTGCACCTCGAATGTGCGGTTCGGTCGTCACATGCATATGGATCGTTGGTGCTTTCATCGTGTACACAAGTCCCGAATAAATATGTATGAGACCGTGTGCATCGAGATTATTCGTTACTACCTCGTTTCCTTCTAGTATACACGGATAGCCGCGATCTTCTTTCCGTACATGCTCGCTGCTACAATTCTATGTAAATTCCGCTGCTGATCGCGGTTGATTATTAAATACCACCGGGGCTGATATCGATATTTACGTCGTATCGGATGCTTCGTGCTACACTGTAAAATAATCAAGCAAATTTTTATAGTATCTCACAAAATCATGGAACGAATTTAATTACTTTTATTATCGACTGCACGTTTCAATTGGTTACATTTCGTCTGTCAGATACGATTAGATACCTGCAGGGCAGCGTTTTCCAACTACTGTTCCGCGATACGAAAAGTTATTTTATAATAAAATTCCTAATTTGTTTGTTTTATTTATAAATAAGTTAGTTCGATGTTACCCTTCGTATATAAGAAACAATTGTTGAGGTTTGGGGTTCAGCTAAAGTTTAGTGAGTTTGGAAGGGTTCTGTGGCAAAATTTAAATGGGAACCACTGCTACGGAGCGTATTCTACAGACTGTTAATTTTGCCGGTGATTATGAAAGTGGTGTAAGTGAAAAAAACCGCAAAATTGAGATTTGTCTTATTTTATGTTGTATTGATTTGAAAATTATGAAGGAATTGTTGCAAAATAGCCACCAAGTAAGCAATCACAAGATAGTGGAGTAAGTCATTTGTTTTCTGTAAGGAATTTGTGAGAAAGGAAATAATTACATATTATTGTATTATGTATTAAGCTTGGATGTGGGGCAAGAAAAGAAAAAAAAGAAGACGCGAAATATACTTAATTATGCTGAAAATATGAGAAAAATTAGGAGAAATTGCGTTAAAGAATTGTATATTACCAAAAATGATAAAGTGGTTAGTGGCAAAGTATTTGAAACTAAAATTGCTTTTGTTCGATAAAATATTTGAGTGTATTAAGTTGTGAAGATCGAAAAACTACGTTTGAGCACTTTTGGCATTTGGGAGACATTCAAAGATTTAAAAAACACATTTTCGTACAAGATACTCATAAAATTTTCCAATGACAGATAAGTTTGACGTTAGAAGAGCATATATGTTGTGAAACATTTTGTTCAATAATGGAAAAAAAAATTGTAATACGCCCAAACGCCACAGTATAAATATCTCGAATCAAACAATACATGACAATTATACCACATTCATAATCACCGGCACAATTGTGGAAGCCATTCATCTGAGCAGGGAATTTGAATTACAGTGATTCACAAGTTTGTTCACATCAATTCAGAAGAATAACCCACACTAAGATTTAGATGGTTTAGGCTCTATTTTATATATATACTTGTATACCAAGGGGTTTTTCCCATTAATTATATTAATAATAATAATAACAACTAATTGTGAATGTCGTTATTTTGCTGCTATGCATTGTGTAGTCGAACGTGGCAGTCTTTAGTGAACAAATATATGAGTGACTATGTGTCGGAAGAAAAGAATGCATGGTACGTTTACTGGTCCACTTCTGCGTCATCCTCCTTGATTTATCCGTGATAAATGTATTTTCCTTTTCATTCTAGGTACAAAAATATCAAAATACACGTACAAGAATGCAGCAGTCTCCAGTGTCTGATATTAGCTCCTCACAACAATTCGAAGCCCCGAACGAATAAGCCCACGGAACAAAAGCACAATTTTGAGAGATTTAATAATAGCGGACTGATAATTAACACGTCACGTAATTACGATACGTAACAGCGCCGAAGTCAGCGTGCCATCCACCCCTTTCTTTCTCCTTCCAGGTACCTTTCACGGCGATTTCGTTCCATCGCCCTCCCCGCCCGCACACATCCTCGCCGCTATTGACAGGTACGTTAATTAAAAATTAATAACAAAGATAAATCACCGATGACTGTCTGCGCTGAAAGAACCGGCGTCGGCGTTGTAACGTTGAATGGGACGTGAATGACGAGCACCTTTTTTACCACGAGGTAAACACGTCATTCTCTTTTCAGAGTGGGTACAATCCTCAAGGGAGGCTTCGCGTGTCCTTTGTAGCTATTAAAATCTCGTCAGGGTATCGATTCTCTCTTTCGAGATAGCCCCTCTAAAATGTTCCCTTCAGTCTGTCTCTGTTTGACTATGCAACCCATCGAGAGTTGGATTGTAATTAAATTTCAACAACTGGTAGGATGTTAGTATAAATATACCAATGGATGTTCTAGATCTACTCTTACTTGTATACGCGTACTTGCCCATCATTTGTAGCGTTGTGATTCGAGATTTTAGAATCGGTTTAGAATCAGGGTTGGGTCTATTCGAATAATTTAATTTTCGAATATTTTACAAGTATTCGAATGCTACCAATAAACTTCGAATATTTGAGTATTACTGATGTATTCGAATAGTATGGTGTGAAGTGGGTCAAAATTAGCTTACAAGATTTCACCCTGACAAATGAACCAAAGAACTTGATTTATAATTCACACCATACAATTCGAATACATCAATATTCGAAGACGATATGGCGAATAATCGCCAAATAATTGAGCAACTGAGGTATTCGAATATTCGAATACCGAAAAATTCGACAAATAGTCCCAGCCCTATTTAGGATACAATGTTCGTTGCTATCAAGCACTGGTTTTTATATTTGTTAGTAACTCATCTATAAGAAATCGAATACTGTATCCTTGACTTCCTCAGAATTATGGAACCTTTTGCTATTAGAAAAATGTGCAAATAGCAAAACGGATACATACATAATCTGATGATGCTAAATGAAAACATACGGTGCTTGATTTCTTGGATTTTTTTCTTTTATGGAGGGAAATGATCCTTTTTCTGTTAAAAGATGGTTTTTTATTCTAAATGACTGTACCTACTTAATTTAATCTTTTAAAAATTGATAATACACTGGGTGTCTTCTATATGACTAACACTAAAAATGATTATTTTGTGCTGTAGTTCAGGCTTTGCTACTATAATACACAATATTTTTTTACATATTTTTGCAGCGGTTGTCACAATATTGTCCATGGAATTGACCAAGTTCACCTTTGTCCGAGAACACTTTTACTCGACCCTTTCACTTTTATTATGAACAAGTCAAAGCATCCCCTGCTTGAAAAGAATAAAACTTCCTGCAAGACCCAACAGATAATTTAGCTCTCCATGGATTTTGATAACTTGGTATGTATATATTTGAGTCAATACAAAACTAACTTATCATCTAAATTTTAGCTGTATAAACCTTTTCAAAAACGCCTCATCGCCAAAGTATTTACCTACGTATATTCTACCGAACTCCAGTGCACAGCCTGAAACGAAACACCTCTGTACTTCCACGTGTATCCAAATAACAGAATGGTTTGTTATCTTCCCATTGGAAGAGAGAAGAGTGGGAAATCTCGAAGGGCGAGATTAGCATCGAACCTAGCTGGTCTAGGCAACCGAGATTTCAATACCGTATAAGCTGGCGAAGGGAGGTGCAGCACGAAGGAAGAGTCCGTTCGTCGTGTATAAGTAGACACCAAGTGGCCGTCTAGATACTCTTCCGATCCAATCGGCTCTTATTTCACACGGCGCAGCCTCATATTTCACTGGTCGGATGTAAAGCCAATTGAATCCCTTTATAAAATTACCTTACGAGGCGTCTCGCGTCCAGGAAAAAGGTGGCGTAAACGAATTTTGAATGCGATAATCCCCGGTGATTCATTCGCCTCCACACAATGTCTACGCGCGGACTTGGCGAGGCAAGGCTCCAATCTCGCTTCTGGGGTAGACAGATCGATTTTAAAGTCTCAAAGAGACGCGTATCACTGTTCGAATAAAGATTTTAATCCTTTGTGAATTGTAACAAATCGCTGCCAATACTACCAGATATTTCGTTGCTGTTGTAGTAACTGGAACATTATTAAACATTTTAATGATAACAGTTATTAAAGCGAATTTCTTTTAGCGTAAGAAATGGATAACATATAGAGGTTATCACATCAGAGATACTTTACTTGATTTTTTCATTATTTTTCTCGAATTCACAGGTGAAATCTACGTTAGACACTATTTTTTCGCACAAAAAAATGCGCAGTGTTGGGTTAAATAGATAAACTTTGTAACCATTACAAGAAACAAAGTAAATTTTACTTGAAACATTTTTTCAATAAGGAATAGTTCAAAAGAAAATTGCGTGGATCGCTTCAAATGGGACACCCTTTATTTTTATGTTCTGCTTGTCAGAGAGCGTTTGAATACTCAACAGTGAACGTGTTAACAGCCTGTCCAATGGCTGCAAAAAAAGAAACACAGCCATTGGAAAACACGATCACTCGGTTGCTTAGGGGCTCATACATTTCCCTCGTTTTTTTTTTTTCATGCACCACACTCTCAGGGAATTATAGAGCGAGCGAACAAATTCCCCGTCATAATTTATGGTCCTATCCACCCACGACTTGTCGGATAATCCCCCGCGCTGGTCGGTTGCCGGCGTTGCCCCTTGTTTTCCACTCGCCAACGCCATGCAACTCCGGCCGCGAGATTCGCGACCCCCATACGTGGACACGGACGATAAAAAAATTCGATGAAATTGTGAATGCCTCGCTGGCGCGTCTTATGAATCACTTTAGCCAACGTTCTGCCCAACGATACTTCTCGTCACGTCGTAAATCGTGTTAAGTTTCACCTCTGAACCGATTCAGCTTGCCGATAAATCTTCCTTCGCTATCCGGAGTATATCCTCCATTCTATCCGCCTGTCATTTTCCCCTCGTACGTGTCGTTGTCTTCTTCCTTTCTCCTTCTTTGGGTTTCCCTTGTATCTTCATCGCGACCCCTTTATTCGACCCCCTGGACCACGTGACACGACGAATGAATTTAGTTGCATTTTGGACGACGATTCGTAAGTCGTTTATAGTGAACTCTGGCCACCGTTCAGGGGGGTGTAATTTCGAATTTTAACGTGGATAAAGAACATTTATTTCAAATAAAAGATATTTCTTAAATTTAGAAGACAGGTGTATAAATGTACCTACATCAGATTGTTAATAAATAAATCCATCACTTTTTGGAGACATACACACGCAACTGTCAATGTCATTTAAAGGGGTATAACCGTTTGAAAGTGTCGAAAATCGGTTTTTTCTTTTTACATATTTTCATAGATTGATGTTTTAAGAATATTATAAATCAAGTTCGATGTAAAAATTCGGAAGGCTGACAAAGTTATAGGCATTTAGGTGGAACCACCCAGGTAGCACGGGGCGGCGAGGCGTGGCGATTCGACCGATCGCAGCGGAACTATATTTTTCAATACTGTGGCCCTAAAAACTCGCACTACGTTCAATCAATTCACTTGCAATTTTGCATGCAGAATTGTAATAAGATTCCACATCGTCCTACGAGGGTTTTTTTTTTATTCTGATTCCCCGTTTATTATTTATACAGAAAAAGTTGGACTTTTCTCTTAGAAAAATCTAACTTTACTTTTGATTTCTCACCATTTTCTTATTTTTCAAAATTTTCAAAATCGGCCCCGTAGGACGATAGCTCTTGACATACTTTATAAGAAGATTTTATTGTTTTTGATTTCAGACGCGACATACAGCTGTTTTCAGGGCCACCGTTTAGTCGTCGAAAATCGAGAGACTTTCGGATATGTATCCATAACTTCCGGAAAACTATAGTTTTTTAACTGAAACTTTTTTTTAAGTAGTTCATAATACTATGTAAAGATATTTAAAAAACTGGAAATCTTCATCAAACCGTTGACTTGTAAAAAAATCCGCAAAATGTACACATTTTCCGAAGGTTCAAACGGGTGTGCCCCCTTAAGGGTACTCTCCCATCAAATCACTAAAAAAATAGGTCATTTTTAGAATTTTATTTTAAAAAAATGTAAACGTCATAGCGTTAAAATCTTGTGTAGGCTGTATTTGTACATCATTGAAGATGATAAAATTTTTTTTTGCATATTTTATCTGATACTGTTGTCTACTGGTGGCTGTAAATGTCCTGGTGTTACAAAAAAATCTGCGGAATTTATAACGCCTTGCGGAATTATCGATATCAGGACAGTCACAGTCACCAACAGACAATAGCATCAGATTTAATACGCGAACCATTGTTTTTATTATCTTCAATTATGTACAAATACAGCTCAACATGTTTTTTTAACACCATGACGTTTACTTTTTTTTAAAATAAAATCCTGAAAACTTCTTTCTCTTGCTTTTCTTTTGTTTCACTAGCTTTATTTCTAATAAATAAACTTTGGGATTAGGTTGCAAAACAGCAGGTATGCTGAACCTCGCCCATTCATCGCACATTTTATGTAATTTGTGGTGAACAAAGACGAATTATTATTATTATTATTATTATTATTATTATTATTATTAAAATAACCTATTGTTGCAGTGATTTGATGGGAGGGTAGCCTTAATTCCAAACTACATCGGATGCAGACCACAAATAATATCAATTAATATATTTTAATTCGTTCCACATTTTACATTTGTTTCTTCCACGAAGAATTGTCTACTAACTGGTTGTACCCCGATTTATTGAGCATCCTATATTGGCCATGCTGTTCCACAAGAAGCACGAGCGCACAGCCACTTTTTCAAATCAACGACTGCACGTCCCCCCAAGCGAACAGCAAGATATCGAACAGCAAAACTCGCTCGGCCACAACTATAATCGATCCACGTCCATATTACACGCGTTATCGCCAGCGCGCGACGATATACAAATATCACCGACAAGCAAAAAGGATCTTCCAAAACAACGACGATTATCCCGACACGGTAGCAGATAAGTGGCGTACGAACGGGCAGCAATAGTTATACACGCGAAAACACCGGTAATTACCACCGTCCATGGCGGGGGAGGATCGCGAAAAAATCGGCTGGATAAGATATAGCCGCGAGAGGAGCCTGCGTATCCCCGTATCTGCGATCCCGTGGCGACACTCCGCTAAATCTGATAAACTCGCCTAATTTGAATATCCCGGCGCATTATCAAAATGCGATATCGTTGGCAGCCAAGTGGCTCGGTGTGCGTATCGGAACACGCTTTTAATGCATATAGATTAGATCAATTTATAATAAGCCGGTTTCGCGTTCACCTCCCCCGCTGCACCCCTAACCCTCCCCAACTTTCTGCTCATCCCCTCACAACCCTCCCCCTCCCCCCCTTCCCTTCTAACCGCCCTCAACGCACTTGCCGCAGTATCGTTGTTGGCTGGCTCACTTTCGGCCTCCCACTAAATTTGTATTTATATTTTGCGTTTATTGCTATAACGCCGCGACATTATCGCTATTTATTGGCGGGCAGCCGGCAACGCGCGCCTCGGTTTACCCTCGGCGGGTGGACGCGCGCGCACGTGCCGCGCGCGGTCATTGATAAAATGTTAAAAGCACTCGGCGGGCGCGAAATTCAGCGGAGATAATAGAATAGCCGTTGCAAACACGCGCGGGCCACCAGGCACGGTTCATTAACGCATTAATCCGCGACTTTTTAACGGCGGGCATTAATCCCATTAGCGACGCGGCTAAATGAATCTTAACGTCGTTTCGAAAAGCTTGTCGTTCTGGCGTCGATGGTTCCCTCGCGTTTTATGATGTTTGGTTATTATTGCTCATTGTCTGGTGGAAGGGGGGTGGTTGGTTTAGGTGCTGTTACAAGTGGAGGGAAATCAGGTTTTGGAAAATTACGTAGAATTTTTCAGCAGGGGTCGGTATTGAGCGGTTATAGCTAGTCAGGCGGCCGAGAAGAAGCGAATGTTTGGGAATTTTTTTTGAAAATGTGGAAGCATATATTTTTACAGACTTTTTTTGTACATGAAAGAGCAACATTTAAAGAACATTTGGTAATTTTTTCTACGAAAAATATTGATGTAATAGTATGTAAGTTTTTCATGCAATAATCACGCGAAAATATCGGGATTTCAACTTTAAATAGCCACCATTTTGTTTTAAATTAATATTTCGGAAATTCACTCCGTTAATCGGAGGATGGATTAATATACGAACGAAATCTTGTTTGTTTTTTTATTTTAGATAATGTGGTTCCAAATGACAGTGTTCACCGCAAAACCAATTTTTTAAAAAGGCTTATTCGATTTCAATTGTTACTTTATTATAAACGGAAATACTTTTCTACGAAAAAATTTCCAAATGTTCTTTAAATGTTGCTCTTTTATGTGCAAAACGTTCTGCAAAAATATATGCTTCCGCTTTTTCTAAAAAAAATCACAATCATTCGCCTCTTTTCGGTGAATGATTCACTCCTTAAGGGTGAATCCTATTTTTTTGGACTAAAAATATTAAAAAATTTTGTATTGTATTTTAAGAAACTAGCAATTCAATTCATCCAAAATTTGTACCACGGTTTTTATGCATCATCGAAGAAGTTCTAGTTCTTTTTTATTAATTTTTAATAATAAATATAGGAGTTATGCATGATCCACCAACACGCCGCGCAAAATTCGTCGTCTGAAACAGAAAAATGAAACGGCGTTTTACTTTATTCATATGTAGCTTCAGTTCAATATTGTTCAGTATCAATGAAACAAAAAAAAATATTGAGCGAAGTTGTGAGTTGTCAAACTGAAATGTCTGAACTTATAATTTTTACAATCCAATTTTGCGCTAATTTTCTCATGTAACAAAAGTAGTATAAGGTATAACTTATCGATATTCTGGTTCATCAAACTGAAGCTACATATGTATAAAGTAAACCTAACCTGATTATTAGTTCGCCGAAGCATTCAAATCTTTTATTTTATCATGTTTGGAATAGGTACTTACCTATATGGGAATGAAGGACTTTTGTTTCGACTGGGTCCAAATCTGTGTAATTTGTAGAGTTCTGAAAATCGGACAAGAAGTATTTTTGATTAGAGAAACCTGCGGGTGAGACTACACAAGTCTCTTATAGCTATTCAACCAGTCGATATGCACGTTTACATGCTGCCTTTGAATTACTAATATTCACTCTAAACTAGTTTGCATATTAATCCGCACACTCTTGCCAACCTACAGTCACTGTTAAACAGAGCACACTGATCCCCTCCATTAAACGTTAACGCCTCGCAGAAGAATTCCCAGCTGAAAGTAGTTGAGTCGCAGCCTGGGAGCTGCTAGAATTACTCCTGGAGGGATGACAATAAATTATGAACAGGGCAAGTAAGAATCCCTCCACGAAAAGAAGTTATCATTAAAGCCCAAAGAAGGTCTCTGACAGAAGCGGAGAGACGCTTGAGCGCTCGCGTCTGTACCTTTTAGTACGTTCCGATGGCGTTGTTAAACATTGCGCAGCGAAGTAAGGGCCCTCGAAGCGTTGTTTAAGTAATACGTGCTCGAAGCGTTTCCCCTGTTAAACGGAACGATTTCTTATTTTCCTTCATCAACAACAATACGATCCACTTCATAGGATCCGTATCCCCCGTCGTACAATTTTATCCCCCCATCTCTTTATCTCTCCTGCCGTGCAGAATCTGTACGATGCTCCTCGAGCCCCGTGGTATTCCAATTTCCAGGGACGATGTATCTTCCCAGTTGGCTCGAGCCTCTCGCAAGCAAGACCGTGGGCTTGCCAACTGGAAGTTCATTAACGAACTAAATTACCGTATCCGTTACTTTTATCGTGCCACTGCGAACGTACACCGTAGCCCTCCAGCCCGCGAAATCGTTTCTGACGATATTTGGCTCTGTACACGGCTCCCTGGACTAACTGCCGCAAACAGAATTTGCGAATATCCACCGCTCAAGTGGAGCGGAGTTTCAAGCGGCCGCGACACTATAACAATAACTCTCCACGGAAAGAGGTCCCGCGCTCATTTTCTGTTTATCGTCAGGACGGGCCCCGTAATTGATCATAGATAAACTGATTTCAGACGGATCAATTTACCCCCCCCCCCCCCCCCCACACACACGCACACACACACGTCCCGTCGGGAGAGTTTAATGGATAGAGAACGGAAAGGTTTGAAGGGCGATATGGAGGCTCAGCCGCAGCGGGATGGCGACGATATTTTTGCAGATTTTCGCCAACGAGCCAGGGAATCGACGTTAATGTTTATGCAGGATGTAAATTCGCGTATGAGCCTGATAATAGACATCCGCGTCCGTGCGTTGCGTCCACATGCACGCGTCACATATGGTGGCTACAACTAAACTAGTATTTTTAATTTATGTTCTCAATTTACCGAGTAACGAAGCGCGACGCGGGGCGCGGGAATAATTAATGCTAAACCGCTGCCTCCCGTAAAATTATCCGGCCGATAATTTTTGTTGAAACTCACCATTAAAGCGTGTGTACGCAGATAATCACCCCTGTTTACGCACACGCGCCAACCGACCCCCCCCCCCCCGCCCCCGCGGCCCCTCATTTTCTTTATCAAGCGTAATGACGCTAATTCCCGTGCAGGCCTGGCCAACAGTTTTCTTCCTGGAAATGCTGCCACGCAACGGCAACAATTTCTCGCCTATCAAATTTTCCTCGTTAGTGCTCACACTTTTGCATTTACATTTAATTAAATAAAATGTGTTATATTAATTAAATAAAATATAATTTTATTTACTTACTTCGTTACACATTTTTTTTATACATATCTTAAATAAAAAATTCACAATGAAGCACAAAAATAAACAAAAAATGTAATGTTTTAAGTAAGTATTAGTTTCTTTGATTCTTTGCAGCAAACAGTCATACAAATCAATTTTTTATTTCCTAAATTAGCTTCTTTCCTTGCGGATTCGATACTCGCGTGACTTTCCATATTTCCTCGCTTACACAAAATCCTCTATGAAACGAAAGTACCTACTTATTGCACGCTAGCACGGCATGCACAGTGGAACGACGTAAAGACAATAACTGGACATAGCCATTACTTCCAAACGGTTTGGACTTTCATTGGTAAAATTTGCACATTTTCAATTCATGTTAAGTAGAACAACTGAGAATTAGAAAAAAAATGTAATCCTTCTGGGCTTTCTACAAATAACGAGGGAATATCCCGAACCCGGAAATTCAAAAATTCAGAAACTTTGTGAATATGTAGTCAATTTTCTCCTGATTATAACGCAATATTTGTTTGCACCCCAAATTCACTCTTAGGGCGTGTAACTCACCCCTGAAAATCCTGTTATTTTCCGATTTTGGGTTAAAACTCGTGAACTGTAAAATAAATGTATTTTATTAATCGCAGCTTGTAGCAGGTAATTTTTCTACTTTTCAAAAAACCTTACCATTAAAGGATTAAACTCGGGTATTTTAGACCTTGGGTGACTTTGAACAAAACTTTAAATCACTAGTTGAATTATTATAGTATTGAGTGCAACGCATTTTTATTTTATACAGTCGTTTAGTGATGAAATCCAAGTTAATTCAGAATATTTTTTCTGTAGTAATATGTAAAATATTGATAACTATTGATAACCGATATTGAGAACTTATGAAGTAAAAGGATTTAGGTAATAATTGTTTAAAGTGGTGCAACTGAAAGACAAAAAGATTGAAATTTTCATACAGGTCAGATTCATATACAATTGGATCAAACCTAATGTGAATATAAAGTTTATTTCTTTGTGTTTTCTAATGCTACGAACACTTAATAAAAATTTAATGAAGCTATAGAACAGAATTTCGACACTTCAAATTTTGGCCGATGTCCAAATAAATAAGGCATTCTCGTCCAACTGTGCGGCAGCGCAACCGCTCAGCGACTACATATATAGTATGTAGCTGTGTGTCGATTACCAAACAAAACAGCATCTGGCTAATCTAAACGCGAGAGAAGTAATGTCCTTGGTATATTATATATATATATTAGGGTGTTTCAATTTTCCAAAGGTACTATTTTCATGTAACTTTGCCTGCCCCCTTGATTCTATTCATCCAAGTGCTCTGTATGGCAAATTTTAGACAAATTTAATAATATTTAGGGGTTGCACAGTTTTATCACTAAGGTAGGCCTAAGACGGTAGTAACACTTTGGCTTGGGAATACGATTACGCAGAAACTATTACATTTACAACAAAAACCCTTATAAGGAAATGTTACTTACTTATCTGACATTATTCAGCCACAACAGTTTCACTGTATGTCAGGTAATATCAAAGTTATTAATAAAAAATGAGAAGCGGAGTGTTATAGCCCTAACGATACAGTGTAAAGTGTTGCAACCGTATCTGATCTCGGGTCGGTTGTAACACTATATGGATTCTATGCAAACACGACAATATTATTCGCTTTCTTTGACAATATTTGGTTCTGTTGCGGTACAACCGATCCCGACTGCCGATGTTACAATCGCCCCGACCATGCTGTTGAACTTCAATTATAAATTGTGACTAACGAGACATTTAAAAGTGCTAGGTAACGATCGGTATTACTTTAAAAAAGGTCAAATTACAGATTAAAAAACGCACATATTTGCAAAGGAAGTGTTTACATTAGATTCATAAGTCAGTAAGAAAAAATTACTTTAGGGTATCGAAAAGTTATTTTGTCCATTATCCATGTCTATTGCGTATCTATACTGCTAGGACATTGATGTGTGTATTCCAAATGTCATTGTTTATCATATGTATATCTAAAATTGGTGTTAATATTCATTATATGTTTTGAGATTCAACACAATTTGTATGTGTTACATTTGCCCCCCTGTTACTACCGCCCCCGGTCTACCCTACATATTTTCGCTTTTTCAGGTTTTAAAAATGTGGGTAAAATAATAAGGTACAGAATTTTTATAGGTGTGAACAATAATAGTAGTAATAAAATATAAATTTATCTAAGTGTAAGTCTTCTTTGAAGTTTAGTTTCTGTTTTATGAACTTGAGAATAAAAATAATTATCATTGAAAGCCGTGTTTCCTTAGCCTACTACATATTATTTAGTGTGCATTACAAAGTGTGCAACCTCTAAATATTACTCAATCTTCCTAAAATTTGTCAGATATTTTTTTTCATATTAATAGGAATCAGGACATGCGCAAAGTAAAATAAAAATATAATATTTTAATTGTAACCCTATAATATGAAACACCCTAATATATATACATTACATGATACATTACACATATATATATATAACATGTACCTACCGTACCTACATAAGCCTATGCGTCCTTTTTCCATCAAATGCCTCAATCACAAACCCATCGCCGCGGAATTCTTCACCCTTGCTACCGTAACATCCATCCACACGGTCTATTCTCCTCTCTATTGCAAACACTTGGCACACGAGCCTGGTCACCCGAAACCGTAACGGGCCGGGGACATTTTTCACCAGCAGCCACATTAAGGCCGTCGAATCGGGACCAAACTCCTTCGCCGTTAATTGCACGAGCACCGACGGGAGTCTATTTAAATTCCCGTTTGCTCTACAAATCGAGCCCACCCCCGTTACCGAATCTCGTCCAGTCCACCCATAAATTACGTCGTTCCGCATTGTTCTCGTAACGAACAAGCCGGGTCGTCGGATTCCCCTTGTGATCGTCCACCGCGCGGCAGGTGTTTCTCTTCTTCGATATCGACGTAAGAAAGAAAGAAAAAAGGGAAGGGCACCAAGCCGAGCAACCGTGGAGGAGCAGGTATCCGAGTCGTGGGCGCTGCTGGCGCCCTCTCGTTCCTGCAGGGCGCTCACGGCCCTGAAACAATGGGCCTATATATCGTGCGGCACATGCGTGCGAAATCGTATTAATTTATCGCGGGGCAATTACAAGGAGCCATATATTAGGCAGCCGGCTACGAGTGTAGCCCTGGCAGACCTACGAAATGCCGAGCGGAGGAGAGAAAGGAAACTATCCAGGGGGTGGGAGCGACAGAAGGGGGCTTGCTTCAGAGGGAGGAAGACGGGGAGCAGGGGCAAGCATGTCGAAAGAAGAAGGCATCAGTTGAGGGGTGGTGAGTTAGAAAGAGATTCCCAGTTCATTTCGATTCGCGGGGTGCCTGCAGCGATAACGCATCTGTCGCCTTCGCCCCTGCCTCTGTTACTGGAATCCTGCGACCCTGATTTCTGTAGCCGAAATGGTACATGCGTCGTCGTTGGATGCCAAACGTGATACGGGAAGTCTACTAGAGTCTAGATTTTTGAATGAGTGAATCGATTAAGTGCTAAGCTTGTGGGCATGTTTACGATTGCATGGATCGATGGGATTATTAGTGGCCTCCGTTGAATATTTTGTGTTTAATGGATTGTGGAGATTTTTAAAATTGTGGAAGGTATGATTTGTGACACTTAATTTATGGATATTTCATTTAGTTTGCTTGATAACGTTTAGTATTAAGGGAAATTCAGCAACCTCTATTTATCATGGATATTTTGAATATCTGCATTGCTTGAAAAGGTGTGAGATAATGTAGAAGGAAGAGGTTACACGGGGAAAGAGAGAAATATGTTGGTAAAACAAATTTGAATTCTAAATAAGATTTTGTAATCGTGTAAGGCTCCATATCAAAACTACACAGTACAATATTACACATGCAATTTAGCACACATCAGAATAGTGCACAGAAGATAGTGCACATACAGTTTAGAACACATGCGATTTATAGTGCACATACAATTTAAGCCACATGCGATTTAGGACACATACAATTTATGACACATGCGATTTAGGACACAGAATATAGTGCACATACAATTTAGAACATATGCAATTTAACGCACATTTTTTTAGTGCACATCAGGATAGCGCACAGCAAGATTTCACGCACAACCATCTTCTCGTCGCCGTCGACTGTTTCACAGCCGATGGTATTAGTATTGGTTGGGGCTAGATTGGGGCGCGGGGCGCGTAAAGCATGGTACCGAATAGGGCTGGGACTATTCGAATATTTTACAAGTATTCGAATGCTACGAATAAACTTCAAATATTTGAGTATTCCAATGTTATTATTCGAATACTGATGTATTCGAATAGTATGGTGTGAAGTGGGTCAAAATTAGCTTACAAGATTTCACCCTGACAAATGAACCTAAAGAACTTGATTTATAATTCACACCATACTATTCGAATACATCAGTATTCGAATACTTTAATATTCGAATAGTATTCGAATACTTAGATATTCGAATTATATTCGCTAAATAATTGAGCAACTGAAGTATTCGAATATTCGAATACTGAAAAATTCGACAAATAGTCCCAGCTCTAGTACCGAACCGATGTGACTTTGGGGATGTTCAAAATGAGACTGCGGTTACAAGTATCGCGCGATGGGGTCAATATCGCTATTGTTGTCAAGGTCATCATTCTGAACATTTTCTTTTAAACTTTTTGGTGGTCGGCTTTGGTTTACGAGATATTCTCAGAAAACTTAATTTAACATTAGAATTACCGAGTTTAACACATACTGACATCGGTTCGCTACCATGTTTTACGCGCGCGCGCCCCCCGCCCTAATCTAGCCCCAACCAATACTAATATCGTCACCTGTGAAACAGATTTCAATATGTTATGCCGAAAGTTTTTCATATGTTTTTTGACAACATATGTCAAGATCATTGAATTCTGTGAGGAGGTAGCTTTCAATATATTATGCCGAAAGTTTTTTATTAATATCTCCGAATCTAAGGCCGACCGCCAAAAAGTTTAAAGGGAAATGTTGTTCAAAATGACGACCTTGATAGCATATGTGAAGGTCATCGAAATCGGAGAAGGCCCAGTTCATCGGCAAGTTTACCGTGCTATCCTCTTTTACACTAAATAAAATGTGTGTTAAGCTGTATGTGTTCTAAATTGTATGTGCACTATCTTCTGTGCACTATTCTGATGTGTGCTAAATTGCATGTGTAATATTGTACTGTGTAGTTTTCATATGGAACCTTAAGAATTGGTCAGGACTACATTCAGTGAATGTATTCAATTTTTTCTTATTTCAGATTTCTTTCAATTTTAGTTAATAGGGCAGGAAACTTAAGACAGGATTCTATTTTATTTCCACGAGAAAATCAGAGTCTCATTTATGGGAAATCTCCACAAATGTTAGCTTCATCAAAACTTTGTCTAGACACAAAATATGCTAGAACTTGTTTAATCTTCATATAGATCTAGAATAAGTAACTCCATGAGAAACGCGAATTCCTCCACTTCCTTTTCCACAGTCCGATTTCCGGCTACTGCAAGCGTGGTACAAGTGCTGCCATCTCTTGGACATCATACACACCATAGTCGTCGTGATGAAATCTTGATCTCTACTACTTTAAACGCCTATGGCCTATGTTCTATCACTTCATAGTGCACACAATACTGTAAGCCATACAGGTTTTAAAAGTACCTAACTAAATCTGACATAAAATGATTTTTTTTTCAATGAAAATGGATAGAAAATAGTAGTTCTTTATTCTACTATTCAATTTCTTTAATTTTTTTAGGAGTCATAGAAGCAATATAATTTAGAAATTATGAATTAGGTATCAACGCATCTAAGGAAACGTTTTTTTTTTGACAAATGTAGTTCATCACTAGCAAGTCATACTCTGTAGTCTGTTCGTTAACTAAAGCCGTAATCGTCCCTGAAATTGTTATTATTAATTTCATATCCCGTTATTATGATACACAGGTTACGATAACAATTTAAAAATAGTCAAGGAAAAATGAAAGAATCATTTAAAAGCCCGTGGTTTTACGATATTGTTATATTCAACACAAACGAAAGAAAACTGTACTAAAAGGGAACAATTCACAAATTCCTTTGAAGGGGTTTATCCCTCTAATAGTTGCAATCATTTCCAAATGGAAACTGCAATGGGTTCTTCGATCGTTCGTACCAATTTTGGGGATTTTGTCCCACTCTGCACTGCATCGCTATTACTTATCCTTTCGATGAGCGCTTGTAACGTGGCTTAGATTGGGATCACTGTAAAAATGGAAGACAGTCCGACTTTGAAAATGAATTAAGTAATCTTTTTTATCACATAGCATGGTATTAAACATATTTGTAGGATAAATAAACTGAAACTTAATATCTGAATTAAAAAATGTTTTACTGTGCATAAAGCTAAAATTGAACACACAGTCCAACTTACTTGATTTCAATTCAGTCTAATGGAAATATAAAAATGTATAAAAAGTAATTATGAATAATGTTTTCATTCTTTGATGTTATGAAGTTATAGTTTCTGAAAGATGCTACGTAAAGCTACGACAACTTTAAAGTACTTATAACATCCCTATAACGCATTAGATGGCAAACCGACTTTACCGAAATTTATTAAAATACAAAGCACTGTTTATTATAAATTTGAATACCTTTTATGTCACTGTGGAATACGAGCCAATAAATAAAACACTCGAATTTGAAAATAAACATCTCTCTTATCTAACATCTATCCAAAGCAAGATCATGTATTTTAAAATTAGTTCTAACTTTAGATGAACAAACTCATGAGTCACTGTGCGTATACGTGAAACATGAAAAATATGCCAATTTAACCCTGCAATCTAATTTCTTGGACAGACTTAAAATCTCCACCAAACACCTTACACCTCCAAACAGCCCTGGCCACGTAACAGCACCAGGAGGCACAAAATCCATCGAAACTACCACGTAATCCACTCTCATTAACCACCCCAATGACGAACGAAAGAATGGAAACGAAGCGACTGTTGCGTTCAGTTCCCGCAGCCCGGCGCAACGCGGGGGGGTTGGAGTGATCGAAAGTAAGGAGTTCATTTATATCTATCGCGAGGAGTCAAGGTAAGTTCGGCGAGCGTAAGTACGTGTTCGTGAGGGATGAAACGGGGGATAAGGGATGAAGAGAAAATGGGATGGTCGGGCCACGTGCAGTTACAACTTTGATTCCCTCTCTTACCAGCCGCTCAGGACGAAACGGGTGGAAGAGTCGGGCGAACGAGTACACGTGAGGGGGTAGAAGACAAAAGTGATCGTGTTAGAGAAAGATGGCTGACTAAACTGGCTGGCAAGGGAAGCACAGGCGGCCGTAGAGGGAAGAAAGGGACAGACGGGGACCATCGTTCAGGATGGCAAGGGAAAGTGTACAGAGAGGCTTGCACGGCTCCCACATCCATTTGTCTCGTTATAGTTTATCGATACGGCGAACGAAACGAGTCGAGTCGATGGCACCGTCGTCGTCTGCGCGAAAGTGTGCGATGACACTTTAAAACCACTTCAAACTTCGTGCTGGACTTGCACGTGAACCGAGCGACAGAGGATAGACAGAATCGGGGGGGGTGGCTGCGCGTGGGGGTGGTTGGATGGAAGAAGGAACCATGGGGCGGCGGGGGTGGGGATGGACGGTCTTCTAAGTGTTGAGAATTTATTGGGAAATAATGGAGCGAGTTTGCTCGTGGATCGTAGGCACCGATAACTCGCCGAGATGGAATTCTCCTCTGGATGCACGGGGCCCCTAGACTCCTTTTTATATATCCTTTATACTTGGGGAACCCTTTGAAGTCTAAATTGACCCCCCGTTGGTGGACGGCCATTATCAAGATCTTTTCCTCCCTCCCACTTACTCTTCTTCCTTCCGCAGGATTTCCTATGTTCTTCATTTACCTCGCCGCCGACCGCCCTCTGAATGCGTTTCCACGTGCCCGCGACAATTGTCAAAGACTCACCTTCGGAAATTACCCGGCCACCATCCCCGAAACCCCGTAATAAAGCGATTTTCCTTTTTAACGCGCGAACGAGCCGCGTGGAAATGACTGGGCTTGAGAAAGGGATCTAGCGGGTCTGCTGGAGACTTTCGAATTGTCGAATTCCAAGGAACTTGAGATCCACTTAAGGGGTTTGAAAAATTATGGTCACCAAAATACGTGGTGCAACAAGAAGTGATCCTGCATGTGAAAGTGAATCGAAATTATAATACGTAGGTAGGGTAGACCGGGGGCGATTGTAACACGTTAAATATCTCAAAACATATGATAAATATTAACCCAAATTTTGGGAATACACACATCCATGTTCTAGCAGTATAGATACACAATAGACATGTATAACGAAGAAAATAACTTTTCAATACCCTAAAGTAACTTTTTCTAACTGTTTTAAAATTGTAATATAATTACTTCCTTCGAAAGTACGTGTTTTTTTCTCTTTTTTAATACTTAATCGGACTATTTTTAAAGTAATACTGATCGTTACTTATCACTTTTGCGCGTCTCGTTAATTAAAATTTATAATTTAAGTTCAAAAGTCTGGTCGGGGGCGATTGTGACATCGGCAGTAGGAATCGGTTGTACCGCGACAGAACCGAATAGTGACGAAGTAAATTAATAATATTGTCGTGTTTGCATTGCGTCCTATAGCACAGCACAAGCAAACCGAATAAAAAATGGGTGCAATGTACTGAATGTAAGGATTGATCACAGGAAGAATGCACCAGCCAAAACGTTTTCTATTTCTGCTACAATTGCGATACCGCATGATTGGTTATAAATTTTACTTTTTTCATTTATTATTATAATTAAAATCAATAAATTTTTCAATTTCGTAAAGTTAAATTTATGCTACTATCGACTCCATGCAGTTACAACTGACCCGGGGTCGGGGACGGTTGTAACACTTTCTCCGCTTCTCATTTTTTATTAATTACTTGACATACAGCGAAACTGTTGTGCCTCAATAATGTTAGATAAGTAAGTAACATTTTCCTATAAGAACTTTTGTTCTAACTGTGATAGTTCTTGCGTAATCGTATTCTAAAATCAAAGTGTTACTAAGCCCCCGGTCTACCCTACCTATGTGAAAATCCCTTGATACGGTGATGGCATTTATTTATCCAATGTGAAATTTAATAGGAGTTACATACACCTAGGACCGTGAAAAGAGGGGGCATTTTATGCATCTTTTTACCTATAAGTAGTTTTGTTAAGCAAAAGTCGTAACACGCACTTGAAAGCTTATAACTTAAAGAATATTTTCCAAAAAAATTACGATAATTCGTCTTGTCTCTTAAAGTATGTAAAAGAAACTAAGACTAAAAACAAACTATGGCTTTGAAAAAAAATCCATATGATAAAGACTAGAAACTGATGTGAGAAATAATCGAGCTAAGTTTCATTCAAATCGGTTCAATATTTTTTGAAATACCATTGGCATCGATTTGAAAAATGTAGTTTCTAGAAACAGCGTTTCAAGTTTAAGGTAGGTACAGGTTAAAGCGAGATAATTTCTTTTTTGAATTTACAGAAAATCGTCGATTCCGGGGGCCATAGAATTGACCTTCCTTTGATGTTGTAGGTTCTGCGATTTTTTTATTAGAAAAACCATTGTTTCAACCTTTCTACTTAGGTGTATCTAACCCCTTAAGAGGGAGCAAATTAAAATAAGAAGGTGTAAGAACTTTTCTATAATTTACGAATAAAACGTAGATTCCAACGCAAAGAAGGTGTATCAATTTGCAATTATAAATCTTAATATAATTCATTCTAATCACTCAACAGATTTAGTCTCCTCGAAGATGAAGCTTCATACGAAGATTTATTCTACAATTTCGACTTATATCTTCATCCGAAATCCCACGTTTTCCAATTCCACTACTAACTCCACCCACCCCTGTCCCCCATGAGATATAAATAATAAGTAATTCACTATTCAATTTCACTATTCCAGTAAAAGAATTAAAGTCTCCTCGATGCTACTGCCCCACCACCACCACGAAAAGTAACAGAAGCAGCGTACCTAACAATAAAGATTCGCCTGACTTTGTGCAGCCAATAATTATTTTCGCGTAACGAGATTTATCCGTTAGTCGCAGCTCTCTGCTGCCTGTAACGAATAAATATCCTGCTCGTTATAAATTTATTCAAGCCCATTATTCTCCCGCCCGTCGACGACGTAAATACTGGGATATTTTTGACGTGCCGCATACTCGCCCCGCGTTTTATTCTGCAACAGGGAAGCGTAGGAATTCGCGACGCGTGTGACACACCTTTTTTCCCCGGGAAAATTCCTCCGTGTTCCCGCGACGCGAGCGAGCTTATGCGAAAGCGAGCTTTCAAAGCTCGTTGTCATAAACATCGCTGGGAATCGCTCGTGCGTGTCCTGTGAAATTAAAAGCCATTAACGGGTCTTTAACGTTCGTGGGGCACTCGTTAGAAGAATAACAGAGATCTCGCGAAGTTCTGTACGTCGACGTCCCGCAGATCTGACGAGGGGGTAGGCGAGATCGATTCCTACTCGCTGCGACCAGCGGGTGTCCCCAGAATCGATGTATTGTTCGAGTTCCAAACAGTCGCGAAGTCACGTGGCTGTAGTTACGCCCGGGGATTGTCATAGACAATAGGGCTGCGGTTAATTAGACAAATACAAATGAACTTTATTGACTGCCGCCGGTGGCAGAGGTGCGTGACAATCCGAAAGTGATTACGAGTCACGTTAACCTTTTACAATGGCCGCTATAATGGCGTTACCGATGTTTTGCTCGTTACTTTGCATTGTCGAAGGTGCAAATGAATTTGTCGCTCTCGTAGGACAAGATTCGTTGCCTACGCTGCAGTTAATGCGAAAAATTGATCAGATTGTGGGACCGTGGATGAGAAGGCAAATTTCAAAGGAATTGTAATACCTAATTGAGGTCTCACCTCATTCTGTTTTTGACATTATATTTTTGTAGCTCCAAGTATTTTTGAACTTGGAATTTTTTATCCGTGACATCTTTGTATAATTGATTGCTCTGCTTAGTACTGAATGAAGGGATGTGTCATTAGTACTACGAAAATGTTGTGCCTGGAGATCGACAAGCTTACGAACTTTCAGCTAGAAATGGTTCGTTCTGTTTTGTGAAATTTTGTAACTTGAAAAATGTATTTTTAAAGGATATTTAGCAAGGCCCTTTACTTTCAAATTTGTCGATATAAGTAAAATTCATATTTGGTCCTCAAATACCAAAGATTTTACCCTTTTTTAAGCTAATTTTAAATTAACTTAATGTGAGACATTAGGGTTACTTAATGTGAGACACCTAGACATTAGGGGAGACCGGGGTAGGTTGTAACACGGGGTAAATTGTAACATAAGTAAAATCTTTTGAACGACAAATCTGGTAGGTAACCCACAGCATGAGAGAGCTGCTTGACGATATTAGCACCGTCGGCTTTAGTGATACAAACGAGCGTTACGTATTAATTTTGTGGTTATAGCCCAGAATTTTAGTATTTAGAGCACGTAAGTAAATTTTGACTTGCCACTCTTATTTCGATTAGAGGAGACCGGGGTATCGTGACACGAAAAAAGTTTGAAGTCGAATAAAATTTTTCCCTTTCAATAAAAATGTTTGGAAATGGATTTATAATATAATTAAAACATTACTATTGATAAGTGACGAATAGCAATACTTAAAATCAACTTAGAGTATATTAAAATTCAACTTGAAAGAAATGATGCAAGAGGTATCACTTTACCCCATGTATGGGATAAAATAAGAACTTTAATTCGACTATAGGTAAATATCCCCTTGCGCTGGAATGACCTGTGTAGCACGGCAGCTTCTGGCTTTTTTGCAGGGTGGTTGTCAAAAACTATGGAAACTTTTTTGTGGTTAGTTTCTGTTCCACTACGCCGCGTGACTTTCTAGCCAGCTGACAGGTTAGGATATTGCGCACATCACATGGGCTTTGGTTCTTAGCAGTCATTTGCAGCTCAGTTTACCCCGGTCACTGTACCCCGAACATGTACTCAGTAGAAAATTAATTATTTAATAATGTTAGGATTAATGTTTTCTTAAACGCGTGTACATGTATGTTTATAAGCTTCTTATAAACACGCAGAAAAAATTGGAGTTAAAATAACACATTTAAGACACATTTATCCAAAAAGCTAAATTAAAAAGAAAACCAATCGGAAGTCTCTAAAACTTAATTTTTAATTTTTTAAATGAATTTCCATTTTTTGAGATCTGAATGTGTATAATTATCATTGTGGTATTACACACATTTAGGGGAAGGTTACCTATTTTGGACCACTTTTTTATTTTTCTCTCCTACACGGGCATAACACATTGCAGGAAGCAAACAAAAACGGGAAAAAGATCTACATTTTATGTAGATTTTATCACGTATTTAGTGTGTTGATAAAATATGTGGTTAAAATAATATCTCAGAAAAACTAAACTAATGACTTCGGTCCATTCCAGGCCACCGATTTCGTAATTTGGACCATAGGCAACCTTCCCCTATTACGTCACCAAAATTTGTAAATATATTATATTGTTAAAGAATAAATTAAGGAAGCTCATTTTACCCCGAGGTTCACTTTGCCCCGGTCTCTCCTAACCGTCATTAGAAACCGTTTGAATTTTTGCTCCTTTGTCGCAAACGAATCAGTAGGTACACATTGGTTTATTATAATGTGTACGCATTTTTGTAATTTGATGTGTAGTTTCTCGTTTGCTGAGATAAAACGCAAAAATTCAAGCTCGGGGTAAATTGTAACATGTTACTATACTTACTCCGCTCCAAATGATGATAAAGCAAGCTATTTGTTGTCACACCGGAAGAAGATGCTCTAGCTATACGAACAACAGAACAATCGAGAATCCAAAAAGTTGCAGAAAAAAAGTATAAAGGCAAAAGTAAAAAAAGCGAAGAAGATTTTGATAGAATCAGATGAATAAGCAATGATTGTTTAACTCATGTATATTAAATGTTTAATAATGATCTGTGTTTTCATTTATATTTTTTAGAAATGTTTATTTGTATTTAGATAAGTAAAGCAGATGTGTTACAATTTACCCCGGACTGGGGCACATTGTAACAAAGGTTCAGATTTGTTTAAGATGAAGCTTCCAAATTCAGCGATTTCAATGAAATTTTTATCAAATTCTGTGTGAAAAATATCACAGATAGCATTCCTACAAGAATACTTGGCAAAGTTTCGGCAACTTTTTATTTACATTTTTATTAATTTGGGGTGTACTTGCACCCCTATCCACAGAGTGAAGGTTAAAAACGAGTGCCGACGCCTCCATTGTTCTCAGAATCCGAATAACTCACGAACTAGCCATACAAAATTCCACGATCCGCTCAAAACTCACCACAATCACCCCCAACAAGAATTATCAAACAATCTGCAGAATCTCTCGCGTGCTCAGCTGAATTTCCCACAGCAACTTACGCGTTAAAACGCAATCTATTCCCCGATTCGCGAATTAGCATGGAAAAGTCTCACGGGGATCCAGGGGATGGGGGTCGACTCCCAGGGAAAACAAACCGGCTGCCTTAATCGCGTCTTAACGAAACTGCCGGTACACAAATCGATTCCCTTCGACGCGGTCTTCGACTACTTTGAGGGGCGGGGGGTTATAGGGAGAGGGTGAGCGCGCCCTTCTCATCGCGCAGATTCCAATTTGCCGGGGAGCTTGAGACACGTACGCCCGGGGGGCCGTTATTTCTAATAGGAGATTTTCAAAAGTTGCATCCGCAACCCTCCTCGTTAAGGGGTCAGTAATTGCACGCTAGCAACGTGCTAAGATGCTGGCCGTTCTTGGAGCCCAGGCCATGGCTCTATGAGAGTCGTGACGCCCTGACGAGGGAAACGCGGAGGAGCCGGTACCCAGCCTGTCGGAGGAAAGAACAAGGAAAGGGGGTTGAAGGGAGGGGGGGGGGGAGAACGTTATCACTGGAGATCACGCTAATCTAACGCCTACATCCCTTTTCACGAGTGTGCAGCCCCTCGACTTGATCCGACTTGACTTTTTGTAACGACTTCTCTTTCTTCCACCTACCCCCTCCTCGCTGCTGCTTCTCATGGCCCCTTTTCTTCTCCCTGTGCTATCGTTTCCACCGAAGGAGCGTGTGCCTGGGACGAGCCAGTCTTCGTTCCAATCCGCGGCAAGGCGGATTCATCCCCGTAATTATCCGATAAGCGGAAGAGAACGGCCCCGTTATCCAGCGGGCTGTTGATACATAGGACGATCTTCGGGGACGGTTTCCAATTACATCGCGGGACAAGGGAAAGTGGCCCAATTCCTTCGTTTTCACCTTCGTCTTCCTTACCCCTCTCCAACCGTCTTGATGTATAGCTGTTTGCCACTCCTTGCCTTTTAACCCTTAGGTATGTGGCGGATACCAGTTGACTGTGTGGCAAACACGGGGTCCATTGTGACCCGTAACGTAATTTACTTTCAGTGGAATGCCACGTTTTTGTTCCAGTATTACAAATAAACAAGAAGGATTGTGTTTCAGAGTAGCTTAAAGTATCCCCTTGAACACCATTTGAATGTAAGTTATAGTTCGACGTTTTTGCATTTAGTTCTTAAGGGGTTACATATAGTGTTCCTTCTTGAGAATTCTTTCTCGAGAATTTCTCGAGAAATTTTATAATTTCTTATTTCACATTTCTCGATAAATCAGAGTATTTCTCGAGAAACTTAAATGTATGAAAATTATTATAAATCCCATTTGTTTACGGAAATGAATTTCCAGTTAGTTCAAATTGTGTGTTACTAGTTAATCGCAAACATATAAACATATCTACAATTTGTAATAAATGTTAGCAATTCATACGAAGAATTGCGCGATTTTTCATAAACTTTTCTCTTCGTATCGCCGATGCTCTATACATATACAATTAAACCAACATCCACTCAAAATGAAAGAAATTTTTTTCGGCTGACGCGACATTAGACACATTGTGCTTTTTAAATAACTATTTTAAAACAAAAAAGTAATGTTTCGCCTTGCTCACATTTTGTAATAAATAAATAAATGTATCAATTATATTTAATATCTGTTTGTTTCATTTACACAAGTTTTGCCTAAGTTAGACACGAATAAAAATTTAGATAAATATTATCAACATTATTCCAAATATATAAATTTTGCAATATTTTTTTAATTTCTTGAGAATTCTCGAGAATTCTCGAGAAATATAATCTGATTTCTCATTTCTCGAGATGCGAAAAATATCGAGAAATCAGGAACACTACTAGTTACATACGTTTAGCTGCGGCGAAAATGAATGATTTTAGGATTTTTTCAGCGGTTTTATTGAAACAAATAAAACAACATACTTGTTACGTATGATTTATTAATCCATAAAGTGCAAGAAAAAATTTATTTACAATGATTTTTCTATTAAATTATTTATAATCTTTTAGGTTCTTTAGATCACTGTAGAAAATGTGGTCAGCATGATATCCCCTTTGAACATCGATGGATCTGAAAAATAAAATTGTATTCTTATGAAATAATGTTGTAAAATAATGTAGTATGCTTGTAGTATGGTAGTCTAGCTTTCAATTTTATCAGTAACAATTACAGCTTCCTCGGTCATTATTATCACCCTCGCGAGAGAATCAACATGGGAGACCTACAAGCAGTCCTTCTACCGCAGGATGCCTTAACTGCTCAAACCGGCACATTATTTAGTAAAACAACCAATGAAATTGAGCAAGTCCCTAATAGGTACATACCTTCCACCAAACCTGAATTCCAAATTCTAAATTAAATACGCCTAAACATCAATTACTTAGTATCTAACATAGTAGGGGAAGTAGGAGCATGACGAGGTAGCGAGGTAAGATGGGGTATCTCCCTAAACCCTAATTAAAAGATGCTAGGCACGTGACAAATACATCATTAGGAAGCCACTGTGTTATAATAGTGTGGCTGGCAAAAGCGAGTGGGGGAGCACGCGTTTTTTATTTATAGCTGTGAACTGTTTGCGTGCTGCGTCGATGTTATTTCGTCTGATAAAAAGATTTGAAATAAATATATATTTAAGAACAGTAAGTTCTTTTAGTACGAATTTATAAAATATTTAGGCAAATCATTTCGGTACCCCATTTTACCCCATTTTCGGTACACCATTTTACCCCGCGGTAGGGGCAAGACGGTTTTTTTCCATCTGTTTTGTAAAGTTTAATAACTTAGACGCCTGACCTCAGATAGTCCGAAGTGTGTTACAAATGTTAAATCATTAACCCTTAGTATCATAGTGTTACACGAATTGAAAAAATTGTACACGCCATTTGGGGTCTTTTTCATGGACTTTAAAGCGTTACTTTACTATTACCATATGTAACAAGTGTCCTTAGGGCGGAAATACATCCGTAGAAATTCTACTGTGATACACTGTCTCGTATTATTGATTGCAACTCTTAATTTCACCAGGTCCATTGAAAATATTATGTAAATGCTAATTTGTCTTTAAATTATTTCGGATTTCTTTTGTGAATAAATTTGATGTCGAACATTCTGTTGTGTAACATTCTGTAAAACCGAGTATTGGCTTAACATTATAATACATCTTTATGCATGATTTAACACTAGTATTATATCCATATTTTTTCATTTTCACAAAAACTTGTTGCACTAGGAATTTTTTTCTTATTTTCACAATGAAGTGTGGACAAAAATGGACCGATAAGAATTTTTCTGGGTAAAATAAAAAAAAATCATGATACTAAGGGTTAACTTACTTATCGTTGTATTTGGCGTAATAAAGACTTAATTAATAGATACAATCATCACTTTATTTGCATTTTTCCTTAGCTTCCTCATCATGCCCCTACTTCCCCTACTTGACAATATGAATTTATCAGAAGGCAACAATGCAACACGTTAAGTGGCAGCTATCTTCTAATCACCCTAGTGTGTCACAAAAACCTTCATTTACAACTTTTGCAGGGATTTTACAATCTAATTATGGAGAATAGACTGTCTATAATCACAAATAATAAAAGTTCAAGTGAAAACAGGATAGCAGCGTCGATATATTTGGAAAGAAAACGCAGAGGAACCGTATCGCTATCGTTCAGCTGTAGATGATTCCCGTCAGAGGAGAACGAATTGGCCCCGTAGCACGTCGTAACCCCGCGTTTATAATCCGCGGTGCTCCAATAATATAAATCCTCTCCGTTATCGGGGCAAATTTATTGGAGGATATTATCGAACGTCGATTATCACGATACCATCGTGACCGTACGTACGGGAGCAGCGATCTGCTGGCCCATGGACTCTGTCCTCCGATCGCGAAACGCCCCACGTGGCCACGTAATACGATTATTTATTGCAAAAGCATTATTTATCGCTCGGCCATCCTTCCAGCCAGCGATTCGTTATTGTTTTGCCCGATCTCGCTTAACGACTTCGTCGTAAAATTTGCTTCCCATCGGACTTTGATAGCGAGAAACGAATTGATGGCGCCTCTTGGACTCGTTCCCACATTTTCGAAGATTTTTTATTTATTTTTTTTTGTGGTCGAATATTGCGTATGCACTTGTGTTCCTCGGTTTCAATACTGAACAAGAGGCGGTGTAAATATTAAAACAATCGAGTTTGCACTAACCGCGACTAAATAAAAATGTTACTCAATTTTGATGAACGTGCAACAGATGTTCGTGGGGCATGGTGAATAAAACGATGTTGGGAAGACGAGATTTATTTGAATTCCTGATGGAATTCCTCTGTGTTGTGTTAATTGTTCGTTTGAGGGGGAAATACTATTTTTTGGGCTGAAAACATTGCAAAATTTAGAATTTTTTTTTAAGAAACTAACGATTCGATTCGTTTAAAATTTGAACCACGTTTTTATGCATCTTTGAAAAAGTTGCAGATTTTTTTATTAATTTTTAAAAATAAATATAGGAGTCATAAATAATATGCAGAATCAAACAAAAAAAAATATTGAGTAGAGCGGGGAGTTTTCAAACTAAAATGTCTGAACCTTTAATTTTTGCTATTCAATTTTGCTTTTGTAACAAAAGAAGTATATAACTTATCGGTATTCTGGTTCATCACACTAAAGCTACATGTGTATAAAGTAAAATGCAGTTTCATTTTTCTCTTTCAGATTACTTGAAAGGTAAATAACATGTACACCAGCGGACAACGAATTTTCCGCGGCATGATGGTCGATCATGCATAACTCCTATATTTATTATTAAAAATTAATACAAAAGAAACTGCAACTTCTTCAAAGATGCATAAAAACATGGTCCAAATTTCAACTGAATCGAATCGCCAGTTTCTTAAAAAAAATCCCATATTTTGCTATGTTTTTAGCTCAAAGAAAAGGATTTTCCCCTTAAGGTAATTTGATTTGATGCAGATGGTGATTGAGGTTATAGGGCGAGGTATAAAAAGATATTTGTTTTTAATTATTGAAATCTGTATTGATTTTTGAGTGATTTTATGTAATATTTGTTTATTGGCTTTCTGAAGAAAGAGAGATAATAGTGAATAAATAATGAATGAAGATAATCATTTACTATTGGAGTGAACCTTTAATTAACGAAATAGCTAAAGCATATTTAAACATAAATAAATGGATACGTAACACACGGTTGAAGCCCATTCGAATCATGTTTAAATAGATTAGAAAAATTCAATTTGACTCGATTACATTAAAAAATAAATATGATAGAATCTCATTTGCTGACTTTTCTCGCAAATTATATTATCAAAGCAGACGATTATGCATACACTTCAGTAATAATCCTTGATTCACATATTGTATCAATTTTCATTTAATAAGGCGTTGATGACATAGAATGCTTTCACAACCCTCGCAAAATCTGAAAGGGATAATGTTTTACCAATCCATCTAGATTTGCCACCATAAATTCCAATTACATACGTTCGTGGCAGAGGAAAGTTAATAGTTTTTCCAAGTTGTAAAACTATATGGCAGCACGACTCATGAACATTTCGACCGCGCGATATCGCCATCAGTGTACGCGTACGACAGCTTAGCGACTACATCCCCACGTACAAACTTTATGAACTGTCTTTATGATCGCATAAATGTTTCATGAACACAGGCGCTCTTTACAGCTTCTTCTTTCCTTCTTTCTCTTCGACTGTCGATTCCCCTCGAGGCTGCGTATTGTCTGAAATTAGCAAATATCGACAATCCTGAAGTAGTAAAAATTCCTACCAAGAGAACACGACTTCGTGATCTGAGAAAAATATTAAATTCTACTGCTTAACAACCTAACAAAGTACGGTTAAGAAAATATCGATTTTCTTCTGTCTAAATTAGCTTCATTCAAAGAAATATATTTTATACTCATTTCTGAAGATGTTCAATTTTCACAGTGTTACTTTCACATTTTAATGAATCGCTATACTTTTACATTTCGTCACGAAAGTTCCCATAAATTAAAAATATTATAAAAACACAATAATTTTGATAATTCTGATAAATTTGAGTGTACGTAGACTTTCTAATTGTATTTCCAGGTGCTCCATCGAAAATGAGATTCGTTACCATTCCTTACCATTCATTATCTCTCGGAATCTTCGTTAATAAATCGAAATTCGTCGAAAATTGTCGGCCAACCCCGTCTCTTTCTTTTTCCAGTAGCTGTGTCTGGCGAGTTCTTTTATCGCCTGCTGAAATATCGTCATCATTGAGCTTAATCGCGTAATAAAACGTTTTTGTTCCCTTGTTTGTCTAGCCGCCCCCCCCCCCCCTCCCCGAAGGGAAGTTTGCACAGAGGAAAATAAATAAATCGCTATGGCGCATCGCCAAGCCTTACTTTCTGCCATTGCTGCTACATTTCTTCGTTCAGACCCCTCCGTCCCCGACCTTTATGCCGTTCTCCAAAATTTACCGACGGAAGGCCAAGGATGACACTGAAAACTTTTGCTTTCCTTTTATGCCCGTGCCGCTGACTAATGCATCTTTTATTGGCGCGGAAAGTTCGAAACAAAGAGCAGAGGGAAACACTTATTCCCTCGGGAATTCGTTCAATAAAATTTCATGTACCGAGAGTCCACGGGCGGAAAGTCAGCTGTACGCTTCGATTTCTTGTGCGATTGAACTAATACGATTGCTATGACTACCTGAAATCGAGTCGCCTTTACTGTACATGCAGAGCACGGCAAACTAACGGATTCTACGACAGTTTCTCGTTTCCTTTATAATTTCAGCTCCGATATTATCCTTTACTTTTAGTGCCTTCCTCGGTGGAAAGAAATTGGGCACTTAACCCCCCCCCCCCCCCTCAGCTTTTACTCGAGTAAACAGTTGGTGGTGGAATATCGATTGGGTTGGAAATTAATTTGTATTTTTTATCAATTCGAATTTGAATCAAAAGTTTCCTTATTTTTATATTTAAATAGTTTATCTTCTTTTTACTGAAACCATATCTTTTGTAATGTCTCTTATTGTTAGAGTGTTTAAGAGACAAATATTTATATAGAAGGAGAGACATGGGAGGTTTAAATAGTACGTTTGTCACGTACCCTCTGTGTTCTAGAGGGTGGTTATTCAAGACTGAGTTGCCACGGAGTATATTTCAAAGCAAGATCAGATTCATGTCCACTGTGCACTTAATCGTCGCATAGATTAATAGATCTATTATCCAAATTATATATTCCCCACCACTTTCCACCATTTTCAATCCATGCACAACCCTATGTTTTCCCAAAGATTTATCACGCAAAACTGTTTGCAGAATATCAACATTTCCTCTCTAAACACCTTCAACAATGAGCGTTTAAATCCATGTCAAATTCAGTTACTGGGCCAGGTACGACATCGAACCCCACTTAACGTTGGATCTGCAAGGGGATTAAGGGACGACATGCACCTGGGACTAGAAAAATCAGAGTGAACTTTGACAATTATTTTTTTCATTGAAAATATTTTTAAATGAAAAATCTTTGTATGCATCTTAAAATATATACTTTAATGTAACAATTGTGTAAATTTAATTCGAAAACTAACATAAGAAGATTGAATATGTAATAGGGTTTTTCTCAAAATGGTATTTGACCAAACGGTAACCAATATTTATCGAGAACTAGTGGACCGATTCAGTTGAAATTTGGAACAGAGGTTTTTAATAGAATTATTTAGTTTTTGCGGTGGGAATTTTTTAAACGTTATAGTTCATTTTTTATCAATTAAAAAAGGATGATTTTTTTACAGCAAATTCACACATCTATATTCAAATGGCCGCCATTTGGCAAAAATTGATATTTTTACAATCGACTACGACAAAAACTAGATTCTATTATGTATTTTAAGAGAAAAAAATTCTTGTTCCGCATAAAAACTTTCGGCGATATTTTGGTTACAGCGGAAGCTGTTCTGAAAAAAACCACCTCGTGGAAATTGCTGTTACATATTCAATCTTCTTAGTTTTCGAATTAAATTTACACAATTCTTAAATTAAAGTATGTATTTTAAGATGCATATAAAGCTATTTAAATTACAAAATATTTTCAGTGAAAAAAAATTGTCAAAGTTCACCCGGGTTTTTCTAGTCGTAGGTGAATGTTGCCCCTTAAGAAGAGACATCAAAGGGCTCGGCTGGAGTGGTCCGAAAATTGCCTGGTTCATTTATCCGGGGCAAGTAAAAACTGCAGGAAGGAGTTGCGCGTATAAAATACTGGGGTGCGTGCTGTTTAAAGCCGCGGTGGAAAAGCGCTTTTAAGGGGCACTTACTGTTTTAACTTTTACGCTCTCGTTAAACCAATGGCCGGGCACGGTTGTACGGCACGGTCTTACGCGTTTAGTTACCGCTTGTTACAGCTCGGAATCTCCTCGTTTACATGGCGGCGCTGGCCGATACGGAGCAACGGTGGCGACCGGGCACCGCTCAGAACTTGGCGAAGGAAAATAAAATCGTAGCATCTGCTGTATAGGAAGCGCGAAACTGCAGTAACGCCGAGTGATTTTTGCTGGGATTTCGACGTTATCGAGTCCCTTCCAGGGAGAGGGGGCGGGCTCATTTACATTTCAAATTTTAACGACTCCGCTGGCCTAAGTTGAAAAGCGTTTTGCATGAAACGTTACCGGTTACGTCTCTGAGCCCAATAAAGGAAGACAAGCTACTTCGTTCCTGGGGTCGAGCCGTGAAAATCCTTTCAACGCCTCCCGTTGCCCCTTTTGTCGGCCATTGTATAATGGTCAGACTCGTGTTGAGGGAATTGGTACTTTTATTGGTATTTTTTTTAATAAACAGAGTTATGCTGCAGCGAAGCTTTAGGTGGAATAAGTTTGAGTAAGGGATGAATGTGTAGGTGAGGTAGTTTGGAGTTTTGGGTTTAGTTTGTGTAAAAGATGGATGGTTTTAGGGATTAGTGGGGGTAAATTTCCTTGTTAGATTTTCTTTATTTTGGGAGGCTTTTGAATCGGTGTTATATTTTTCAGTGGTATGAAAAGGTTTTGATAACGACTTCATTTCTGCTTTATTCTTTTATGGAGAAAGAGTATTTTGTACAATTTGTGTGCATTTATGTAGGTGCTAGGTTTCACAAAGATGGGCATATATGAAGAAAGATGTGTGAAACTTTGGGCAATTATTTATTTAAATTATTTATAACGAATAAGAATCAAAAAAAAATTTCACGAACAAAGATAATTTTTTTATTCGGCGAATAAAGTTAAGTTTTTCATTCGAGAATTTCGACTTCAGCGTCGAATAAATTTTTTAACCTTAACATGTAACTGTAACTTTAACTTTATTCGACGCTGAAGTTGAAAGTCGCGACGAGTAAAAAAATTAACTTTATTCGTCGAATAAAAAAATTATCTTTGTTCGTCGAATAAATTCTCATCGAATAAAAAAGTTAACTTTATTCGTCGAATAATCTAAAGTTAATGTAATTTTTATTTGATCCTTATTTAAACAATATTTTATTTAGTTAATTCCCAACTCTGTTACTGGACAATCATTCGTTGGTTTAAAAATTGATATACAATTTTTGTTGCAAATTGCCATTGATGGCAGTAATTGCATTAATTATTTGCAAGGAAGCAGATACGCGAAACGTAATATAGTAGAGTAGAGAAGTTAATTACTTCTAGTGATTGTAAATACCTATAGAAGCATTAAATCTATATTATTTTCTCCTTCTGAAGATCTAACACGAATATATATTATTTTCCAACACTAATAAACAAGTTTCATATTTTCCAATATGTCTGATCAAAGTTATATTCTGTTCACTGCAGCAGCACGCACAACTACACATTTCTCTCCCTTTAATCCTTCCATAGTCGATGCACTCGAAATACATCATTCTTCCCAATCGTTGCTCGTTCGATCTAATTTTCAAGCGCATTGAATACACCCAACTGCAATTGATGATTCCCTCGAAATCTATGTGGTCCACGTTACCAAGTGATTCGACCCATAAAATAAAAAATACTGTGGTCGGAGCACACGGCTCGTCGAATGCAACAGAACTCTACGATCGTTGACGCTGTTGCAGTTGCTGTGCGAAAAAAGAATCGATTGCGGAAACAGTTCCAGAGTCCATAACAGTATTTGTTCGAAACGCTCCGTTCTTGTCGAACGCCAATCCCACTCATATACAAGGTGCCCAACGAATCCTGGCACAAACTACGAAAAAGAAAAAAAAAATTTTAAATAATTATTTTCTATCCGTTACATAGTTTATGAATAAAATGATAATCAGCATGAAGTAATGACATTGTATGTTCACTCTAACAAATTTAATGTAATATACATTAAATAAGAATATTGTACTGAAATAGCAGAAACTTCTGACATTAATTTTTTATAACAACTGCTGAAAGTATCGTGGATGTTGTCGTCAACAAAGTTGCGGTCTTCATGTTTCAAGTTACCATAAACAAATTCCACCAGTTTCTCATTCTCGAGTTCTTTAAATTCCCCAAACAATTCCTTACCTAAATTTTCAAGACTATACACCCCCACAATAAACATCTGCAACCCCAAACTACTTCCACCATCAAAATCATCCCTCTCCGAAAAGTATACACTCGCCAAAAAGAAATTATTTCACATTTTTTACTTGTCTTTGCACGAGGAACCGTTCCTCTGTCCAGTCTCTCCAGTGTTAGCTGACAAAGGTCAAATCAATTCGAGCGGTTCAAATCGAACGAAATCGAATTGATGACGCGGCGGGGTGTAGGGAGGAAAGGGGGGGTGGGCGCGTAGGGGGTTCGGACGTTAACGTGGGCAGAACGATGATCCTCTAGTTGAAACGAATTGGGGAGCGACGGGAAAACTGTTGCAATTTATTCAATGCCAAAGTGGAATGGCCGGACGATCCGGCCGGCGCGGCGGTCGAGTGGCGTGGAATTGCACTCTATCGGGCCATAACAATTATTAGCATTGCGACGCGGCATGGAAGTAGCACAATAATATGCATAGGAGGGCTTACCAGCGTTTCCATTACATTAGCCTTTGCGCGAACGCGCGGGCCGCGTCAAACGATCCGGAAATAAAGCGGAATTGCATATCGGAAACTTGGCTGGCTGGCCAGCAGCCAGCCTCCTAGAACCTCCTAATTCTGTCCTTTGGAAGAATCGACACTTTATTCGTGCCTCACGTTCGTAAGTTCCGTTGGTTAGGGCGGATCGACGAGGGGCAATCTCCAAGCAGACAGGGAGATAAAGGGGAATCGGTATGGATGGTATAGGCGTCGTGAGAGAGGGATGATTACAACGTTAGGCGGGAAGGGAACGTGTCATTTTAGAGCTGTTTTAGTGGAACGTGAGTTCCGTTACTGCCGGCGATATGTTGCCGCAGAGTGTGAGTGAGGGTAATGATTGGTTTCGCTATTATTTTTAGCTGAAATCATTGGGGGATATTTGTGGGGAATTTGCGGGGGAGACTAACGAATGACTGGGTTTCTCATTTTGTAGGTGATAGTTCTGTGGATCACGGCTGGTAGATGGGTAAAAGTAGAAAATGTGTAAATAGGTAGGGTAGGGTGGGGCTAAAAGTCCGGCGGGTAACAAGTCCCGAATTCAAAATCTCTATTCCTGAACAATGTATTGAGTTTCGCAGGATACTAAGTAAAAGGCGAGAAGAAACGGAGGTGACCACAGAGTCGTCAGTCGCTATTGGACGTTCGTGCGAATTGCACGACGCACAGTGCGTTGGTCAATGGACAAAAGTCTAAAAATCAATATTTTTTTTGCGATGATTTTTAACATGACCGTAATCCAGACTCTTTATTTGTATATGAACACTTGAAAGAAAACAAAATAAAAACACGTTAGTATTAAGGGGTAACACCACTCTAGAGGCAGAAAAAGAAGACCTAAATTTGACAATTTATTTTGTGAGTATGACAAACGGAATAGAATTTCTTTTCAGAGGGTTCATTTAACACATATTGAAGTACGAAAAACAATTTTTTTTATTGCCATTTTCATGCAAAATGGCGGCAACAGAGCCCGTCTTCGAAAAAAGCTTTTTTGAAAACGCCGCCACGGGAGGACGGATTTCTCGGCATGTATGAGTCCTGGAACCAAAAATAAAAAAAAAATTATAATCTATATACAATTGGCTTTGGAAGTACGTAGGGTTATTTTTTTTAATCAATTTTTGTGGAAGTGGTGCACTTTTTAAGAAATGAATCGATTCTTTGCCCTAAAAATGAGCATTAAATTGTTTATAAAAAAAAAAGTTTACATTCAATCACAAAACGGTCACGTACTTCCAAAGCCAATTGTATATAGATTATACACTTTTTTATTTTTAGTTCCAGGGCTCATACATGCCGAGAAATCCGTCCTCCCGTGGCGGCGTTTTCAAAAAAGTTTTTTTCAACGACGGGCTCTGTTGCCGCCATTTTGCATGAAAATGGCAATAAAAAAAAAATTGTTTTTCGTACTTCAATATGTGTTAAATATCTGAAAAGAATTTCTATTCCGTTTGTCATACTCACAAAATAAATTGTCAAATTTAGGTCTTCTTTTTCTGCCTCTAGAGTGGTGTTATCCCTTAATTAGAAGCATCAAAATGTGATTGAAAAGTATACCTTCGTAATGACTCCGATAAACACTTTCGTCCTTTGTAATTTTTATATAGCATCGTTTCATATTTATATGCATCCTTTAATTTCGGCTGACCTTTAAATAATTTTCTTCTAGATATTCAAGTGTCGATTGAACTTATACACCCTCAACATTAACAAAAACACTTTATAGATTCCTTATAGATTTCTATACATATATTAAACACTATATATATATTATAAATAGCATGCAAGATGTTTAAAAAATTAAATTCTGCTGGACTTAAGACGTATATGAGGACAATTAAATATTTCTAAAAAATTTTCCCTCACATCGAAAAGACCTTCCAATATTAAAAACTAACCCATACAGCACACTCCGTTGCAGAAAGGTTGCAGAAAGGTTGCAGTTACGTTGCGGTGCAATGTTGCATAGGGGCGGACATAGGAAGATTCCGGGCTACATTTCAGCAACGTTGCGGTGCAATATTACTCCTGCAACGTTTCGGCAATGGTCACGCAACGTTTCGGAGATTTTACAGCAACTTTCTCGCAACGTTTCGGAGATTTTACAGCAACTTTCTCGCAAGGTTTCTGAGATTTTATAGCAATTGTCCCGCAACGTTTCGGAGATTTTACAGCAACTTTCTCGCAACATTTCGGAGATTTTACAGCAATTGTCTCGCAACGTTTCGGAGATTTTACAGCAATGTTCCCGCAACTTTTCGGAGATTTTACAACAAAGGTCCCGCAGTAACCAGGGCTCAAAAACTGTTATAATATCGATTTAGTATATAGATTTAGTATAATATCGTAGTATACCCAATATACAGTGTATATTAGGTTACGCTTTGTGTAACATAATATAATTTATGATAATTTAGTGCAATAAGTAGCAGACGATGTAAGCTCAATTGATTGTATGCTTTATGTAAACTATGGGACTTGTCCCGTTTATAACTGAAAGTATAAGATCTCGAAAATACGCGTTGACGTATTCCGTGCGATATAAGGTGGGCCTCGTGTAAAATCTCCGAAACGTTGCGAGAAAGTTGCTGTAAAATTTCCGAAACGTTGCGAGAAAGTTGCTGTAAAATCTCCGAAACGTTGCGGGAGAATTGCCTATAACATCTCGGAAACACTGCAGAAATATTTCATGCAATGTTGCACAGGGGCGGACATAGGAAGATTTGTACAACATCTCAGAAATATTACCTGCAATGTTACAATGTTGCACCGCAACGTAACTGCAACCTTTCTGCAACGTAGTGTGTTGTATGGGAAGATACATATGTATTCCAAAACACCGTTTAACACTCTGTAACGCGTAATCTTCATTTTTTAAATATATAAATTCAACACAGTTTACAAACGAGAACCTCGATTAATAATTCTTGATAAACAGCTGGAAATCTTTTCACAACGACGATCCATTCTAGCCAACAACGCCAGCACGTAACAAATCGCAGCAGTATGCGAGTGACGCAAAATTACAAGCTCGTAACGAACGTCGATGCGAGCAATTAGAAGGGAACCGACAAATCGCCTACACCTAACGTGCCATTGGTTCGCCGTAAACTGGTAATTAGTCGCGTGCGTTCGGTGAAAGCGCAAATACGCTCTGTCACCGATTTAATTAGTCTATAACTCTTGCGATGGGGATCAGGACTCGGTCGTGCCACCGTTCCTATAATAACCAAAATTATTGCCGATTCGACGAGACTTGGTTCATCCAACGTTCGAACGGCACGGTTTATGTGCTCCAGAATGACCTATGTCAATACTATCACCTTGTTCAATACGCCATTCAACGTCGTACTTGACACCTTTAACGGTGATCATCCCAGTTGGTCGTGAAAAGGGTGCCAAACAGGTGCTTCGCGAAAATCAGGTACTCTATAAATGCTTGTTTTATAAATTATAAACAGTGGCGGACCTAGGCCACCCTCCCTCCGCCCAGGACCCCATCTTCCAAAAGGAAATTATGATTTTATCCAAACCAGTGGCGCACACAGAGGGGGGCTAAGGGGCCCTGGCAACCCCCAAAGAAGGAGCTTTGTAAAAAGAAAAGAATACTGGACTTTATTCTTGAAATAAATTTTTATAATAACCTAATGAATTTTATTGAATTTGCATTAAAAGTATTTTTATCCGTTCAACTCGGCTCCCGCCAAGATTAAATCCTGCGTGCGCCACTGATCCAAACATTATATTTATTTCGTTACCCATAATTTGCATATCTACCACACGCACATAAATTTATTTGTAATTCTGTTAGGTATACAGGGTGTCACAGAATGTGAGCCACCTTGGTCATTTTCCTTAAATTCAGCTGTGATTATAAACTATATTCTTTTACGAAAATGGTTGTTTAAATTTATGGTGCACATTCTATTTTTCTTAAGAAACCATGTGGATTAAAATGAGGTGCTGTAACGAAGCTTGTTCTTTGAATTATTGAGAATTTTTCTTTACTTTTTGCACTATTCAGAAATCTGTTATTAATTGCTTTATTTATATTTTAGAATACTGTATTATATGGCAGAATTTCATTTTATTTCTAGGACTTTCTACTGGTAACATTGACACTGTCATTAGCACTGATAGTAAATAACAAGGGCGGTTTTTCTTGCATTTCAAATCGAGTGTCGTATGCAGTAGATTTTGTAAATTGTTGGAATAATACGAATATGGAATACCTAATGAAATAAGTATTGCAAAATCTTTTGCAATTGTTATTTATTATAATATATTTATGAATGAACTTCTTTTAGCTTTCCTGATATCAGGTCATCGATGTGCATGTATAATAAAGGTATCGATTAAACGTGATATGTACAACCTTTTAGGAAGTAACATATAAAATAACTTACCCAGATTCATCATGTGCTTTCTGACAAAAAGTCAACTTCAAAGAAGAATGTAAATTGCGTATAATTCACTATGCATCACCACTTGTCTGTCTTTTATTATAAGAATCGTCGTTATTTCATTAAATAAAAAATAATATACTAAAGGCTCATCTACCTCTACAATACCTACTCTACATCACTTGGAGCAAGTTATGCAGAAAGCTACCAACCCACAATGATTTCATTGAGGGTTGGTAAATTTCTGCATAACTCGGCCCAATTTCATTTTCGAAGTCGTTTTTCTCGTAAACAATGCGCCAAAGCACGCCAATTTTCATGAATTATACTATCTTCCACCAGACACCAGCCATATACAGCCAACAACCTTGATTTCCACATTTTAAATCCTCACAAATTTATAAAGGAAACAATCGAGACTTCACTAAATCTCAAACCTCTCCCCGCCAGACACACAACACGTAAACGTTTCTCGATTGAACGGCAAATGGCGGGAAATCGTAATGTGCAAACGTCGTAGCGAGGTAGAGGTCCCCGTAAATTTCCGTCGCGGCAGCAATATCCGGTGTATTTTTCTACGTACCGAGGAAAATCAGCGATGGAATTCGAACGTATAATGGAAATCTTTGGTTACACGTTGCGTTATTACGAGGTTTCTTATTCAAGGGGGGACGGATTACCGTTCGATGCGCGGAAGGCTTTCCAGCTCGGGACGGTATCGAAACGGGAACGCTGATTTCGCGGATGAATCGGGCAGAGTTATGAAAACGCTGTCGGCTACTGGCTACCGGGGTACACGATGTCTTTCAAAGAAAATCCATTTACTGCAGAACCAGGTCCTGGGCCGTGTCCAAGATACTCTAATGGTAGCCATTCCTATCGGTCCAATTGCCGCTACTGCCACTGGCAGGACCCGATTATACCGCGGGCAGATATCGCTACGTGAAAGAGATGGCAATTGCCGATACACTTTTCAGACGTAGGTATTCATAAGCCTGGTGCACGCCCCCCGTTCTCTGCGCCCAACGATCGCTCCCTCTCGAAATAGTGCGTTCGAGGGGATCGTGATCAACGCTGTCGGTTGATCGTCGGTCAGGCATTTAAGCTTTCTCAACGTGCCTGGTGCCACCGCCGTGCACGCTACGCGGTGCTTTTCCCACCTACAATTTTAGAAGTGAGATTGTGTGCCCCCTCGTGTCTTGACGTTCCGATTGGTGTTTGTTTGGCCGAGCTGTAGGCACATAGGTGGCGCCCCGTTAATTTGGGATTATAGAGTTTTGTGTTTTGTCTCGAATTTGTAATTTATGAAGAGAATGAAGTGGGTTAAGAAAGTTTTGTATTTAGTCACTCTACGGTCGGTATCATATATATTGGCCGGTGAGTTTCGTGAGGGGTATTCTCCCACCACACAGTTTGCCTGCCTCGGTGCTCCTTTTCTCAACGTTTTCTGACTCGCTCTCGTTCCATCTCGCTCTCGCCTTCGCAGAACAAGAGTGAGCCAGAAATGGTGGGGATAGTGCCAAGCTTCTGGGGTGTAGACCAAACCGAGCTGTCAGCGTAGAAATACACACATCAGAATAGGTGTGCGTCAGCTACGAAAAAATTCAGGAGCTTTATTGATTAGAACATTGATACTTTCTCGATAGCTTCATCTCGTATTGGTCTACGCATAGCTTCGTAACGCACACAACTATTACGCTAAGAATAAATAACAGCCAAACGGCTAGGTTCAGGCGGAGCCGAGCAGCGTTCCCGTTACCCCACCATACCCTGCGAGGACCACGCACCTCCAACTGACAAATCCACGATCGTCAGATGGTGGTGGCTGATTTCTCCTCGATCGCTGTTCCCGAAAACGAATTCACCGGCCAATATATTTGATACCGACCTTAGTAGTCTAACATTTTGTTGAATATTTGTAAAGCAGTTATTTTGTTCATAATATAAATTATCCTCAAACAGTTTAGATGTGTTTTTCTCTTACGCTCTAAAAAGTAACGATCATTCTTAATTGGATATCCCCCGCGGTAGGTACCTATTGTAAGTCCGGGATAGTTCAACCACTTTTTGGAAAAAAAATTGTAGCATTGTTGTTTTTCACATTTTTGTCGTTTTGGGCAAATTAAAGCAAAGCCCAAGTAATTTAGAGTATACATAAATTATACTGTGCGATAAATTCAAATATTTATTATCATTTTCAAACAAAAACATCGGCACTGTAACTGGTCGATCTCACCCGCATGTCGGGGCTAGAGCATCCTCACACTACGGGTGAGACCGACCTTGAAAAATAACAAAAAGTGTAGCTTACAAAAAGTATAATAAACGAGGAAATTAATTGATGTCTTATTTCTTCTTCAGTTTTCCACATATGTAAATCGCAAACATTCTTGTACTTGGAGCATCGATCATGAAACCAACGGCTGCAGTGCACACATTTAATCCAATTGTCGCTTTTCGAGGTTTCGAAATAGTTTTCTCCACATCCCACGCATTCGCTTTAGTTCCACTCTTTTAACGACATATCACTATCTTGTAGAATGGAATTTTCAGTAAAAAAAACACATGTAGGTAGTGTTTATAAAACGTTTCGCTGTCTGTTACACGAATAAGGAATAAAAATACGAGACATCCTACAACTTTCATGTGAAACAATTTTTCGTACCATTCATATTTTTCGAGATAGTTACACTTTTTCCGATACAACGGACACAGTGTATATTTAATTAATGTGGTCGGACCATCCCATAATCAAAGGACTGATCGACCACCTTGTCAAAATAAATTAAAAGCGAATACATACGTATTGTTGGGGTTGCACTGTAGTTTTATGCATAATATATCCCCCAATTTCGGAATAGTGCAAATAAACTTACCTGTCTTTCAAATATCACCAGCACTGTAACTTGGTCTAAAAACTTTCAGACTCGCATAAAGTCTTAAGTGTATCTTATAATTTAAATATGGATTTGTAACAATGGTCAATGCGAGATCAACAACAAGCGCATTCATTTGTTTTGTGTCACTGACACACAGTGCTCTGTCTTAAAATATCAAACCTGGCCGGACTCTCCCGGTGGTCGAACTTCACCGGACTTACCCTATATGTAAAGTTCGGAAGAGATCCCCCTGGGGGAGTCAACGTTGGTGGAGTTAAGTAAGGTAAATGTCCCAATACCTGGACACGTCCCAGTACTTGGACACTAGTGCAAATAATACTGATTATTACATTTAATATTCACTTTATCCATAAAAGAACTATTTTATTCAGTTACTCAAATATTTAATATAATATATTCATATACATATTTTTCTTAGTAAACTTGTAACACTCGTAATAAAAGTAAATTTTCTTGAACTCTCCAGTTTACACCATTTTAGTATTGCTCTTATATGATTTGCTAAACAGTCTCCACTTTTTCTTAAGCGAATATTATTAATAATGTTTAGTATATTGGTACAACTAATACAGTTCTAGAAAAATGGTACCTTGTAGTATTATTTTTTGATTGGAAGATTAATATTAAAGTTCGTATTAGTTTTTTATTTGCGTGTCTATCCACTGGTACAGTGAAATCCCGGAACGACCCTAAACCTGACCATGTGTGCAAACTATGTAATAAGTACGCGTTATTGTTGACACAATAATAAAATAATTACTTAACACCTTGACAATTATTACTTTGTATTCTTGGTATCTTGTTTTAATAATAATATTTAATTCATGTGTAAAATTCATTCAAATAGATTCATTTCACTTAAGTTTGTTTATTGATTTGAATAAATTACTTATACAGAAGAAATATGCCAAAAGAAAAAACTAATGTTTTTTTTTGTTTAATTTCCCCAGAAAACATCAAAATTTCATCATGTGTCCAGATAATGGAACAGTAAAATCGGGACACCCGGACATAGGGGAAAGTAGGACAAAACCGGGTACCTGGGTAAAACCGGGACGTGCTATTATTTTTAAACGGCCTTAAATTTTCTCGCGTCGTTGCAGCGGCATATTGTCACGATGTGCATTGTTTCATCAACAAAAGATAATCGTGTTACAAGCGTGCTTACTAAGGTTATATCGTCTTGTTTGTTTTCAAAGGCTCTGATTTAATTTTCCATAGTTAAGAAACTTCAACACTTTTGTATGAATTATATTAATTGTTGCATATTAAAGTGTAAATAACTAAGACAGTTTGTTTGTACTCCTCCTTGGTATTGTTGATAATTCGTAATATTTACAAAATTGTATGCTGGGGCAAAACCGTACGGGGTAAAACCGGGTACCCGGTTTTGGACAAAATGTGTATAACAAAAAAACAAAAAAGAGGAAGTTATCAACATTAAACTAAATCTTAATAAAGGACTACAACTAAAGAGGAAGAAAACCACAAAATTAAACAAAATACGGAACGATAATGATAACAGTGGTGATGAAGACGGTGAAGATATTTGCATTTATATCCAAGAATTCTATGGTTAATCCAAATTGAATGAAGGTTGGGTGCAGTGTACAGCTTGTTGTAAGTGCTAGGGCCAGTTTTTAGTATGGTACCCGGTTTTACCCAGGCCATGGGGTAAAACCGTAAAAACGTATCATATTTTAAATCGTATTTTATTTGTATTTGTTATTGTATTAAAAAAAAGGATATATACTATTATTTAATAAAGAGTTTACTCTCATGAATCCCAATTTCAATTTCTTTTTTACATTAATAATGTCAAAGTTATGAGCTTTTATCCTTAATGTCCCGGTTTTGCCCCTGCTTCCCCTACTAGTTAAGCTGTGCAGGAATTGTGCCATTGTAAGGACTATGAATTTTCAATACTTTTCAAAATTATTCAATCCTACAACATGTTGTTTTTTTTTTTAATGATAAACTACACACGAGGCCACATGTAATTGCACAATCGTTTTTAAATAAATCGATTTGTACAATTGAAAAATTCTCAAACGTGTGTCCGCCGTACCTTAGGCGGCTGGCCAGCACGCACGCAGACGGCCCGCCGCTCATGGGTTCAAGTCCCAGCGCTTCTTCCGTCTTTACTGTAAATGTTATTTTATAACATTCCCTGAATCAGTCCAGTTCGAACAATTCAAAATACTTCATATGTAAAATATTACGGATCTACTGTGGTTTGCAAAAAAGTTGGCATCCGGATGCTGAGCGGGGCAAGGGAGCTACTTTGCTCGCATTGGCTCCCACCGCCTGTGTCCCGTTCGCTTACTTTGTATCGGTCGACATTCTCGCGTTGGCCAATACGAGCAAAGGAGTCCTCTTGCCGCGTTTAGCGTCCGGGCGCCTTCTTTTCTGCAAACGACAGTACAGTCCCACATTATTTTCTACAAGAATCGTGTTACCTATACTTCGACCCCGCAAGAAGAAGCCTAAACATTCCAAAGCAGGCAAACGTCACATTCCAACAACCAACCACTCAATGAATAAACGATAAAGAACACTTAACCGAGTGAACCGTCAAGCACGTTGCATGCGATGCATCCCGTGTCTCTCATTGGAAAGTTGACGCTTCGGCCTCGCACAAAGTACGCTCGCCCGGAAGAGAATATAATCGGATCGCAGGGTGTAATCAAACGGAGCGCATCGACTTTGCCCCAACGCTTTCCTTCTCCCGTGAATCGTAATGCCAGGAAATAAGGGCGCGCCAGACAGAGGATCCTGAGTGGCGCGCCGTTTCCTGAGAGAGAAGTCAACGCAAAGCAACCCGATTCCATTGCAACAGCAACAATTTCATGGGAGCAGTTCGACTAATCCTCTCCCCAGTCCTTCGGCATGGACACGCTTACTTTTCACCCTCTCTGTCCTCCCCTCTCGCCCAACACCGCAGCCTGCGTCCCTCTTCCTCCATACTCCTAAGTCCACAGCAGAATGGCCTCCCATTTTCGTTCACCAGCGAGCCTCGAATACATATTCCATAGTCACGCACGCTTTCACCCATGCATCCAGCAGCATCCATGTATCTGCGTGCACGCAGATTGATATACGAGCTTCAACAAGCTTTGCTGGACTACGAGCCCGTACGAGTGTTCGGCAGAAGCCTTTTGGTCCTTTGTCGGCGGGAGGGCGCGCCGAATTCTCTGATTTTGAAATAATGAATTCTGCCCGGTCAGCCCGCTATTGTGTCCGCTGTTTTCGTTGCCAGTGTTTCTTTGCTCAGCCGCTGAACGCGGGGCGCATTCATTACGAATGTGGCAACAGGCTTACGCCATTGGAGTGTGCGCACCGTGGTAGAATTTAGGGAAAACTACCCATCGAACCTAAATAATACTTTTTCAGCACGGATCAACCAGATCACACAAGTAATTTTCACCATTATAAGCAGGGTAAATGGCCCAAATTTCGTCCCTGCGCCTAATTTCGACCCCCTGCATTTCTTGATTCCTATGGTTGAATTTTAAGTGTCATCTGGTGGTAAATGTTGCATTAGTATACGTCAGTATTGTGATAGACTTGCAAGTAACAAGTTAGGTGTTTGTGCGTTTGCGAAGGAGAAGATTTTCGAGCACTGTGAGTTTTTGCAGACTTCAGTACGATAGCATGTTACTCATAGTAGACGTGAATATTATTTCGAATTCGAAGTTGTAGCATTTTTTCGGGCATGTCTTGTTGTTTCTCATACGCAATAATTTTGATGGCCATCATTCGCGTGGTCTGTTAGAGCGATGCGAATTCCAAATTTCGTCACCAGCTGGGAGGAAACTCTAAAGGAAATTGAGAACAATTTTTTAAAAATTTTTTATTTAAAATGAAAAAGGTTGAAACAAGAACAGTTATAGGAGTGAACTATCTTTTATCGGGTTTCAAGCAATTTTAGTAGAATTGTTTAATGTTCTGTAGATGCTAAAATATTTCACGTGGTTCCACGAAATATGCTACCGGTCATCCACGAAGAAGGCGTTCATTTGCCGTTATTGCTTGCACATATAAACTGTGAGATCATTTGTATCAATAAAAAAATTAATTTCTCAATTTACTTCCTGGTTTACAAACATTTTTGTTGGGGACGAAATTAGGAACTTTTTTTCAGATCTCACATTTTGCACGTTTTCACATTTTGTTTATTATCTCGTATGGACATGACATAATTACATCTGGCGATTCGGGGTTACATAGAGAAACGTTCAAAGAAAATTCATGCCAAGTGCCAGTTCATTCTAAAATTTGATACACCTTCTACAGGGTCAAATACAAATGGGGGACGAAATTCGGGCCTTTTACCTTACACACTGTCGTACATGAGGTGTCGTCCTTAAATTATGTAAGGTTTTTTTGGAGGCGGGGGTCGTGAATTTCTTGAGTTTTCTTATAGGGGTGGGGGTGAGGTAGTCAGGTAGCTTCATACATATTATTTTTTTAACCTAATTTTCAATATGAGTAACTTAACCGAGTTAAATGAATTATATAAACCTTTAAAAGAATTAATAACAGAAAAGAATTTAAAAGAATTTAAAAGAATTTTAATAACAGAAAAAATGCAATGAGAAAAATATTAAATAAGGAAGGAGGAGGAGGGGATTGAAATATAAAATTTTACGAATTCTTATACTAGGGGAGGGAGTGGTAAGAAATTGCCAAAATTAGCCTAACATAATTTAAGAACAGCCCCTAAGTATTACCCTAGTAACATTTATTTGTTGGGAGGTTGTTGGGCCAATGACGCTTTTTCCGTTGGCCAACTGTTGAAGTGTCGCGCTATTTTTAAATGGGCCAACGATTGTAACCACCGCAGGCTCAACTGAAGGTTTCTTTCCAAAAGATGTCTTAAAGACGTTCAAAAGGCGTCTTGGAGAACTTCAAAAGACGTCGTAAAGACGTATTTTTCAGGTCTGGTTTAGGATAAAATAATTCGCGGTGAGGAGAATCGAACCCAAACTTTTCGCTTACGAAGCAACCGCTGTTCGGACCTACCCAACACATTCCCTTGTAAACACTTCTCATTTCTAGTTACACAACGAGTATTAATTGTTTATAATATTCTACAAAATATCATCATTCGACCTTTAGACTCATTCCTTAAAATTCCACATTCATCTTAAGACAGACGCGTCCTATAATTACGTATTTATAAATAAGAAAAGAAAAATCACAACTTGGAATATAATAACAGGTTTTTGGATGTAGCAAATTTTCTGATGTTTGTAAGACGACATTTAATCATCGTTGTAATTTTTTTGTTAATTAACCAACCATAGTAATTTTAGGCCCAACATTGAATATGTGTAGGCAAACGGTCGCAACTTTTTTTTAATTAACCAACCATAATAATTGTAGGCCTAACATTGAATATTTGTTGGCAAACTGTCGTAAGTTTTTTGCCGCAGGCCCTGTGTTGACAATTTGTAGGCAAAACACTAACTATAACCCAATTAATTCCCAACTGTTGGCTACCGTTGGCCAACCAAAAATGTTACTAGGGTAGGACACCTGCTATATTTGCAGAAAATGTGATATTTAGTACAGATTGAATACTTTCCACTGTTTTTACTTTAAAATACCAAATAAAGTAAAATGCCAGAGTTGTTCAATAAATTTGCCGCATTTTGCACAACTATTCCACACAGAATAGGTGTCCTAATACTTATGAGCAGCATTGTATAATCAACCCGAAGCCCGTGCTTCTCTAGCGGCCGAATCAACCAGTCCGCGGCAAATTGAACAAACGGCTGAATTTCATTGGACTGGCATTGTGCGGAGGCACAAACCAGCCCTCTCGAATCGATGAAATCTTTTTGAAAGTTTGCTCGGGGAAGAGTGGTGAAACGAAAGTATTGTCGGGCGGTGGGCGGTCGGATTCGGTGTGCTCGTCAAGAACACAAAGGGTTTTACCGTCGTCGGATTCGTTTGTTTCGCACACGTAACAACCGATAACGAGAAATAACGGCCCCGTCCTCCCGCTTACCATCCACTGGCCTCCTCTTATCTTTCCTACGAGTGGCTCTCTCGTATTATTGTCTCATCTCTAGGTCGGTCAAAGGATAATCGGAGGTGGAAGCGACAAAGTCCATCCGGTCGGACGACAATTGTCTCTGCCCTCAATACTCGTCTGATTGTCCCTGGTCCCGCGCAAACCTTCGATCCGGCCATATCCGCGCTGGGAATCCAGATGTCAAAAAGAAACGGGAGAAAACAGGGGCCCTCCGCCTCTCCCCCCCTCCATGGCTTTTCCGTGCTAACAAGACCAACAGTGGAATAACGAGAAGCGTCTGGGAACGATAAACTGCAAATAAATGGAAATTACGCGAAACAGAGGCCAGTCTTTCGGAGCGTGCCTCCTTTACTCCTGTGACATGAAAAGGAGCAACGATCAGGTAACCAGAGGGTACACTTGCGACACTAATTGCGCGCGTCAAGAGAGCTGCGGAATAATTAGTTTTGGCCATCTTCGCTTGAGAGTGGCGGATCAGGGTTGCAGGAGTGTATAGGGTTTAACGTAGGAAATGGAGTGTTATGTAATGAGGTATAATAAAAATAGCTGAAAATCTGTCGAATGGTCTAGCCGGGTAGGCATAGGGAAAACGGATCCAGCACCAATTTTAGTATTTATATACATCTACCGAATAATGCTCTTCGCCTAAAAAACTACTGAGAGAAATTTCAGATCTCTGCTCCCTCTCGTTAGCGTGATATGAGGATAACAACCCTAAACTTTACAATTTTTTTTATCCATAACTACTTGAGGGGGTGTAACCGTTTAAAAGTATCAAAAATCGGATTTTTTCTTTTTACATATTTACGTGGATTGATGTTTCAGGAATATTATAAATCAAGTCCGATGTAAAAATTCGGAAGACAGAAAGTTATAGGCATTTGAAAGGAACCACCCAGGTAGCACGGGGCGGCGAGGCGCTACTCGACCGATCGCAGCGCAACTATTTTTTTTTTCATTACGTTTGCCCTAAAAACTCGCACTACGTTCAACCAATTCACTTCGTCCTACGAGGGTTTTTTTTTATTCTGTTTCCCGGTTTATTATTTATAAGGAAAAAAGTGGGACTTTTCTGTTAGAAAAATCTAACTTTACATTTGATTTTTCACCATTTCTTTATTTTTTCAAAATCTTCAAAATCGGCCCGTCGGACGATAGCTACTAACATATTTTATAAGAATATTGTACTGTTTTTGATTTCAGACACGACATACAGCTTTTTTCAGGGCCACCGTTTAGCCGTCTAAAATCGAGAGACTTTTGGATATGTATCCATAACTTCCGAAAAATAGTTTTTTAACTGAAACTTTTTTTTTTAAGTAGTTCATAATACTATGTAAAGATAGTAAAAAAAACGGGAATTCTTCATCAAGCTGTTGACTTGTAAAAAAATCCACAAAGTGTACACATTTTCCGAGGGTTCAAACGAGTATACCCCCTTAAGATATTTTAATGTTTCAAAATGCACGTAGTAGGCACGTTTTAGTTCTGCTACATATCAACACACGTATAACCTGTTGAATATATAATTTTTACAATGTAATCACATTTATGAATACAGTTTCCTAAGTTTTTTTAAAAAAAATCCCAAACATGCACGATTTTTTGGCCACCCTAATCTGCCAAGTGGTTTTATATTCGTTTTATTTTTCTTTAATATATCCCGTCAATCCGACCGCCCCCCCCCCCTCTACAACTTATATAGATAATAGCTAACTACTAACGCTTTACTCCTGATTTTTTTCGTAGGTGTCACTCAAAGGGTTGTTTGCAAAAACAACCCCCAAAGAATTAATTGCTTCATTCCCGCCCTTAATAACTGATCTGCAATTTCGAAAGAATATATACAGTAGAACAAAAAAGTGCCTACTACGTGCATTTTGAAGCATTAAACTATCTTAAGTAGTTGTTGAGGAAAGAAATGTAAAATTTGGAGTTGTTATCCTCGTATCACCCTAACCAGAGGGGATAGAGCTCTGAAATTTCTCTCAGTGGTTTTTTAAGCAAAGAGCATTTGGTATACATAAATACTAAAATTGGTGCTGGGGTCGTTTTCCCTATGCTTACCCGGCTAGACCATTTCAGAGAATAATACAACTCAGGAAAGTTTGTCAGAACTTCCTAAATTCCCTAAAAACTCTAAACTCTTTATGATCTTCTAGTCCTTCTTATCAATAAAAATGCACATTGGCAACAAATCTGTATTATTATTCAAATAGAAGCCACGATGTATCCTACTCCAAAGGAATCCTCATTAAATCAGCCACAATTTCTTACCTGAAAATTACAATGCTAAAAATTTCTGAATCTACTTTAAACTAATCGATTCCTCATAATGGCGCTCGTACCACACAAATAATCGACCATACACGAAGGAAGGATCGCTTTTAAAACGAAACGAGAGAAATGGGTTATCGGGAGGCAAGATCGGACAAAGATGCATTCCAGCACATACGTAAGATTCAGAATCGATATCTCTTTATCTCGTGGTAGCCTTGGTTCCTCCCTTTTATACCACCAGCGAAAACATGTAGCAGGAGTTTCTGTACGTATCGGAGGCAACAATGGCTCGCAATACTATTACTAGGAAAAAATTGGGGATCAGATTGGAGTGCACGTTGCCTCCATTCCCTCGAAATATAGCCAGAGATATGAAGGCACAGTGCATCGCGACTGTGTCGAAATACGAGGAATTTACTGGGTCCACGGTAATGCGCCGCGTCTCCCGAAGCCTTATTGTAACGATGGCGGCATTGTACTGTTAAACTTTGCGGCCAGTCAATCGCAGGCTGCTCCTCTCCGGTCCGCGGCTGCAACTTTCCCGTGTACCCTCGACAATGTGTATCGGCAAAACGGCTTGGACGATTTCGAAGTAAATTTAGAAGCCATACTCCTCTCCTCCTTTTCCACCGTAATAATCTGAAAGCTTGGTTTATTCGTGTAGTAATGGATCAGGGATCGCTCTGGGGTAAAATAAGACGAACGACCAGCTAAACCTGGACCATCCGTAGCGCAATCGCTTTAATAGTCGGACGACGTTTATGATACGTCTTTTCGGGCCACGCTATTTTAAGGTACGTACTCGGGCGTTTCAGTTGGATGTGACTGAATCGTGAAGTGTACCCTCGAATTACTAGATGCCGAGACAGATAGGGTAAATCCGGGTAGCGCGGCCGGGCCGGAGAGTTGGTCGAGACGCTATATTTCAGAGTCTATACGTAAAAATGCATTAAAGTGCAGACCAATTACTTCTCTAGAAGCCAAACAGTTGAATTAATAGCGTCATTTCACTTCCTTCTGTGTTTTTCTGGATTTATAGGCTGTAAAAGGTAAATTGAGGTTACATTTAACCCCTTTTGTCAAACAGCGGTGTACAGAATCGTATTTAAAATATACTTCTAAGTTTATTTTCGTTTAATGTTTGGGATAATAAGATAGTAGAGACATTATTGAGTGACAATGCAGCCAAAGTATTTGGCCATATTAACTCTTCCTCTCAAAGCTAACGAGAAGACCACCTCTCGCTGCAGAAAGGAGAGATGGCCGAGTTATGATTTTTTTATTATTTTTGTTAATTTTTTTATTTTTATTATTATTTTATTATTATTTTTGTTTATTTAGTTTATATATTCACTTTTGTATTCATTTGCCTTGCTAATCGCCAGTTGGTACTTCACTTTTTCTTTGATGCGTTCTTTACTTGTTTAACGTAAACAAATTAAATATCAATGAATCTGTACTTGTATTCACTCATAAATAATTTTGCTTTATCCTTTGTTAATTTTCTATGAATAATTATGTGAGTGGCCTCTGCCAACGACGAAAACCATTTCTCCCGGCACCTCGGGAGAGGTGGTCAGATGTCATTACTTCAGTTTTCAAGCCGATTTACAGTAAATATTGTCTTAAAGCAAATATCGACCAGTTTTTCTGAATCAGCATAAAATTCTGAACATATACATTTGTTCTGATAAAATAAGTAATATCTATATTAGTTTTAATAGCCATTTTATATCAGGTCGACCGCGTCTCCCGGATTTATCCTATGCATAAATTCCTCATAATTTATTTTTCAACCCAATGGGCAGTAGAGGGTTTTTGGTGGTAATATGGACCACCAATTTGTTTTAGAGAAAATAATTAATTTTAGATGTACCTATATTGCATCAGGGGTCGTACTTAAATTACGTAAGACTTTTTTGGGGGGGAGGGGGTCGCGAATTTCTTACGTTTTCTTACAGTTGGGGGGGGGGAGGGGAATCAGGTAGCGTCTTACGTAATATTTTTTAACCTAATTTTCAATAAATACAAATTCTATCATTAATGTTCGAGAAAAGTTGTTTTAGTTTAAATTTCCCGAAACTGAGTTAAATGAATTACATAAACCGTAAAAAAAAATTTAATAACTGAAAAATTCAATGTAAAAAATATTACGTAAGAAGGGGGTTGCAATATCAAATCTTACGAATTCTTATACTGTGGGAGGGAGGGGGTAAGAAATCGCAAAAATTACCCTTACGTAATTTAAGTACGACCCCTCAACAATCATCAGTGTATTATAGTGAACTATATCAGTATTATAGTGTATTATTAGTCATTAGGATACAAAATAAGACTGTTGAAACAATACAACAATTTGTTTTAACACAGTGCAAAATATGGGTTTTCGAAACGGTGATAATATGAATCAGATATAAAAATTGTATTGTTTGTTATTATAAGTCTTTTATTAATTAAAAAATCTGTATTCTTCATGTATAAAATAAAAAAATTACCTTTGAAATGAAAATACAAAAAGTGTGCACCTACCAGTGGTTTCAGTGTGGTATTTACTACAGTTGGGGACGTGAAAGTGTGTAAATGTGATTGTCTAAAAAAATAATGTATAATTATATAAATATTTTCAAACTTTATTTCTTTATTTTTATAATAAAGACGCGTTTTAAACATGACCTCAATAAAAAAAGTTTGTGAAAAGGCTCCAAAATATAAATGTAACATTAAAAGCTCATAAATACATGAAATAATGAATATTTCTCCATTTTCCCACGATCCATATTTTCGCTTTCCTCATTTTTTTCTTATCGCGATTGAAAATCTTTAGACTTCAACTGTTCTAACCTGCCGTACATGGAATACTAACAATTTCTTTTTTATCTGACAACTAATTAAGGAAAAAAATATCAATTACCCTTCAATTGAGAACGATTTGAATTTAAGTAGGTGCAATTAGTTTCACTTCCCGTGTCAAAAATACCAGTCCTTACTTCTTATTAGCGCCAAAGCCCCGCTTCCGTTCATTTCACAGAGCTGCCCGAACAGTTCTTATCCTGCACCATTCGCGAGCTGTCCCGAACGTCCGCATAACTTACCTCCCGCGTCAGCAACGAACACACGCGTCAGCGATCGTCCCCAAAGAAGCAAACACCGTAGGAAACGCGAAAATGTTGCCGATCAATTTTTCATTCTTCAAAGTGTACGAGCGAAAAGTAGGTGTCAGAGATTACGGAGTGACGGCTGCGGGCTCGGTCTGCCGGAAACAGGATGGGGGTTTCCGCGTCGGCGGCCACGTGGCAACGTCCGATCAGCCGGAAAACGTCCAAACTCACAATCGACCCTGGGGAATATTTCATTCGGCAGGAAATTTTCCCTCGAATTTCGTTGCTGCCGAGCCCGATCAACCGTTTTCCTTCATCCAAGCAATGCCCCCCCCCCCCGACCGTCCCCTGTCCGCGCCTCTCAAAAATACGGGTCAAAGTCTGAGCACAAATTGGAACGACGAGAGACAACCAGCCTGGGAAAGCATGTTAGGAAAGACGTGGACGAGGGCAGGTGGGGTGAAGAAGGGGTTCGTGGGTGGGGGGGGGTGGAGAATGGTTCAGAGGGGGTGGTGGAAAGGACAGCCGTGCATAGAACGAAAGAGAAAGGTGGATGAGGGGCGATGCTGGGGCGAACAGGAGGGAAACATTAACCTGGTTGACCCTTGCATCGGGGCGGTCGGCTGGAAAATTCGAAAACTCGTTTGTCCAGCCCTTTGGCCCTCTGGTCGTTACCGCGCCCATGCAACCGACCGCTTTCCACGTGCTCTTTTTCCACCGATAAGCATCGCAGCCTCGTTACGTTTCCGCGTAAGCAGATTTACGTTGGAATAGGTTAAAGCATATGTTTGCCCTTTGCTGGCTGTTTCTTTCCAACAGCGAGGCTGAGTGATTGGCGTGGTCATTCTCATGAACAGGACATTCCGCGAGGGTTTTGACCTTTGTTCCATTCACGGTGTAGAGATATTTTATTTCGCAACGAACCAACCACAGGGCTGAATTAACTTAAGCTTCTTAAAAACAGGGTTCGTCAATTGCACCAGAGCTTTAGGAAATTAAAGTACTTATTCCATTATTTTTTGTCCAAGCACTAAGACCTCTACAACTCGAACACAAAATCGAATATGACGATCATTTATCAGTCACAGTATAACAGTCAATCCAAATCGCTCCACGTCGGATGGAATTACCCGAGTGTTATTCGAAAGACGGAAACAGCCTACGTCCGTGGATTAATTCGATAGAGTGAAGCCCTTGGATGCGGGAACCGGCGGATTCGTTCGACGAGAAGATTACAGAGGCGCGTGAATAAATGGATGGTGCCAAAATAATAATTCCGCCCTTTAACTTCGTATCCACGCCGTATAAATAAGACGGCTCCGCGTATTCATTATTGCACCGTGCCACCCCTACGTGGAAAGCGAATCGATGCGGAAGGTCGTGAGCCTGGATACCTCTGAACCGTAAAATCCGAAAGAATCACAGCTCCGGCACGAATCATTTTTAGTCCCGTGCCGCGGGCTTTCCTTATTTTATCGTCATATTAGGCGAAAAAAAAGGGGGACGAAAGCGAAAGGTCCGAGGGGCCATCGACGGAGCTTATCTCCTATACGGGCGAAAGCCTTTTTCGATCCCGCGTATGTAAACTTCATAAACATCGCCTACACTGCCCGAAGGGGTCTCCCGAAGACTGGCCAAACGAGCTTCGACGGTTGTTTGGCCAAAATTTCTCTTCAGAGGAGCCGGTACACCCCTTGCGAAGCGGCTAGTAGCTACAAACCGAATTAACCCTGTTTGTACAACCACGTCCAGATTCTTTTTTCTTCGCCTTTGTCACTGACCATCCGCCTAAAAGTCTCTCCCCTGTCGTGTTTGAATAAGTGTCCAGCTCGCATATGGGCTCCTTTAGCCGGTGGGATGGCTGTGCAGTTTGTTTCGCGCGTATGGCGACTGCAATGCTGTTTGCGCTGTACTGGTCCCTGCAGTTTGTTGATTACGATCAAAGGAAGGTGTCTGGTTTGAACACCGATCGGTTATTCAGTGGAATCACGGAGTAAGCTCGTCGAGGGTTAAAGAGGGTTATTAGATTATTTAAGGAATGTTAGAAATGGGGCCTGGAACAAGTCATAGCTGTTGGACACGCAACGTATATTGACTACTATTTTCTGAGACGCTTTAACACCTGTTTGGTATTGTAGCATTTTCTTTTCTGTAGAATTCTCGTGGCAGTATTGAAAACGACCCTTCACGTGATGAATATCCATTTGAGTTTGGAAAAAAATTTTTGTTTAAAAAGGTTTGATAAACGTGATATTTCTTATTTGATTAAAAACAATTTTATAGTTACTTTATAATGAGGTCTCAGGTTGTCATTTAGGAGAGAGCAGATGATACCATACTCCACGGTTCCTTTTAAGGGGTCATTCTGGTTAGACGGTTTGAAAAAAAACGATTTTTTTTTAACATTTTTCGAAAGTACATATCCTCAAGATTATTTTAACTTCTACAGAGGCATTTTGTAGGGAGCGCAGGGGTTCGGCCTCTATAGACGAAAACTTTGAACGCGTTTTTCTCGAAACGTCATTTTTTTCACATGTTGCAGGTAAAATCTCAAAATCTATCGAACCGATTGTTTTATAAATTGAACTGCTTATTCTGCACACCTATTCCTATGGCCGGTACTACAACCAAGTATTTCTGTTGAGTTTAACCTACTTTAAAGTTTAACAAACTTTTAGCACAGTAAACACAGCCGAAATACATTGATTTTTGTATTTTGCCCGCCATTTTGTTAATTTTAAGGATAAATCATTTATTCTAGTACGGGCCATGGCAACAGTCATACTGATCATGAATCTGTTTGTATTTTTGGTTTCAAATAAGTCCAACTGCTGAAATCACCTGCAAGAGCGAGGCATGAATTTTTAAACATGTCATCAAAATCGCCTTAAAAACCATTTGGAAAGCAATAATTTTATTACTTTTATATTTTTTATTTACTACAGAAATGTAATTTAATCAATAGAAAAAAGTTTTGTTGCATTACTATAATTTCTGTCTTCGCAATAAATTCCTGAAAATCTCTAACCAGAATGACCGCTTAAACAATATCATTCAACACACACACTGACAAATATAAACCTTTTCCCACGTAGTTTCCACTTTCCCACGACTCAGAATGTAATGGTCGAAGACAGCACCATGTGCATCCACTTAATAAATCCGTTCCACTGTAGCTACAAGGATCGAGAACGAACTACCCCGTCTGAAATTCCACGAGCGAGGCTCCAGACTCTCCAGTTAATCCTACCCCTATAAACGCTCGCATTCTTCGAGCCAGGAAGATGGTAAATGTCGCCGTAAGACGGAGAACAGGAATAGAAAAGGGGGTCACATCGAGTTGCTCTCGCAATCGTCATCTCGGATCAATCACGGAGTACGGCTAACGTAATCGGAAAGTCCTTTATATCCGACGAAACTAAGTTCCGAGGCAATTTCTGTCTCTCTTTGTAAGGAGTAGGTGGAGGCCAGGAAGAAGGGAAAGGGAGGACAGGGTGCTGCAGAGGCAGCCCGGCGACTTTGCATCGCTCGAAGCTCGGTTCAGACCGCTTCGCCCTAATATAAGAAGGGGCTCCACTTCTTCCCTTCTCTCGTTCTTCCTCATCTTCATCCCCCCCGGACCTTTCTCCTTCTCTCACCTGTCCGTTTCCCTCTGTTCCACGACAGACCTCACCATCCCTGCCCCCCTGCGCTCCTTTTGCTTTGCCTGCCTCCTTCCGACCGCCCTCATCCGCAATTCCCTCCAATTCTTTTCTCGAAACAAGTTTGTAAAACGCAATTTTCTCGTAGGTTGACAAGTCATCTAATCGCACGTTGGGACACCGTCTACTCCACCTCCCCCCCCCCCCCCCCGGCCCCGGCCGACTCCCACCCACGGCCACCCTCATTCGTTCTCCAAGATTTTTCTTTCTTTCTATCTCGCGTACGTGTCGCTTCCCCGTATATCACCTGTTTCACCTTCCTTTTGCATTCCACGCGACAACCGCGGGGAACAGTTCGGGAAACGATCGCGGTTTCGAGATACCAGAGCCTTTCTTCCGTTTCGAGGGTGGGACAATGCTTGTCGCGCGTGGTGTTGACGGCGTTCGATGGTTGCGCCCCGGATCACGAGATACCTCGTTTCTGATATTTTTTGCAACGGGTTATCGAATGCCTGCTGTACTTTGGAGAATTTAGTGGAGGCTTTATATACCGCAGTAACGTTTTGCTATTAGAATTTTTTTTATTAATTGTAGATTATCCTGAGATTGGAAAGGAAAATATTTATTAAGTAGTGCAAGTGGACCATATACCCTTTGGAGTGTATTTTAATGTTTGAAACCCACTGTCCCGTTAACCTTTTTTTAACCATTTAAAGTTGGTACTTGAGAAAGCAAAAGAAAAGTATCCTGTCTATACAATTTTCAAATGTAGAAACACAGCGAGAAGTGGATGTGCATATCATGTTTCTTTATCCTTTAAAGAATCCAATGTCTACAGAATCTCCATAGTAAGTCACTAATTTTTGCACCTAAACTTTTCCAATACCCTGCATAGTAAACATAGTTTAAGAAGCAGCGTCCCTTAAAGGATTGTAATATAGCAGAAATATATCAGAAGAATTGGAAGTGACTAGGAGCTTCCAACGCGTTAGAAGCGTATCGAATCGGCGTCAGGTATTCTTGGAACGAACTGTTCGCGGTCTAATTTCCTCCTCCCTCTCTGATTTACGCTCTCATTCGTGGAATGATCGGATCGACTTTCCTGGATCCGGCATTAATACCGTTTGGCCCGCATATACGTTATCGGCCGCGTCTCCGCGTCGACCAAGGCTGAATTATACGATTAATCTCCTATCGAAAATTAGGTTACTGGGCTAGGATAGTAATGGATGGCGGTGAGATTTCAGGAAGAATGGGTCCGCGAAGTACCAACATCCGGAATGCTCGAACAATAAGTCTGAATGTGGGGTGGCTGTGTGATTAATCATCGTATTGCACATTTCGAAGAAGTTATGCATTCTACTCCTACTGGAAATATCGACTCGAAGCGGCTATAAATCAAGAGACGCGTTGCTTTAGACCCATATTAGGCATTCTGTTCATTGCAGCCCTATTTTTTAATATTGTCATCATTAATACCATTTAACAAAATTATTTGCAAGGTGGCATTCCATTTCGGTGAAAGTTGCATCTGTTACGTTATGAGACTAAAATATCTAAATGAGACTAAAATATGTTTGCTATGTGCTATATAATTAAAATGAAAAATATATAAAAAAAAAATTTTATGTTGAACGATTTTATTAAAAATGCACCAAAATCTAAAAAATAATTCATTTCTTGTACTGTAATTTCGATGGCGTTTTTCACTTTAAATAAAATCGTGGAGCAGGGTATCTCGCATCAAATTCATTTCGACGCTTGATGCTGTATTAAATTGATTCATATTCTGTTATGAAAAATCCTGTTCCACGATTTTATTTAAAGTGAAAAAACACCATCGAAATTGCAGTACAAGAAAAGAATTATTTTTTAGTTTTTAGTAGGCATTTTTAATAAAATCGTTTAATATAAATTTTTTTTTATATATTTTTATTTTCTTGTTTTTTTTATTTCTCAATCTTCCTTAGAAATATCTTTTATTTAATTTCAAATAGCGATGCGACTAGCGACCCGAACGCAGCGGCTTTTTATCGTTTTCATAAAGAACGCGAGTGGCTGATTTCAAGTCGTTTGGATTTGTGGTTATGGGTTATATTTATTGATGTCTGGGTAATTTTTTCACCCGCTCGGGGTTAATTTTTTTTTAAAAATATTGTATTGTCATCCAAACTACGCACGCCTGCAAAGATTCAAGACAATTGGATAGTTGGAAGTGGATTAAATTTGAATTGCTAGATTTGAACCGTTCATACAAACAAACATACAAACAGGGGATCGAAGCTGAATAAAATCGTTTAAAAACATACAAGTCACTTTCTGTGAATGTGTCAATTTTAGTATACTTAATTCTTCGTGGTCACCCGGGGTGTATCGCACCCCAGGATATGTGTTTGCCAATATTTCTGTAAATTTTTAGACCTTAATAATAAAATTTAAAAATGTGGTGAATTTTAAGAAAAAATATCTCGTTTGTCCACGAATATTTTTTAAAATACAAATTTCGACATATCAAAATTTACGTGTCTAGAAAAAGCACCTACTATCTAGTACCTACAATTATCACACAAAAGTCAAACGATTAAAAAATACGAAAATGGTAACTCAAAAATAACGCTGCAGTGCAGTGAACCCTATGTGACCAATTTGTGATTATAAGAAGGTGTGACCACGGAGGGTTAAGCACACAAAATTAATGCTCAACTTCTCCATTCCCTCTACTTCATATTTTATACATAGTCAATCAATTTTCTTCCAAACGTGCTCATATGAGAATCCAGTAAAAAAGCAAGTACCTTCCCACTTCTTTTACACACCAGCGCCCCCTTCTTTCCCATGTTTCTCGGGTAAATCCACGCCTGCGAAGTCTTCCATATATTAAGAAACAGCCTCTATTTATCCGCCCCTCTGGCCTTCGTTATGACTCGATTCATCGAGCCTCCTCGTAGATTGCATCGATTCCGAGGTAGTTAGAACTCCTTTAAAGCCTTATCAAGCTTCGTTTGCTCGGCACCTTTGCCCCGGGAACTGGAGCCAATTGAAAACACAGGTGTACGAAACAATAAGGTTGCTGCTTAAAGAGAGAGGGGCACGGAAAGTAGATTGTAGGTGTTTAGAATGGGTCGACGAAGACGGGATAAAATGGGGTAGCGGCCGGGAGGTGGAGGGGTGGGGGTACGGAGAGTGAAGTGTAGGTGATTTCGCCGATTACAGAACGAATCCAGAGGATCCCTTTCATGCTCTCCTTTCACGAACGAAGTCAAGTAACAATTTCGAGATTACGGCGCTTCCGAAATGAAATTTCATTCGCGAGTCCCAGAGGAACCGCGTTTCAAGGGGGGTCCCTCCACCCCCCAACCTCCTTTTTCTCCTACGGCCTCGCTTCTTCGGCGGCTGTTTCTCTTATCCGCCGTGCAACCAGTCGCCTCCAGTCTCTTCCAATTTTCCCTTCGTTTCGAGAAGGGCGCGGGGGTAGGGATACGCCACCAGGGAGTTTACCGGAACGATTTCGTCACGGGACGATATTATTCCGTCTTCCTGTTCCCGCCTCCTCGCGGCGGCCTTACCGCCGTCGTAAACCTCTTGCAAAGGACTTCCTCGATATTCTCGTTAGGTTCCGGCCCCGCGTTGCTCTTTCGCCCGCCTTCCAATGACAGCAGCGTAATCAATGCAACGGCGGCTCGCGAAACTCGGCCGGCGGCACCGCAAACGAGTCCGTCACCTCTAACGCTTGCTGGCAGTGTTTCGTTGCCGAAAACGCTTCATTTTATTCCCCACCGTCGAGATAAACTGCAATTTATTTCCGCGGGGCAAGTGACGAACCCGGGGAACTTCCCACTCGCTTCTGCAACTGATTTAGGTGATTCCAAGTTCTCGTTGGACACCCGCGAAACGCAATTTTCTGTGCCGTGTTGCTGAATTCCTGGCAATTGTTTCGGGAGAACTTTCAACGAGGAAATTTAGTGTGATGATTATGCTGTTGGTTTAGGTCGCTCGTTGTGGGTGGTTGTTAGGTATCGAGTTTTTGGGGGGATAGACAATTTTGGAGCAAACTTACAAGCAGTGTCTATCTTTCTCAAATTTTGAAAGTGTTCACTAGGTTTTGAGAACCATCAAGAGAGTATATTGTAAATATGATGCAAATATCCGACTGGTGTAGATTTGTCGGTGATAAATTTGAAATAAAATTGATTTTTGAGCTCACGGAAGGTTTGAGCTTATTTTGGGTGCCGTGGAGATTTAGATCTTTTATGGGTTCATAAAAATTGACGGGAAAATTAGATTGAGGAAGGGAAGGCTTGTGTAAATTTTTGTATAACTTTGGGTACTTTTTCAACTACTTTGATTTCAATATCGAACTGAAACATACGCGTGACATGTAAATAGTTTGTATTCGAATCTATGTTGTGATGTATATAAGTTGAAACATGTTCGCGACTGTAGAACAAATGAAGAAAATTGAAGGCAATAATTATATGATTAAACGAACTTACCCGTAAGTGAAGTTCGATCATAATTGTATGAAGCGCCTCTTCCGAAATGATCAACTTGTAGTCCTTCCACTTACTACCGATGTCGCCACATTTTTCAACGCTTATAACAAATAAAAGAAGGCGACGTCTCGCGCATCCCCTCTGCTTGTTCCCGCGATGCCTCATTTTTTCAAAGCTACGCCGTAACGCTTACTAGGGGTCTCAAGGTTTACCCTTGAGTAGGGGTGTATCTTCTCTGAGGTGGGACTGATCATTTCGGAAGAGGCGCTTCATACAATTATGATCGAACTTCACTTACGGGTAAGTTCGTTTAATCATATAATTGTATTGTGCGCCTCTTCCTCATGATCAACTTGTAGATGTTCAACGCAGTTACGGCGGGGAAAGTATTTTTGCTACATTTCCAGGATCGCCTTAGCAAAGGCACTTTTATCTGTTGTTAAATTCAAATCATAGAACCTTGTAAATGTTCTGGAATTTTTCGTCCAACCTGCTGTCCTACGCAACACGTCTAATTCAGACCTTTCCTTTTTGCTGCCGATGTTGAGGCATGACGTGTTGAGTGAGCTGTGAATAGACTTGTATTTATACCGCTTTCCGTAAGCGTATCCTTTACCCAATGGCTCAATGTCTGGGGTGTAGCGGCTTTAAATGGTTTCCTATTTGTGATAAACAGTGATTTAATTCCCTTACGAACCACTTCTGTTCTGCGAATATAGCATTCTAGTGCTGACGCAGCACAAATCTTCTTATTTTTTGGATAATAAGGCAAGACTAGAATCGGCTGATTTCTATTTCGGCGTGATGTCTTTATTCGGTCCGGTATCTTGATCTGTAATGACTTTTCTTGTTTTTCAATATTTTCCGTCTTAATCAAGGAGAACGTTTGCATTCTGTGGCCCGTAATTAATGCTAATAGGCATAACAGCTTTTTACTTAAGTCCTTTATGGGCATTTCTTCGTTACAGGGCAGAGACAAGAAATGGTCCAAAACAATCTTTGGGTCCCAAGTACAGTCGTACTTGGGTTTTGATGGCCTTAGATTTGCTATACCTTTAAAGAATCTTGACACTCTATAGTCTTGAGCCATCTCCGGTCCTACAAGCAATGAAATTGCGGATCGATGGCAGTTGATTGAGCTATGAGTTGCACCTTTGTCTTATAATTCTGTTAGGAACTCGATAATCTTTGGCACTGAACTCCTAAAGGGGTCCATGTTTCTTTTACTGCAGAAATTCCACCATTTTTTAAAACAGCATTCATATTGCTTAAACGATGAGTCTGCTAACGAGGAAATCATAATCTCTATCGATGTCCATCTCCATATATCCTTAGTTATGTCATTTAAATTTCTGAATTGAACACCTCCCATCCTATTGATATATGAAATGGCTGTCGTATTATCAATGTGGAGTAGAATCTGACCACCTTCATGATTTCTCGCAAAGCACTTTAACCCAAAGAGGACGGCTAAAAGTTCCAAGTAATTAATGTGTTTGGATCCTTCGTCATCTTTCCAATGTCTCAGTACTCTTCTTCCCCTGCAAAACGCGCCCCAACCCGTTAAGGAGGCGTCCGTGAAAATTTCTAGGTCAAAACGGGTCTGTCTAATTGGATTTTTTGATACAATGCCTATCGATTTCCACCACTTAAATTCCTCCATTACATCTCTGGAAATCATCATATACGATTCATAATTATCACCATTTGCTTCAAGAGCTAAATATTTTTGTCGTTCACACGCTTTTGTATAACTCCATCCATAATTTACTGCTGGGCAACACGATACTAAGAATCCTACTACCTTTGCAAATTTTCTTATTTTAATTGCTTGCCCCTCTTTCAGCTCTTTAAGTAAGCTAATTGTATTTAGCGCCTCCTCCTCAAGATCACATCGTAGTACCCCTACTCTATGCCAGTATCGTCACATTTTTAACATAAAACAAAACACGCATGCGGCGTCGGCCGCGATCCTCATTCTCTTTCTTTGTGCCGAAAGAGTCACACGTGTTTACACGCAATGGATAGGAAGAGGTTAGGACGCCGTGAGTTGTTCTCGGACGAAGAAAAGAAGCTGGCGAAACACCTTGAGGAATTGGAGAAGGAGCTGACGAATATGAAGAAGAATAGGAAGCCGCGTCGTCGCAGGCGATCGGCTTCCGACTCATCACGAAGCTTTTTCTTCAAGTAGCAGTAAGAAAAATTTGCCCGGCTGTTCGTTACCAAACCCCCTTTGCGGGAAAAGATTTACATACGGAGGTACGTAAATATCTACAGGCTATAACCTGTACTCAAGTACTCCCCAGACCTATTCTGCGTGAGCGAGTACGGGCTCTAACCTGTACTCGAACTTCCGAAGAACGTAAGCTGATATCGCTCACCAGATTTAATTTGCGTGAGCGAGTACAGGCCCTAACCTGTACCGAATTTCGGAGATGCTGATATCGCTCACCAGAGCTAATTTGCGTGAGTACAGAATAAGAAGCATAAGTAAGTAGGCTCACCAGATCTATTCTGTGTGAGCGAGTACAGGCGCTAACCTGTCCAAGAAATTTCTATACGATAGTCTCTGCGAGGCAGGCCCTAACCTGTCCAAGAAATTTCTATACGATAGTCTTTGCGACGCAGGCCCTAACCTGCTTGACATATTTTATTGGAATATGATTCATTTTCATTTCAAGGAAGGTGAAATAACAAGAGACGGTCTATTTCATTGACAGCAGGTCGATCCGTGTCGTGAAGTGAGCGCCGAGATCGAGCCTGTTGAAAACCAGCGGCGCGACGTTTGCGCCGCCGCCGCCGCTAGCGCTGCCGCTGCCGCCGCCATCAGGCGACCAATCACAAATATCGACGACACAGCGTCATCCATGACAGCCCGCAGCGGCGAGCGGGAAAGGAAGGCCGCGGAAGCTGAAAGAGACCTAGCGATGTTCTAAACCCCATTGGACAGCGTCTGGCAAAGGAGCGGATCTTAGCGTCCCCTGTCTACTCAAACTTCGCCGTTCGCTGGGCAGAAATTTAAAAAATGGGTCTACCCCATTTTAAATGGGGGAGAAAAAATATCCACCTCCCAACAATTGCTTGTTTCTCGACTTCCCCAAGCTAAAGGCGGAGGTCGAACGGTCAATAAATGGAACGCCCGTACACGGGGCAAACGACGAATTATAAGCAAGCAAGCAAGTTTACGGGTTTGCATTTCGGGAGTTGGAAAGGCAACATCTCCGCTTTTGTTACGAGAATCCGCGGGCGATATAGCGGTATTCGAATGTTTAAGCGATGTCTGTCGGTTATTCGCCAATACGGTACACGACGAGACGGTTATTCGCAAAAGTCGTTTATTGGTCTATATTAATACAATGAGAGGGATGTTAAGTCCGACGGCGGTTGATGATTCACTCTTTGTAAAAAATTTGCCAGAGAATCTAAAAACAGCAAAACTTTTACAGCACTCTGCCGCAGACCTTAAAGTATCCAAACCTTCAGCTTGAAGAATCCAAAATACTCGAAAGGCCCGCCGCTTCGTCTACAGAACATGACTTATTCGACGGGGTCAGGCAGGCAGAAGCGAGTAGCGACGTGTGCGTACCGGACCCAAGAATCTCGCCATGCGGAGCCGTCACAACGAACGCATCAAAGCGCATACAGGAGTTCGCAAAGGAAACACTTCTCAAAGAGGCGATAAACGGTCCTGTAAGCTGTACTGCTGGTCGTTTAAAATTATTTTATAATAATTAGACGGTTACAACCTCAGACCTAAAGATCTTGTCATGGATCGAGAGTTAGAAGACACCGTTCAAGTCAGCTCCGCGTCAATCTAAGCCTGTCTTAAACAGAGAATTATCCGGGACGGATACGGCAGATGTAGCTAATTTAATTACGCAACTCATTACTAAAGGCGCGGTTGTTGCATGCAAACCGGAAAAGGATTGATTCCTTTCAAATATTTTTTCTAGTCCCCAAACCGGATAAGCCTTGTAGGCTAATTTTAAATCTTAAGTGTCTAAACAAGTCTGTGGAGACAGAACCGATTACCGATTTGAAGGACGCGTATTATTTAATATCAATTGACGAGTCACACAGGAAATTTTTAAGATTTGATTTTTGTGGGAAATACGGCTAATCCAATTGTTTACCATTTAGATTAAGCTCGGTCCTTATGAGTTTAACAAAATTAACGAAATCTGTAGTAAGTTGGTTAAGACAATTGGACTTATGTTTTGTTCTGTATTTACACAATTGGTTACTGATTGGAGACACCTCTACGGAATGTACAAACAATTTGAACAAGATTCGCAATTTATTAGAAAACATAGGGTTTATAGTAAACTATTAAAAGAGCCAAATGGTGCCTGCAAAGAGGTGTAGATTGTTAGGATTTACCTTTGACTCGTCCTTTATGACCCTGGAACTGCCCGGGGAAAAGAGGATAGCGATCAAGATATTGATACAACGCTTTCGTAAATTATCTCAATGTAAGATAAGAGATTTCGCGCAATTTATTCGCGCGATTGTAGCTTGCTACCCAGCTATTAACTACAGCAGGGTTTATGCGAAAGAATTTGAGCGACAGAAATTCTTAGCTCTTGCAAATGGCAATGCCAATTACGAGGCTATTATGACGCTAAGGACGAATGTTGTAGATTTTACATGATGAGAGACACATATTATGTCTGGGATTAATACAATCAACAATTCAGAATTTTATATGGAGATCTATTCAGACGCGTCGCTCACAGGATGGGGAGCTGTATGTAAGACACAAAGATGTAACGGGTTTGGATTACGGTTGAACCACAATATCATAAATCATTTGGAATTAAAAGCAGCATGCTTTGGCCTTGTATGTTTTGCTAAAGGCTTGCAGAACTGTAGCATTTGACTCAGAATTTACACACCACAACATTATAATATATCAATAGAATGGGCGGAATTCAATTTGATAATTTAAATAAGATTACAAAGAAAATTGGCACTGGTGCGAGAACCGAGACATTTGGGTTTTTTGGTTCACCGGACATAGACTTATTTGCGAGCAGATCGAATCATAAATGTAATTGCTATGTATCTTGGAGGAAACATCCCTGGTCTGAGGCAGTTGATGCCTTTACACTGCCTTGGAAAGACTTGTATTTTTACGCCCTTCCTCCGATTAGTACAATTCTGAGGACCCTTCGGAAAATTAAGGAGGAGGAAGCGGAGGGAATAGTAGTGGTACCGGACTGGCCCGTTCAGCCATGCTACCCACTTGTTCAGTCAACGTTAGAGGCAGAGACAGTCAAGTTCAAACCGAATATAAATTCCTTATCTTCTAGTAACAAGGAACCGCACTCGCTTTGGAAGCGTCTTACCCTGGAGAGTATCTGACAAGCCCTAAATGCGGAAGGAATTCCAGGACCATCGTTAGCTATTATGATGGCGTCAATTAGCGAATCTACGCTAAAAAATTACGATGTGGGCCTAAATAGATGGTGGTTATTTTTCAGCAGAAATGCAGTGGAACTATGTAAACCATCCATTCCAGAGGTCCTAGCATTCCTTACACGGTTACATGAAGAAGGACTGTCCCACAACACCATAAACTGTGTTCGATCAGCGATCTCACTAATAGCTGTAACTGAAGTTATACAAGGCCTTAGAATTCAACGTTTCTTGAAAGGTATCTCTAACTTCCCTAGTAGCATTTATTGTTGGCATTTTGATGGCCAACTAATTCCCAACTTGGGGATACTGTGGGTCAACCAGAAATGCTACTAGGGTTAAGACCTTCAAGGCCCAAATACGACTTTACTTGGCATCTGAAGATTGCCCTAAGATATTTTATAAAACAGTCGGCGAACGGAGAGTTAAATTTGAGTACGATATCCAAAAAACTAATTACTCTTCTCGCGCTAATACTGGTCACCGGATGCAGACGCTCTCTCTGATTGAGTTAGAAAACATTAGGATATCCGCGGATAGAATAGAGATAATGATTTCTGCGCGTATTAAAACGTTGAAGTGAACGCAATACAACCGCTTTTAACCTGGCCATTTTGTCACAACAAGAAAATATGTGCAGATTCAACTTTATTAGGTTGTTTGGATAGTGCAACAGAGATTCATAATTCGGTGAAAAGACTCTCTATATTTACTAATAAGCCAGTTAAGGCGGTGTCTGCGGAGTCTCTAAGCCGCTGGGTAAATAAGGTTCTAACTAGTAGCGTATACTTGAGCTCATTTTAAAAGGAACCCATTTCGCGCATGTAGAATGAGCTCATTGACTCCGAGGGAGCGTTTGTTTGGGGTATAGCCAATAGTAGCATGTTTTGGCACCAATGAGCGCCAACATGCGCAGAACAGGTCTGAACTTGTCTGCCAGTGGGTTCCTTCTAAAATGAGCTCAAGTATAGATACAACCGTGCTCTCAGCGCATAGTACCTACGCATCACGCATCCACCTCAGCGGCAAAGAGACTGGGCGTTGATCTAGGCCTGGTCAGAAAGACAGCTGGCTGGAATAAAGAGTCGGAAACATTTGCAAAATTTTATGATAGAAATGTTAGACCGGATAAGCAACAATTTGTCTTATCCATACTGGAAAGTTAATATGTGTAATATGGAACAAAAAATTGTTCAGACTAACTCTTCAGTTAGTGTTCCCAGTTAGACCGCCGTAATGAGACTTTAAACATCTACGATGTGATCTTGAGGAGGAGGCGCTAAATACAATTGTATAATTGAACGAACTTACCAAGTGAAGTTCGATTCTAATTGTATAAGCGCCTCCTCCGAAAAGATCAAACCCACCCTTTCCTTTTTTCAGGAAGACCCATTATCTATTACACTAGATAAACCCAATCTATTACGGCAGCACTTTGAAATAATGAGGATCGCGGCCGACGCCGCATGCGTGTTTTGTTTTATGTTAAAAATGTGACTTTACTGGCATTGAGTAGGAGTACTACGATTTGATCTTTTCGGAGGAGGCGCTTATACAATTAGAATCGAACTTCACTTGGTAAGTTCGTTCAATTATACAATTCCACCCCAGTTCCCCCAAATTTTCCTACGCAGCAGGTCAAATTACAAACTTTCGAATTTAAGTTCTTTACAACTAGCCAAAAATCGATACTTACCAAGAGGCATTAACCCTCCTAAATTGATTTAAAAAGAAAACAACTTACTAAGCAGAACGCAGGATAGATATCGCAATAACGACCCAGGGTTATCGAAGTAGAGACGGAGCTAAAGCTGAGGGGGGATGCTGTGATCTGTCCCAGGATTATTTCGACAAATCGAGATAACTATCCAGACACGTTTACTCCGTATAGATGTAGGTGTAGTAGCTCGTTGATTAGCATGCCACCGTACGGAGATAAGCGGCCTAACCGTGACGATATAGTTCGTCCTGATGGGTGTATAGGCTGTTTCACCTATACGATAATCCAGGCTATTGTCACAGCCTGTGACGTTCAGCTAACACTTGAGCAACGTTAGACGACGCAAAATTCAAAGTAAAAATTCCAACTACAGTACAACCTCCGCCGCTAAATCTCCACTACGTTCAACGTCCACTACCAATATTATTAACCCGGATACAAAACAATTAAGGAAGGGGAAGAAACTTTAACAAGCCTGAGAGGGCACCCAAATTTCACCCCATTCTTGCAGCAATCTCCAGGCAACGGTTTTACGTTCACAATAGAAATACACGCTTATCGAGCCACCAAGCCTCGATAACCGTTATCTCTGGCGGCTGGTGATATTAACCCGAGAATGCAGTAGCATAAACATCATAACGTGACAGTTTCTAGAGGGCTGGATAGCTTACTTCCTAATAACAGCAGGAAGTGCAGCAGCGAGTGCAACTCACGGTCTGGCTTCGTTGTTGGTCGACGCTCCAGGCCGGCGTGACGTAGATAGGAAGTGAACAATAATTGATCGAACCCTCTAAGCCCCGGCTATAAGCCAGTGATCCTGTTATTGCAGATACGCATGAACATGGGCGGGCCGTGCTCCCTGCCTACGTACCTAAACGCACCCGTTTTGCTTCAGATTCGTATCGAGATTTTTACGGGGAGGTGCAACGATCAGTTCAAGAATAAGTTAAGAATACGATTTTCTGCAGTGATGGGCAACCCGTAGTTATGTATTGGACGAGAGTGTTTTGGAGAATTAGAGGGATATGTAGCTGGTGATTGACAGTTTTTTAGGACGGATGGGGTTTCGAATGTTCAATTTGAAATTAACACTTTTGGTGGCGCAAGGTTTTGACTTTTCAGAAATGTCCTTTCATGTCGGTTTGGTCTTTTCGAGCGATCGGTCCTGACGAGAAAGTTGGTGTTAACTCGCTCCGGATGAAATTTGGGGATACTTGGACAATACTTTCGAAGTAAAGGCTTTCGTAAAGTACTTTCAGTGCATGTTGCGTGATGAACTTCGTTAGAATTTAAGTAGATCTAGGGCTGGGACTATTTGTCGAATTTTTCAGTATTCGAATATTCGAATACTTCAGTTGCTCAATTATTTGGCGAATATAATTCGAATATCCAAGTATTCGAATACTATTCGAATATTAAAGTATTCGAATACTATTCGAATATTAAAGTATTCGAATACTATTCGAATATTAAAGTATTCGAATACTATTGGAATATTAAAGTATTCGAATACTATTCAAATATTAAAGTATTCGAATACTATTCGAATATTAAAGTATTCGAATACTATTGGAATATTAAAGTATTCGAATACTATTGGAATATTAAAGTATTCGAATACTATTCGAATATTAAAGTATTCGAATACTATTCGAATATTAAAGTATTCGAATACTGATGTATTCGAATAGTATGGTGTGAATTAAAAATCAAGTTCTTTAGGTTCATTTGTCAGGGTGAAATCTTGTAAGCTAATGTTGACCCACTTCACACCATAGTATTCGAATACAGCAGTATTCGAATATAGCAGTATTCGAATAGTATTCGAATAATAACATTCGAATACTCAAATATTCAAAGTTTATTCGTAGCATTCGAATACTTGTAAAATATTCGAATATTAAATTATTAGAATAGTCCCAGCCCTAGTTGATACCATGTAGTGTGACCGTACCTAATATCACCCACGTTCCTAATATCGCCACTCGCTATGTCTCGCAAAGTAAGCACTAAAAGTTATCCGTTATGCACTGAATTAGTACCTAGGAAGACATACTGTAATTGCAGCCTCATGTGATCCACAATTACAGAAAGGGTAGTATTTTAGAAAATCTTAATAGTGTAAAAATTTATTGGACTGCCACAATTTTACATCACATTCGGAGAAGGTAAGTCTAATAATTCTGTGAATGCAAGAATATCTACTAGAAATACCTAATTAATGATGTACTTAAGAAATGAAATCGATTCAAATATTTTTCGTAATGAAAATAGCGTTTTTCTTGTGGCATGTTTACAATACCGCCTACCGGAGAACAATGGTTTCGATGTAATGTTACAGGTGAGGTCACGAAATGTCCGGAGCATCCGAAATAAACTTTATGTGTCCAATATGTACATACGTACGTAAAAAAAAATATTTTAAAAATCCTATTTCTATATTTTTGTAATAAAAATAAAATCAAAGATTGATAAAAAAAAATTATAGAGCAAGAAATAATACAAGCACATGTGAAAATGACTTTAAAAACTCAATCAATATTTCTTGAGTAGGCGATATTATAGGTACACTTTCTTCAGGACCGGATTTTTGCATGTTTTACGGTTTTTAATTCCTAATTCAAAATTTGTAGGTTTTAACGATTCTAACTTATGCTAGGTACATGAAAGATGAATAATTTCTCTTTACTTTGAAATGAATTGCATGCAAAAATATAAATTATTATTCAATTGACAGCTATTTAACTTTTGCTAAGCGATATTAGGTACGGTCACCCTAGATAAAGTAAATGGCTATGATTTTTATAATATTAGGGTACTGCAGAATTTTTCCGATAAATATTTTGCCTGGGAATCTATACGTATTTGTACCATTATATAAAAATATTCGTGCCATGTATGTATATATGTTTGAAAGCGCAAAACTCAAAAACTACTGTGAGCCGATTTCGATGAACCATATACCTGAGGAATCGTTGTTTTAATAGGACTGTTATAGGCTATAGAATAATTCCAAAATCCACGTGCACAGGGCGCAACACGTACTTTTAAAATTAAATGCTGAATTAAATGAGAACGAAAAGTCTAATTTATACTGTAGCGGAGCACGGGTATTTTGCTAGTGATTTCATAAAAGAATGATATCCTGCGTTGTCGTAAGATGGAGGAGGCGACAGCGCTAGAAGCAGACTGAATATTAAATTCGAATTACAAACAAGAGTGCTTAAATCGCGAGGACGAGCAAATTGCCCTGCTCCAGCAGGCTACATAGAAACCATCCACTTCAGAACAGAATTAAATCACGGGGATCATAAACACCCCTCTGACAATAACATCGTCATAAAAACCCCACGAGGACAAGACACCACGAGAGCACATCTGTTCGTTTGCTTGTAATTGACTTTCCTACCCCTTGATTGCCTACGAGCCATTTACACGGAGCATCAATGGAAATTGTTGTAACCGTTACTAATTCAATCACGATACTATTTTTTTAGTGGGACTATTTCTCATGAAGTATTAAGTGTAAATACACAGGCAAACGCAATTTCTCCATTTTAATTTTAATCTCTTGACAATATGACAAGTGGTAGTTTATACAATAAAGTGTAAAATTTAAAATCAGAATTATTTCAGAAACTTAAAATTTATAAGTGCATCGCAGTAACTTTCTTCCCCAATAATATTTAGCAACTCACTAAGCCAGTGATTCCCAACCTGTGGATCGCGAAGTGTTTTCTAGGGGTCGCTAATGTTTCTTTTTAACATTATTATTTTAGAACAATATTCTGAAACATCTATTTTTAATGTTTTTTCTTTATTTTATTAAATTTACATTCTTTTATCTGGGAGGGGAGTCACAGGTTATTTGAATATTATAAAAGGGGGTCGCTACTCAAAAAATGTTGGGAAACTGTACACTGAGCATTAGAATCTCAAAAACATTGATCCAAATGCAACGATATTAAAAAAAAATTCCCTTTTTTCTATACGAACTCTAAAACCCACTTTCCGTCCCTGAAATATTTTCTTGTCCAGTACTTCTTATTCGCTTTAGCCTTTGCAACTTCATTTCATCAAGCACTCTATTTAGCTAATCCTTAACACATTCAAAACATTCCTCAACTGTACTTATATCATTCTCACACAACTGATAGCAAATAATCCTCACACTGTCGAAACTTTTACTTCGAATACCCCCATTAATTAAACATAGTGCTACCTTCAAAACTGAATATCAGATCGTGTCACCTTATTCATCAAAGTATGTACAGGCGTCACCAATCGAAACACATCGGAGGGTACCAGAGAAATTCAAACTCCACCGGCCAAAATCAAGAAGGCTCTTATTCGATGCCATAACACGTCGTTCACACCGCATTCCGAATCCTCCTTTCAACAGTTTCGGCGCGAACCGCGCGCTGTATCCATTCCTATCGAATTAAGGATCGTCCCAAGTACACGTAACCCTGTCAAGTTCGGGGGACTCGCAAATTGACGATTTACGGTCACCAAACAGGACGATAAGCGAATGCCTGCAGGCTTAATGGGCCCCGGGGCCATAAGCGGCAGGGCTTCGACAAGATTTGCATGACAATGCCCTGTCATTACGCGCCCGGCCCAATCAAACGTCTAGCACACACCGTTTGCTCAGCAAGTGTTTATTACCGATGCGCCATGCAAATGCTACGGCTTCTGTGCATGTGTATATATACATACACATTGCGGTCACATTAGTAATTCCTCCTTTCGTCGACTTAGACGGTATTCGAGTAGTCCTGTCACTCTTCTCGCGCCGCCATGTCCGATTCTGCGAATCGTGTCGCGTACTGCTAGGAAACTGGTGTATCATTAACACTTCGACGGCAGTATGGTTTCGAGCAAACTTACAGTATTGATCGAAAGTAACTTTGACACTGCTGTGTTTATTTCTCAAATTCCGTTATTTCTCAAATTCACCGCAACAATTATTAACAGTTGTAAATGACTACGACCTCGCTCTATTTTTAACAAAAAAAAGTATCCTCTGTTTCAATAAAATATTTGAGACTACATAGCCCCCTGGGAATGAGAACGGGGTTCTTATTACTAATTTGATCAGACATAAGAGATTATCATCTAAGGAACAGGAATACCAACGCAAGGGCTAAGGTGTCACGGAATAACAATGAAGAACACGCGCGCCAACAATGGGTAAAATAAACGGAAGGCAGCGATCTGAATTACTACACATTATACGTTTATCAGATGGGAGGAACGGTTTCGTTTCACGGGGGAAAATTTGAGACCGATGGGATCAGTACGCGGGGAGGGTCGATATTTCTTTTCATTCAGCCAGGGCACACGTAAACTATTACTATCCATTTAAATCGCATCAACCCTTGTATCTAAGGGCACACCCGGAATAACGATCGTCCGCGACACGGGCGATTTATCAGACGCGGCATTCCGGAGGCGGGACGTTATCTGGAGAAATCCGAGAGGGTCAGTCTACTGCTGATCGAAAGGAATATTAAGCGGCGGGGTTAGGGTTATCTACGAACTGGTTCCAGTTCTTCCGAGAACGTTCGAGGAATTCGATTTCAGTCACGGCGTCAGTAGCTACCTTCATAGACGAGATAACAGTAACAGTGGTCACACTCCTTCAGTAGTGCGTATGTACATATGTACATGGTGTAACTGAAATAGGTGGGCAAACTGTAGGAATGTATTCTGCTTATCTTAACCCTTCGTTGCATAATTTCGATTGTGAAAACAAATAGATTTTTGGACTCGTACAAGTGATGATAATAAAGGAAAAATAATAATAAAAAAAATGGTGTTTACGGAATGTATTAAAAACGAATATTAAATAATGTTGCAGTTTTGCAACATTATGCAAAAGTAAAACAAAAAATTGATAATTAGAATTATTTGGACTACTTATGATTATAATTATTCTTGAAATTTTCGAAAACAATTCTTAGTTTTTTGTTAAACATAAATGAACTGCACATTTAGAACATTTGAAATGGCTGTAACTTGTGTAACCTAGGAGTTTGCACCTTTGACGATTGTTTTCATAAGTCAGCCAGTGATTTATTTTGTGTTGTCGAACATTTCACGCTGGAACATGAGTGGCTGATTTCTTTTCTTTCACTATGTTCCGTGTTTCATCTTTATATGGCGGATAGCCTAAATTTTCATCTCTATCTGACAAATTTTCCCGTTCGATCTGATTCGGACATTCTATATTAGAATCTTCGTTTCGAATCTCACTTTCCGAAAAATATTGCGTGACACTATGTAATTTCGCCTGAGTCAAAACCTTTTTACGCTTGGCCATATAAAAAGGAATTTTAAAAAGTGTGACTGAAACATCTCCATTCCATAATGTTGCAGAAAAGCAATATAAAATTGAAAGCACTTTTGAATTTTAGAAATGAATATATTTTAAGCACATATAACATTAATACACACCTTTATGTATGTTTTTTAATAAAATTTATAAATAGTTATTGCAAAGAAAGACGCGAAGTCTGATTTGTCAATAATCACTCATGAATGATTTTTCCACTTTTCCGCCATTACGCTTATGATTCCTTCGAAACCGCAGAACTACAAGAGTCGACGCGAACTATGTAAATGCTTAGAAACTAGGATATGTATCATTCAGAATAAGGTAGTTACATCACACTACATTTACACTTACAACACTAAAAATTAAAAAAAAAAAATATGTTGCATATTTGCAACAGAATGCAACGAAGGGTTAAGTATGTGTCATTTTAAGGGGGGATTCTTGTGTAACATCCCCCGAAATTTATGATTTTTTTTTACAAACTGTTGGTCATATTGCATTAAACTCTTTTGGGATATAGCGGCATTTTTAAACTTGGAGAAAATATTTTTTTTATATCGATCCTTTTTATTATTTATTAATTATTGTGGAATCATGTTAACCTCTTCGACGATGTTGGTGTCGGGTGTAGCACCTGTCACAGTCATCTGATTGCAAAAAGAAGAAAATTTTCTTAAATAATATACGCTGGGACTAGATCTAAAATTTGAATTGTAGTTTCTATTTATAATCCGTTTTTCGTCGATATAACGAATAATACGAAAAATTTGTTGGAGGAAAAAACTTACTTCTTCTTTCAAATGCTATAACTCTTTCAATTTTTCTTTTTTTTTTCTTTAAACTGGACCAATCCTAGCGTACACTATGTAACTTCAAGAAACTTCTATTTTTTTTTGCAATCAGATGACTGTGATAGATTCTATATACCCAACCAACAGGAGTTGCATTGTCAAAGAGGTGGAAAAGATCCCACAATAATTCATAAATTATAAGGAGGATCAACATAAAAAAAAATTTTCTGCAAGTTTAAAGATGCCTCCTTATATCCTAAAAGAGTTTAGTCCAATATGACCAACAGTTTTTTTAAAAAAAAAATTTAAATACCAGTTACTTTGGGGGCTGTTAGACGAGATTCCCCCCTTAAGGTTTTGCACTTGGTGCGAGGTATTTTGATGAAATTTAAGTATGATATAGTCGATGTGATATTATGGGGCATTTAAGTCATCATTTCGCTGATTTCGAATTTATTTAAAAAATACAGTGCGTCGAAGTTTGCAATTTTTGCCTATAGGTGATTCCGCATCAAATTGAACACCTTTTGCAATTGGTGTGAGGGATTTTCATGAAATTAAAATATGATGTAGTTCACGTGAAATGAGAAAGAGTTTAAGTCATCACTTCACTCGTTTCGAATTTGTTTAAGCAACACAAGTCGTGTAAGTAATGCATTTATTTACTATGGATCGTTGTACACCAAACCGATCACATTTCGTACATCGTGTCAGGCATTTTGACCGAATTGAAAACTAATATAGGTATTCTATGTTATATGAACGGGGGTTTAAGTCATTATTTTGGTGGTTTGGAATTTATTCAAATAATGACAGTTATCGAAGTTTCCATTTTTCCCCATATTAGCTTGGTATGCACCAATATTTCATAGACTATCGAACAAGGTTAAATATTCTCGGAATATTTCGAATTTTATCATACGAAGGGACAAGACACTTTTGAAAATTTTGTAATGCAACCAAAAGTGTCATAAAAAAAAGTTTAAAAATTAAAATTCTACAACAATGTCTACCCTTAAAAAACTGTTGCAACCACTTTAAAACCAATTTCTATCTCCCCTTTCCAGGACTCCTTAGAACACAATACATCCATTCCCTGCGACGAAAGGAAAAACTAAAAGCCTCAATTTTCAACTATCAAACACCAATTTTTTCTACCTATTCTACGCCGGCATCGAACAGATTCCTCGCACAAACTAAAGCACCGAAACTGAAATATAGCTAAATAACGCGCGATCGTATGGCAAACTCTGCGAACGACAATGGTGAACACTTTCCGCCAGTGGATGTCCGTTAAGTTCTTCTATAATCGGACGATTATTGGTAAACAGTTTCCCCGCAGGGGAGGACGCGGGAGCTGCACGGTTGAATCGGGTTTACTATCGACTTTAAATTGTTATTCCCCACCTCCCTGGCCCCCTCTCTCTTCACCCTTCCTGTTAGCCCACCTCCGCCACCGCGTCGACGCCATTGAGGAACAATAAATGATTATTGTAGAGACTATTACCGCCGGAGTGGCGAGCAGGCCCCATTGGAACTGTTCGGTGGTCAGTTTCTCTCGGTGCATGTGGTCTTGTGTGTACAAGCAGCGCGCGTATACGTGCTACCATTATTTCTCGTATCTCGCGAGTCCATGCACAACCCACCCACCATCCTCCGCCGCTACCTACCGCTTCTCTTCGGTCTTTCATCTTCTCTCTCGGCCTGCTGCACCCCCATTCTTTCTCTCCCTCTACCTCTATGCCCGCCCCGTGCTCGCTCTTCTTCACCTCTAAACCACCGACGATACGAGCAAATAAACTGCGCTCACTTAATTCGCCACCAGAATCTGCTGTAAGGAAGATAAAGCGATTTTCATTGAGATCGTTATTGAACGAATGGGCCTGAAAGTAATTACTGACGGTACAGTTTCGGTGCCGGTATATGGGGTGGCATGGATAGGCTCTCGTAACAGACCGACTGTGAACACTGTGATTACGGGGGTGGTGAGGTTGATGTGCTTCGAATTAAGAAGTTTTGTTGTAGCTCGAAAGAGTATTTTAAAGTAAATAAATCGCTGAAGGAGAGAAATGATTGTTGAAAATTAATTAACTCTCAGAAGATGATTTAAACACTGCATGTTTGGTTCAGTGACATTTTTATATCGAGAAAAATTGAGTTTAAGAGGTAAGTAGAGGCTGATAATATTTCTATAGAGTTTCTAGATACATACCAGATTGGAACTTCGAAAATATTGAATACTTATTGGGTGATGCAATTATTCCAACGGATAACCCCCTGGATTTTGAAGAATAAAAAGACTTCTCATTTTTTGTTTTAAAATAATTGCACTTTTACCTATCTGGGCAGTTATTAATTATTTTTTAAATATGATCTACTACTTATCTATTCATACTAGTACATAGGATAAACGATACAGTTATTGGCCAGGGTTGACCACTTCAAATTTCTGCCGCCATAGTCTTTTTATCTCGATACGATAATTCGGAGATCTTGACGAAAGAAAACAAAAGAAAAGAAAAACGCAAAAGAAGAAAAAGAAAGAGGCAAAGAGATGCAAAGAGAAGAAGAAAAAAGAGCAGGTGATTAAGAAATCTAAGATGCCAAAAAAATGAACGAATGAGAAGCCAATGAAACCGCGGCGAAGTGTACGGCATACGTCGTGAAGGGTGTACCTAAAACTCACCCTGCCCCAAGACAACATGTCTTTGATTTTGATATGTTGACAGGTGGTTTTGATAAAAGTGATTTTAAAGTAAAAAATATGCCATTTTTTTATATTCAGCAAGTGGTCAACAACTGTACCTGGACCGGCCAAAAACTATGCCACGACCGGGCAATAACTACAATTTCGAGTTATGTTTCTTTATGATAGTATAACATTGAAACTACTGATTTCTCAAACTTTCTTTGGTGTTATAATCATCTTCGATACTCCTCTTTCCTGGTATAACAAAACTTGTTTTATAAAAATCAAGTTACTTATTTCATTGCGTTTGCCTAAACTGAAGCTCTTAAGTGGTCAACTACTGTATCGCTTACCTACCTGCTTATTAAATACAGTCTACGAAATTTCTACAGCTTCTACCAAACAGAAACTGCTTGCTACTCTGTCACTATGAATAAATTTATTATACAATCAACGTATAATACAATAGCAAGCAATACAATAACAACGAGTGTATCCGAAATCCTTTTTCATTTCCCTTTTCATCAGCAAAACTGTAACAACAAATTTTCTCTTCTGAATAACAACGTTTTCCTTAGCCTGCCGACTAAGTATGATTTTCTTTTATTTGTGTACTTATGATCGTAATCTCGCGCACGTCAAACAAAACTGTTACTTCATCCCTGGTGCACGTGTTTGAAGGGGTTGCAAGGGCGGGATTGATCCCGTCCATCCACCGTGCACCGTGCAAACACGTTATACAACGAACAAAAAACTCGTTACGAATGTCCGAGCACAATCGCGTGCCGTGTATTCGATTAAAGAGCTCTAATGCTTCTTCGCCGAGCACACAATCAGGGAAAGGCACAAAGCGAACTATGATTGGAGAACGTTTCAGGTCGTTACTGAAGACAAAGCGATTGATGTGTCGTATACACGTTTTATCTTTCCCCGAAACAAAATAAACAAATAAATGTGTTCAGCTCTTGTGAAATTAAAATTCAGAAGACCCTATTTATGTACCTATGTACAAATAACTTTTATTGCCTCCTTTCGGTTAAAATTTGAGTTATAATTTGCCAGTCTATTTAAACTTTAATTACCTTATTTGCTAAAGCTTTAACCTATCTACTTTATATTATTTTCTGAAACCAACTTCATACTGTCTTACTCATCCTTATTACACTACCTTACATCTACAACTTATTCTAAGCTCGTTTCTTTCCTATCTCTCGTGTTGTTCTACGTCTACTTCCATTATACTTTATTGCCTACCCTCCCCCCCCCGCCCCTCTATTCACTGTTATCTTCTTCTCTTCTTTAATTCCTTCATCCACTTTTATCCTGTCCCTCTGTCATGCAATATTTCGTTTTTCCCCTTATCTGTAAAATCTGCACGTTTAATTGTCAACCTTTGGCATTCTCCACTTTTTATTTTCAGCGTGGATTAGGACAAGCATATATGTAAATTTGAATGTAGGGATTATTGATCTTCCGCGAGAAATGAGATTAAGTTATACGTTCACCGTATACCTATCGTGCATAAAAATGTTATAAACACATTCACGTTCATGCGAGAGCAATGTGTGAATAGCACAATTGTATTCGTTTGCAGATGGGGCGACGGTGGTATACACTCGAGGGGGCATCGATAAATTAGCATACGACGAGTGGACTCGTTTAAATTTGAACAAGCAGCATGAGTCTCGCATCTGCATGATAAAGAAAGATCGAATTTGCCTAAAAGACGCTTCAAAACCTTCCACGTGAACTGATGCGCCTGCTACGAAATTATGTTTGAATTCGAGCATTGCGTTTTATAAGGCAGATGTTTTTTTTTTTTTAAATCACTTGACGATTAAGGTTAACCACTTAAACTATTTCCAATCGCATCTGACATACTTTTTTATTCGCAACGATACACATCCACGTGGAACATTATTCAAATTGGTACACCAGAAGGCTTTCGATCATGAATACGTATGTCTTTTCAGCAAGAATCCTGTATCGATGTGGAGCATGAATTGCAGGGAAATAACAAGCGACGTCATTATTATGTTAATCAAGGGAATAATGAGGACGGAGTATAATAGCTTTAGTAAGTGTTATTGATTGATTCTTACACAACTGATCCGTTCGTTCTTCGAACGAACACATCAACTTGTCATCTGAATATCTTTCAAATTAAATGATATTCAAATATGTTTTGATAAATAGTGCATTTATATATTATACTGATTTGAAAAAGGTAGTTCACAAAATGTACAAATGATAAGTTTACGTTAATAGCTAGGTGGCAAAGCACCGACTGCGTAGCAATCGTTTAAGGATGTATCGGACGTATAATATCAGACAAAAGTACTGTATGAAATTTGAAATACTAGAATATCTACGTCTTACGCATAGTAAATCTAGCTGTAAGGAATTCGAACGACAGTTGGTGTCTTATTTTTAATCCTAGGAAGGTATTTTTCACTTTACGAATGCTTTCTCAAGCATTATTTGCTAAACTTTTGGCAGTGAAAATGCCCAGAATTCACAATTTTCTCAAGTTATAATTTATTTCTTTAAAACGGTGTAGTGAAAACAATTGAAACTCGGCAGATATTTTCATCTACCCATATACTGCATGTACAAAAAAAAAATGAAAACATTGGCACTATTTCTTCAACATTTTTTCAGATGGTTTATCCGTCAAGATCGTCTCTTTCCATAAGAGTACGTGTAAAAGCAGTGAAAATTAAAATCGTTATAACTCAGTAACCGTTTAGTGAATTCGTTAAAAACTTCTGGAGCACATCAGGAAGCTTAAAAAGAACAAACTCACAAATTTTCATCGACTTAGCACTATTATGAAAATAGGTCCAATACATCCTTAAAATGTATCCCTAATTGTCTGACAGCTGGTTTATAATTTATGTAATAAATTAATTCTTGCGAATAATTCTGGAAATAAAATAAATATATCTGTCCACGACTGCTAACAACTTCCTCTCAACTAGCTCTGATCAACTCTATAATAAAATCTGACCTATCTCCTCACATGACACCTATCCTCCCACATGAAACTCCAGCGACATTAACTCCAAATTATCAAAAATCTTGGCATGCCTCTATAATAATAAGTTCCTCCCCTATCTGCTTATAATCTTCAGTCAAATCTTTTCAGACTTCACACTGCATACGAGCGCCAAAACTTCCCATATTCCAAAAAATGACAATCATCCTTCACATTTAACAATCCACTAAAATTCCACATCAATGAGCAATACGGCCACAATAACAATTTGGTTGTCGAAGAATGATCGCGTCTTCTCACGAACCAATTATTACTATTATAATTTATTTTGTAAACGGGGAAATATATTTCGTTTAGTGTACAAAAGTAAATACCAATACAAAAAACATTAAAAGAGATGTTGTTGGGCACAAAACAGTAGCTACAAAAACAAGAAAAGAGAAAGCTAGACTAAATCATTTCAGAATATATTATTTGAAATTCTCACAATCACACGACGTTTGAGGGTGAAGTAAGATATGGCGAAAAGATCAAATGAGCAATTAAACCTGCTGGCTACGTCACAGATACGGTTGATTGGATCAGACTGGCCAAAACTCGGTTTGAATAAATTGCTTTCCAGAATTGTCTAGATGGAACATGAAAGTTAATATAACGCAAAAGAGTAATTATTTACAAAATGGCAGTCCTCGCCGATTTCGATGACCTTGAAATATGTTGTCAAAGTTAATATTCTGAACTTTTTCCTACACATATTACCGTCGCTCACTTTCAATTTTACGCCCGCCTATTGTTGGGAGATTTACACTTTTTTTATGATAAATCTCCCAAAAGTTATTATGCTCCCGATAACATATTTCAAGGTCATCGAAATCGGCGAGGACTGCCTTTTTGTAAATTAATTAAATTTACCACGGTTAATTACCGCAAAAGTTGTGAAGAGTTAACAATACCATTTACAATCTCGTGAAAGGATAGAATATCAGATACAGTTCTGCATTCTTATAATATACAGATGTTGAAAGATTGCATGAATGGTTCGTAATAATTGTCATCGTTCTTCGTCATACGTTGTCCAGTTTCCGAAGCAGCATATCGCAAGAAATCCAGTATCTTCTCCAGCAGATATATGTATCTGGCCTGATGAGGTGGCCAGACAATACACGCATATCCCAATCGCGAACAAATCATTTCCTCACTGTGCACTGTACGAATCTCCCCTCTTCATGGTCCCTGTAATCACCAACACCTTCCAACGCCGTTAGATAGGCCTGTTGACGGGTCTTAATGTTGTTCACCGGAATTGAAGAGGGCCTCGGGAAGGTTCGATGACGTCGAAGAAACCGAAGAGCGAGGGCGCAGAGAGGGTCGCAAGGGCGAAGTGGTGGCTTACGGTGGAGAAAGGTGGAAGAGTCGAATTCAAAGGGAGGGGAAGACGAAGGCCCGATAACGGCGACGTAGAAGGAAAAATGTTAGAGAAAAGATGAGAGGGGAGGAGGCAAGGAGCGCGGCCCCGAAGCTCGATTATGTGATATAAAGTTGCCAGCGAGGGGGATAAGGAAGGGTGGGCCAAAGAGAGATGCACCCCCGTTGATTGAGCCGCCACCTTCAACGTGCCGTGAACACATGTGCTGGTGGCAACACTCTGATTGGAAGCCAGATGGGCTCTTCAGCCTCTTACCTTGGCACAGACACCCTCCCTCTTCCTCACCCTTCACCAGCCGTCCCGCTCGCCCCCTCGCGCCCCAGCCGTTCCCATCTCCGGCATATTTTTCTCCTTCGACACCTGAAACACAACCCACCCTCGCAAAGTACCTTTCACCGGTGCCAGGATGACTATCGAGCCGCGGACGAGTCCCGCGATCGAATTCAACCGAGGCCGCAGATAAGGGGTTGCAGATTGCAGAGGAAAGTAAGCACACGTCCTCGATTTAGCGCCACGGAGACTTTACCCAGGAAGCTCCGAGCATCGCATAAAACTGACATTTATCCGGCGTCCCCGATACAGAGCAGCCGACGCCAGGCTTAACGCTAGCGTGTCCCATCGAAACGAGTAATCCTTCAAATCCGGGTCATGCGGCTGATGGCAGGCGCGATGCTAGTTGTTGGGAGTTTCGAAGGGGCTGGTGGATGCGGCGTCGTTCGTTTTATTCAAATTCTTGCGAGTTCGAGCGCGGCCAGCGGAAGGCACACATCGCGCGGATGGCTCGGCGCGCGGGAGGACATCCTGCGGGATCGTTCGCGGAATTCCTGGTATTTTACATTAATAGGATTTGAAAAGTTCACAATGCCACTTGGCTATTCTTCCCTCATGAAGCTCCAGCCCGCCGTTAGAATGCATTAACGCGCCTGATTTACTCGGAACTTTTCGCGGCTGGAAACTGGGGCTGTTTCGTATAAAGGAGCTCGGCGGCCGTCCGCCCCCATTTGCATTCGCGCGGTCTCGATTTCGAGGCTGAGGGATGACGTTGGATGGGAAAGAAGGTGGCCGCGATGAGGAAGGCGGTCGGGATGGAGACGGGGCGACGGATAGCTCGACGAGTGCAAATGAAACAGAAGTAACGTAATAAAAGGCCGCGGGGAGAGATAAAACGCCAAGCGACGGTAATACGGAGGAAAATGTTACTGGTAAGCTGCCACATTTTTCGCGGCACACGTTTTTACGTTGTATCTTCCACTTCCTGCTGCTATTTTTGTTTGCTCCAGCGCACTTCTTCCCTTCTCGTTTCCTTTTTGTCGCCGGAGCGGCGCGCTCATTCGTTACCTACGTTCATCGGGCGTGCAGCGTTTTGGAGCAGTTGTTTCTGATATAATCAACTGTTTTTGGAACATACTGAGAATACTACGGTTAAAGGCCGTCGCCCATTTCGCCGAAGCGAAGCGCGGCGACCAAAGCGAAATGTTCGTCGGCGCTGTACTGTCATAGGGTAAGCAGGCCAGTAGCTGGACGGGGCCCAGCAGATGGACGAGTCGTTGGTTAATCGTTAATATTGAAAGAACTAGAGTTTTAATCTATATTATTGTTTTTTTATTTTGTAGAAAAAACGTTTGTTGTTTTATAAAACATTGACATATTTACCGAAAAAAAAATTTTGTATGCGAAAAATGTATTTGTATGTACACTTTTACGCCACCATGCGCGAGTCACTTCATGCGTGAAACGTCTGGCCACATTAGGTGAGGAATAACCTCACTTTATTTGGGGCCTGGGCCCATAACCTGTTGCACCGTTTTCTGCCAATGAAGACTCCATACGATTTTAGTTTTGATGAAATAAACTATATTTTAACAAAAAATAACTTAATCTAAGTACCTACTATAGCTAATAAGTCTTTTATTCGTCTAGCCAGACACCCGTCCATCTATTGGTTTTGAACTGTTCATCTGCTAGCCCTATCGTCCATCTACTGGTGATACGGGCTATGAGTAGAATTTTCATCATTTTATCCTTAAATACATTAATTTTTTACTTGCAGTTATTTTTTTCTTTAAATTTGTACATTTTTACGTGCAAAGCTTTTGATTCTTTTTCAATACAACAGATATTTCTAAGAAACACCTTGATGTAAACTTCGGAATCAGCTAAACTGTCCATCTACTGGTCTGCTTACCCTATGAGCGTTGCGTGGTCGCCGCGCTTCGGCCTAGTGGGCGACGACCTTAAGAATTAAGATGCCTCATTGGGTCATTAGTGGTCGTTTATTTATCGTCACAATTTTGCGGAAAAGCAGTACTGAAAATATTTATTGCATCACACATATTTATGTACGCATAATTTTTATAACAATATAATTGATAAAAGGATTCTTATTCAATTTATTTTGGCCGAGATAGAGAGCTATACATTTTTGCAATAATATTTTCCTAGTGCTAACAATAAGAGAGGTAGGAGAAACCTGTATAAAATCGTATGCCGGGGCAAAACCGTATGCAGTAATTCGTCGTAATAAACCCGACGAACGGGGCTGGCGGCGGGCGTTCGACGCGATGCGGACACTATTCCGTGCGGCGTGCGGCCGATGCCGCGAGTGAGAAAACCGAAGAGCGAGCGGGAGGGAACGAAACAGTTGACACGAAGTTGCCGTCGACTCTTTCGTTCTCTCACTCTCGACCGAAGGATTCCAAGAAACGGTGGGGATAGTCACCGGGCGTACTACGCATGATAAAAACGGGACAATAACGACGAATTACTGTATCATACTTATTCCTGAAAATAAATTAAAGAAGCCCAAACGCGTTTGGCAATTGTTTTCCGCTATATTGAACTCCAGTGAATTATTAGATTTATTCTGTTTCTAAATGCTCTGATCTTATTTTCGACTGACTTTAAGTGGATTATATAGTGTTTTGGTAATTAGAATGTAAGTTACACGAAGATATCTATTAACAATATCTATTTCTATTATACTTTGAAGATCGTGTCCGATTCTTATCATTTTCATGTTTAGCTGTAACCATTGTAGGTGCTTTCGTCTTGGGGCACTAGTGTTCTTGATTTCTCGATATCTTTCGCAACTCGAGAAATGAGAAATCAAATTATATTTCTCGAGAATCCCCGAGAATTCTCAAGAAATTAAAAAAAATATTGCAAAATTTATATTTTAGGAATAATGTTGATAATATTTATCTAAATTTTTATTCGTGTCCAACTTAGACAAAAGTTGTGTAAATGAAAGAAACAGATATTAAATATAATTGATAAATTTATTTATTTAATATAAAATGTGAGCAAGGTGAAACATTACTATTTTGTTTTAAAATAGTTTTTTAAACAGCACAATCTACTTCGTTTTTTCTGACAAAATCTGCGGCTGTAGAAAGAATTCTTTCATTTTGAGTGGATGTTAGTTTAATTGTATATAGAGCATCGGCGATGCGAAGAGAAAATTTTATAAACAATCGCACAATTCTTTGTATGTATTGCTAACATTTATTACAGATTGTAGATGTGTTTATATGTTCGCGATTAACACACATTTTGAACTAACTGAAAATTAATTTCTGAAAACAAATGTGATTTATAATAATTTTCCTACACTGATGATTTTCGAGAAACACTGTAATTTCTCGAGAAATGAGAAACAAGAAATTATAAAATTTTTCGTGAAATTCTCGAGAAAGAATTCTCGACAAGGAACATTATTTAGGCACAACCGTACGAGATAAATCATTACACGCTATTTCAAGCAACAAGAAGAAGAAAACACCTACTCAGAATATAGAACAATCCATAAGAGCTAAAACCCAAAAATTGACGAACAAAAAATACAAACCAAAGAAACGCAAAGAAAATAACATTGAAAATAATTTTTGTGTATACATAATGAGCCACCTAAGACAAGCCACCTGAATAATTTTTATAATTTTTGAGATAGGAAGAAATGTTTGGGACAAAAGTTGTTTGATTCCCAGGGACTCATTACGTCGTAGATAGAACTTAATACTATTGTTGTTACTTTAGATCGGGGCAAAATCGTATAGTGCATACGGTTTTGCCCACCCTATGGGGCAAAATTTGAAAAAGCACAGATTGTGTTTTATTGTTAAATTAAGTTTAAATTAAATAAGCAAAGAAGCAATTTTGCTCCATAGAGTTTTATATGATCGAACTAATTTTCTACATATCAGTTGATTGGTATGTAACTGTTTATTTGCTCGTTAACACCTTTTGAGTGTATAACACACCATATGAGCAAGAATGTTTGGTTACTGCAAACGGTATATCCTTTAATTTTGAATTTCAGGGAGTTTAAATATGTTTAAAACTGTCAAGGGTATTTACCTTGTTTTCACCTTCTAGAAGCAGATGTTTTGTTCACGGTATACGTTAGTCTTATTCCAACCGACTCGCGGGTCACACGTAGTGCCAGAGCACTGTGACTCAATTTTAATAGCAAAAGCAGTATTTTATATTTGTTCTAAACTTTCCTGAAGATGATCTAAACCAAGATCGAAACGTCGGAAGCTTATATAATTATAATTGCAAAATAGCTTGTTTTTATTGTTTTAAATTGACCGAACTAGTGCGCCGAAATCATATATATTAATTATTACGATCGAAAATAAATTTATAAATAACTTTTATAATTTAAAAAGTTATGGACCTAGAATCTTAAGTATACAGTTTTGGACAGGTTTCCCCTGTAAGTGACTACTTTATTCGAGTAGTGCAATAAATATTTTCAGCACTGTACAAAGATACAGAAAATTTAAATTGCGTTCGAAGTATGTGAACGAGCAAAATTTGATATTTCAAAGATGAAGAGTTGCTTATAATTCCCTTCCAAAATATGATACTTACTTCATTTATATTTCCTTTACAATTGCATATACAAAATGTTGAATAAAAAAAAAAGAGTGGCACAATGAAAACGGGGTAGGTGTATCTGTTACTATTTAAAATTTTTTAATTTTATTCAACTCCATGAAATGAGAATATAAGAAAGAAGATACAGAAATTATCACAATTACCTATCCAAAAATATTTCAATTACAACCTCATTTCATTTTTGCACAAATCGAATTTTGAAGGGAGATCGCGTGGCTCCAAGAAAATAATAAAAGAATTTTACACTTCAAAGACTGAAATAGCATCTAATTTTATCCAACAAAAATCCTTAATAGAACAGGTGAGAAATTTTTATAATTACCCCTCAGAATGTCATACTCCGACCACACAGTCATGTTATGTTTGCATCAACAGACTCTTAAATGAAGAAGAAGTGTCACAAAAGAAACAACGAGTGAAAAGGAAAGTGACAAGAGGAAAGGGAGAGAAAATGATGGCGTTGCAGTATTAACACAGCTTTCGACAACAATTGGACGTCATGCAGGAGTAAGAAACTCCCTAACAAGGCATAGCGACCAGCAATTAGTGGCATCGTGCGATGATTACTGCAGTTTATTTAAGCCTGCCAACCGAAGACGCCACTCTGATCTGCCAGTGGCACTTATTATGAAACGGTTTCTTTCATTCTGTAACATCCAGAAGCGGTAATTAGGGCGAGTCCTCTAACTGGAACGTTTGTGGTGCTCTGCTGGGAAATGGCAGGCGGGGATTTTCTGTCCTTACCAGCAACGAGGTGATGCCTGACTCCATATTGTTGCGACTCGTTAAAGTCTTCGGGGTATTGTCGCAGTTGTGCCTCCATAAAATTCAGCGATTACAATAGGTAGCTGGTCTCGCAAATGCACCGAGTTTAGAACAACATTCGAGATGCGTTCTCCAAAGTACAGGGATATAGAAATTCAGAAATGTTAAACTTCTGTTACTGTTAAGGAACTAGTTCTTGATCAGGCACTAATTTTTTATCAGTTCATGAAATAAATCGTTCTTTTAAGTTTATGTCAATAAATAATTGGTTGAAATAATTACTAACATAAAAATTGATAATTCAAAAATATATATGTTGTCTGTGAAAGCAGTTAATATTGTTAGTTTTCGTGAAAATAAATGTGTAAGGCTGCCCACTTGAATGAAGCCCCTGTTGAACGCCATCTCTTACTGTTCGAAGTAAGAGATCACCATCAACGCCACAGTCGATTTCTTTGCCGGTTGTTGCGGTATTACAGGTTATTTTCATACATTCTGCTTATAATAGTTTACTTTACAATGTAGCGCAAGAATTTTAGTATTATATGTATCATTTTGCTTTAAAAGTCAGTGATCATTATTTAGTTCCAATTTTTTCTTGTGGAACTAATTTTTGATCTCCTGAATAAAAAATAGATTAGGACATTATAAAATTATAAAAAAATTAAATTTAGATGGTATGATACTAAAAATTAGTTTATTTGGTACTTTCTTTTTAATTAGTATTAATATCTGATCAAATATTAGTTCCTTACCTGATAAGAAAATTAGTTCCCATGTATTTCAAATGATCATAAACTAGTTCCCCACCTGATCAAAAAATTAGTTCCCATGTATTTTAGATGATCAATAACTAGTTCCTGACCTGATCAAAAATTAATTCCCATGTATTTTAGCCGATCAAAAACTAATTCCTTAGTTACCTTATTATTCCGTACCTTATAAATTAAATTATACTTATTTTCAACTTTTTACATTTTTTCCTTAAAGTTTAAACATTAATTCATCTTTTAGTATAAAAGTCTATTGTTTAAAGTTTTATTAGGTTAAAAATAAATATTAAAGCGGGAAACCCTCTAAACTGATCAGAAACTAGTTCCTCAACGGTACTTTGAAAGAAAAACCCGTATATGCATATTTGTAATTCATTTTTCGAGCACATACATAAGTGAATAGCATATTAAATAACGTGATAATAGACCAACGGTACTCTGCACACTGTAAATTTGAAAGTCGTTATAAATTTGGGTAACCCTCTTGATATTCTCACGCAGGTTTCGCAATACGCAGATTCTCTATAACTAGTGTTCCCAGAAAGTTTAAAAATTGATCAAATGATTAACCTCTTTCGCAGAAGCACCGCTGGAAATATTTCAAGCCAATTCAGCCGCTCTTGCATTAATTTCTTTAAATAACAACGACACAAGTGATGTAATTGTCTGCTTTAAATACATTAGTAACAACAATATTCCTCACTCCCTTATTACACTCTGAGCTACATCATACCCAACTAAAAAGTCCACCCTTTACATTCCATACAAACAACGAGAAAGTTACTCCAGATTCCACTGCATCGCTTATTTCCCACGAAACACCCCTAATAGCAATTAGAACTACACAAAAGCCAGTGACTCTCAATCGCGAAACATCCGCCAGCGATCAGATGCATTGCTCCTTCGACCCCGGCGCAAGTTACCACCCCGCGGTAACTCGCGATCAGAGAAACAGCGTCGCGACGAGTGCACGTCGACGTCAGTAGGTTTACAGGCTGAGCGTAAGCGGGCTTGTTAGGACGGCCGGATGAGTTCGAAGGTTTTCACGGCTGAAGACGGGGGATAGGAAGGGTGACGTGGAGGGAGGGGCAGGGGGTTTTCCAGTCAGGACATGAGGGACAGTTCACCGGCTTTACCCGCCGGCGGTCCCCAGAGGTGGCAGTCCCGTTGCAAGCTGAACCTAGTCTGTGGTTGCTGGCTTGTTAGATCCAGTTTGGGGTTGGTACGGTCTGAAGGGGAGGGCTGCCCAGCGGAGGGCGCCACTCTTCAGTAGACCGCAATCGGGTATGCAATTTACGTGGTGTCCGACCTCTGCGACCTCCGTCCCCATCCCCTTATTTCGACGTAGCCGTGCTCTCACGTAGCTGAGCCTCAGCCTGGATCCTCGAACCCCCCCCCCACCGCCTACCGCCACCTCATTTCTCCGCGCGGCGTCTCTCCAGGATTCGCACCCGTGTGCAAAACGAAGGACCCAGGTATGGGGGCTGCGAGGCTTCCTCCGCGCTCGATACGCAACAGCAGAGAGACGCCGTGTGTGGGTGGCGAGCAGTAGTCCTCGCTACCAGCTGAATATTGCCAGCTGCGGGGACGATTGGTCTAAGGAGGGGCGGGAACGGCGGCGGATACGGGCGGAAGAACGAAAGCCGATGGCTGTCGCGAGCAGACGCTCCGGCGGCAGTTAGGGTAGGACTGGTTTCTTCCAGCGAGAACAGCGCAAGATTTCCCGTGGTCGAAGGTTTACGAACACCGGTAATGACGCCCAGGAAATTGGAAGTAGCGGTGGATTGAAATTGGTCGGGCATATGTGCTGGGGTACCTACTGGGCGAGGCGCGTTGCAGATCGATTAATTCTTTGACAATGAGCAGCCGCTTACGGTTGGTTTTAGATGAATTCAGACGAACTGAGGGGAATTAATTGAGGGTAGCGGATCGGAAGAAAATAGGCACGTGCCACATATGCATAAATTTTCGTTTCTTTGTACCATTCCTGTGATGTAGTGTGATCCCACCATCTCTTTATATAATAACATATACGTTTCACCGAACAGAATCATATTAAATTTTCTTCACGTTGAGAAAAGCAAATTCAGAGTGGGTAAGGGTCCCATGTCACTCAACTCCTTGGGGACAAGTTACCTGATAAAATTAATTTCTCAGCTCAAAATTGATAGGGTAATTGTGCAATGAAAATATTTTCCAAGGATACATATTATTAGTTCAACATCTTGTGATTCTACTAGCATTAAAGAAAATCAAAATTTTAATATTTGTCACCCTTAAAAAATTGAAAGTAAAAACATACTTTGGTAGGAGAGACGCCGTACATGCGGGAGTGGTGCCGCATTTCGAAAAACGTTTAATTTGTGATCTAAACTTGTTAATTCTAACTTTTTATATAAAAAAAATAGTAAAAACAAAGTACAATGAAACATTATTATTTTATACAATTATATAATTGGAAAATTAAATGGGTACAGTAGGTACAGATATTATTTCTGCTTTTCGAAATTTAACATTCTTTTTTTCTTCCTCCCACATTCGTTACACATAGTGTTATACAGGGTGCATGTTTCATGCAGCCACTTTTTACATTTTGGACGAATAATCCAGTCAGCCTTGGATTTCGTGGTATAATAATTCTCCCAACACTCAACACAATTGTTCGTATCTATCTCTTCGGCTGACGATGAGATGGATTGAACTTCAACCACTTTCATATGAATTTTTGTTTTCCTTCCTTTTTGAGGCTTTCATTTATCCTTTACTTGCGTTTTTTTCTGATCTTTCTCTTTTTGTAAGTTAATATTTTCTGCAGACCTCAAAACCTTTGCCGATTGTTTTCTACGCGGTTTAGTGTTCAAAACAGGTAATGGACTAATTTTATCGAGACATTTTGAAGGGAAGATAGATTAGTCGGAACGGGAGTTATTAATAGTGGTTGGCTGAAAATTGTTTTACATTTCAAACAAATGAAATCGGCAATGGTGTGTTTTATTACCGACATCCCTGAAATACCGATAGTGCGGCGTCTCTCCGAGTGCTGCATCTCTCCCACAATTACCCTAATAGTTGTCATTTACCATCTAATTCAAGTATCGTTTAATATAATTACAATTTCGTATCGCATTTTCTAGGAAAATGATTTTTCCTTCAACTTGCTTCTCTCTAAAATTATAAAACGGTGCATGTGCCTGTTTTCCACTGGACCCCTCAACTGTGAAAGGCTGTCTCGAGTTTGCTACTTAGTGCTCAGGTTGTCATCACTTTATCCACAACTCTAGTACGACGAGAAATTCGAAGTAGTGGTGGATTGAAATTGGTCAGACATACACTGCCTTTCATAAATTTGGGGACGCCTAAGGTCGGTATCAAATATATTGGCCGGTGAATTCGTTTTCGGGAACAGCGATCGAGGAGAAATCAGCCACCACCATCTGACGATCGTGGATTTGTCAGTTGGAGTTGCGTGGTCCTCGCAGGGTATGTTGGGGTAACGGGAACGCTGCTCGGCTCCGCCTGAACCTAGCCGTTCGGCTGGTATTTATTCTTAGCGTAATAGTTGTGTGCGTTAAGAAGCTATGCGTAGACCAATACGAGATGAAGCTATCGAGAAAGTATCAATGTTCTAACCAATAAAGCTCCTGAATTTTTTCGTAGCTAACGCACACCTATTCTGATGTGTGTATTTCTACGCTGACAGCTCGGTTTGGTCTACACCCCAGAAGCTTGGCACTATCCCCACCATTTCTGGCTCACTCTTGTTCTGCGAAGGCGAGAGCGAGATGGAACGAGAGCGAGTCAGAAAACGTTGAGAAAAGGAGCACCGAGGCAGGCAAACTGTGTGGTGGGAGAATACCCCTCACGAAACTCACCGGCCAATATATATGATACCGACCTTAGTGTATTTGCAGAAAATATGATATTTAGTACAGATTGAATATTTTACACTGCCTTTACTTTAAAATTCCAAATAAAACAAAATTTGTTAGAGTTCTTCTATTAATTTTCAACGATTTTCGCAACTATTCTGCACAGAGTATGTATGTTAATACTTATTAACGGCAGTGTATATGTTGTAGTATTGGTTGAGGAGCGTTGCAGACCAATTGAGGAGCTCATAACTGAACCTATTTCAGCAGGAACGTCCCTAAATACATTTACAGAAATACAAAGGAAGTATCATTGCCTTAATACACTAGTTTAATAAATTTTATTCTGTATTCTATTTTCGTTCTCATATATTTTTATATATTTGTTTCCCGAACGTTAAAACAGTTTCTTAGGATGCAGTTCACGATCAATGTAGCAGAGAATTACAAGTAATCCGAGGCACCAGGTGTTATAGAGGTCTCAGGTTGTTCGACACGTTCCAATGCAAATGTCAGGTTGAGCGTTCCGACCTCGCGTAATGCGCATGTTAATCGGCCGAGGCTACGTCGAGCAACGCTACCGACGGCATAATTCGCTCAATTTACAAGCCTTATCTGAACCGTTGCATTTAATCGTCGAGAATTAGGTTATATCGCCCGCGTGACGTTGCCCCCTTAACAGATCGATGTTTCAAGCAAATTCCCGCTGGGCAAAAATCTGTTGCTCGGCTATTACAGCAACGCTCATTCACAAGCAATCCTGAATCGCCCAAATTTCAGGAATCGAAAAGACCTTAATGTATAAAACACTGTAAGTGCCAAAAATCAAATTAAGTAGAACATTTTTCGATAAAATTTTTTTTTTTACACCAGGCTGTTACAGTGTCTTCTACAAGGACTCTTCAATTCATAATGGGCGAATTCCACTTACGCCCAAATCCTCTTCAACGCCCGTGATTTTAATTAAAGTAGGTTTTCCTATATGCGACTGAACACCAAAGTCAAGAATTTCAAAATCAATTTTCTCGAAAATGAAGTGCGATATCAAAAAAAGTTACTGATTCTTTTCAAGTTATAACGAGTCAATAAGTTGAGAAAAAGTAATAAAATTTTTTGACATTCCGCTTCATTTTCAAGAAAAACGACTTTGAAATTTTTGACGTTGCGTCCAGTCGCTTATAGGAAAACCTACCGTAATGAAAAATAGCACTGGTGTCTTTTTGTCTGGGAGTGTAGAAATGACAGGACACGAGAAATTACAATGAAAAATTTTCAGGATGCTTGTCACTTTATTTTTAGTGATACCCCAGATTTTTTTATGTAGTCATCGGTACAGTTTTTCCTTTTGTACGGAAAAGATATGGAAATGATAGTTTATGTGTTACGTGTTGTAGCAGGGATTTTCAGGATAAGGATGCGGATGGGTTCGCTGTCCGTGGAGCGCTGATCCGCTCTGCTCGCATTCGCCCTTGGTATCAGCCTCCAGTTTCTTCAGGTGATTATTAGCGAAGGATTGAATAAATAGACTCAAACTTATTTGTGTTGTAACTTGGTTTAGGTTTATATTTTGAAGAAGGACAAATTAAAGAACACGTCTAATTGACTTGGACGTTGATCAACGAATGCCGATGTACAAAGAAGTCGTCGTTCAGAATTGAAATGTACATGTTTTGTTAATAAAGTTATCCAATTACACAAATGGTTTCTTAATTAATTATTTAACAAATTATCTGATTGGTTCTTCGTTTACTAAGAACGAGCGTTTCACGTGGTATGGGTGATTTTTGAAGCAAAGCAACCGAAACCAATATTTAATCAATATTATTTAGCGAGCGTCTTCAAGCAGTACTCACTGGAATGATTTGTTCATAGTTTCAGTTGCTTCGTTTAACAATTTGAATTTGGCGCGTCTAAGCTTGGCTATGTAAAGCCTTCCAACATTAAGCTCTTTCCACATGTTACCACGCAGTACCGTAACATATAAATAGGTGATATTCATGAAGAAAGCTCAGTATCGATAAACAGAATGATAGTCGTTCGCTTTTGTCTTCCATCCGTTTCACTGTTTGATCTGTCATCGATACTATTCAAAAGTAAGCTGACTAATTTGATATTCAACGAGGAAGTAGGTGAACAGTTGATAAGTATGAAACACATGTTTCATATATATATTTTGTTACTATACACTGGTGCCGGATGAATTCTTTAATTTCCATGTGAAAATACTTAGAGGAGCTTGATAAAATTCGACGTCTTCGATTTTCATTAAAAATAATTGCATCATTTAATAAGTACTTACGAAGGGACGGCAAGGGAGCGAACTCGATTCATCGGATTTTTAAAGTTTTCCTTAGTATGTCCAAAGTACTTGACTAACTTGAAATCTTCTTAGACTGAACGAGTGGAAGTTAAGAAACAGGAGAAATCCAATTTCGGCCACGGTGGTGTGTAATAACCAAGGAAGATCGAAATGGGGAAAATGCAGGTAGCGATATAATAATTCACCATCCTGAATTTCTCTGGAACAATGTAATTCAAATTTCTGTTGAATTTTTAATCGTTACCAAATGTGAAATTGAAACACACGATATGACAGGTGAAAATAACGATAAAATTCTTTTTCCACATTTTAGAGAGGAATGGCCCTTTTGCGTTATCCATGGTAACCTGTTTATTATTATTTTTTTATGCAATACAATGTCGATTCTTGCATTATTAAATATTTCTGCTGAAAATAAGTGATATTTATTTCAATCCTTTCCCTATAATTTGAGTTATGGTAATATGACGAAACATATTAGCAGTCGTGTCTCAAAAAAGGCCACTACTCTGAAAGAAGAAAAAATTCCATGAACTTTTTGAATTCTGTAGATCCTGCAGATAGGCAGAAACATTTATCATTTTATCAGTAGAAATTTTACCGACGATTCAGTAGCCTTCTTCATTGATGCAGATCAAAAGGAGGTGATGTTTGATTAAATATGACTTTTAGCACATAGTCGCCTACATAACTGGAGGTGCGAACGGTATAGGGAAGGCTGTCGCCGAGAAAATTCTTTGCCATGGTGGTAAAGTGGCGTTGGCCGATGTATCTTCCAATGGAGCTAAAGTAGCCGATGTCATGGGTGAAAGAGCTGTATTTACGTGTACCGACGTAAGTTGACTTCCTTACAAAACTTCGCTCAATACCGTTTGCACGAATAAACCTGTCCATTATATCGAATAAAGTAGCATTTGGGAGTTGTAAATATTTTTACTGCCTCCAATGGAATGGAGGTATATACTCCTAAACACACCAGAAGGGTTTAGGGGAACGTGATCACAATTCGTTGCATTTCCTTCTATCTTAATCCGTACACGACGTGCAATATCTTACTGAAAATTGTGAATCGTAATGTTAAAAGGATACGGGTACAATATCAAGTAACACATTTTTTTAATATCAATGCAAATGAGTTTTAACATTGCTGACAAAAAGAGTAAACGAGATGTTTGAGAAATTGGGATTCAGCAGTTCAGGACAAGTGCAAAATATTCGAATATTTTGAAAGAGTAAAGTAAGTAAGAATATTTTACTTACTTTAAAGTATTAAAGAATGAAATTTTACAAATTAATGAACCATTTTAATGTTCTGTCATTTTAATTATTATAATTTTAATAAGTCTGTAATGTAGTATGAACAAGAAAATGGGGTACATATTTCTCTTCGATGAAATTATAAATTATTCCCCAATATTTCATCCCTCTGATGCAGCTTTAGAATGCAATACAGATACAAAATTTTATGATTTCTCGCATTAATGAGTATCGCATAAATATATCATTACAAGATTTTGTTTAAATTCATTTTTCATCTATCGTCATCTTTTCACAGCTCTGCTATAACAAACAGTAAACAAATTTCGCTATCATTAGAAATGCGGACTTTGCAGCAAAAGGGTGCAGCTCCAATTTCGGACAGTTTTTGAGTTATGACGTGTAATATATGTAGAACATATAATATATATTCTGCATCCCTTGGTACATGTTTAGTACAAATCCGATAACAAATGAGCGATTTATTGCAAAATTTTGCACAATGCGAATGATCCAGATTCGAAAAAATGGCCAAAAGTAGAAATAAAATCTTATCAACTGAATAACTACTACTTATTATGTGAAAATATATATTTTTCAATTATTGTTCTCTTTTTAATGTTAAGTCAAAGCAATAATTTTATAAACAGTTTTTTCTAATTTACTTGAAGTTGGTAAAGGTGGAGCTGCACCCCTATTTCTACAAGATCCTCAAATTCATCCAAAGCAACGGATACAAAATAGTTTACATAATAACTAAAATAAAACATTGATACCACTAACGAAATGGAATTATTTCGCAGGTTACAGTCGAGAAAGACGTACAAGAGAGCATAAAGTGCGTGAAAGAGAAATTCGGCGGCGTGAATGTGCTAGTCAATTCCGCCGGTCTATTTGGGGGCGAGCCGGTGTATAACTTCAAAGACAAAAAGCCCCATCCGGTCGACCTGTACAGGCTTTACTTCGAAACGAACGTGTGGGGTTTATTTAACGTGACTCGACTAATGGTGGGTGTGATGGCAGAGAACAAACCAGACTCGCATCAGCAGAGGGGCGTCATTATCAATCTCTCGAGTACGCTGGGGTCCGACTGTCCACCTGAATATGTTGTCTACGGTAGCACGAAGGCCGCGATTATAGGAATGACTATGCCTTTAGCCAGAGGACTAGCTGAGAAAGGAATACGCGTTGTCGGTATATGCCCTGGCTACATAGACAGCCCTATGACAGGTAATTCAGTGTATATGTATATTGGGCAGTTGTGAGGTCTTCAGTTTTGCAGAGGGGATTCTGTGGGGGTGGGGATGATTAGTTTCGAGGTTTGGAAAGCAATTGAACCTTCTCCTTTTAACTATTGTTACCAATAGAACGATTTCTCAATATGTACTTATAAATGTTGTGAGGAGATTTTAATGCTTCGCAGCCTTTAGAAGCATTAAGGTGACTAAGTAGGCCAGGCCCGTCCAAGTTTTGCTCTTACCATCGAAGAGAAGCCGCGGGTAGCTGCGAGCGAAGGCAAGAGCGACGGCAAGAACGGCAGCCGTAAAAGAGTGGGGATAGTGGCGTAGTGTGAGTGACTACGTAGTTACTTCCTACTACCACTACATTCACAGATTCCTCCACCAAGAAGACCTCTCGCTCTTCGGCCTGGCTCCGTGCCTCCAAGAGCGAAGAGCAACTCGCGGTTGCTCGTGCGAGCAAACCCTTGGACGGCCCTGAAGTAGGCAGTCGTTTTCTGTGAAAGAAACTCTTTCTTTTTAATGTATTTGTAAAAAGATGAAAGAAAATTCAGACGTATCATTTACCCAATGTTTATTATTATCATAGAGATTGAAACAAGTTGGTATGAAATATACGTGTGCTTTAAAAAGTGACGTAATCCAATTTCAAGGTGTGATTCTTGTTTGTTACATCTGAAGTTTCCCGCGGAACCATTAACAACTAAAACAGATTTATCAAATTGGTGGCCGAAAAACGGTGCCAAATCAACAATTTTGCGAATTTTAATATAAACCAAGCGGCATTTTATTCAGAAAAGATAGTACTTTAAAAAAATGCAATAAAAAATTGATTTTTTTACTGCCTAGTCCTCTTAATCTAATACGGATCCTTCATTATCTGTGGGAGTAAAAACGTTAGGAGTTTAAGGAAAGGAATTATATGATATTTTGTTCGATGGGTCAAGAAATAAAGTTCTTCCGACAAGAATTTCTCTTGGTTCATGTAAAACTGAAACTGTAAAACTTCCTGATGACAGAAACCTAAATGATTCAGTATAAGCTACAGTCAACAGGTGTCACTTTTCGTTTTATATGATAAATTTGCTATGCTGTTAACTGACACAAACCACGATTATTGAACTAGTCTTTAATCAGTAATAAGGGTTGTGGGTTCTCTGAAATAATTATTAATCAGTAAACTCGTAGTTATTCTGTCGAATGCATAATATATGCTCTTGAAGCCAAAAATACATACCTATGTGACAAAGCTGAATTAAATTAAATTTGAAATTAATTAAATCAGAACCAGATGTTTGAAGGCTTCCAAGTATAAAATTACAAACATTTACGTCGTTAATAACACTGCTAATATAAAGTACTTACTTTCATTCAGCTACACAGAAAGCAGAAGAGAAGAAACGGTGGATCTCAATGAAGCTAACTCCAAAACGATACGGAGCCTGCGAAGAAGTCGCTCATCTTATCCAAGCGTGCATCGAGAATCCATTAATTAACGGCGAGAACATACGTATCGATTCGGGCATGCGATACTGCCAAGCGACGGCCACTGACGACAAGGAAGGAAAATCAAAGTGTTAAGCGTCACTTTCTGCGAAAAGGAAACATTACAACCTCTTCACTCGGGAATGACAATCGCGCCTTTAACGTAAACATAAATTTGTCACTTCAATATTCAAAGTGAACATTTAAGTATTTTACATCGCCGCGAATGTGACAATGAATTTGACCGCCAAAATAGAATGAAATTCGCCTGTACAACATATCGAAAGTAAATAACGATTTCGTAATACGATTTAATCAGTCCGCGAGGAATCGACAACCATTCTGGTGCACTTTCATACGCTCATTGTCACACGTGATTCACCTGTGTCGAGATTGTTTATTCTTAAAAGTGTCTGATTGGCGAGAATAATTGTATGAATATACAGCGCTATGGTAATATACTATTTCTCTGTATCTATAGACAAGTTTCGTTTTTAACGTTGGTTTAACGGGAACATCATAGCTCTCACAGATATGCCTTCGCATATCAAGAAGTTAAAGTACATTTAAGAAACTACTACTTTTTTGTTCAGTGCTTATTTAATTACCATTCTTAGAGATTATCACTCGATATCCCAGTATGGTTTTAAATAATTCCTCGACATATAACAAAGTTTAAATGCGTTAATTAAATGGGTCTCCCCACCTCGACGGACCAAAAATGATGTGAACTTTGGGAATTTTTTAAAATAAAACAATAAAATATATTTACTTCTAGCTTTGTGGGTGTATTTGTCAATCTTTACAGAATATGAAAAAAAAAATTGTATGGAAAAATAGTGGTTATATCTAGAGTTATATGTAGTGTTTCAAATAGAGCGCCTTACAAAAATCATATGCGCAGGGTTAGCATAAAATCAGCCGTTGTAGTTGTCTGAAATAGAAAATTTAAAAATTTGTGTAATCTGTATGAGTGTGGCTATCGTCTGAACTATATTAAATGGGAAATACTGAAAAGTAAAAAAAAATGGCAGCGACTAAAGTAGACATCGATTTCTGCAAAAAATTCGCTGGTTTTTTAAGTGGCAAGAGTCTAATTTTGCAAAAACCAACTTAGTTTTCGTAACAACGAGGATGGGACACCTACTGAAGATATATACCAAGTTTGAAGTAAATCGAGTGATTGGTTTTTGAGATATCATGCTAACCAATTCGAAAAACATCTTTTTGAGAAAAACGCGTTTTAAGTTTTCGGGACCGTTTTTTTAATTATTTTTTTCTAAATGTTGCCTAAATATGTACAAATATAGGCATACAGTTTTCAATTAATATAATTTGAGGATTTCTCTTAAAAAATATCTCAAATGTCCCGCTCCTTTTCAGGCCGTCAAAGTAGGGAGACCCCTTAAACATTCCAAAGAGAATCCAACAGGGTGAGCATCGTAAGATTGCCGTCAGCTCGATGCAAACACAACGTCAGTGCTAAGGATCATTATCCTATCAACGATTCCACAGCTTCCTGCCGTCTGAAAGACCCTTGAGGAGACGTGAATCCTTCGACAGAAAAGGCGCGCGCGGTCCTCGAGAGCGAGGGAACGTCGCTGACCGACTCATCCCCGTTGTGCTCCCCCTAACAATCTGTTCCCGCGCTCATAAAATTGTCATCGTGCGTGCATAAAACATGAGGACGTTCCAGGACGCGGAGGATGCACCTCTGCGCCGCAAATCTACACGTAGAAATATGAAAGAAGCTCTCGACTATACAGTCCTTGCGGCTTCGGTGCCTGCAGGGAGCTGTCGATGGTGGATGCTCGTCGGTGGGTTCGACGAGAGAGGTTCGCGGGTAGCAAGGGAAAACCGGGGGAAAACGAATGGCGCGGGAAAGGAAAGGGTCGCTCGAGCGCATATTTCCACCTTGCCGCCTCCATCGTGAGCGCTAAAATACATTTTCCTACGAAGTGTCGTCACGGGAGGGCCTCCAGCTGCTGGTCGTGATATTCTACATGCGTAATGCTCACGCGGATATTTCCATACATAAATTTCATCCGGGGGAAAGTGAGTGGCGGAGGAGGGCGGTTGCACGTCCCCGCTGATGACGACGTCTTCGGGACGTGCTCGAGAATCTGCTGGCAGTTGATCGCGTCTCGCCACGATTACTTTGATCATCGTTTTTCTCGCGAATAGCTCAGTCATGGAAAGGAATGCCAATTATGAGAATTTGGAAAAGTTGGAAGGTGGAGTGGGTGGGTAGTCTTGAAGGGAATGTATATTCTTGTAAGATTGAAACGATTGGGAACCATGGGAGACTTAACAGCCAACTTCTGTTTTGTTTGCGAGAACTGTGCTTATGCTTATTGATGGAAGTTAAGGAATGAGATAGTTTTGTGTTGAGCAGTGTGAATATAAAGTGATCTTAAGTAAGAAATGATTGATGTGGAACATAATTACTTAGAGACACGTTGGGAAACTCCATACTGCATATCGATCGGGATGAGTGCTGTAATGGAATGATTCTAAGTGTTTCATGAGACTGGTGAAAGTGTGTTCCATTTATGAAGATGTTAATTTTAGTAACTGGTCGAGTCAGTCTCCTGATTTAAATCTCATAGAGCATGCACAACATTATATTGAACGATGATATTGTATTCAGGTGAAAACGATGGAATTTGTGTTGTAGGTCCATTAATTGAATCAAGAAACAAAGTACTTGACTTATTTTTAATAGGTGAAGACTTTTAATTATTATGCAATGCAACTTCTTCAAGACCTTTGGTCACATTTACGTGGCAGCAAACGACATTGAGTTCTGTGAAAATAAAAAATCTTCTGGTTTGGGAATAAAAATATTAACTTCTGTGTTCATAAAACCTTTCTTGACTTTATTTCTCTTGCATCTACAAATTATTTATGTCACGAGTAATTCAAGTTGGTTAGGTGGAAAAAACAAAACAATACACCTGCAGCTCATTTGCAACACAACTATATTTCTTTACTAGTTATACATTTAATACATCCAATTTTCCGTTAGTCGTACATCACAACCTTCAATGCTGAGTATCGGCACTACTTGCTTCAACCAAGCCCATTTGCAACTTTCGCCGCATCACGCTATGCAATGCTGATCACATTCTTGATGACGTTCCCGACAATAATCAGACCATCTTGCAAAACTGCCGCCCCAACTCGCCGCACTGGGCAATTCTGCGCCAGGGTGTAATATATCTGGAGTATTTTGTTGGACAAGGATGCCACAGCACTCACAGGGTCCACACTGTGTATTGCTTTCTCTGTGGCTTTTTGTATAGCAGTACGCAGATCAGATCCGCCACCCAATACTTGTGTGACACGATTCCTAGCGTTCTCTACGTTTTCACGCAGGCCAGGAACAACTGGCAGCTTGGGAGGATCCTGTGGCACTGGTATCAGCGGCACGGGGACGGTGATGTTAGAGAGGTCAACCTTGGACAGCAACGATGCCAGATTGCCTAAAGGGTTGAAGTCGAGTAGTTGAGCGAAATCGTTTGGGCCGAGTAATTCTGCTACGTTTATTCCAACATCCCTCGTTTGTCTCCTTCTTCTGTTGATAGTGGTACGAGGGACGGAAGCAGCAGAGGTCGAGTAGGACCGACTACTGGTAGCTATTGCACGAGGTTGACGAGGGGTGGGTGCTGGATAGGGTTTACTTCTGGTGGGTGACGGATAAAGTTTATTGGAACTAGACGCTGGATAGGATTCGCGACAATTAGACTTTGCGGAAGGGTGACTCGAGCTGCATGTTCAGAAGGGCTGACTGGACATAAGTGTTACAATTGGTATCATGATCGCAGGTACTAGAGAAGGCGAATGGAAGTAGGTGTTGGATATAGTCGGCAAGTGGTGAAAGTTGCATAGGGTTCACTGGAGCTAGATATTGCAACTAGTGTTAGGTTTGGCGTACTGTTCACTGGAGCTAGATTGGATACGGTCGGCTAGTGCTAGGAGTTGTGTAGAGGGCAATGGTACTACGTATTTAATACCATCTAATTGTTGGAAATGGTATCCTGATCGTAGGTAGTGGATAAAGCGGTACTCTAGTGGTAGGAATTACGTAGGGTTTAGGTGTTCCAATTGTTGGAAGTGGTATCCTGGTCGTAGGTAGTAGATAAAGCGGTCGCCTAGTGGTAGGTGTTTCGGACGGTTGACGGGTGGTGGGAATCGTATATGGTTGGCTAGTGCTGGGTGTTTCGTACGGTTGACGGGTGGTGGGGATCGTATATGGTCGGCTAGTGCTGGGTGTTTCATACGGTTGACGGGTGCTAGGTGTCGTATATGGTCCGCTCGTGCTGGGTGTTTCGTACGGTTGGCGGGTGCTAGGTGTCGTATATGGTCCGCTAGTGGAAGGGGTTGAGGAGGGTTCACGGGTGCTAGGTGTCGAATATGGCCCGCTAGTGGAAGGTGTTGAGGAGGGTTCACGGGTGCTAGGTGTCGTATATGGTTCGCTAGTGGAAGGGGTTGAGGAGGGTTCACGGGTGCTAGGTGTCGTATATGGTCCGCTAGTGGAAGGGGTTGAGGAGGGTTCACGGGTGCTAGGTGTCGTATATGGTCCGCTAGTGGAAGGGGTTGAGGAGGGTTCACGGGTGCTAGGTGTCGTATATGGTCCGCTAGTGGAAGGGGTTGAGGAGGGTTCACGGGTGCTAGGTGTCGTATATGGTCCGCTAGTGGAAGGGGTTGAGGAGGGTTCACCGGTGCTAGGTGTCGTATATGGTCCGCTAGTGGAAGGGGTTGAGGAGGGTTCACCGGTGCTAGGTGTCGAATATGGTCCGCTAGTGGAAGGTGTTGAGGAGGGTTGACGGGTGCTAGGTGTCATATATGGTCCGCTAGTGGAAGGGGTTGAGGAGGGTTCACGGGTGCTAGGTGTCGTATATGGTCCGCTAGTGGAAGGGGTTGAGGAGGGTTCACCGGTGCTAGGTGTCGTATATGGTCCGCTAGTGGAAGGGGTTGAGGAGGGTTGACGGGTGCTAGGTGCTGTATAAAGCGGTACTCTAGTGGTAGAAATTTCGTAGGGTTTACTTGTGCTAATTGTTGGAATTGGTATCTTGATCGTAGGTAATGTAAAAACCGGTCGCCTAGTGGTAGGAATTTCGTAGGGTTTACTTGTGCTAACTGTTGGAATTGGTATCTTGATCGTAGGTAATGTAAAAACCGGTCGCCTAGTGGTAGGAATTTCGTAGGGTTTACTTGTGCTAACTGTTGGAATTGGTATCTTGATCGTAGGTAATGTAAAAACCGGTCGCCTAGTGGTAGGAATTTCGTAGGGTTTACTTGTGCTAACTGTTGGAATTGGTATCTTGATCGTAGGTAATGTAAAAACCGGTCGCCTAGTGGTAGGAATTTCGTAGGGTTTACTTGTGCTAACTGTTGGAATTGGTATCTTGATCGTAGGTAATGTAAAAAGCGGTCGCCTAGTGGTAGGTATTGGATAGGGTCGAGTGGTGGAAGAAGACTCACTGGCAACAGTAGTTGAAGGAGAGTTGGTTTGTTCTTCAGAACTCGGTGTGATAGAACGGGTTTTGACTATCCAGTTATTTACATCTTTCAATTTGTCTGTCAAATTTTGGAGTGCATTGCGAACTGTTCCCTCCGATGAAGATGTTTCTGGAGATTCTTCTGGTTCGTACGAAGCCTGGGTGGCGATTGGTATTGGTGGATTTCGTCTTATTATTGAAGATCCCCTGTCTACTATCTGTTCGAATGGAAATGAGTTTGGTTTATACAAAAGCATTATAATGCCCTCCTTACATATTGCTATAATCTTATATTGGCACTAAGTATATTTTATTTTTTTTGGAACGTGTGACTGAACTTTTTGAAAAACTTTTGTGATGGTAACAGTGCTTATTAGAATGACTGAATAACGGTTACGATTGTGTACTTTTGGTGCGGGTGACACCGTACCGCTTGTAAAAAATTGTTTTCACAATTTTTTGTACATTTTCAGTAGAAATATAAAGGAATGCGTGTGACAGCGATATGTGCACATGAACCTGTTCATAAGGAACAGATACAGAAGTGTAGAAGTTTTCGTGGGATTTGTGGCACAATCGAAAAAAAGTTGACTCCTTGTGAAAAAAATAAGTACAAACGTGGTGTAAACTGTAATCTTCCTTTTTATGAAATTTCATTTTTATTACACTGATTTGTGTTCTTACAAAATTGACTAAAATACTGTGCAGATATTAATACAGGGGTAGCAAAACCGATTAAAACGCTACATTCCACGTACGTTTCAATTTAATTTTTTCAAAACTAAAACCGACGGAAAAATTTAATTTCACTTCTCTTACATATCTGTTCACAAAGTATCATCACTTCTTCGATTGTATCGTAAATTACGCCTTATTTTGCAATTAAAAAAATTAAATATATATTTAGTTCCTCAATTTCAACAAACAAATATATGTTAAATATGAATATGATCCTGTTCTATGATGTGCAAATCTCGTATATAGCCACTGAAGTGTGGAAATATCGTGTACATAGCAAGTATATGGGAAAAAGATACTAAAGATTTTATGAATTGCACAAACTTACGCCTTTTATAGCACTTGGTGGAATTATGGTGCTCGAGGCACCCGCTGCAATAGCGAGGAGGAACAAACACACTGCCTTATTCATGCTCGGATCGTTACTTGGATACGACTCGATTCCATCCACGAATTTGTCAGATATTTATACGATGCCAATGAATGGCGATCCACGTAGGAACAATTGATAGCGAAGATAATGGACTCGCGCATACGCTCCCACTTGTGTCATATAAAGGCATACTATAACAAATGATTTCGTCGAATATCGCTTCGACTTTTGTAATCTATTATTATGTTAAGTACGTGCAACTATCGTTGCACATGTGAGCCACCAAACATTTTCCAAACTGTCATTAGGTATGCCGTGACAGACGTAATTCGCGGACGACCAGTTGCACACGTGGAATAAATAAGTATCTAACAAGTACCTTTCAATGTGATAAGGCATCTATAATGCTTTCTTGTGATTTTTATAAGGTACGTTGTGATAGATTGACTATTTTATTTATTGAGACTTTTAGAACTGAAAGTCACAGTGTTGAAGTGTTTCGTCGAAAAATTTTCCGTAGAAAAGGTATGCCTTAGAGAAGTTAGATGATATCAGCGAGCTTACATATTGAATATAGCTCCATTGTATGTCCATAATACTTTTTTACATTTCACTCCTTATGTAACAGAATCTAGATGACTTTTACAATATTCGTGGTTCATCAGGCAGCAATTTAAACTGTATTGGGAAGTGTAAATCATTTAGGTGCAAATGCACTGTACCTTTAACAGTTATTCATAATCTAATAAAAAGTGCCACTGTTCAAAGTGATAACTATATAAAAAACTCCAAAATGGAAACAAACATAAATAATAATTTGAAATTAAAGAAAAGAAAGAAAAATAGCAGAAGCTTCTATAAAACCGATGCAGGAGAAGAAAGAGAATCAAAGAATATAATTTAAGAACCACTTTATTTCTTCTACTGTCACAATATTAAAATCCAATTTACAGTATTTATAAAATTGTTTACCGAATAACTGAAACAACTGAACAATAGCAATTACATAAAGTTGCCAACAGTAGTCACAAGTAGATTTACATATACAAAGAACAACAGACTAATTACACATTACAAGGTAGTCATTATCATTGCAACCAGTCGTGTTGCATCTCAAAGTTGCCTTAATTAAACAAAACGAAACAGACCATCATTCTCGATAATCCATACCTCACGCACATATACACATATGTAATCGCATTCTCCTATATCGAACATCGGAACCATTTACCTTATTCATAATGACTCCAAAAGCACACCTCCTAAAGTCATCGTATATATCTAAATATTAACATCAATTTTTCCATCGCAGCGTAGGCTCCGTGATATCGTGAGCGCGATATGATTTCCAATTTAAATTCTTCCGCGAGTTGGAAAGGAATTTTCGACAGCCCGCGGTCGACATAGCAGTGGAATTCTCGAAGGAGCCGGAGGAATGTTCGCGAGGAAATGAACACGTGGCATCCCGCCCGGAAAGTTTCCCTTTTAGAGATCTAGCGATTCGTAAACGAAGGTAGTGTTTTACAATCTACGCGACAACCAAGAACGTCCTGGGGCGCGTGTCCTAAGCAAAGCCGGGAGGCTGGATCGCGTGTCGAGCTAAGGAGCGTCCGCCGTGTCTGATCCCAGCAGAGATTTATTTCGATTCCGTTGCGGTCGGCCACATGTTTTGCGGAATTTCGAGCGGAACGAAATGCCACGAGTCCCTCGAACTATCGACCAAACTCTCAACTATTCCTCAGATCTTTGGCCCGTTAAAAGAGAGCCCGCTGGAGAGATGAAAGGAACGGCCCAAGGACAAAGAAAGAAGGGCCTCCTTCTATCGACTTCGTCCTTGGAATTCAGCCAATTCGAATAAGAGCTCCTCTGCTTTCCCGCGAGCGAACTATTTATCCGAGCGTTCGCCGAGAAGCGGACAGGACTATGCCAGGCACCGTCCTTCCGCCTCAGGATCGATGATCTCGGGACACTTTAATCTGGTCCTTCGACGACGCTTAATTCGCAGGAACGAAGAACTCGATGCCGTCGTTCCAACGATGCCCACTGAGTTCTTAGCCCCTGCGAACTCACTTGCACGCATGCGACGAACTTGATAATGGGATATAATCAGAAGGTTTTTGTGAATTTTATTGTTATGACAATAGCGTATATATATATGTGGGGATCTTAAGGGTACATTCTACCCTCTCGGCCGAAAATTCGACCACATTTCGGTGATGGTTTTTATAATGAAATAAACACTTGACGTTATTGTATTTTGTGGGGTATATTCTACCACTCTTGAAATAAGAGAAAAATCTTTGTTGTATGTTTATTTAATTTGTGTACATAAATATTTCGCAGTGAAGTTGGCGTCTTCAGAATTTGGCCCCTTGCTGGCGGTTGCAAATTCGGACGACTGGATCATGGGAAATAGAAAAACCAAACGTAATTCTAATTCACAGTAGTAAGGTTATCTGGTATACCACGAAAGAACAATTTTGAACAAAAAATATTAAAATGGCGGTCGATCATAGTTGAAAGTACCGAAAATGGCATTTCTTTTCTACTTAATCGATATAAGAAAGTGGGAAAATATTCAAACAGTTAACATATTCGCGGTAAGCTGGAGCATACTCCTGCAAATAAAAAAATATGTTTAGTTTTCTTATTCAAATTCTGAAAACGCTAAACTTCACTGCGAAATATTTACATAAACAAATGAAATAAACAAACAAAAAAGATTTTTTCTTGTATTTCAAGAGTGGTAGAATATACCCCCCAAAATACGAAAACGTGTTTATTTCATTATAAAAACCATCACCGAACAGTGGCCGAATTTTCGGCCGAGAGGGTAGAATGTTCCCTTAAGATCTCGGAATCTTAAAACATTTTTGGAATTCGAATTGTGACATTTTTTTAACTCTATATGCGATTATTCTACATTTACACACTACAAGTATTAAAAAGAAATGCCGGTCTTTCGTTTGATATTTCACAATGGCGGATTTTAGCGTCTCAGCAGAATGCATCCTAGCAACAATTTTATTTACGTTCCGCGCGAGTGGTATTGCTTTAATTAACAAAATTATTTTAATTTGTAATTTTGCGTGTTATTACATATTTTGCGTGGTAATAATATTTTATTATCATTTCATAGATATGTTTAAATATGTTTTCAGAGGGTGCAGCAAGCGGTGGATCGTGTGAAATTTCATTCATTCGCAACACACTCGCATGGTCTGATACGCTCGCGATTACGCGTGCATTCGTGGGCCTTGCTTGTATCGATACATCATTTCTGACAAGAAATACCATCTGGAAACGGGGAGAAGGAGAAAAGCTGTAAGAGTTGCGAGAGACGGATGAATCTTCGCTTTTGTACGTTAGGATCCCCCCCGCATGGAACAACAGTGAGAAGCGATTTTAACAGCTGCGTCACTCATTGTACACGCAGCATCTATTAAAATGGCCCATTCGATTAATTTTTGCTTCATTTTTATAGTGGATTTTCGGTTTCCTGTGCTAAATGTTTCTCCAGAAGTTTGCACCATACAACAAATATATTTGCACCGGGTTGTAGGTATATTGGTTTCAATCATGAATGCTTAAAAATTATTTTTATATTTTCCAAAGATTAAAACGTTAACTTCACTCATTACATTTGATTTCAACAATTTGGATCACATAAATATCTGCAACTATAAGTAAATACAGATCTGACTTTGAATTAACTTATCGAAATTCGATAACAAAATACCTAGCCCGTTCCACAAGAATTCTGAGATCTCAACACAAAACCGCAAAAATCTCCGCAACCACGTAATATTATAACAAACTTCTAACAATTCTACAGAAAAACAACAAAATCTAATTAACAAAATACAATTTCCAAGTGAACGCAAACAGGCAGCGTTTGGCCCTCGTAAATCAGGGCAACACGCGACATCCTTTCCCGGCGCGTTATCTTTAAAAATTACAACTTCCACGATGAATCTGTCAGAAGCACCCTTGCAGTGCCAAATAATATGTACAGAACAAGCTACGTGGGACACATAATCAGGGTGGCGCGGAGGAGGGCGAAGGGGGGCGCACAAAACGTATCTCAATCGTTGGGTGCCTCAAAGATGATGCGTGTGTTCGTTTGCTTCGCACCCTTTTTCATCCACCACCTCGCCTGGCACTCGGCGACAATCGATGCCCGTCGCAGCTCGGTATTTAATACGTTCTCGTCTGTCATCGACGGATTTGATAACGCGCCGTGGCGCCTTACAGAGCGGGGGGAGAAAAAAAAAGGGAACGAAAGGAGGAAGGGAGAGAAAGCGACAAGAAAAGGGTTCGCGCGTACAAGGGCGCCTTTTGATTTATGTAGTCGCGTCTGTGGAACGACGGCGAACATCAATCACGGGTATGGCAGCACCGACGGGGCGGGCCATCGAGCAGGCATATACGAATCGCGAGACTCGAATCGACAGGTCGGATGAATGCGCGAGGATAAAAAAAGCACAGTCTTGATGTCTCGATGTAACCCCTACTCTACTTGTCCCGAGGCTTCTGTGATTTTTGGGAAATGCCGGGCTTGTAAGAAAGTCCCGGGGGTTTTGTGCTGTGGAGCTGAATGATTAAGGTAAGCGGCCTCATGAGTGGATATTAGTGGTTGCAGTAAGGTTGTTGCGGAAATTGAACCGTTTACGGTGTATGTTATGTGTGGGATCAAAGGAATCTGTAGAATGGTTCTGAATGGGGAGTTATATTCAATTTTTAGTGTTCCTGGACCTTGAGTTGTTATATAAGTACGAGACCGGCAATATTTTTTTCGGTTGACGAATAACCAATCAGCTTTTATTCGCTATAATAAGTTTGTAGTTATTTAAAGAAAAGTATATTCTATGAACAGCTAATAACACAGTTCGACAGCCATTTGGACTTGTAAGATTTAATAGGCGTTTCTTATAGGTTTTCGTGCGCTGAAAACGAATCCGCAAACCGTTTGTCGCCATCGCCCTCAGTTTTTGAGAAATTCGATTTTGAAAAAAGTTGCAAATTTTCAACTTTGAACATCTTTTGGGTCGAAATAGTAATAATTATTCGGTTGCTTGTTCCGTCTAATTATTCTATGAACTCTCCCAAATACAACGATATCAGTTATTAGTGCATTATGAACACTTAAATATGTTTAAACAGATATCAAAGGGAAAAGAACACCCGAAATGCACCCATTTTTGCAGATATCTTTAAATTTATTTCCAAAACTAAGGGTCTAGGAGAAAATCTGACTACTCCACGCGATGCAGCAGACATTTTTCCTTTGGAAACCATCAACAGAAATGCTATGTCACGTTTAGTTTCCAATTCAGAAGTGAAATAGTTTGGCAAAACGTGCGGCGCCGACAGTGGTAGTCACGCGCGTTAAGCGATTGTGTTACGCTTAGCGGCAGTGGATCGCGCGCCGCCGTTGACTACCACTGTCGCCGCCGCACGTTTTGCCAAACTATTTCGCGTCTGTATTGAAAACAAACTGTGACTTACCACTTCTGTTAATACTTTCCAAAAGGAAAATGTTTGCTGCATCGCGTGGAATAGTTAGATTTTCTCTTAGACCCTTAATTTTGAAAAAGTTGACAAATTTGCAGTTTTTTACAAAACCGAATTTCTCAAAAAGGTGATGACGACAAACGGTTTGCGGATTCATTTCCAGCGCACGAAAACCTATAAGAAACGGTTATTGAATTTTGCAAGTCCGAAAAAAGTAAAAATTTATCGAACTGTGTAATATTTGTGTGAAATATGGATTGTCGAGAACGTGGCTGCTTTTAATTTCTATAATTTGAATAATTCTTAAGTGTAGTGTGCATTTTCACAGCGGAGTTACACTCAAAAGTACTTATATTTTTAGGCTACTATTGACCTCCTTATATCTCTGCCACTGCTCACTAACTGAACTCGTCAGACAAATAAGATTGTAAGTATTAAAAATTAATCAATATTTATTAACATAATAACTGCAAAAAATAAATTCTCCCCGTTAACCGTGTTCATACATAGCGACATTTCATAATCTCTTCTAGAATGACTAGCCAAACGGTCAAATCTACTCTTTGCAATTTTCCTACTTTACTTAAAAACTACAAGACTGGAAATAAATCCGCATCATACTTACAATTAATTCCAACACTACCATTCATGTACATTTTATAAACTATTATATTTCCCACCATTATTCCAATCTTGCTAACTCCATAATCTTATTTCCACTGCTCCCGAGGGGCAGGGATTGTTTCCAAACAGAGATATTCCCAACGAAAATATTCACGGTTTCATCGATTATTTACGTTCACCCCTGCTCGTTTTCATTGGCAACGCCGAATCTCGCCCAGAGAGCTTACATTTTTTTTCGGTGATATTCAACAAACAGCCAGGGTTACTGACGATCGCCGCCTCTGACGCACGTGCGTGATTGGCAGAAATTCATTTCGCGGCGATTTACATGCCACGGAAATTGCGTGTCTGCCGCACGTATAGCACGGGACCCTTTGTTTAGATGGCAGCGTTTGTCATCGTGGTTCGCGTAAGCGAGCTGTCCTCGCCGGCGCAGACGTAAGTCTACCACGGGTAGACGAACTCCAAGGCTGTGATATTGGGCACAGATGCAAAGTGTCGAGATTGCTGACGGCCTTGATAATACTCGAAGCGATCCAACGGATACGCTAGGGATCAATTATCTTCTTAGGTAGGCATTGTGGGTGGAAGGAGTACTGGGTGGCTGCGAATGTGGTGGAGGGTGAAGACGGTAGCGCAATAGCGGGCTGAGAGTTAAGTGCTCAATGGCGGATTCTATGCGAGGTGTCTAAAGAAGAGGTTTAGAAGCTTTTGGAGCACATGGTGCTGGACTGAATAGGTGAAAAAGTAGTGATGAATTTGTGTTTGAATGCAATACTTATTGAGATGTGGAAGGAATAATAATGAGGTTGTGAATGTGATAGGGGGTAGAAGATATAACGAAGTAGGGTGTGAAAACTTAAGGGCTTAAGGCTGCATGTTATATAACAGGTTTAAAAAAATTAAGGTTATAAATGTCGAGGGCTCGTAGTGCTCGTTTAACCAAGGGAAAAAGTTCTAATAATCATAATTTGTTCATAATATGTTCGTAATATGTCTAATAATACATAATATGTTCTAAGGTATTACAACCCCTGGCAATATGATTGGAACCTAACATAAAGCTACGAAACTAACGAGAAATACCTTTTTTTTTTAAAAGCACCAAAAATAATTGAGAATTTCGTTTATTAATGTGATAAAAGATATAGAAGAAGCAATATGTTGCTTGGAAATAAGTATGGATTTGCAAATAAATTAACAATAATTTATTTAATATTTATATTATTAAGTAATTTGTGACGTTCCCACGTGCACGTATCATAGCTTGTATACACTTTGGAATCGATGCAATCAAGTTTTCACACTGTGGTAGCAAAATTTGTTTCAAAATTTGTTTCAAAATAATGAAATGGAAGCCCAAAGCAACTAACTAATATGCATATACAAATATTAGAAAATACTAAGTAGGTAATGTAAATATTGAATAAATTATCGTGACTTTCTTTGCAAATTCATAAAGTTCCATACCTTGTTCCAGAACATCCGTTCCATACTTATTTGCAAGCAACATTTTGTTTCTTCTATATTTGTCATTACATAATAAACGAAATTTTTAATTATTGTTGTTGTTTTTACGTTAAAATATACCAATTTAACATTACCTCGCGTTTTTTATGTGTACCGTTGCATCTTATATATAAAAAATATTGGTAGGTATTTCTGGTTAGTTTCGTATCTTTGCGTTTGGTTCTAAACTTATTACCAGGAGTAGTGCATACTTGTTGAGATATGATAAGTTCTTCTGGTTTGTCTCTACAGCAAGTGTTCTGTGCGACTTCTTACTTCATGAAGAATTTTAGCCCCTTCTCATAACGAATCGAGTAATTTTTTGAAAATGTTAGTCCTCCTTTCGCTAGCCTTACCTAACTCACAAGGAGAGTATTTTAGGTGTCCGCCTCCGATCATTTTGATTTTTGGATATGTTATAGAGGACCGAAAAATAAGGAATACGTGTTTTTTTATTTTTCCCCGTTTTCATATTTGGGGGGGGGGGGGGGGTGAAAACTGCGTGCAAAGTTAGGGTTGAAAAATCATTTTTGTGGAAAAAATGGACTTTTTGAAAATCTGGTGAGTCAGTCATATTTCGCATTCAAAGACACAAAATTCGTCCATTGACACTATTCCCCTATCTCTAATAGTTCTCGAGATATTCCACAAAAATGATTTTTCAACCCTAACTTTGAACGCAGTTTTCACCCCCCAAATATGAAAACGGGGAAAAATAAAAAAAACGTATTTCTTATTTTTCGGTCCTCTATAGCATATCCAAAAATCGAAATGATCGGAGGCGGACACCTAAAATACTCTCCTTGCCCCAAATACTAACGGCAAGCTATTATAATTCTAAATAAGGAACGTTCCAGTGTAAAAGCAAAGCCTTTACACTGAATATGCCCCACACGAAAAAAAGAAGAATCAACTGTACACACAGAACCTCCAAAAACTTAACCCCTGTTGACAATGTTGACATACACTCACTAAACTCGACACCCTACACCAAATCTACCGCATCTGTTTTAATATTTAAAACGTATACGGTACACGTAGAGTTTCTCAACTATGTATCATTTCACAACACAAAATACTCAATTACTCAAGCCTCCACGGGTAACTCATAAAATTAATACTTCGCAACGCGAGCTCGTAAGAATACTCGTCCGAACAGAGCCGATTCCGCAATCAAGTGGTACAAGGGCGGGGGTGGTTGGAATGATTCCTCCGCGTATTTTCCCGACATGCACCGGCGATGCGATGCAGGCCGCATGCATCGACGCTGCAATGTTTGCCGATCAAACAGACTTTATAACGAGATGAACGCGTGCAGTTTGTTGACGGAAAATATTGGACGATCGTAAGGCCTGGGCATTGTGCTCGACAAAAGGGCGACCGGTATATTTCCATTCGATTGGGGTGTGTATGCAGGGGGTAGAGGGCGCGATTCTTCCGGAGTCGACAGGCTATCTCCACGATTTTCTGGTTCTGCATTAAATAAACCCATTCAAACGGTGCCCGGATGCTTCTGACACCGATTCACTGTATGTCAATTTAATGGCCAAGGAGACCGATCGCTGTCTGCGCGGGAACACTGACGCCGGCCAATTTCTCCTCGAGGACGGTAAAAGCATCCGTCGAAACGTCTTTACGGTTTTGTGCCTAGAAGCTCGTTGAACGGGATGCTCGCCTTCCGTGACCGTCTTCCCATTGTCATGTAACACGGCTGTCTTCGTGAACAACCGTCCCCGTCCATAGTATCGATACGTTCTAACGAGTTCTTATACAGCCCTATTGTGTCGCGGTCGAAACTCTCTACGAGAGTCGAACATTCGACGCCGCAAATACGGGATATCACCGGCAATTGCGTCTGACCGCACCGTGAAACCCAATTGCTTCGAATTAGCATAGTTGTATGGATTCGAAGACAGACTTTGGGCAGTAATGTACCGGGTGAGGACAAGTTTTGATGATCATGCGTGACGAGTTGAAAGTGCGAAATAATGAGTACTTATTGTGTTCTTATCAGGATTTGTGATTTGTGGGGAAGCTACTTGGAGATTTGAACTCAATGGTGAAATTGCAAGGTGCTTAGGTGTCTCCTCGAAGTTCCTGCACTTATTGTTAGGTAAGAGTTTTTTTAGAAATTTAGATTCATGTTTTAAGGTGATCTTGTTTCATTCTTTGTTGGAGTGGTTTTATCCATTTCCATAATTATTTGTAAGATGTACCATGGAAATGAGATCTTTATGGCCAGATCGGAAAGTGTGGAGATTAAGTTTGAACTGAGGAAGGTAGACCTCCTTTGGACGTATTTGTGTTAAAATCTGCTTGGGAAATGGTGGATTGGCAATGTCCCTATTGAGTAGTTTTTACAGGAAAATAAGGACAGGCATAGTTCTTTTATCTTCTATTTAGAATATTAATATTCGAGAAGCACATACATATTTATCGTTGAAATCATCATAGTTTTACAAATATAATGTCTTACTTTTGTACAAGGAATCACCATTTTCTTCGTTGCTCTGAAAATTCCTTTACACTTTATATTCCAGTGAAATAGACAACCCCTATGCAGAGCATACAAGAAATATAAAAAATAATATAATAAGAAGAGCCTTATTTATGTACCCCAAGTAGTCATCAAGACGAAATCATGTTTGCATAAAAACAATTCAATAACACAAAATAAAATATCAAGTTCAAAATTGTACTGTTGTATGCAAGAAGGGCCTCAGCGACATAAGTCAGTTTCGAGAAAAGTATCCATAAACATTACGAAGTTAGATATTTTTTATACATAGCGAAGTTGTTGCAAAGCTGTCTATAATATTTAAAAAGTTGATATGTCTCCTTTGTAATTGCATTATTACAATTGGAATTATGTAATAAATTAATCAGTGAAATTAATTTTAATTATAGCCTTCTCAGGCCCTTTTTGCACGAAATGGAGGAATATAAAAAAAAATTGTTTTTAACATTATTTATTATTATTTATTTAATATTTGCATAATATTTGAAAAATATAGAATATTGAAAAAATATTGTCATAAAAATAGTCATAGTTCTACTTAGATTACGAGTTAAGGATAGTTGGCCAACATCAGAGTTTGTCAAATTTTATTGCGAATAACGAATAAAGAGTAACGATAAAATCCCCAAGATTTAATCGTGAATAATGAATAACGATTTTATTCAACGAAAAATTATATGTGAACAACAAATAAATTTGTAGCGTTATTTGAGCCAGATTTATTCGAATAAGGATTTATTCGTTATTCGAGAGAGTTCAGCGACGAATAAATGTTACAAATAAGCGGCGGACGGTGAGGGGAACGCTTCTCGAGATAGAGGCCGACCAGGCCGACCATTGATGATCGACTGTGTATGTCTGGCTATTACAAAGTAGGGTAGCCGACACAAAACGTTATTTTCGGTTATCATTTTCGGTATCAATTTGTATTCGACAACCAGGACGACAAATCTAATAAATTCGAATAAATTCTTATTCGAATAAATTCTTAATCGAATAAATTCTTATTCGACAAAATTTCTATTTGAATAAACTTTTATTCGTTGTTCTCGAATAACTTCATTTTATTCGTGATTTCATTCTTTTATTATAAAAAAATATTCGAATAACGCCCAACTCTGGTCAACATCGATTCACAAAATTTACCATAAATCTGTTGATTTTAAAGACACGGCAATAAAAGTTAAAGGGCATATGTTGAAAAGAATGAGGAATCTAATTATGCATTTTATGCAAAAAGGGGCGTCGTGTCCTATGGCCGTTCTTGCATCCAATAGTACAATTCATGATTTCACGATTTTCACTATATACCATTATCTCTGCATTCAAATATACAAAACACAATTTCCTGAAAGACCCACCCGTCGTTAGAAAAAATGAATCAAAATCGCAGAATTTTTCCACGTAGGTACAAGGTTTCGAATCTGGCACATTATAGTTACAGAACACAAAGTCCAGGAAAGAACGCTCAGCCCTCAAGTTGGAAATGCAAATTAATCAACGAGCGCGTCCCAAGTGATCCATTTGTCGGGGGGGGGGGGGGGAGAGGGGTGGGGCGTCCTTCTCTAACCGAGACCAAACAGTGGCCCTGTAATGAGATAGCTTCAGCCACAATACACCCTTCATCCAAGCGGAAGAGAAACAAGAGAATAGCATTATCGGGGAAACGTACAGACGATCTCGACCAATCAATCGTTACCGAGCGTTGTATCGCTATCATCGTCAAAAGCGGCAACAAGCGTAGCCATGATCGCCTCGATTGCCGGCCTAGTCACTATAATCGGAAGCCTAAAGTCCAATTAAGCGAAGGGCGCACGCCCAGTTGTAATTCGGAGCTTCGAAGAAAAAAAAACATCCCGATCAATACAGACATCGTTCTGAACGTTCGAATTCTACGACTATCGTGATTGAACTAGGCAAAAACATCCTCTAGGATCGACCGCAGACCAGCAGTTTTGGAGGCCCTGGATTTTCATGGGTCTCCTGCGAGTACGCACGTTGTACAGTCCTTGTGAATTTCCACGAAGCTCGATCAAGTGGGCGATCCATGGTCCAACTCCGAGGATTTAGACGTGTGATCCTTGATGAAGAGGCTATTGAACCTAAAGCTCGAATCACCACACGAGTATCGGCCGCTGGAGTCGGTGGTGCTCCGTTAGATAGCTTACGAGGCAGTTACCAGGCCGTTACCATGTCGATGGTGCCACTTGTCTCGAGAGGCTGCAACCAGCTTCTACCTCGTCTTGTCCAAGGACACGGTAGCGTCTGTACCTGCTTCATCAATCGCTCGAGTGACTCTGACATGACAATAGCATTCACTAATAACTAACATTGTGTCGCGTGCTCCTTCGTCAGCTCTGTGGATTCGGTTTTTTCAGGTGGTGGCGTTCCTTCTGGGAGCAATGAAGCTTTTTTCAAGGTTATACGATTATTTATAATCATAAAACACGTAACAGAGGCCTTTTTCACTACTCTCAGGAGTGCATAAAAAAATTATTAATGCGAATAATCATAGCTTCTTCGAAAGCGTGGGGGTAATCCGTGCTTAATTAATTATTTTTTGCATTTGGTGTGAGGGATTTTGATGAAATCGGAATATGACGTAGTTCAGGTAATATTGAGGGAGGTTTAAGTCATCATTTTACTGGATTTAAAATTGTTTAACAAATACAAATCGTTGAAGTATGCAATGTTTGTCTATTGGTCATTCGGCGATAAATTCATCACTTCGTGCACTTGGTCCCGAGGATTTTGATTATAACGTAATCGAGATGAAATTAGTGGGGGTTTAAGTCATCATTTTGGCAATTTAAAACTCGTTAAAAGAATACAGGTCCGTCAAATTTTGCAAATTTTGCGTTCGGCTCAAATTGGTAAACATAATAGAAATTTCAGCGCCAAGACTATCGATCATACGGAGTTCCTCCTTTTATTTTATCCAAGAACGATCCTCAATAATTTTTTTCTAAACGAAAAAATCGTATTTGCTACATGAAAGTCATAAACAAATTTTCACTTTTCAAGATCGCCTTTCTGAAAATCATTCTTTCAAAATCACATTCTTTAAAGTCTAGGATGATCTCATTAAAATGAACTTCACGACGATCTGTTAAAGCCGATTTCGTTTCGCATGCCACGCTGTCTAATAATAACACATGATAACTCATTGATAACAAATCCACAAGAATGTATCCATTCCCAAAACTAGAAACGAATGGAAGTGATTGCATCGATCAGCGATCGCGTCGTATGTCTTGTATTGGGATGCAAGAAAGTGGTCTATGTGCAAAAGAACGGGGGCCAATAGGCGTCTAAGTGGAGGCGACTGCTGCACTTCGTAGATAAAACAGACTAGGGTCTAGACTCTAGAGCAAGCTAGATGCAGTGGTCCAGCCAACCTGGAGGTCCGAGACTGGAGAGCTCCTTAAATCACATGTAATCGTTTCCGACCACTCGCTGTCCAGGCCCGCAGGATCAGACAACGCCAGTTTAGACCAACGTGTAAGTAACCTCGACCACCTTTTTGATTTCTTTCCTTCGGAGTGAATGGAAACCATTTACAGCTTCCTCTAGTTCCCCCTGACGATATATTCGCGTTTAAGTTACTTCTGAATTAATGAATTCGTGATAGCATTTAATCCTGAAGGTTTGAATCCTGGCAACTTTATAGTAAGTAGGTAGGTACTTTAATTTGTGATAAAGGAAATGTGGTACCGGAGGATTTTAGTTTTCGTAATTTGTTGATAATTATGAATTAGATTTGTACAATGTTCGTCGTTGAAAAAGTCTTAAATTTTAGGGTTCATTTTGTTTGGTTTATTTTTGGGAAATCTTTCAGTTGCGATCATTTCTACTTTGAAAGAAAAAATAGAATTGTACTTTTTCGGTTAATTTTAGAGTTTTTGTCTGAGGATCTGTTTCTAATAATATTTGGAGTGTGTTTGCAACATACGATTACTGTTACTAAACTCTATTCTCAAGGATTCTAACTTCAGCCCCTATTACAAGATTCTGCTAGCTATTAATATTCATTTATATGGCACTGAAAAGGCTCGAATACCGGTAAATCTTAAGATTAAAAAATGTAGATTGGGCATTGATGCACTCTTATGTTAGATAAGACCAACCCAACCAACTCCGACAGTCGATGCAAAGGACGACTCGAAAAATTTTAGGAAAATCCACTCGTTTTGGGTTTTCGTTGACGTCGACTGTCGGAGCTCATCAAGGCTAGATTTGTTTGTCAACTTTTGAGAGATTTAAGGTAAAAAAATGTGTTTCAGAAATGGATGTTCATGGGGATTTGAATCAGCAACTCGTGTATATTTTAGGGGTTTTTAAATAATTTTTTGCTGGAAGAGATATATTGTTTGCCATTCAAACGTATATATGTTATTAAAGTACATTTATCGAACATTTAAAAAACATTTTTTATCTGTAAATATTCGTGTCAGGAATCGTTCAGCGTTGCGTCGCTTTTGAACATTCGCTCCCTCCGACCGTCCCTCCCTCCTTTCTGTCATCCTACCGGATGAACGGATAGTCAGAAATCAGAAAGTAAAATTGCATTACAATCTACATAAGTGGAATTTTAATTTTGAACGGTAATTTTCAAAATGACGACTGTTCAAAGCAAAGTAATGGGAATTTTACCAAACTTATACCCTATCAACCCCCGAAAAAAATAGAGAATCTTGTCGAAGTGAATAATCGTGGTTCAGACGAAAATTACATATTTTTTAACCATACGTTTCATGTATCAAGGTAATCACGTTATTACTTTTTCCTAAATCGTGGCAAAAGTTTACGAAAACGTTGTTTTTAGAAAAACGCGTTTAATGTTTACCTGAGCCGCTTAGACATCCCGTACTACTGTTCATTCAAACGTCTGTAACTCAGTTAATTTCAAGTTTTCACTAAAAAATTCTTCAGTGGGCCGTTTCTAAGACTATAAGTGTCAAAATAAAGCAAAAATATTCGATTTTTTGAGCCCTCCAAAGTAGAAAACCGCCATAAATCTTTCAAACGTTGGTGGCCCCCGTGACGGAACATAATTTCAGGCTTTTACATTGGTTGTATACATGCTGAAAATTTCATCAAAATCGGTTAACGTTGCTCTGAGTTACAAACGCTTAAAGATCGCAAAATACCCGAAATCAGCGATTTTCGACCTTATTCTGTGATCTTTAAGCGTTTGTAGCTCAGAGCAACGTTAACCGATTTTAATGAATTTTCAGCATGTACATATACAACTTACTTAAATCTACAAACAGGATTTTTGAATTTTCGCTACAAGAAAAAAGTTGAAAAAACGACCTTTACTATTTTTTTCATTATTCCAATTGGAATTTTGTTCAAAACGACGAAACACGTCACTTAGCAAACTAATCCTTCTATCTTCTCAAAAAAACTCAAGTCGTTTGGAACAACTCTAAAAAAGTTGTACGATTTTAAATGATGCTTTGTTTCGTAACAAAGCATCCTTTAAAATCTGTATACATACTGTCTTCATGCCAATACATATTTCTATTACACAATTTCAGTTATCCGATAAATTCCACAATTTCAGTCTCCATAATCTGAATGCAGATTTCCATCATTTCCAAATTCATATTGCTCCTTCAGCATTCAATAACCAGCAGAAAATATGCCCCCTTATTAAAACCCCGTTGCCACGACGATACAACAGAACGGTGTAGATTTTACGAGGACGGAAACACGTGGCGGGCGTGGTGGTAGCACAGTGCGTTGGTTGCACGATCGGTGTCATTTGCCTAGGAAATTACGGTCTTCTGTCACACTGACTAATCTACTTCGTTACACGCGACAACGTAGCTCTGTCACTGGCACCGCAGGCCGCTTTGCTTTTCGCTTCCATCTGCACGGCGTGCGACTAGCTTCGTTTAACTCATTTCCCTCTTTCCCGCGTGCACGCTTCACGGAACGGTCAGCGCTTCGCGTGCAACTTTTCGCAGATCGACTGAATCGATGGCAGCCCTTTCCACGGCATTCCTTTCGCTGTTATTCAGCGGTGATTCGTATAACCCGAGAAGTACTTCAAGTATGAGGGATTTTTCGCTGGAAGGAAAAGGAACGGACGCGTGTAATCGGCTTCCTCGATTTTCCACCTACGCTGACCGCTTTTCCCTTTCCCGGCGTGAATGGAAAGACGAAAGTTTATTTGCAGCCACCGCTGGCGAGAATGGGAGAATCCCTGCGTTGAATTTCACGTCTCATCGGCAATTTGATTCGATCGTACGAACGATTAATCTTCCACGGGTGGAGGGGGTTGCGATTTCTATTATATCGCGGCTCTGCTGCCGACGAATCCATTGATAATGTTGTCAGGCCCGTTGGACTATCGTTCATTTCACTGTGACGTCGCCGGGCTCCCATTACGGCGTAACGATACGAAGATTACGATAACGCTTTGTCGGCTGGCATTCTTGGATTCCGTGAACAGGGCACAGTTGGCGCAACATACAGGGCTTGATTGTTAAATTTTGGGAGGGGTACCGTCGCATGGGTATTGTGTTCGATGAAAGTGTGCGTAGGTATTCCATTGTTTCTCAAATTAGCCGTGGTGGGCAATGGTTGTTTTTATAAGTTTTTTATTTATTTATTTATTACGCGTAATAACCCTTTGACACATTATAATGTCAAACGACATGAGTAGAGGACAGACAAATAAGATAACATTATCAATAACAGGTATCAATATTGCAATTTAATTATCCTGAATACGCAGAATTTAATTTCTGGAAGTAAATAAGGATAATTAGCTAAGTTGGTTGTGTTTGAATGGGAAATGTTGTATACAGATTAGATAGTACTGATAGCATTGTATACAGATTGTTCTTTAAAGAATAGTATTGGCAGAGACTTCAGGTTTGCTCATTTTTTAGAATGGAAATATGTGTTGTTGTTACCGTACCGTTATATAATATCGAATGAAGAGCAATTTTGATTAATTTTATTCTGTGAAATTGCATAAGAATATTGTGAATTGTGTTTGGTTGAATGGAGAACACAATCAGGTAGGTGTGTAAGTGGAATAAGTGTATATACAACATGCTTCCTTGTTGTACACAGTTTAACTTGAAAAAGTGACTGAAATTTCTGTATAATAACAAATAGTTTTGCCGGAAAAATTCAATTTCTTTATTATACCTTCCTTTTCAAATGAAGCTATTGTACGGGCAGCTTTTTTGTGTCTTCACAGCTTGGAAACTAATTTCATATGTGTACTTGAAATAAAATAATATCTTATAGGGTCTCACTGTTAGCGCATTGCCAGTAAAAAATATTTCGTAATTGTTATGCTTTAATAAGTCATAAATATATTTTGCTACTTAGTGTTGCATTCGTATTCTGTTTGGTATAAAAGGGTTCCCATAGACGATCGAATGAACTGAAGTGGAAAGTGCGAACTAATTTGAAAAACGATGACTCGTTCAGTTGTAGCACACAATTTTCGTCCTTCTATCGAGTCGAAGCGGTAAATAACTGGCATACACCGTAACGAATCAGATTTATTTTCGGCACGAACACAAACGAGCTAGAAGTTGCGAAGGGTGTCTCGGTTCGGTAGCTACAGCTGATTCAGCTTTGCACCCTTACGATCTCAAAGGACACTTTATCATGCGTAATAGATCATGGGGTGCACTAGGATGCTCACGATACCACTATCATTAAGGTTCATGCAGTAGGGAATGATAGATCGATGTACAGCAACCAATATTTTATGTGATTAAAAAATTGTACCGAGATATGGAAACTATTCAAACTACACGTACCACCTAGTATACTGAGAAGGCCTGCCATCTTCCATCTATGTTCTTACAAAACAACATCCAGTAAGGGCATCATTAGCAATAGACTATGTAAGTATGCTAACAAAGTTGAACTTGATGTTGACTTTTTTCCGGGCCCCTATATTCGTTGAAGCACGCAATACTTGGTAACTTGGTAGGCGACCTCATACCTACCTAGCATATAGGTTCTCAATAATTTTTTCCACATTATATTATGTTATTTCTTAATTGTGCACTCTATACTGTTTATCACTCATGTCTGTACCAAAGGGTAGTACCAGTTAATAAATATTATTATTATTAAAAATCAAAATTCACTAATTCTGACCAAATATTTACGAAACATAACTCAACTTTTCACGAACACAATGGTTTCTTACAAATTATAAAGCTGTGTAGGTGTATAAATACTAAATCCATGTTTTCTTTTTTATTTAAAAATCTTGTATATTTGATCCATCACTTCAAATGTATCCTATCTGATTAAACGGTTTTACGGTGTGCCAACGAAACTCTAATGATCGTCAGATCATTAATGAATCTTTATTAACGATTTTTGCACAGTTCTGTGGTAAAATTTGTTTATAATATTCTGAGTTTTCGGAAAATTGTACTGGATACAGGAGTCGTGAAGCTTCCCCACTGTGAGGCAATAAAATTTATTCCTGCAGAGAAGATATTAACAGGTTTTCTTAGTTTTGAAGCACAAAAAGAATTTCATGATTTATACTGGGAATTAATTTGCCATCAAGTATATTTTCCTCCCTGAGCACCATTAACCCTTCGCGGTCACACGGGGTGTATAGCACCCCAGGATATGTATTCGCCAATATGTCTCAATAATAAAATTTAAAATTTTCGTGAAATTCAACAAAAAAAAAAGTATTTTTCCAAATACAAATTTCAACATATTAAAATTTACATTTCTAGAGAAAGACTCATTATTATGGTCTCTAGGATTTCTAGGAAATACTATTATTCATGATGGAATGAGTATTGCGAATTTACAATTATCACTCACTAGGGTGCAGCGAACCCCATGTGACTAACTTGTAATTATAAGGTGTGACCACGGTGCGTTAAATTATCATCTATTTTCTTCCTTACAGAATCTGTTGAATTTATGAATATTTTATGCATGAATACATTCATGCAAATTGACAAACAATTCCAACCAACAATGGACATCACAAGTTGAACCCAATATCTGTTCATATTACGACCTAAATAATAAATAAAAAATTCATAGGATTTTCTCACGTACCCAACACTTTGATCAGTGTGTGAAGAACAGGTGCTTTATACATTTCCTTCATTACCACTAATTCGTCAAAATTCCTTATGTCCATTGCAGTAGCACAGATTGGACGTTGGAAACGAGCGATACGCGTTGCCCAATTAAACCCGACACGAGAATTCTGGAATCAATGACGGCTTAACAGAACATTCATCCCGATGATTTGGCCCTTTAACATTGCATCAGCGTAATGGATTCGGCCGCAATCCCATCACGGTAGAGATATCAGAGCTGTAGCTTAAAATAAGCAGAAAGTTGGATCGGCCAGACGGAAGTATTGTAATTATGCTAATAGCTTCGGCGCTTCGAGCTCTTCTGTGATGTGGTCTAGTGCTGGACTCGTCCTGGTTAGCTGATCAAACCAACTTTTCCTTCTACTTATTAATATTACCTTGATCTCCCGTCCCTTTTTTCTCTCCAACTCCCACCCGCCCCTACTTCCTGTCTTTTCCCTTTTTCACCGGTTTCCTCTGCCAAAGTCTCGTTTCCCTCTTTCGTCCGCGAAAGTACAGTTTCAGATCCGCAGGAAAAGTCTTCAAGGTTTCTTCATTACTTATGCCCGCACCCGCCGAGTTACCGTCGGGAAAAGTAAAACAGCACGGTGCTTGACCAAATAGAACCGGCACGGCGAAGGTATACACCGCAAAGAAGCGAAGTATTAAGATGTAACGAAGTAAAAATTTGATGCCACGCTTTGCTTGCTCTCCAGACTTCAAGCTGAAATGCCTCCCGAATAGCCCCGCTGAAACTCTGTCCGCCTGTGTCCTTTCTCCTACCCCTTGCCAGGCAAACTACCAACAATTTGGTCCTCGATATATCGCTTTCCATGTATGATAACAATATTTCAGCACACTTAAACATCATTAAAACTCTTTCTTCAGTCATCAATTCATCCGCAAATAATTGCAAGTAATTTTAACCACCCGATATCTCTCTAAAGGTGCAAATCCACGATGAGACAAAAATATCGTGTCTCACGCGGGACTTTAATCTCACGAGACAATTATTTCATTACTCTATTATTTTTTAATTATTTTGTCATTAATTTCATGAAGTTAGACTCCCACGAGACAAGTTTCATGATATATTTTCAAAAATCTCATCCCTCGCGAGTATTTCCATTACATACATTTAGTTGTTGCTGAGTCTCGTGTAAAATCTTATCGTGGATTCGCACCTTAATCGTAACCAGGAATTAATCAAGTTAAAGGGCACCGCACAGAACATTGACGCTGCGCGGAGAAAATCCCTTTAGTCGCAGAGCGGTTCCAGATCACCGAGCAATCCTCCGTGGGGCACACCTTTCCCCTGACATTATATGGCTACACCGTCGAACTTTCCAGGCAAAATATCGTTGCAGAGTCTCACCGTATAGAGATTGGGGGAGGATATTATCTAAAGCCAGTCTGCGACCCGTCTATCGGGCCGTACGTCTCGTTGCTCCATCGAATCTTACGGATCTCCAGACGGGGGTGTGGGGGGCCGGCCGATGGGGATGGGCTGATCGGCGCAGAGGAAAGAAGTCGGGGTTTCCAAAGGAATATTTATCGAGTGGATATTGAAATTGATGGTCGCTACCTCAGACATGCTAATCCGACGAGCGAGCGGATTTCTGATAACGCCCGACGACGGGCAAGAAATAACAGAAGGGTAATTCAAATCGAAGACGCGCCCCCGGCGAGATTACTTATGAGGTTTACTTACGTGGGTGCCGCGTCCCGCCCGCCGCGTTTTTACCCGTCGCGGTTATCCTTCCACCCACGGCGGGGACATTTTGTCAAAACCGCGAGGAAACGAGTCACTGAAGGCTGAAGCCCCGAGGCAACAGGTACACTCACTGTTTCTTGCTCCCCCCGACTACTTTTCCGCGACGACAATTTTCCTTCTCGCCCGCCCCTCTAACGGGGGGTGTTTAAAACGCGATTGTGCGCTTTATGTGTTTAACACGCCCGCTGCTGGGTTAAATTCAGCAGAACTAGCGCGACGTACTGCTTGCACGAGGATTCTGTGGCACGTCGGAGTGTAAGTGGAATTTCTTGTTTTTCAACGATTCATTAATGATTTTAGTATTGCTCCGATAAACCTCATGTGACTTTCAGGCAATAGCTGTGTTTCATATTGCAGGTGTTAATTCACAAAAGTTCTATGTATTTTTAATTGTTGTAATATAGGAATGACAAACCTGTATTTTATAGTAAAATATTTGTGAAATGAAATCGAGATTCATCTGTTAATTTATGTTGGTACTGTCTTTACTGCCTTCGAGTGTCCTAAAAATTTCGGTTATAGAGGGTTAACACTGTACTCGTGAATCTTCAGATTAATAATAACATGATTTTGAGCTTGTAAATGCTGCCTAATATTTTCAGAAGAACTTTGATACATATATACATAAATGGGCATCTAATTTGGCCAACTCAAGTTCAAATCGTTCTCAATTAAAGGATAATTAATATTTGTATTTCTTATTAGTCTAAGATGAAACCGAAATTATTTGTATTTCACGTATGGCAGGTTAGTTGAAATCTAAAGATTTTCAATCACGAGTGGAAGAAAGCAAGACAAGCAAAAATCAGGATTTTGAAAATGTACATATAATATCGGCTACCCGAGAAATATTGATTCATTCATGTACCTCATTTTGAGCTTTTAAAGTTACATTTATATGTGTATTGATTATTTAGTGCCCTGCATATGAATATTTGGAAGGTTTCTTACCAAATCTGTGTCATTGGGATTATGTTTAAAAAAAATGTCTTTATTACAAAAATAGAGAAATACATTATTAAAATATTTATACATCATTACCTACATATTATTTTTTGGGACAATAATGTTTACATGTTGGGCAAACGAAATTCAGCCCTGGAGCACCGGAAATTTCGTGTTCCAATCTATAGAAAATACCGCACTGAAATCACTGATAAGTGATATTGGGTGCATGCTGACCCAGGCACAATAAACTGTTTCCGTTAACAAAAATATTAGAACTCATTAATTATACACTCCCAGTAAATATTCATACATTTATAGACTTTTAACTTACCTTCTCCCAATGTGATATAAAATTGTCACAATTCAATAAATTTTTAGACTAGACATTGCTCACGTGACGGTGTAATCATAGTATGTATTCCTACACATGCTTGGCTACTAATCGAGGACCTTGCAGCAAGAGTGGTGCAACTCCATTTTTGATAATTTTCCAGTTATGACCTGTGACATACGTAAAAAAAATTTTATGCAAATCCCATAACAAATTAGGAATTTATTGCATATTTTGAACCTGCATCCATTACTATTTGCTGCAACATTTTTCTTTGGGCAGCTCCAGATTTGAAAGATTCTTCACAAATAGAAATAAAAACTTATCAACTCAATAACTACTATTTAATGGGTGAAATATATTTCTTTCAATTAGTGTTCTCTTTTTAATGTTAAGTCAAAGCAATAATTTTATAAACAGATTTTTTCTAATTTACTCGAAGTTGGTAAAGATGGAGCTGCACCGCCCTTGCTGCAAGGTCCTCAATTCAGTTCATTACCAACGCATTTCAGTACTTACTTCACGAGATATTACATGTAGAGATGTGAGATGCACTTAGGGGAGAGTTGCCAATATCGTACTGGTCACCTAAATCGTACCTCATCAATTTCTCAGTAATTAATGAATATAAACGACATCTGATGATACAAATATCAAGTAAATGCGAAATAAGAAATAGGAACAAAAACATTTTAAAAAATCAGGTATGATTGATATAACTTTTTACCAGTTTATTTTAGCTGATAATATTCAAACAATGCAATTTTGTCCTGTATTTTTGTATTTTTCTAAAAGCGGGTTTAATGTAGAATATTTTACATTCATTTTAAGTACATATTACATTCATTATAAAGTTTAAATTGATATTTATAAATAAATTGACCATATTTCCTACATCGTACCACTACAATCATACCAGAAGGATTTGACAACTTGTATGTTATATAGGTTATGTACATATTCATAGGTTATTGTGGCCTGTGTGTGATCCATATACATATATAATATGTAAAATTTAGATACTGATTTTATAAAAAAAAATTTTTTGTTGAAAATAGTCACATTCATCTGGATTAGTCAGGCCTAATGAGCTGAGGCACGTTTCGTGTTCCCAGAGTTTAGCGTTCGAAAGTTTTTAGGCGACAGACAAACACACACGCATATAGAAGCTTTCTGCTTTATATATTAAGATATAATAATCATTCCTTTATGTTGAATATTTTCTACTCTATTTGTTATTAATACTATTTTTAGTGGCGGTCCGATTTAGGAGACCGGTTGCCTAAATCGTACCTTTTACAGTATGTGACCAAACGATTAATAACAAATTAATTTGTTCTGAACAAAAGGTTAAGCGTATAATATTAGGTGCCTAAGGGATCAACCTACAATATCCAATAGTCATTTGCGTTCAAATTAGTACCAAATATGAAATGAAACGTAAAATGTCTTAAGTGGTACGATATAGGCAACCCTCCCCTACCCTACCTCGAAATACAATAGGAACATATCAATCACACCCTTCAGTGGCTCACAAGTCTATCAGAGTTCTGATCACCCAGCACTAAAATCACCATCCAATTTCGAAAAACTGTTAACCACAAACCTAACGCCACCAATAACATTCCATACACACTGACCCAACACGAACTAGAATCGCCTGCAACTAGATTTCGTTCAGCACGTGACCGAAGCGTGCGTGTTTCGTTCAGAGGGGGTCAGGTAACTCCTGGAAGTGAAATCGATACGATTTCATAAATCGTAACGATAAGTTAGAAAAAAATCGCGGCACCCGCGTTACAGCGATAATGATACTCGCAGCGTGCTGGCATCAGCCACCCCCAATCCGCCGGCAGCCGCCCCTCGCGCACGAGTAGCGGCGCGAGTCGGTTACCTCGTTAAAAGTACACAACGGCCGTTTATTCGCGAGCAGATTGTGCATCGTCGTCGTAAATACCTCCAGGCGATTTTATCAGGGGGCGAGAGAGTGAGACAGAGAGCAGGAGGGAGGGCGTTGCAACGGAGGGCAGAGGGTGCAACCGACGCGTTCCTCTCTCCACAAAAGGGTAATATTTCCGTGACGCTATTACACTTACCGGAATGGGAGGGCGTCGAGGCTCGGTAACTACCCAGTTAACGCAGTGCGGCCACGGCGACGTCGGACGAGACCCCGAGTCCCTACAAAAGGTTATAAAAATTCAATTAACTCCGCAGTTTTAATTAATTCCGTATTTATATGATGCGATAAACAGAAACTACCCCCGCTGTTGCGCGGCAGTTTCGTTTAATCTCCGCCATTGTGCGAGGGCCCCGCTCCCGTGCCGCGCAAACCCGATTTTCCTGTTGTCTCTTTGTCCAGCTCGTCCTCCCGCGTTTCGTCCTCTCTTTTGTATCTCTTCGCCCGTGCCCCTTCTGTCGCGATCACGATCAGCGGTCTCTGTCAGGCCGTCGCGGTCCCTATCAATCGTCTTTCCTGCTTTCTCTCCCTCGGGTGGCGCGCACCATTCGATGCCCGCGATTTGCTGGTTTTTCGTGTGGGGCATTTTTGAAAAAATCACGTAGTAACGTGATGGGGAAGACGCGACCGCGGCCGCCACGGAAATATGCAAATCCCATGCAAATGTAATTAAAGGTAGTGATGGCTGTGGATTTTGTACTATCGTCCATAAATCTGCGAGGGGCGAGGCGGGGCTGGGGCACTGCGAACGTAAAAATTGTGAAAGTTACGTCGATCTCGTTAAGTTGTTATGCGCTGGGGCAAAAAGTGAAACGTGATATACGATGTGCGGGTATATAAGAGTGCATTTTCGTGTGTCATTGTGTCAGTTGGGTTAATTTGCACGGGTTTTTAATTTCTTGAAAGAGAAATTTTGTTTTGAATTTTGTGGGGAAAGAGGATTCTTAAGGTTCAAAGGCAGTAGGGATAAGCAAAATTTTGCTTAGCTATATGATAATAGATAAGCAATAATGGAAGTCAGTAGGTATAGTTGTTTAATCGTGAATACGATAATATGCTTCATTTAATCAGCTTTCAATTAGTACAGAGCTAGAATTGGAATTAGAAGCCCATCGAACACAGAAGGACACTCTGCACTCCTCACAGGAGTCACATTCTTAAGGGGTTGTACCCCCTAAATTTGCCATTGGACAAAAATAAATATACGTATATACTATGCCTTGCACAGTTATATGATCCGTTTTTTTTTAAAGTGTTATAAGTTCATTTATTCATAGATTGAGATATTTAAGGGTTTGCGTTTGAATCAATTTAAAAATATTGGCAAACGTTAATCAATTCGGGTAACGGTTTTTCAAACTCTAAACTTGTTAAATTTTATTATGCTATACTAGTTCATAAAGATATTAAAGAAAATAAACGATTTTTTAGCTACAAACGGAGTTATTCCATTTTCAACAAAAACATTCCTGCGATAACATTTTACAGTTCAACTTTTTTTTATTAATTTATGAGGATATTGTTCACCATTGACTGTGGGGTTATAGATATAAAAATAGGATATCTATATCTGACTAAAACTACCATTAACTCATTTTTTCCACAAAAATGGACTTATACTACTTTAAAAAAAACCGGCTCATATGTAGTTGTAAAATTATTTGACTATGGAACGATGACTCAGATTTAGGCAAAATCAAACACAATAATCAGCTGTTATATACGTTTTCCACAGTGTAAGCAATAGTAACAGAAATAAGAGCAACTATGCAATATGAAAATGAGGTATGTGATTACCTATTCCAACAATAATGATGTTGCAAAAGCTCCTAGGAACATATTCAACACAGTTCTTGGACACTATTAGTTTAAGGATACTAGGCAGTCCTTTTTGTGGAAAATTAAGTATTCCTTTTTCAATTAATTATAAAGAAATAAATTGAAACTGCGACTTGTTCTTTGACACAAAGTTTATTAACACCACAAGTTTGAAAAAAACGTGTTTCTTTATCCAAAAATATGTATTATATATGACACAACAGATGGATCATTAGGAGAGGTTTTTTAAAAAAGTTTATTTTCTTTTGCCAATCGATTCAAATCAAATTCGAGATTATTCAGAAAACGTGTAGTTTCGGCCTGAACCTAAACTGAAGTTAATAAAAACTCTTATTCATTATGAAATGAAAATAGAATCTTATATTTCTTTAACAAACAACACACTTTTTTGAAAAATCACCATTTCGTAGCTGTCATTATCACAATTTTGCTTCTTTTATAGGTTCAGTGCAGAACCAGGGATATTCTGAACAAGAATTTACAAGCAGGTCGCAGAATAATTTCGTTTAAGTTTCATCAAAATCGCTGCAAAACAAAAGAAACTTTGTTAACACTAGAACTCCCGACAATTAATGTATAGGTACCTATTTCTACCAGACCATTCAAAATGACTGTTTATTTATAAAATACGTTATGTAAGAAAAATAAATGAATTCATATTTTTTAATTTTAAATTGTTAAAGAACATATACATAATATCTTAATACATAAAGCAGAAAGCTACTACATGTTTGTGTGTTTGTTTGTCGCCTAAAAACTTTCGAACGATAAACTCTAGGATCACGAAATGTGCCTCAGCTCATTATGCCTGACTAATGCAGATAAATGTGACCATTTTCACAATAAAAATAAAAAAAATCTTCTTTTATAAAATCAGAATCTAAATTTCGGGCGAAGCCGAGTAGTAAAGCAAGTTATACATATTTATACTACTCAGGAATGCACTTTTTCATACGCATAATGCATATTTTTGGCGAAACAAACGATTTTTTAAACCTTATGATGTTAATAAACATTGTGTGAAAGATCAAGTGTCAGTTTCAATTTATTTCTATGTAATTAACAGAAGAAGAAATGTTTTATTTTCGACAAAAACGACTAGTTAGTACCCTTAAGGCCCTGGAATTATAGAAATCTGACTAAATAAGCGCTTTCTACTGGAATTATTAGATAATGATCACATTTGTTAATACTAGATTCAAAGGCATCGCTTTGCACACCATTTGATTAGGCTAGTCACAGGTTAGTCACTACACCTTTCACATCTACTACTTTAGACCCTATCTCGATACAAAAATGTCACTGCACACTTGAATAATGTCCCCACTTTCATCTGCAACTAATTATCCACACGTTCTTCGTCAGCTTACAAATTATCATCAAGGACCCCAGTGAAGCTTCTGACCCCTTCCTCGCGAGGCGCATTTCGTCCACCCTCTTTTCACGCACGCACAAAATCGCGTCTGTAGCCACATCTACCCTTCTTACACTCGCCTAGCACCAACGTCTGTCCTTTTCCTACAACTACTTGTTCACACCTTTTTTCCCTCGTCCACCGGGCACCGCCGATAAAAAGGACCGCCTAGCCTCGGGGGTCGGCTCCCCCTTCTTTCTTCCACATGCGCGCAGCTGCCTTAATTTTTTTTTCCTGCGAGGACGTACAAGTTCCTTCGTCCTTCTTCCACTCGTCCAACACCCCGTCTGTCCTTTTTCTGCAACTCCGTGTTCACACCTTTTTTGCCTTGTCCATCGAGCACCGACAATAAAGGAGACCGTCTAGCCTCGGGGTTCGGCTACCCCTGTTTACTTGCTCGCGCGTACAACAGCTTTCTTTCTTTTTTCGCAAGGGCGAAAGCCTACGTTCGTCCTTCTTACACGCGTACAACTCGTCGCTTGCCTTTTTTCTGGAACTAGCCCACACTCTTCTCCCTGGCAAGGAACCGGCTCGTCTCGGCTCGAGCCTCGACTGACCTACTTTCTTTTTTGCCGAGCGTAAACAATGTCTCTTGTCCTGCTTGCACGCGCTCTGGATTGTGACTCCATTCTTGCACGCATTACAGGCATCGTTACCCTTTTTCTGGTGTCGGTTCACCCTTTTTCCTTTAGTCTATGAGGCACCGGCGGGGAACCTGCCCCGTAGCTGGTTTCCGCCGCGCGAGTAAATTCCGCATTCTTTTTGCGCGCACGCACAGCTTTGCGAAAATTTATTTTGGTAGGTATTCGGGCGTGAAGCGTCATATATTGTTTGTGTTTTGACAATATCGTAATAGGTATTTCGCTTTACGTGAAATAAACATTTTTAGTAATATTCGCTGCAATGTTACGTGAAAAGAGGATAATGGAGAACAGTCGAAGCTTGATTCGTTTTTATTGAAAAGTTAAAAACATCACTTCTCTTTTTAAGTTTCAATGGGGAAGCAGACACAAAATTCAGCGCAAATAGCGCCACTAGCGCACGTAAGGTAAAAGTACCAATAACTGGACACTTAAAGATATCAAAGTTGTATATCTGAAAAATGGAGTAAAAATAAATGTCCTTTTTAACAAAAGTGTCAATATTCAGATAAATGTTATTTCTTTCTATCAAATGAGCTACTAAAAACTTGCTTTCAGTGCATTATTTTAATTAAATTGAGTAGAAACGCAAGTAGTTATTTATACCATTACATGGACAATAGAATTCTGATTTGTCCCAGCGTCCCATTTTTGGTGTCCCAATACCTGGCCATTGGGGAAGATAACGCAATGCTCGGCGCAGAGGGCGCCACTAGTGTTTGTGTGAATGGTTTGCGCGCGAATTTTTCATTTCTCAATTTTAGGTTATGTTGAAAATGTAGCCTGCAATTGACTACAAATTTGAGTTGAAAATAAAAAACTCTTAATTTATGTACAGTATACTTGCACTTACACTTTCGATATACAAAAATTTGAGAAAACACAGACACTTTACCGGTTCGACAATGCGGTCAGATATTGAGACTTCACCTAAGTGTTCGAAATGCTGACAGGCCGACCAACTGGAAGGCTGGTCAGTTATTGGGACAGCGTGCACAGGACAAGATTATTATGTACCGGTAGTTCAACACGCATATTTTTAATTAAAATCAATATTAACCGATCAATGTTTTGTTTTGTATGTAACAAGAAACTTCTTAAGATTCTGAACATACGTTTTTTTCTCAGAAAAAGGTTATAAAACGATTATTATCACCTTAACAACTAACTGTATTTTTCTTAAGAATTACTTAAGAAATCTACGCAGAATTCAAGAATTCACCTCCGATATTTAAAGACTGTTTTATATATTAAATTTTACATCTAGGGCTTTCTTAATATTTTATATAAGAGATCAAGTTGCAAAATAACATATATTCCCAACAATATTATTCTAAATTTTCTATGAAGTTTAGTAAAAATATAAATGTCAGTGGTGTCCAGGTATTGGGACGTGTCCAGTTATTGGTAGTTTTACCTTATGAAAGTAAAATGTCGTTACAATATTAGAAATAGTATTTATTTACATTTTTTTCGTTATTTGCTGACTGTTGATTTTAAAATTAAAATGACAACAAAAGGTGAAAATTATGGACATTTAACTGTTTCGAGTCCAACTTAAACATTTACTACGGAAACGATCTATTAGTTTCAAATTTTTATTCGTGATAAATATACATGATTTTTTTCAATTTCAGATTAGTCTTTTACGATAATAATAACAATTTTTCAACCAAAGCACCTTCTTTCTCACTTATTATTAAAAATGATATGTCCTAACCTAACTATTTGATTACTCCATACGTGTGTAGATGCACATGAAGACATCAATTTTAACGCAAATATCCCTACATTACCAATGATAATTATCCTTAACTATTTGCACAAGCAAAATAGATACTTATACTTTTACGATAATAATAACAATTTTTCAACCAAAGCACCTTCTTTCTCACTTATTATTAAAAATGATATGCCCTAACCTAACTATTTGATTACTCCATACGTGTGTAGATGCACATGAAGACATCAATTTTAACGCAAATATCCCTACATTACCAATGATAATTATCCTTAACTATTTGCACAAGCAAATCTTTATATCATATTCTTACATTCTATTTATTTATATAAAACACTGATGACAAGTGGCACGTGTGCTGGTGGCAAAAGATTGCAGTCAGCTTCCCCATTCATTTATATATAATTCTTGCTATATAGCTTTCGTAATATTGTACTTAAACAAACACATATGTATAAATTTTGTTGAAAAAATTATCTACTTTATTTTGTATATGTACAGGATCTCTGAATCACACTGGATCACACAGAATTGGCAGAACTGCATCCTGTGCACTTACCACGTTACAATACACGACACACACCAACTGTGTGCGATATTTTAGCCCAATCAGTGACTCGTTTTCGATGCATTTTGCTTCTAACCTTAAGTCGTCGCAGAGTTCAAAAGTGGCCGAGGTACAAACGCTTCATCTTCCCTCCACCAGGAAAATACGAACGATACTGATATCCCTGAAACGTTTGATAGGCAGTGCATAGTGTCGATAACGTTTATCGTTTCTCAGTGGCGCGTCGAAGCCTCCCCAGGCGGAAGAACACCAACACCCCGTCCTTCGGCTCTGCATTTAAATTCAGACACCGCAGAAAATTCTGAAAGAGCCAATCGGGGTTGGCCGTCGGCTCAGAGCGTGCAATGTGTGCGGGCTTTGCGGTTGGCTGCCGGATTGGCTGGTTAATTTCACACTCCCATGATTATATAGACGAGATGGAGGGCATTTATATTCGCGCGCGCAGAGAGCCGAGGGTGCCTGATTGGGTCCGATATTTAGAGAATAAAAAACTTCCGAGTTCCACGGTACTGTTCCCCAGCATCCCTCCCCTCTGCCCCTTCCTGGCCATTCTGTCTCTCTCCTCGCCACCGTGAGCGATGCTTTTTCATCCTGTTCCTTCGATCCTTTCCTCTGCCCTTCCCGCCGCGTGCACGTACGCGACCTCACACCACTACCAGCGACATATGCACGTGAAGAATGGCTGTGGAATCCACGGGCATTGTACCCCTCGCTTCGACCTCGTGTACTCGGGAAAGGGAAGGTGTATTCACTCTTTCAGCGTTCTTTGTAATATACTTAAATTAGCAACGCAGAGGATGAATATCGAAAGAGTGGAGTTGAAGGGAATTGTTAGTCGAGTATCCTGTTGGAAAAGCTTCGTCCTCTGTGTATTGATATTGGTTCGAACTGGACATTGGGGTGCTTGAATAGTCGATGGTGTCCACTGACAAACATGAGGTAGTAGTATCTGAAAATTACATGGACTACAGTGATGGTTGAAAGGTGTTTTAACCCTTGGTTGTCACACTGGGTCAAAATGAGCAAAATTTGACTTTGAGGTGAAATATCTTTCAGGCATCGTTGAAGATGGTAGGTACTACTGTTTAAACATGATGATGCTTTAAATGTTCATTTTCAACGATGAACATATATTCAACAATATTCAAACTTTATCTCAGAATTTTTGTGACTTAAGGGGTTCTTCTGGTCTGACGAGGCGTTTTCGTCGCGTTACTTCGGAATTTTTTTACAAAGAATTCATAAATTGTATTATTATTTAGTTTATTGCTACATGTGTATTGATGTTTCAACTATCTTTACAAATTTTGTCAATAGAAAAAAATTAAAATCAAACGCAGTTGACTGCTTTAAAGTAATGGTGAAAAAAAACATGGGGTCACGGTGCCCATGATTGGGCGAGTTCTAGTGATCAGCAACAAAAAATGAAAAGAGATTCTTTATCTGTATGCCTGTGGCTATCGTCCCTACCAGAATTATGATAAAATAATTTGTTTTTAAACTTTCACAGACCTGTAAAGTTGAAAAAATGTGCGAAAATCGAAACTTAATTTTCAAACCGCCGCCATTTGCTTAATTTCCAATATTTTTTTATTATTCTGGTAGGCACGATAGCCACAGGCATACAGATAAAGAATCTCTTTTCATTTTTTGTTTCTGATCACTAGGACGAGCCCAATCATGGGCACCGTGACCCAATGTTTTTTTTCCACCATTACTTTAAAGCAGTCAACTGCGTTTGATTTTAATTTTTTCCTATTGACAAAATTTACCCCCTTAATTTGACCAATAGTTTTTAAACAGCAGCTGATTGAAAATTTACGTTAAAAAAAATCGGTGTGACAACTGAGGCTTAACATTTGTGTTTCGTAGGGGAGGTTCATAAATAATCCTCTCAAGATTGTATCTTGGACAGAAAGCGTTTATATCTAAAAAGAGGCAAGTGTTTTTAAAATACCAAAGGGGGTAGTAGTCCCCTTGGGACCAGAAGAAGCCTCCAAAGTATCCAAATTCAGCCACACATTCTACCACACTACGGAAAATAATTCGAAAGCCTCAAACAGAAGACACATTACCCCCACACGAGCAACATAAACAAATACTTCACCTCTATCCAAACATACCACTCAAGCGTTTCAAAAGCCTCGAACCCCGCACCCCTCCAAAAACAATTTAAAAAATCCCTACAACAGTAACATCCGCACGCGACATCCCCGAAAACGTGTCCTCATTCCAGAACAACGTAAAATCTGCGTCATCCATCAATGGGCACGGCGGCCGGCCGGGCTCTCCCAGTCATCAATATTTTCGCATGCGAATACGGCCCGATGAAAAACAGCCGGACGGTGACGGGCGGAAAAATTTTTTCGTCCGCGAAAACGTCAACCGAAACGAGCGCGCGTCTGAACTATCGGCGTTAGCAGCCGTGCGCCCTGTAATCGTGCAAATTTGGAAAAGGGTTCAACGGGCAAAGCGTTGGAACGACGAGGGTGTGGGCGGTGGCGGTGGTGGTGGTGGTGGTGGGGTGGGGGGGGGGGGGTCTGTGGGCGGGAAGGGGGGAGGGCGGTGGTTGGTAGCGGACGAGTGGCAATCCGTAGCGAAAATGCGACTCGCGCGGGGCTCGTTTCGGACAGACCAGGACAGCGCCAGCGGCTTTTAGTGTGAAATGAATGCTTGTAATTACGACGGGGGGAGGAGGACCTTGTGGAGCAGCAGTGGGGCAGGGGGAGGGGGGGGGGGAGGGGGATGTTGGGCGAACGGGGGAACGGCCGACAGAAGCGGGATTGAGCCGGTGGTGGTGGTGGAAAACGGTGAAACTGGTCGGTGGGGATAGTATTTCGGTTGGGAAACGGGTTAGAAGGGGTGAGAGAGCGGTTCGGCGGAGCTGTACACCCTGGCCTCGCAATGATAGACTGTGCCGATCCGTTGGTCGGTCCATTCCCGTTGCTGCAGCCCGCTCTACGCACTGCCATAATGTCCACTAATTGTAATAGCCACCCTTTGTGCGTCGCCGATGTCCCCCGTCGAAGGTGAAAGAACTGAGGCAACAGCGGACGCGACCGGCTCGCGGCCAGGCATTTCGGTTTTGCGGCGATGTAAGAGTAGGTAGGTGAATGTTTATACGAATGCGCAGGGTTACGGGGATGCAGCTTTTTGGTGCAGCATTGGGCATGCTTGAGAGGTACATCGGACAAATATTACCACGTCGATTTTGGCGAAACTCGGCGTAAAGAGTACCTACAAATATTAAACACATATTTTTTTTATGTTGGGAATTTATGCTTACGGAGTGAAATTATGCTTCAAAGTTGGGGGTTGGTAAACTGTCTTGTCAAATAACTCGAAAATAACTCGGAGAGTCAGTTCGATAATTAGTTTTAGTATTATGGAGCTTATATATTCATATGTTTTTTAAATAAGTCTATAGCAGTGATTCTCAACGTGGGGGTCGCCACGGTATTTTCGGTTCGCGACTCAAAAAAGGTTGGGAAAAACTGGTATAGATTATGTATCTAATATTCTAATGTTCCATGTAAAGTTGATCGATCCATTCATCCTCAATGGCTTATTTTGAGCTTCGGTGTGCAAAGTCATCAATACATTTATGTGGTTGTATCCATTTTACCGTGTATTCGTCCCAATTTTTACGAAAAGCGTTTCACGCGGTTTTGCAACTCTACACGTGTGCGTACTCTGAATGTAGAAAATAAAATGAAGTCGTAGGACACGGGATACAGGGTGCAACGTTACAAGGTGAAAGGTAATGAATCTGTTAGAGTTGGCGGACGATCGGGCTGGCGTTCAAACGAACGAGGAATCCGAACGCATATTTTCTTTTATTTGATTGCGAGTCGTCAGTTCTGCGAGCAACGTTGACGAGGACGTTGAAAGTGCGATGACTCTGCTAGTGCAAATTACAGGTGACCTATGCTTTTGATCATTTTATCGAATTCCCTAAATTCAAAGGGCCGCTGCCGCCTGCCCCCGTTGATCAGTTAGCCCAGACTTTCGTTTAATTGCTCGTTGTAGCTATTTTCGGCCCGACGTGTAATGCGATCGATCTTACGAGTTAATGAGAAACTCAGTCGGAACTGATTGAATCCCTTTGATGTGTTGGATAATAAAAGATTGGATAGGTCACACTCGTTAGTGTTAAAATACTCATCTGAACACTCTGACGATCAACTTTTCAACCTCTTAATCAATCTTAACTTTATCATAACCGAATTTCATTGAAATAAAAATATTGAAATAATATTGAAGGTACCTCTGTAAGCATTTTGATATATTAGGTTATTTCATAACTCTGCATCCTTCACGCGTTAAAAAGTGAATCAAATAAAATACACAAAAGGATAAAATTATTCGATAATATATTTTCCTTCCTGCTTTACAAGAACACAGAGCCACGTGAAACGATTTACTTAAGGGAGTGTTCCACTTTACACGGTCGAAAAATTAAGCTATTATTAAAGATTTTTTTCTCAGTAAATACATCATATAATGAAATAAATCTTTTTGGTATTTATTAAGCTACTCTTATATTAATACCAAAAAAATTAAAAAGAATATTTTTAATTTGTTTTACTGTTTTTTTTTTGACTGCGTCAATATGGCACCTAAACAAAAACAGTATGTTCGTGGTGCAGGTGATTCCCCGGTTTAGGTTTACCTGAAATAAAAAAATCGAAAAGATTCTTAATCTGCGTGAGTGTCGCTATCACCCGTAGCTCAATTAACAATTTTTGTTGAGAAATAACAAAACGGCGCCGGTTTGAAAGAAAAATTTCTCCAAAATGGTGTTTTCTCGAATGTTCCCCGAGAAAAATCTCGGTTATTTCTCGACAAAAATTGTTAATTGAGCTAGAGGTTATAACGACACTCATGCAGATAAAGAATCTTGCGCAATTTTTTTGTTTCGGATAAGCCTAAGCCGGGAAATCACCTACGCCGTGCACATACCTCTTTTGTTTAGGTGCCATATTGACGCTGTAAAAAAAACAAGTAAAACAAATTAAAAATATTCTTTTTAAATTTTTGGTATTAATATAAGAGTAGCTTAATAAATACCCAAAAAATTATTTCATTATATCTTGTATTTACTGTGAAAAAAATCTTTAAAAATAGCTTAATTTTTCAACCGTTCAAAGTGGAATACCCCCTTAACAATTCGCGCATAGTCATCCATTATACCTATGCGCGTACGGTACACAAATCCAATCGTAGGAAGGTTCATAATACAGCAGTAGGTACCTATTACTGCCCCCACGACTACCATTCAGCAGTCCACGAAATTTCAGATATCCTTGCCAAGAGAGGACCATCTAATTCCTCAAACGTAAAATCAATCGAACTCATATATTACTCGCATAGGGCCACTTAACACGTAGGAAATCAATAACAGGAGCCCCCGATCGCGGAAAGCTGACGCTGAATGCCTGAGTTGTTCCTTTTTATTTTCGATAAGTGTTCAATTTATATTCGCGAGCAAACGATCCATTCATACGATAAAATAAATATACCAGGCACGAGTGGCGCTGATGACGAAGGATGAGACGTCGGGCCGCGCTATCAGTCCGACTCTGCTGTCGGTTTGCTCCCGTCCGCGTATTCAGCCAGCGCGGATAAATATTTCCGCGTTTTGAATCGACCCTGGAGATCATATTCCCAGCGTATACCGGCTCGCATAAAGGTCGTCCGCGCGTCTCTTTGAAAAACCCTCTAAAACCCTACGTCACGATATGAATACGCGGCGCGACTGGATTTTATTACACGCGCGATCGCGCGCCCTGCAAATCGCCGCGACGTATCAATGCGGCCTCGTTACTCCTATCCCCATGCAGATTCTTTTCTACGATAATTGTGTCATCATGGTGTCCCTAGCGCCCGGCCAAATGTTTACGCGCGAGGATATCCCAGCGATGTTTGACAGAAAGGAGAGGAGACAGAAGCGATAATATTAAGTACTGTAATGTGGGTGCTAGGATTTAAGGGGTTCGGCGGTTGTTTGAATGAGAAAATGAGGGTATAAGCATCGCAGATGAATGAAAACGATGGGATAGTTTTAAGGAATATATACTAGGGTGGCTCATATTTTCGACTTTCTGAATTTTTTTCGCGACACACCTCAGAATGGTTCCAAATAATAAAACAAATCTGAGTAAAGTTTGTGCCAGAATGGATAAGAGGAGAAGGAGGCACTGGGTCCTTGAACACAAAACCGATTTTATTTAATTACACTCTAAGTTAATCATTACATAAAAAAACGTGTCAAACAAAAGTTATATAGCCAGACAACGAGCATCTTTTATATTGTATTGCTTTTTGTCGTGCGACGAACGTTTTTTGAAAAAGCCCGAAAAATTTAAAGAAAGTGAAAGAATATTTTTCCTAATTTTAAAAGTTTAAATGCTGTAAATGTTTATTTGTTCTTTTCAAGTACCTTTTTTTTTTAATTTAACGTTAACATACACCTAGATATTTCAAAAAGTTCCATTTTTTAAAACATATTTTCAGTGTTTGATACGTTAAGAATTTTTTCCCAAAATTTGGGATCGAAATTCGCAGAAATATATACAGACATTAGAAGTTACGTATTCAAATGCATTTTTCTTGAAACCAGATTTTCAAACAGTACCCACGATTACTCAAAAACTATTCAAGCGATTTTCTTCAAATTTTGCATGGCTCTATGATACACTATTACTAAGTTTTTTAACAGCGCGGATTTCTTATTTAATTCATGGTTTCCTTTTTATTGCATAAATAGGACCAGATTTCATGCCGAATTTTTTTTTAAATTTTTTTTAGCATTTTTTATTTTCAACCCTTACGGTTAATGCAGCTCTGTCACCATACATTATGATAAGTGTTACGGGGAACTGGGAAAATGTTGTGGGAAAAATTACCCGTTTTCGCCTGAAAATGTGATATCTTCTGTGTAGTAGATACAAGAAGTGGATGAAGTTTGTTGAGCTAATTATGAAAGTGATGGTGTACAATGAACAAAATAGGTAGGTATGTCATGTATTGAACTACATAGAACTGACAATGTGTCGAGTGGGATCTGAAATGCAGTAGAGACTACATACAAACTAGGAACTGTTATTGATACTGAATTTGAGTTTGACTGGTTACTAGATTAAAATAAATCTGTATAGAGATTCATGGAAATTTTCGTGAAAATAGCTCCTCGATGAGTGAATTAATATTCAATAACGTTGGAACTAGGGTGACACAGGATAATAATAATCCAGAATTTACTTAATGTACGAAAAGTTCCATATTTTGACGAGAACCAACTATTCCCCAAAAAATACTCAGCTATCAGAGATATTTACGAGAAGAAATCACCACCGAACTTCATCTCAGCAAAATCGTCCCTCTGGTGGCAAAAGTCATTCTCGACCCATTTCGAAACACACGTAAACCAAACGAATATCAATTTACGCGGACTCCCGTCCACGATGCGACTATATTAATCGTCAAATTATTTCGTCGCGCGAATCCACGTTGATTTATGGGATATCGTGCACCGTGTCCACTAACACGTATAATGAGACATAGAGATAACGTCAATTCAGCGAAATATATCGCCCGTACTTTAGCAATAAATCTCGTTCTGCATTTTATTTTCAACTTGGCTACGGTGTGGGTGGAGGGGATTCGGGCTGGCTGTGATCCGTGGACAAAATATTTGCGTGCAGCCGACCCGCAGCTACATTAATTCACTGATTCGGGGTAATATATTTCCGAGTTTGCCAGCCGAAACAGCTTTATGCGGCAAATTTAATTAATAATCTGGATTAAGATGTATGGCCCGCGTTACGGAGAAATGTTCTTAGCTGGCAGATTTGGTTGCCCCCGCAATTCTCCTGGTAATTGGACCGATACGGAAAACTTGCCGCTTAGTCATCTAATCGGTTATCTATCGTAGACAAACTTTCACCAAGTTCGATCTACGTCTCCGCATTGTAGTTAGTGTGTAGGTCTATTCGATTTGTATAAATAATTGGTATATAATACATTGGTATTAGTAGTAAAAGTAGCTTGAGAAAAGAAGCTTGACATTGATGAGATATATAAGGTAAATTAATAAGTAATTAGTATGAATATTTATTGAAGTCTACAAATCTGTAAAAACTAATAAAAAATTGAACTTTTGAGCTACTAATGTTTTTTTGTAAGTAAAACGTGTAGATACTGCTAATTTTTGTGTATTTTATTACCTGCATAGGATATGGTGCTTGAAGATCGTTACTATTGTTATTATTAAAATGTTAAAATCTACGAGTATTACAAAATAAATTTTCCCAAGATTTCTGTGACCTTTTGCCTTCAGTCATACACTTCATCACCTCCATAAAAAATTCCTCGAACAATAGACAAAAATTTCAATGTTTAAGGAGTCTAACAAATAATTCGAAATTCATAAACATGAATTACAAAATTTCAAAACTTACCAAACGATTGTTTTATTTGCAGTACACAATTTATATAAATTCAAAATTGAAATACAAAAATTGCACGCTACGGAAAATGAAACTTTCCTACCACTTTAAAAGAGATATTGCCTGATTCGTCCTTTCAAATAATTGTATATAGAATCATAGAATATTCACTTTCAATCTTTCATTACTTCCTGGAATATGTTTCACTAGCAGTTGCAAGTCTCCTTTTTCTATTTCATTCGTCCCAGAAAAGTTTGGTGTTCGTTGCTCAAAGCCTTCTTTGGGCCCAGAGTTTCAATTATGCCTGTCAAATGGGGGCAGCGTAAGATCTGAGAGGAGTCTAATTATGGGTATCAGATTCGGAGCTAATAGTTCTGCGTCACCCGGAGCACGGGGTATTGTTGCCACCTCCCTCGTTGCCTCCAGGCTCTCTATGTAATTACCATTACCCACAAGCTGATACCCCACCGTGCTTATCATATTCCACGGCAATAATAGCGTTGATACAGCGACTGTGCTGTGATTGCCTTCGATTCGAGAAGCTGCATCTTGATCAGAAATGCCTCCGAGATGCCGGTCCAGAAAGTTCAATTTATCCGACGGAGTTGAAACCGAATTTCGATTAGAGCCACAGGGTTACCACTTGCTACTAACGTTTGCAACGATCCCGTAGCATTCCTTGTACATATATGCTAAATTTGCAATCACTGTTGGGTCATTGAAAGTAAGCCTTGCTTTGTGATTGCAGTATGCTTTGAAATGTAACGTGGTCTTTACAGGAATATTCGTACTTTAATTTTTGTATTGTTGAACGATACTTTCTCGTTTTTGGATTTTGATAATTGAAAGTGGAATGAAGATTATTTTTATTTATTACTGAATAGGAAGGACTGCAAAGTTTTGTGTAAAATATTCATCGATTGGAAATATGTGTAATAGCACTCCACTTTGCTACTTAGTGCAATGCACACTTGTTCCTTTTTATGATTGGGCTTTTTAAAATTTGCGTACGTTGTGTGTAGCTTCTTGAACGCTGTAGTCAATAAAAGTAGTTTCTTTTTTAAATACATGTCACAGTATTAGTTGTATAATATAGGGTGATTTTGAGGAATCAATATTTTTCTCAGGACACTTGAAGATTTATAAAACTTCTATTACTTATATCCAATTATACCTACTTAGTTATATCTATACTCAGTCCTAATTTCGTCCCCATGTTAGGTGAGAAATAGTTCTTTCGTTATTTTCTTTACTAACATTCCTGCATTACAAGGGATTAATCATGAAAACACTTATTACACGTGGTGGAATAAAACGTTCGACTGTGATAATGTACTTAGATACTATTAAAAAAGGGTTTAATGATACAAGAATCTTTCCCTTTGTTTTAAAGAAATTATCTCCATCAGACATTGTTACAACAATTTTTAAATAAATTCATTAATAGACTCAATGCTGATTTTAGTAGACGGAGACCAATCAAACGAGAGAAATACAGTTTCTCCACAGTTTCAACTACACTGGGAGACATTTGAAAACGAGACGAATATTAATAAATTTTCCTGTTACTTTCATGGCACCATCGTTTTATTGCCTGCCCATTGCGCGTGTTTACTTCATGCTTAATATTCTATGCTTCCATGAGACGACAGGAACGTTTTACGACCGCCGCGAAGTACCGTATAATGCAGTTTTAAGCAACGACTTCTGAGCTCCTGGGACCGATGATAAACTGCCAACGATAACAACAGTTTATATGCAGTCAATTGCACTACAGAAAATTCATTACAGACCCACGCAAGCAGTGATAGCATATTGAACGATCAGACATATGACTCAATTACCACTGCAACCCCTGTTGAGCGTGTTTCAAAAGTAGACAGGAAGTGAAGGACGATGATACAAGTGTGAAAAAATAAATCAAAGATGTAAAATAAATATTCAACATAGTATGATTTATTTGAGAACAAATAGATTTTAAAAGTACATGCGAAAATATACGTTTGTTCCACTATGAATGTGTTCTGAATGTAAAAAAAGTCATCTGAATAATTTTATGCTCACTAAAATTCTATAAATTAAATAATACTGTGGTTATATGAAATATTTTAAATCGACATGATTTTTAAAATTTGTAGTAAAATAATAAGTTTGGACGAGTAAATCGAATAAGTTAGAGTTCTTACATTTCAGACACCACGGAAACTGTACCTATTTTTTATTAGAACGATCATTTAATATCTTTGCTAAAATATTACAATTTCAGTACACTGTAACTATATAGGTATATGTTATGTATACGCTCTACACTCAACTCAGTTTCATTCTACTTCACGTGTATTTCATACGTTTTTACCACCCACACATTTCCCTGAAAACAAAGGCCACCATTACAGCAGGTTGGTCTACATTTTCTACCCCTTGATGCACCAATCTCAACCTATCCCTGCATTTCTATGCACATCGTATTTCCCCGAATTCATGGCATTTTTATTCACGAGCGTATCCATAAATAATAGAAAACACATTTCCCTTTCAAGTTGACGAAGCGGAGTATTATTAGATAAAAATATCATACTCTTTACTTCGCTCTCTTGAATATCATCTTCGTAACGCAGAAGAAGGGAGAAAGTACTGTGAAATACATTCGCGCGAGAAGGATAATCGGTCTTCCCGTCATCAAGAGCGTAAATGGCAATTCTACGAGAAAAATTAGCTGTTAACCGTCAGCGAGATTGGTTTTTTAAGGGAATTTACCACCTGTCGGGAGCGTCCCCAAGAAGGCATATCCGGACCGAGTCTTTTTTCCTGTCGCTTCCCAATGAAATCCGGCGAACAAAGATATCAGAGGACAGATTTTCTGCTGCGAAGCATGGCGGGGGAAGAATTAATTACAGACGTTGCGGGGGGAGACGCAATTTTGATTCGATCTGTTCTCGACGTTCAAGGACGAAGGAATAGACGAAGCCAGGAGGCACACTTGGAAATCCTATGCGAATATGTAGAAAATGAAATGAAGAAGGAAATCTCGTAAGCTCCTTATAGCGATGCAATACGAACTGGTTACGAATCAATATTTAATCACTCTGGATTTGCCTGGTGGTGTCTATTTTCATCTTCTCCTGTACTTTATTTCCAACCAGGATTTTCTTGCATTCTACTGTTAAATCCACCGAGGAAGCAGATTCACTTTCAGTTTCTTTATTTCCGTATCCAATATATTATTTGCAATAAAGTAATTAGCAGTTTTGTGATGGTTAAGTTGTTACAGATATAGACGACTATTTTTCCCCTCATTTTCCATTTAAGCATCAGCTATTAAGTAATCTTGTTTCGAAACTACTCAGGTTGGAAAGTGTTGAATTCAGCCATGACAGCTAAACAGATAAATGGATGAAGTCCTTTCTACTTGTATTTTCGTACCAATTAAACGCTCGATCGTCAAATTCTATTTATTCCCACTCATATAATAATTATTCTATATTTATGCATCGTGTGGAATAACAATGACAACCAATTTACAAAATTTAAAACGAATTAAGGGATGTTTATTCACTATGTTTACTGTGACTCCATGTTGATGATGAGTAGCGATTAAAATTTATCACAGAACGATCATGTCATTTCAAACAATTACTCTTACGCAAAATGCAGTGATTTTTCAATAATAAAATTCAAAGGTTTTCGAAATAAAAGTGAAGGATATTTCTCTCACGTCCATATAAAAGATTTATTGGTTTTGCACTGAATTAGTACCTAACCATATGTAGGAAAACATACTGTAATTGCAGCGTCATGTGATCAACAATAATTACAGAAAGGGAAATATTTTAGTGAATCTTAATAATATAAAAAATTATTAGATTGCCACAATTTTACATCACATTCGGGGAAGGCAAGTCTAATAATTCTGTGAATGCAAGAATATGTACTAGAAATACCAAATTAATGATGTACTTAAGAAATGAAATCGATTGAAGTATTTTTCGTAATGAAAGTAGCGTTTTTCTTTTAGCAGTATGCGTGTTCTCAATCCCGCCTACTGGAGAACAATGGTTTCGATGTAATGTTTGTTACAGGTGGGGTCACGAAATGTGCGGAGCAACCGAAATAAACTTTATTTGTCCAATATATACATCCGAATGTAAAAAATAAAATATTTAAAAAATCCTACTTCTATATTTTTGTAATAAAAATAAAATCAAAGATGGATAGAAAAACATTTATAGAGCACGAAATAATAAAAGCACATGTGAAAATGACTTTAAAAATTCATATATACATGAATTAATCAATATTTCTTGAGTACGCGATATTAGATACACTTTTTTCAAGACCGGATTTTTGCATGTCTTACGTTTTTAATTCCACGTTAAAAATTTGTAAGTTTCAACGATTCTAACTTATGCTACATGAAAGATGAATAATTTATCTTTACTTTGAAACGAATTGCATGCAAAAATATAAATTATTATTCAATTGACAGCGATTTAACTTTTGCTAGGCGATATTAGGTACGGCCACCCTACGTATGTATGTATTGAATCCCCTACAGCACACTTCGTTGCAGAAACGTTGCGTAACCGTTGCAGTACATTGCAATGTTGCCGTTTGGTTGCAGGTTGCATTGCAATATTACTGCAACATTGTGGAAACATTGCCGTGGAATATTGCAATGGACACGTTTGTGCAATGTTCCTGGAATATTGTGCACACATTGCCGTGCAATATTGCAATGGCTACGTTTGTGCAACGTGATCATTGCTGTAAAATCTCCGAAACTTTCCGTGACAATTGCTGTAAAATCTCCGAAACGTTCCATGACCATTGCTGAAAAATCCCTGAAACGTTCCGTGATCATTGCTGTAAAATTCCGGAACAATGTTTCAGAAATATCTCCCGCAATGTTGCACAAGGGCGGACATAGCAATTTACTTGTAACGTTTCGGGGACATTCCGTGCAATATTTCTGCAACGTTCCTGCAACAAAATGTGCTATAGAGGATATATCATGCTTCCAGACGCGCTAGTAATGATCCACAAACACGTCTGGCGTAAAAAAGCCCTAAGAACTACCCCGAAAAGGGAAACATCCACTTAAAAATCGCGCACATACGTGTAAGAACGAGAAGGGTTGGTTTAATTAAGGGTCCAGAACAATATTACAAGTATAAATCGTACATTTATCGCGAAAGCGCGTGTCCCCTGTTTCACACCGATTCCCTCGACGTCCTTTCTTTCTCACTGAATATCTATTTATTTTTTCTACCCTTCTCCGTCTCGCTGGCGTCGGCGCGTATCGCTCGGTCCTCCATGGAAGCCGAGCGTAGACTCTTGTCAGGAGCACGTGCGCGGTCCGCAACACAGCTCCGCGAAAATGACACAGTAATTAATGGTCACGTATCAATTAGCGGGCGCCTACTATGTGCCGGTTGCCAGTTTTAAATCGGTCCACGCCACGTTGCAAATCTCTCTGGCGTTCACCTCGCCCCTCCTTCACCACCCCTCGCGTTCCTCTGCAGCCGCGCAGTCGACGGTCCCGAGTCTCCTCTATTAATTACGAAGGGGTCCATCAATTTGACACATTAACGTATTGCCCGCGCAGGTGTTGCGCTAAACCACGCCGCCATATGCGGCGAAAAATGTTTCGGCGTTCCAGTGAGCGAATGCCTTTTCGAAAATGAACGAGAAACTAATCGTTTATCGCCACCGAGCAACACAGTATTTCTCGCGATACCGGCTGGTATAGATACTGGCACGATACGAGTTGCAAGGGGATTCTACTTGTAGTGGTTTATAGACGCCCAAAATGTTATTTTATATTGTGCACAGTGTTCATTTTAATTGAATTTAAAGCAAGGATCGTAAAAGTTCTGGAACTTTTCAAAAGGTTCTATTTAAAACATGAACCGTGGAACGTTTTTAAAAAATGTTCTCACATTATAAGTTCCCATGAGAACCGATAAAGAAAAGTTCTTGAACATAAAAATTTTAATTGGAATGGAACTTATAAAACATAAAAATAAAATTTTTTATATAACAGAAACAGATATTTTGTTCATCAATATTAAAAAAAATAAATATTAATTAATTATCACAGTTAAATTGATATTCTAAATGTGTTATTTATTTGTAATATTTACGTAGGTAATTTCTACGTATATATTATGCAGAATTTTTATGTATTTCGATTCATGTAGGTTATTAAAAAATGTTATTTAGGTATTATCCTTGACAAGTTCCCTTTTCTGTTCAATACTTCTTATAAAACTATTAATTACTTATGTTATAATTTGTATACCTTTCATTAGATAAAGATATGAAGATTATATTGTTAAATAAAACTAGTACCTAATAGTCTAGTACTTTCCATTATCTTAGGGAATCTTTGTTAATAAACGTTCTAATATAACTTGTTTCCATGCAACTTTTATTATTCAGATTCTAAAATATCTGTTCCATGAGAAAACTTTTTAAAGAAGTTTCTAAAGGTAACATTTCTTTCAATAAAAATTCCACAGGAACAGATATTTTTTTAAATGAAACATATTAGTTCTAACTGAATTTTTTAAAAACGAGAGTTCCACTACTTTTTCGATCCCTCGTTTAAAGAAATGTGAAGATTCGACGTGGGGCAGTTGTTCGTACTTTTTATTGCGTTTATTGGTGTGAGTTGCACTGGTAACTGGATTATGTGAAGATGTACAGTGATGGTGGGAAAGGTTGAAAGTAAACGATAATATAAATTACATAATTTGATGTGGATTGTACATAGTTAGGGCATTTCCGAGAGTACATTAGTGATATCGGTGTGATAATTGAATGCTTGCATGAAAGATACCCATCTACAAATATTTATACGCAATATCCTTTAGATTTTACCCAACAATTACTTTCCCTAATTTTATCTGAGATCCTCAGGTCCTCAGTGAAATCCATATTTATCACATATTTATTCAGACTTTCGTGCTTCTCTCCCATGAATTCCGATCATTTATTTTTTCACTTGCACTACTACAAAACTACGTAATTATTTTCCTGTGACCAGCTGAGTTGGTTAATTTCACTGGAATTAACACAAGAATAATTCCCGAACTCTTTCTAAAATGGTATCTACCAAAAGTGCAAATTACAAAAGCACACTTATCGCTCATGAAAGTTACCTCTCTCCTTCAAACCACCCCACCGTCTCCATCTCTCAACACCACTTGAATTCAACATTTTCGTCCATCAATGCCCAAAAACAATCTGCTCCACAGGTGTCTAAATGTCCAAAAAAACAAAAAGAAACAATTTCCCACTCATAACACACAAAATAAGAATACAAATTGTACGAGACCCTATCAACGCAGAGCACACGATATCCAAGGAAAACGAAGGTGGAAGAGCGAAACTGAAAAGCAACGAGCCGCAGCGCAGCTGGCACAGTGGCTCGGGGACCACCATTATTTATGGGGTTTACGGGGCTCGGTCAACCGCAAGGGCAGCTGAAGGGACTGCGCCCTTGAGGACTCGGGGTGTTGCCAAGTGTGAACCGAGAAGATGTCGCTGTTTACTATCTCGCCGCGAAGATCCAACCGACCCCCCGAGCATACGTTTGCGTATATTGTTGGCCCGTGGTCGCATTCCCTGGTCCCATCATCTCCCGCTGAAACAATGAGTTTAGACGCGTGTGCGCCTCAAGAGAAGTTCACGTTCACCTGTTTAAGGTAATACGGACGTCAGGAACCGCCGCGACCGCTAATGAAGGTACGTAGACGCCCTCCAGTCATTAATGATCCTGGCCTTTGGCGGTGAACGTTGTTAGAGTTTGGATCCCTGTCCACTGATAATCAAGTTGCTGTTTGTTGTGTTCGTAATAAGTCATACTGCTTGCAAATAAGACATCTTGCCTGCTATTTACATACACGGGGCGTAACGTAACAAGTGTGTGTAATTTTGAGGGTGAATTCAGTAGTGAAAAATATTAAAAAGGGTCATTTGAGGCATTGAAAACTAAAATGGGCTAACCCACATTTTTTACTAAATTGAGTTGATAGCAATAATGTTTTCCAATAGGCTCTTCTAATCAAATAAGAAGTAGGAAATTTTTTTTCGGTATGGGTTAGTCCGTTTTTGCTCTCAATACGTCATTTGATTTAATCTTGTTTCTGAGTTTCAGCGAATATTCTATTCTAGGAACTAAATAGTATTAATAATATTTTCTTCGTCTATAACATATCCAACGTTATTTGTAGAATACCGAATGTTAAATTCGACTGTCCACGAATAACGTTGGTTCATGAAATGAGTTATTGGAATGCAAAACTTGCTGAAACGCAGAAAGTAGGTCAAATTGGACACGTGGTCATGAACTTTTCTTATTGCTTTTCACAGCTGAATCCACCCCTGAAGTTTGACACACTTATTACGCCACACCTTGTATAGTTCTATGAATAGAGTTAAAGGTAATAAGATTCTTCTTCTCGTTTCCGTCTTGCTCGTTTCAAACAAGCTGCACTGCGCTCCTCGTCTAAAGAGCTTTAATAAATCTTAATTCCCACCACCTTGCTTCCACGGGTACGTTCTACATATTCTTCAGCGACAACTATGAAGATAAGGGAAGATTCGCGCGGTCCCTGTTATAATTGGTCAGATAAAGACTCTTCGTTCAAGGAGGTCATACGACTTTATGGCACCATCTTAATGAAACAAACTGCGAGCTGTAGAAAAAGCGCCACTGTGCTCTGCAGTTTCAGGGGTGTGGGAAGGATTCAGGACTCCGCGGAGAAATCGTTAGCTGGGAACTTAGAAAAGAAAGTTACAAGACATGTTGGTCAAATAAAGCGGAACTTTTGCAGACCGTTAAGTCTGTTACATGGTGTCTGCTTCCTAACGATGTTCGCGGATTCTTTGGGAAGTAATAACGAGATATTGTTACGCCTTTAAATCTTGTCTGTATCAAACGCCGCTATAGTTTACTTCTTAAAGACTTCCAACTTCCTCTTGGACGTTTCTTAAACGATGAACATGTTCTCTGGTAAAGCTCATTTTTTTTCAACAACGTTTCAATCTCGCTGTACACATATGTACACCTTGCTCAACACAATTAGGGAATTGTGACCTTACAGTTTTAGAATAAGCAATAGAAAGGAATATTTTCAATTTGTTGGAATGACATTTTTAATGAATGGGCAATTTAATAATAAAAGTAGGCCCTGTTGAACCACACGAAATTATTCTGTGAAGATTCAGTACGTAATTTTCTTATAACACGATAGAACACTTGCTTGTTAAGTGAAGGATTATAAAAGCTTCTACGGGCATAGAAATCTAGCCTCACTTAGAATTAAGTATTAATATCTGGAACGCGTATTTATAAGAAGAAACGTATTAATTGCAATCACGGATTATTTTGTATAATTAAAAATGTATTAAAAATGTCTCTCTTTCTACAAGGGGCAAGCAGTAAAGCAAGCAATCAACTTCAGTATCCTAAGAATCTTCATTTATATCAATCACTAATCTGCGTCAGAATTTCTAAGATTAATATCTAAAAAGATATTACAAAAAAGACCCATTAGCCTGTTAACCCTTTAGCGCCCGCACCTAGATCCCGTTGAAGGAAAAATATCCCGTTTTGTTTTTATCGTTAAAAATTTTATTTTATTTTTTTAAGTTATTTTTTTCAGAAATCAAAATGCATAAAACCAAACAATACAGGGTTCATGTAGGTCCAACTTTCTTCAGTGAATAAAACTACGCTAAACATGTAACACTTAAACTGTTGCAAACAGCGAAATGCGAATGCAAGCGGCGAAACGGCAAAAAAAAGGAACGTATCATATATGATACGTTTGGCGCTAAAGGGTTAATTGCATACAGATGATAATAACACTAGTGCGTTATAATTTTTTAAAGAATCATATATTTCCCCTACACAATTATTCCTTCCCATCAACTTCCCACTTTTGTCCCCTTCAATCTATAATCCAGTAATCTGGTTATCAAAAGTACTTAGCCTCCTTAATACTTCGAACAGTCGGGCATAATCTCGGAGATATCGAAGTCACGTCCGTAATCGCCCTTAGCGAGGCTGATCCGCGCACAGAAGGAGCGCGCTCTTTATGCAGCCACGGACGTCGGCCAATCTATGGAGATAAACTTTTCCAGAGCATTGTTTGGCGAGCCTCGGACCCGGAAACGGCAATGAGACGCTCCGCGTTTCTTTCTTCTCGTTTTTACTTCCGTAGATCCGCAGTGCCCCGCACGGTAGTTCCTTCGAATTCCTCGAAAAACGAGTTATCCCCCTTTTCGGCGTATCTCGCTTAAGCTCGAAATCCGCTTGTTTATACAAACTAAGGTACGGCGAGCGAGGTAGGCGGTGGCGAGGGGCGGCGCGGGGTCGGAAGAGGAAGGCGAACGAGACGAGAAAAATTCTTGCACGGACGCATGGTCCGTACAATTTCACCCCTAACCGGTAAACTTTTCTTTTTAGTCCGACAAGCCTCTTATTGTGAGAGACAATTCTAAGAACTGCTGCTCTTTCCTAGCCCTCTCGTTCTGCGCTTAGTTCCCCTGCACCCCTCCTCTCTCGCCGATCCAACCCCGAAGCTGGATCTTCCCTACGCGTGTGACTCGCGAGCAGCCGCTTCAGACCTTCCCCGTCTCGTTTTTTGGTGGGCTCATCTCCTTCACGGAGGCTTCATCTTCTTTCCCTGTTCTTTCAAAATCTGTTACTTTCCCCTCTGACACGAGGGAGCCTGACACTGTCGAATTTCTCAGGCTTTCTACGGTTCTTCACTGTGGCTTCCTTCAGAATGTGATTTATGCAATTTATTTGGAACTTTTTGAAACATGTTCTGCAGGATTTAACAATTAAACGTGTAATTGTGTGTTACTGTTTGGTGGATGGCATTGATCAATGGAGAATTGTGTGGAAACAGATATTTACTATAACTTGCTTTTGAAGGTGTACTTGTCATTTGTTAAATGTAGGAAGTGTGTTAAAATTCAGAGGGGAAAAAGGTAAAGGAACATTAGGAGAAGGAAAGTTAACAAGAACGATTAAAAGATTCTGAAGTTTCCTAAAGGCACACGTAGCAGAAACATTATTGCATAGCATGAATACAGACCTATTCAATATTGACACACAATCATATTTGAAGGGTAAGGGGAAAAAATGGGAAATGTCACAAAACAGGTTTATGGAGAAAATTAAGTTTTAGTACTTTAGTCCATCAGTAAAGAAACAAGGTTCAATGAATATAATTTTCTTCTTAAATAATTTCTTGTTTTACCTTGACAGCTAAGCTTCTGCATAGGCATTCTGTATTTTGTTCCAGTACAGAAGGGATATTTCCTGTTTCTATCCAGTACTTATACCCAATCTTTAACGTTATCTTACGAGGGTATTTGAACTTTATAACCCTTTGTGATTCGAAAGTTCTGTTGCCTCAGTTGCCACTAACAAAATATGCTATAAATTGCAAAATCACGATACCTGGACATTTCCAGTTGTTTCCCCTTACCCTTCATTTGTGATCTCGTTTGAATACTCGTCTGTTCTCCGTAGGGGAGACAGGGTATGGTTGTCTTATTTTTTCATTTCGATTTTTTTACGGGTTATAGCTGGAGGGAAGTTCATTCAGACTTGGATTAATATAAACTACGTACGTTCGACTTGATAAAAAAATGGATTCTGTAGATTTTGTTAATCAGATTAGGAGCTAATTCACAGTATTTGCAGGAACTATTTTGTGACAATATACCCCCAGGGTTGGGTTGGATGTCACAAATTTAGATAGCTAAATTTATTAATAAAAAGCCGATACAATTCAGGAAGAAATATCATTTTTTTTTATGTAATTAGAGGAAGGTGGAGCAAGAGGGGGGGGGGAGGGCAAGACGGGGTACCCCCCGTATCTCGCGATAAAAACGCACTAATCAAAATTGAGCATACGCGTTAGACGCGTCGCTATCGGCGCCGTCCGTGTACAGCGAATCAGTGAAACATGTGGACGCGTGACGAAGTTAGATCCGAATTTATAATTTATTGGGACTTCCTTACTTTTTCCTTATTTTTAGCACCCGTGACAATGATATAATAATATAGAAGATCTCCAGTACATGTATGAGTTTCTGAGGTAGAATTTAGCTGGCTATAAGGTACGTATGTTATTTTATACTTTTGTACATAATGTTGCGGGCAGTGTTCATTTGATTGTAGTGAGACGAGAAGGGGCATGATGGGGTAATGAAAATGAGAGTTACCCCATCATGCCCCTCACAAGCCTAGAAATAAAAATCAAAGTTTCTCATTGTTCCAGGGTGGTTAGAAACTACAGACGGAAGACGGACCGAGGAAAATGATACTTCTTTTCTATTAATTAGGCCAAAAGAACTGATTCCTTTGTGGAAAGGTGGATAAACTGCCAAATATGTGGCAAATGTGGCTTATTTCTCCTGTGTTGATGTAGGAGATGAGGACGACGAAGCCATACATGTGTGCCTCCTCTGTCAACCCAATACATAATTACTTTATATATACATACTTTATTTATATTGTTTTTTAATTGGTACCCCATCTTACCCCACCCGTGGGAGAAACGACTTTTCCTGAATTTTTTTATTTTTTCTATTGAAACCTGTAAAACTTAGGTTGATTCACGGTTAAACTGAAAGACTAATTACCAAAGAATGGTTCAGACATAAAATTGATTAGTTGATTATGAAAATCTGTGTTTTATTCATCATCAAACCTTAACTACCCCGTCTTGCCCCACCTTCCCCTATAAATACTATAGTCTTGACCACAAAATTAAACTTAGAAAAATTATTAACAAACAGTTTACTTTATCGCTAAACTTCAATTTCTCTGGGTTGTTTTCTGAATACAGAGAAAAACACACAAGGTAAAAGTCTTCTTCATTTTTTTTTCTTCTTTATTAATTTGTTGATACTTTTCTCTTTTCTTATTTCTTTCTTTATCGGATAAAATAACTCGTTTTGCTTTGTTCTTGTTTCCAAATGCTCTGTGACAACTTGACCCAAACCGTTAAACAATCCCACCTCTCTACTCATGTATGGGAGACCGGGGCTAAAAGTTCCGGGGGTAAGTTGTTCCGACGGTTCTATCTTCAAAATGAAAAGACCGATGTACTTTAAATTATTTTTTCCGTGTGAGTTGATCACGCCACTCTATCGCCCATTTTAATAGCGTTAGCCACAGCGAACCGTGAGGTTGTAAGCAAGGACCTATTAGTCGCGTACCAGATAAGTAAATATTTTCCTATCATTATTTTTTGGTCTATTTCGATTATTTAACGTCGATATTATTGATTGATTCGTTCTTATGGATCAAATGACATTTAAGAACATGGTGTAATAGTGTTTGTCGTTTCAATATATGTATAAGCAAAATAATCTATCAAATTTCTACATTTGTCGATAGGGGCTAGTTGTTACCGCGATTTGGGGCATGTTGTTACCGTAACAACTTGCCCCACCGCAAATATATAAATTGTTCCTGCTGTGTTTTAAGATGCGAACATATGAATGAAAGGCGGAAAGGGGCACCATTTCCATCGAAGTTATGCATAAAGATAAAAACTGTCGCTAATGAATTCAGTATCTGCGACTTGACTCTATCGAGAGTTATTCAAAAACTACAATCTGGACAAGAAGCCACTGTAGGCTATTAGTACAAATCTTAATAAGTAGGTACCCACAAACAGTTGAATGTAAGACTGATTTGTAGATATTAATTTTTATACCAAGGGTTTTACGGTTATTATATTGTTTTGGGTTTCTTTTAAAGATAATACATTTTTGTTGATCCGAACCTTCATAAATAAACATTATTAATAAAATTCTGTTTTATTTCATTAGAAAATGAGATATTTCATTAAAAGGCAACTCCTATATGTTAGTAACAACTTACCCCAATGCGATAACAACTTGCCCCATAAATGGGTAAGAAGTTCCGCTTCGACCAGCCACAAATAAATTACTTTTTATGAAAAATCTATTACAATATATTAAATACAAGCTTAAAATCATAAAATATAATAAATTTAATAAGAAATTAGTCAATAGTGAAGAGAATAACTACATTATTTTCCAATCATTTTTTATGTTTTATCGAAATCGGAACTTTTAGCCCCGGTCTCCCCTATTGAAATGTTTAAAATATGCAAAAAAATCATTACAGTAAGTTAGAAAAAAACTCTAAACGATGAGAATATGCAACAATATTGTAGTCAACACTAAGAAATAACCTATACATACACGAAAACAAACGATGACACGTCGTGTCTTCATGTAACTCCGCAGCGAATTGAGTGATAGGGGAAAGAAGCGGCGATATGTTTATCTGTCGCCATGGATTACTAGTACATTCCTATTGTTTATAGTTTCATTGTTATAGCGGTTGTGACAACCATACCCCGATAGATCGTGTTTACAAGCAATGCTTACATTTCCTTCGAACCATCTCAAAATACTCCTAATGCCCCTACGCGCACAGAACAATATTTAAAACAATTTACATTCATCCAATTCGCAATATCCCGCTCATTAACATTTCAACTCCCAGTCGATTAATGACATCCGCGAACCTCTTTAAACGCCCGTATCGATCATCCGCGAGCCCACACACGCGTAACACAAAACGAACGCAACGAACAGTGATATTCCCCCGAAAAGAACACAGCGCTCAAACAATACTCGCCCAGTAATGCTAATTCCCAATGACCATTTCGTCGTAACACGGCGCCATCAGTGCTCGGCAAACATTACCTTCGACAAATTGTCAGGACCACGTCGTCGAAACCGATCATTAACGATCTCACCCCCCTTCATCGCCATCCCCCTCCCTCTGGCTCGAGCTGACCTCCGCGTCCAGTTTGTTTTACGAGACATTCAGAAGTGTGTAACAGTCGATTTGCATTTATATTAGTGTCCGGCGAACCGTGAGTCTTGAACCATTGTCTGTCCCACCCCGTCAATTTGAGCGTTACCCGTAACGGGGCGACCCCGTTCCGAAATCCTACCCTCTCCAGCGCCCCTCCCCCACCCCCACCCCCCGCCCGCCCGCCCCTCAGCCGTTGCAACTCGAAAACTTTAAACTCTCCAGGGTCTCTGTTTAATCGCACGGAATGATAGCCGAGAGATATGAGAGCAGAACGCTGCAACAGAAGCGGCCATCGCGTCCGTCCGCGGGGACCAAAAGTCGATCGGCCGATACAAGGGGGTACGCGCGTTAATTCGGCCCCGCTGATACGCCGGCGGATCTCTCTGGCCGCGCTAAGGGGGGGCAGATGCGAGTGCACGATAAATGAGAAAGGCAAACGACGCGTGAAATACAATCAGTCGCGGCGGAAAGTCGTCGCGTGTACGCGAAAAGATTGATCGGCGCGGGGGAGTCGGCCCCGAGTATCGGTGGCCTGGCGAGCACGTATTAAATCGCCCGGCCGTCCCCCGCCTCTGTTTCCGATCGGCGGGATCGACCAGCGTGAAAATTCCCGCGCGCGAACCCGCCGCCGCTAATGCAATTCGCGAATGAGCGACGTTACGGCGAGTTTCCTAAAGCGGTTAGAATTATCAATTAATCGGGCCCGTCTGCGCCCGAATATCCGGTTACGTGACAGGAATTCGCTGTGAGATGGTAACGCGGCGTGTAACCGGCAATCCTTTTCATCGCGGAGTGTCCCTTTGTGGGGCATAGTTTCCTCCGTGCACTTTGAGCGGCGCGAGGTTCTAAAAAATCCTACTTTAAGATCTAATAGGAATATAGAATTTAGCGCTGTGATTGGCGCAAGGTTCTGGGAAATGCCCTTTCAAGTCGGTCATGGCACTTTCACGATCTAATGCAGGATATAGAGATTGAAACTTGAGGGGCGAAAGGTTTCTAAAAATGCACCTTCTAGCTGGTCAAGACACTTTCATGAAGATGTAATAGACAGTGTAGAGATTAAACACTTTGAGTGGCGCAAGATTTTTAAAAATGCCCATTCAAGTCGGTGAAGACGCTTTGATGAAGCTGTAAGAGAGAATATAGAATTTAACGCTTCGAGTCGCGAAAGGTTTTGAAAAATGCCTACTGAAGCCAGTCAGACCTTTCCGAGTGATTGGTTCTGACGGGAAAGATTTGTGCAAAGCGAAATCCTAGGGCGGTCTCGTTTCAAAGTAATCATTCGGTGCTCTCGGATAATACTTTGGCTGTTTTTCAGAAAATATCAAAGTGGAAAGCACGACAAAACTGTGCACAGTAGGTATGTAAATCTCAGGGCGTGAGAACACGCTGACGTCACTCAAAGTGATAGATAATCTATTGATGCTGTATGCACTTTGGCAGTATGAAATTGATTTCTGGTGTGATACTCTGGTAGTAGGGAGTATGAAAATCTGTTCAAAATTTAGGAATTGATGCAGGTGGTTGTTCGTTACGAAAAGTGGAAAGGAATGGATGTTTATGCACGTGTGACATATGCAGATATGCAAAACCTGTGCGAAATGTGGAAAGCATGTACGATATGTGTGAAACTTGTGCAGAATATTCAAAAACTACCATTAAAATTCAGAAAATCGGAACAAATTTTTTTCTAAATCCTAATATTTTTCTACGATCCGCAGAAACATCTGCAAAATGAGTAAAACATGTGCAGAATATTCCAAATCTACAATTAAAATCCAGAAAATTAGTACAAATTTTTCCCTAAATTCGAATATTTTTCTACGATCTACACAAACTTCGGCAAAATGTGTAAAACATGTCCAGAATATTCCAAATTTTCAATTAAAATTTAAAAAATCACAAGTTTTTCCCTACATTCTACTTTTCTTCTACGATCTACACAAACATCTGCAAAATGGGTAAAACATGTCCAGAATATTCCAAATCCACAATTAAAATTCAGAAAATCAGACCAAGTTTTTCCCTACATTCTACAATTCTTCTACGATCTACATAAACATCTGCAAAATGTATAAAACATGTCCAAAATATTCCAAATCTACAATTAAAATTCATAAAATCACAATATGTTTGTCCAAACATTCTACTATTCTTCTACGATCTACATAAACATCTGAAAAATGGGTGAAACTTGTGCAAAATATTCCAAGTCTACAATTAAAATCAGAAAATCAAAACAAATTTTTTTCCAAATCCTGCGTCATCTACAATGCATATAAATACATAGAAAAGGTAGTACCAGTGATACTAACTGACTTATCGAAACATGTTTCTTTCGACATGCACAATACACTAATTGTCAGACAAACGAAAAGTAAACAGAATCTAGATTGCCCACATTTACCCTCGATCTCTCGATACCGCGAAATTCTATCCGCGAAGGTGCTCGCGCTTGCAAATGCATCGCGAACTCGTATCAAAGCTGTACAGCGTCCTTTAATTAAATTTAATTAAAAATTTATGTTTAATACAGGCACGTGGCGCGTGTTACGCGGTTCTCTGTTTTCAGTGCTCCATCCAGGACACGTAATGACGTTAACGTTCGTTACAAGGCCATTTAGGAGGCGCGACACGACGCTGAAAAGAAATTACAGAACGCACCGTCATTAATATCTGCTTTAATCGTGATGGAGGGGGGGGGGGGGGAGCGGAAGGGTGGAAATGTACGATTCGGATAGTCCTTAAGGATATTTGTCGGAACGTAAGCAACCGAGGAATCCAGTAGGGTGGGTAGTGGTTGCAGCAACCGTCGGTCTATAAAGCAACGGGAGGATGTAGCTTCGCGTAATTGCGAGGAAACATCCCCTGCCTAACCTTAACTCGGTCTGCCTTGCCGCGCCTTAAACCAACCCTCAACTATCTCACCCCTTTCGTGTGAAGGGATACAGTCTTTTTCGTGAGTGATACAAGAGGCTTTCATAAAACTTATTCCCATTCCCTTGTGGATTCAGCCCATATTGTTTGGGCAAATTTTTCATCGATTTTAAACAAATAGAATTTTATTCGTTGCTTATTGTACATTCGTGGAAACGCAGTTGCAAAAAAGGGACTGTTTTTTTTAGTATGTTTTTATGTAATCTGTATTTGACGTCATGTTTGTTATTTTTTTTTTTAAATACTTGTTATTCATATCGTCTGTTATCTGTACCTAGTTTGTTTCGTTATTTGCGATGTTCGGATTATACAATTTGTATATTGCTGGGATGTATTTACGTTTTCATTGATGCAGGAAATATTGCAATTTTTATCGTATTGTGATGAAATCCATCCAACAACTACACCTCATGCAAATAATATGCATGCAGGTGATTACGAAAGTGGTGTAAGTCATGTATTTTTTGTTTCAAGATATTTAGACTGTTGCGTTTGGACATATTAAAAAATATTTTTCCATTATTGAATATAATTTTTCACAACATATATGTTCTTCTAATGTCAAACTTATTTATCATTGTAAAATGTTATGCGTAACTTGTACGAAAATGTGTTTTTTAAACCTTCGAGTGTCTACCAAATTCCAAGAATAAACTTCACAAAAATTCACAACTTAATAAATTCAACCATTTTTTCGAACAAAAGCAATTCATATTTTCAAATACTTTGTCATTAACAACTTTACCATTTTTGGTAATGTATTCTTTACCACGATTTCTCCTAATTTTTCTCATATTTTTAGCATAATTAAGTATATTTTGCGTTTACTTTCTTTTTTTCTTTTCTTGCCCCACATCCGAGGTTAACACATACCTATTACAAAATATGTAATTATTTCCTTTCTCACAAATTACTTACAGAGAACAAATGACTTACACCACTATCGAAATGAACATGAAACTATCGCGGCTCATTATGAAAATGACACTATCATGCCATTGCCTACTTGACGGTTATTTTGCAACAATTCTTTCCTAATATTCAAATATAAATCAATATAACATAAAATAAGAGAAATCTCAATTTTTGGGTTTTTTTATTTACACCACTTTCAGTAGGCTGCGAAACTTTATGCAAGTATGATACTTATTGTTACGATAATTACGACCTCCCTATTCTGTATATGCTAGAAATAAATAAGCACAACATTCTTTAAAATAAAAAATATATTTTGAAAACCCTCTAATGACGAAATATATTTCTATCAAGGTTTCACTTATTTAGCCCATTTCTATAAAAAGGTATATTTGCATAAATATCCACAGTCCACTGATAAGGATACCATTTTGAAGCTACCCATGAAGTACCAACTATTTCAAGTTAAACTTCTCATCGCAACAAAAATTACAATGAACAAGTTAGCCCAGTTCTCAAAAGACCATCATCTCACATAATATCTCATTCCCTCTATCTAACAATTCGCAGCAGCAATTCTCAGCTGCATCGAGCACATCTCGACTCAAAAGTGAACATAGAGAAGCACAGAGACGGCCGGTTATTGTGCTCGCGATTTTTCTGCAACACCAGGCGCGTATCTTAACGAGCACCGTTTTTCTTTTTAATAGCCCTCTGTCGCGCAGGTAAATAATAACATCCGGTCGCTATCGTTTACAAAAGTGCAGATATCAAGCGCAGAATCATTGCGAACTGGAATGATCAAGTTACGTGTTGCATTCTCCAGGGGCACGCATTTACCATCGTCGAAACGTGTGGTTGAACAGGGCGCGCAGAAATAGCTAAACATTTTTCTATCCGCTTATCTGACCGCGTTGCCTCCCAACGACTGACACTTGACGGTTTAATTCTACTGGCTCACTTCCACCATTATCTGGCTTTTTCTCGCTAAGAAATTACACTGATAGCCAGGTCTACGTACACGCGAGTGAACGCGTGTTCGAGAAACACTATGGAACTTCTTTCTTGCTACTTTCGTGAGAGAAAAATCTCAATTAACTGCACATGTATGAATATTCAGCGGCGATAAAGAAAATTGGCCAACATGGCATTACGGTGGCGCGGTTTTTTCGCTTGCATGGATTTTGCGCTGTTGTCCATAGAACGAATGGAGGAAGCGTGATTTTTAGTGGCAGAAGTAAGTGTAAGGCAAGTGGTATTACTGCGAGCAGGGTCGGTTCGTCCCTATAGGCGAAATTAGGTAGCTGCTTGGGGCGTAAAATTGACAGGGGAAGCAAAATGGTATTTTCATTGTTGGCATTTTTTAAAATAAAGCTTTAAATGAACGTCGAATAAAGTTAAAGATAAAGTTAAAGTTGAAGTTGAAGTTGAAGTTGAAGTTGAAGTTGAAGTGGAAGTGGAAGTGGAAGTGGAAGTGGAAGTTGAAGTTGAAGTTGAAGTTGAAGCTGAAGCTGAAGTTAAAGTTAAAGTTAAAGTTAAAGTTAAACTTAAAGTTAAGTTAAAGTTAAAAGTTGAAAAATTTAGTCGGCGCTGAAGTCGAAATTCTCGACGAATAAAAAAATTAACTTTATTTGTCGAATAAATTCCCGTCGAATAAAACAATTAAATTTATTCGCCAAATAATTTTATCCGTCATTTAAATATATTTTTATTTAGTTAATGTCCGACTTTTCAAAAGCCTCGGATAAATGTATTCTAAATATATGGCGCAATTTAGCAAGTTGACTTAGGGCGAAAAAAGGCTCGAGCCGGACCTGACTGCAACTGGAAAGGTGCTGGCACGTGTTTAAATTCTGTATATACGAGTGTTTACAAAAATGGATATACCTAGTACTTGTTGGTATGGTAGAAAATGTTGAATTCCAGAGTGTAGCGGTAAAGCGAGTGTTTAGAAAGTGCAGAGAAATAGCTTGATTTTCAAGAAGAAATGTAACGCTAAAGGTGGAATTATTGGCGAGTCTACTGTTTATAGAGATAATAATTTTGTTTTCCATTCATTGCAATGGAATTGTGGGAGTGTGCAGCGGCAGGGGTCTGAAGGTTATATCAAATGTACATAAATAGTGTACACATTTGATGAATCGTTTATCGTGAATTCTGATGAATGTTAGCTACAAATACCGCGTTTCATTAACGTTATAAATTTATAACGTGGAATTAATGGAATTAGAATATTAACGATAATATCATGTAAATGTCGATTAAAAATGCAACCCAGTCACATTTTCAATTGTGTACTATAATTCTCAATGATAGGATAATAAAACTAGGTTTCATTTAAATATATACATATGTAAAGGGGATTCTCCTTCTACAGAAGTGAACGAAGATAAGTTAAGAATCTTAAATAAATTGTTAATAAATTTGTACGTTTAATCTGAACATATCTTGCTTGCAACAGTTTTTAAAATAATGCATTTGTAAAAAGTTGAAGAGAGGTACAGATATGGAGTATCTGTCTGACCATATGCAGGCCGCTTCCACTTGCTCTCATACTCAGTTTCCTTCACGCGTCATTTAAAATGCGAGCATAATTTTGAAAATTGCATTAACTAGAAATTACTCCGATTAACAAAAGCTACATAAATGTTTATAAATTCTTCAACAATTACATAAAAATTCTCCAATTATACGTTGCAATGTCAGAACGGTTTTAAAAATATCCATACGGTATAGAAACGCCTATCGTATAATGATGATATTTCAAAACAAATAACAATATTTATTACAAATGGAATGAAGCACGATAGTAGAAATGCTGTTGCATCTGGGCACACATTTCAGAGGCAATTGTTATTTGAACAACTAGAAATTTAAGTACCCTATTAAATTTAATTCCACAAAATCGAGCCTACCAATTTTTCTCCCAGATTCAGTAATCATTATATTGTCACAAGACACCCCAAGAATAATCCAAATTCTAAAAAACACTTTTGACGAAAAACGGAAAACGAATACGAATCATTCGAATGACGATAAGTAATTTAAAGAAGCATGATGAGACGTGAAAGCATTCGGTCGTTTATCCGCGGTCGTTGAATAATGGAGAAATGAGGGCGGGCGATGAAAAAAAGTAGAGCACGAGCTTAAATGTAACACGTCCTGAAATAACCAGACTGCTGAAATTCAAGGGAAGGTGTACTAATCTAGCTGACTGTACATAAGCGATGTACACAGAACGGCCTACGTGGCGGTACGTAATATTCAAGCCAAGTGCTCGTGACTACGTTCTGCTTTTATGTACGGGCTAGGCGGGGTGCTAAGCTTGTCCACCGCCACCCTCTACAGTCGCCGCAACCACTTGAATTAATCGCGGCGCGTTGCGAAAATAATTATTGCTCGTCGCTTGCCTCGCGTGCCAGCCACGATAATTAACGTTTACACGTCGCGCTCTTAAGCGTTTAAGCCGCGTTTCTTTCCCCCGTGTTGCGAGAACGGGAGAGCCGCGGGGCGACCTCGTCGAAGCGTGATTTCGTTTCTTCGACGCGAAATATTTTTCCTTCTATTTTCCCCTTCTTTCATTGTTGCGACGGCAGAGAGCCCTGTCAGCGAGCAGCTCGCTCGTCGTCGCGCTTTTCACATTGATGAAAGGAAAACAACAGCGAGGAACCAGACTACACAGGCCCACCCCTTTCTTCAAACGTTGAAAAAATAATTAAGTACCTTTTGTTTAATATAAGACTGTTGTAAATTGTTCTTCGACAATGTTCTGGGCGACAATAGTTTGTGATATAATATAAGGGCCCTGCTTTGTTTACAATCGCAAGGAATTATTCTGTTGGGTACAATAACCCATTCTTCTACTGAAGTTTAATTATAAATTTTTTAAGTTTCTGCTTCGATTGTGCTGTGTGCCTTTTAAGTAAAACGTAAGATTACATACTAATACTAAAGTAGATAAATAGACATGCTAGGTTCAAGAAGTCAAATACCACCATCACCTAAATTATTTCCATTTCTAACAGACAAACACAATTTTTCTATCCAGTAAACAATTTTATCCAAGAAAACCTGCAACCCTCGTTATATTTAAGTAGGGTGGCCAATGCAGAAAATACCACAAAATATTAATTTCGCCATCAGATTGGAAGAAATATATTATATTAGTGCATATGAAATTGCCAATCGCGGCATAAAAGTTCCAAGGAGACTCAAAAAAACATAATAAATAAAATAGATAAAAGAGCAAAAAATATTATCATTCAACTTCCGTACGAGAAACGGCAATTTCATATGCACCAAGCTAATGCATTGAAACGCAACGATGCTTGAAGCATCATCGAAGCTAAAGAAATTCTTCCTGATGTATACAGAGTTTCGATACTTTCATTCCACGACACGCTTTCGATCCCCGCGTCCGCTCAAACCGTGTCATAATGCGGGCAGCAGAGGAATCGTTTTGTTCCCAGAACACAATGGATCTGTGCTTTAGAAAAGCTGGATCTTCCAACTGGTTAAGGACGACCCGGTTAGCATTAGGAATCTCCATAACTTAACGCTACTGGACAATATGGACAATCAAGGCTGCTTTACGGTACGTTGGCCAGCAAGGCCCGAGCGGCTGCAGGGGCAGATTCGATGAGACGAGGTGCGGTCAAGACGTGATCAGCAGCCGAAAGAAGCTGCGACAGTTACCAGCCGTCTTTTGCCGAGCGTTACGGAAACCTAGATTAGTCATGGTAGAGTGGGACCGAAAAAGGTGAGCGTCCGTGTCGAGCCACGGGCCGAAAGCATCCTGCTCTATTGGATGTCATTGAACCGAAGGTGCGGGGGATCCAGGGCTGGTTAAAAATCCAGTAATACCTCGAACAGGCGACGACGTTCAAATTCTGCGCACGATCGGTCACCTGAAGCGAATTGCACATACGCCGTAGGTACTTCGTTACGATGATCCGCGAATTTTTAAAGTCATTACGGGGACCAGCGTGGAATCTAACATGGCGATGCTTTGGACCTCTGTTTGCATCGCTGGTGAAATCGCGCCAGGTGATGGTGACTTGGAAGTGGATTGGAAGAGTGAGGGCATTTTGGATGAGACACTTTTGTAGTCTAGGAGTGGTATTTTGGTGGGTTTAGTTGGTAGAGGTAGTGGTTGTTTAAGAAAGATGAAGAAAATAAATATGGGAGTCGAATTAATGTCTTGAGAGTTTAAGAGTTGGGGAATTTAAGATCATTTATTCTTCATTTTTTTTTTTTTAATTGCTGTTTCGTGGCGTCTCGTTATTGAACTTCGGATGTGGGATGGGTGAAGGTGTCAGTGTCCCTGTGAGTAGAAGGATTTTTTATGAGAAACAGCAATCCACTTTAAAGATAATTAGCGTCCCACAGATGATAGATATTGTTCCATCAGTAGTTTTTCTTGATAGTGCCCAAAACAGTGATAGTTTGATCACACTGCTGCTTATCCACAAATTGCCACAAGATTCTTATCCTAAATTTTGAAAAAAAAACCACTTGTCCACTATCACTGGGAAGACATTACGATTGTTCTTCGTTTATTCATTTATCAACATACACACTTGTGCCCAATTTACAAACTTTACGTTGTAAAATATTCAGTAATATGCTGACCAATATTAATATCACGAAAGGGTAATTAAAAAATTCTCTTTCATCTTTTGACAAATCGTTAATTAAAGTAAGAAGTGTTCTGTCTCTGAAATCACACTCAATGATAGATGAATGAATACATAAACTTCAGATTCCGTACGTACAACAATTATTTCTTCCACATCTAACGGTTTACGAGTTTAAATCAAAGACGAAGAAAGAAGAACGTTATCCCATCTTAATTTCTAAGTACGAACAGCGTGTCTGGATGAAATCGACCCGGAGCCGACCGAAATTATCAACACTTTTACGTGAAGCAGCATGATAAATCGCTTTTTCGCTAGGAAGAGTAATGACGCCGTTTTAGAAATGGCGGTTGACATCCTTTTATCAAGTACGACGGCTCGTTTGGGAACGGTGAGAACCGCGCGGATGAACGACGACGAAGCATGCAATAAAGGGTAGTGTCGCGGGATAATTGGAAGCTACGATTGTCCTAGACGAACGTAAAGACGGGGAAGAGCTTCTAATGCAGCCCCCGACGTGTCTGTCGGCTCGCACGTTCCAGCGCCCGTCGTTATTGCGTCGGCGATTTACGAGGGTGCCGCGGCAGCCTGTTGGATCGAAAGTTAGGAATCGTTAATCTACCACCTTCAATCTGCCGATCGAAGGCCGAACCGTTGGTCAGGCAATTTACTTTCATTTGAATCGAAACGTGATCGCCCGAGAACATTGGGCATAACTATCTGTTAAATTTTCCTGTTTCTCTTTGTGTAAAGGAAGTAAATCATAGATGGAAGATTCTAAAGTTCACAGTAAAATCTCGTATAAATCTTTGTTATTATATTTTATGAATATTGTTAAACTGAAAGAATTCGTGATAACTTATAGCCTGCAGAGTGGAAGCTCAGAACCATTGTTTTGGGTTACAAATATATTTTAATAATTTCAGAAGTGATACTAAATTTACTTAGAGGTCTATCTTGAATTTAATATTGCCTTTAATTTTTTTCCACGTTTACTTACTGCAATATCAGAATATATCTTCTACCTTGCAGATCAGTATTTTATACAATACAAATATATTTAATAATCCCACATACTGTCGAATTAATATTAAAGTTCCCGGAAATACTGTTAAAGCTATCAAATTCATACTTCCTAGCTACAGAACGTAATCAAAAGAAATATGCGTTCCAAAACTGGTATTAAAAGTGTCTAACAATAAGAGACACGAAGCATGGATGCTGGCTTAAAAAGAGCATGACTTGTAGACTGGCACGAATGGTAGCGTCAGGTATTGAAAACTGGAAAAAGGGCACAGACAGGGCTGCATTCCCATCTGCGCTATCGCCGATATCAAACCCATGGCAGCGAGCGCACGCTTTCGTGGCGAACGTAATGACGGAAACTTGTTACGGGATATGCATGAGCTCTGTAACGTATAATGAGAGTTCTGTCGACTTGCCACTATGTAATTGATAGGGGAAGCATTCATCCAGTCGATGAATGCCAAAATGTTCTACATACTCCTCTTTTCGTTTTACTCAAATCTGTGTAGATCACAGAATATACGTGGCATTGGCATGCCTGACGTTTCATGAATGGGGAACAAAAACTCAGGGATTAATGCGGCACATGGATGTAAAAATATTCGTAGAGGGTACAAGCCTGGTAGATTAAATGACATTAGTTGATCTTGATGTCTCATTCGAAATGTCGCGTATTCATCTGCAATATTCTGTTAATGTACTGAAGCTCGTAGTATATTGTGCAACTCCAGTGCACAATATTCCCGATGCTCGAAATATTAAGGACACATTTTATTTTCTCGGCTAGGAAATTACAGAACGATCCACCCAGTAATAAGCTATCTGGGAAACCAAGTGCAAGCTCCGCCAAACAAGGTCAGGCGCAACCTAGGGTAGGGTGGGGCTAAAAGTCCCGTTTTTCGTATAAACCTATATAAAATTTAGTACTAACAATCTAGAGATATCTAATGTTATTTTGTAGATACTATAACTATTATGTTTTACGTTTACGAAGTTCGTTTGTTGATACTGTTATTTTCTGTTGAGTTATATCACAAAATATTTGTCAATGCAAAATCTTGCCCCACGCACGGGGCAAAAATTCCATTGCATAAGGTAGAAAGTCCATAATGTCTTTTCGTGTCTTATTTAACTAAATAAGTAAAAAAATCTTTTCAAATCAACAAATATTTATCAAACCAATTCTTTTTGTAATATTGAAAGGAAAGCATGACATCCTTACCAAAAAATAAAAATATAAGTCAGAGGCACACTTTGAACTGAAAACTAAAAAAAATCGCTCAACTAAAACAAAAACACTATTTAAAGACTTTGGCATTATTTCTTTATAGTTTGGCTATCTTATTATGAAAACAAATAATAAAATATATATTTTCAGTCCGAGAGACTTTTTGCCCCAATGCTACCTCTATAGTTTCTGCGATATATGCGTTAGAAAATATTATCATTCAGCAATAAACAATATCATGCACACAATACAATCTTATCGTAATTGGCTGATACGCTTTTAAACTGTGGTTTAGTTCGTATAAAACAACAAAGACGACGTATTTCTTTTAGTTTTCGATACATAAAATAACGAAGGCGTCGTGTAATTCGCACGAACGTCCTGGAGCGACTGGCGACTCTGTGGTCACCTCCGTTTCTTCTCTCCTTTCACTTACAAGGAGAGGTTCCCAGGTGTCCGCCTCCGATTGTTTTGAATTTTGGATATGTTTTAGAGGACCGTAAAATAAGATATACGTATTTTTTTATAGCGGCCCGTTTTCATATTTAGGGGGTGAAACCAACCCCCAAAGTTATAAGATTTTCAGGTGTTCATCTCCGATTGCTTTGGTTTTTGGATATGTTTTAGAGGACCGAAAAATAAGAAACACGTGTCTTTTTATTTTGGCCTGCTTGAATGTTTAGTGGTTGAAACCACCCTCCAAATTTCATAAGAATAGTTCGTGCCCGCCTCCGATTGCTTTGAATTTGGGATATGTTTTAGAGGACCGAAAAATAAGAAATACGTGTTTTTTATAGCGGCCCGTTTTCATATTTAGGGGTGAAACCACCCCCCAAAGTTCATACGGGGTATAAAAATTGTGTTGAGTAAAACTTGATATAAATTTAATTTGCGTCATAACTTGCTGTATGGACGATGTTCTTGTCGTCCGTCACCGTTAGTATGGGGGAACTATGAGGTGTGATTTCACCCCTTGAACATGCAAATGGGCCAAAAAAGAAAGACATGCATTTCCTATTTTTCGGCTCTCTAAAACATATCTAAAAACCAAAGCAATCGGAAATGAACACCTGAAAATCTTGTAATTTTGGGGGTTGGTTTCACCCCCTAAACATACAAACGAGCAAAAAGAAAAGAAACGTGTTTCTTATTTTTCGGTCCTCAAAAACATATCCAAAATTCACAGCAATCGGAGGCGGGCACCTGGGAACCTCTCCTTGTTAGTATACTGCGATACTCAATACATTGTTTAGGAATAGAAATTTTGAATTCGGAACATTTTACCCGCCTGACTTTTAGCCCCACCCTACCCTACTCACGTAGAGCAAATTAAATTAAAGCAGCCTGTACAATCGTCATTCAACCACTATACCTACGTTCAGATCCTGAGAAACACACTCGCCACCTCGCATAATACGCCAATTTGCGCCTAAAATTCATAAAAAGTGGCTGTTGAAGGCGCGTAAACAGCGGTGAATGCGTGCTCCTCATTCACCGCGCGGAGTGGCAACGTCGTCGAGGTAGAGTGCGACTCGCACGAGGCCAGAAAGAAGACGGTGCTAGTGGATCTGCAGGGGACCTTGTCGAGTTAAATGACGTTGGTCTTCGGTGTGAATGACGCTGAACTGGCGACCGTAAGGAGAGAGGAGGGAGCGTAGCACAGAAAGGGATGCTTCTGGCCCCTCGTTAGCACCCTCCCGTGCTCCCGTTTACGCGCTGTTCTCCTTTCCGACACATCCACTTCGCTAAAACGGAGCCAACGGGGCCGAACAATCGTCTCGTAATTCTTCCCAATCAACCGATTGTCGAAGCTAAAACTATTGTGTCTTCTCGTGCTCCTGAGACCAGGAGGGGGGGGGGGGTAGGAAAGGGAAAAAACGAGAGGAAGGCGAGGCTGGAATCGAATGCATCCCCTTAATCGGCGCCTACCTCTGGCGCGAGCCATTTCGTTCCGCCCTCCGCGTTAACAACGACGACGGCAGAAGTCGGTAAAACGTTCCAGGCTCCTCTAAGTGCGGTCAATCGAGCGGCAACGATGGCCATTGTGTTTTTATCGGGAGGCGTTAAGGGATGCGTTTACGTTTCTTGCCGGGGCTCGCGCCATTATTGCGCCGATTTCGGACAGTTTAGAAGAATGCAACGAGGAAATCCGTTCAATCTGCGCCGGAGAATCACTGCCTCTCGGAAATGTAAAGAAACACGAGCTGTTCGGAGTATTGAATTGTTTAAGCTCAAGGTATTGGGGTAAATGGGCTCATTGTGGCAACAATACGTTCGTTTAAGGGAGAAATTAGGATTAAGTATGAAATATTGTGAAAGTTGGGCTGTTTAGCTTATGATTTATCAAATTTATTTTTTAGTATAATAATGTACATTTAGTTTTTCCTCCCCTCTATTGATCTAAAAGGGAAAGATCCCGAAATGACAATCCTCAATTTTGATGAACCTTACGTAAGTAGTAGCAGTTCATATAAGAATATTTGGTACGCAAGTTCTTTATAAATAGCCCTCAAAGTTAGGGTGTACAACTTATTTGGTAGTGCAGAGCTAGAAAACGGGTCAAAACGACAAACTTGTGCATTTCTTTTATAAGAAATACGAAATAGCTCTTATAAAAATGTATTTGTTTAAATAGATTTTTGTGTGATAACTATGTAGGTACCAAAATACAAAGTACATATCAACAGGAATATTGATTTTTGCATTTTGATATTTTTTTCTAATACCTCCTGCAGTAGCCTGACAGTGGCATCTATTAGGACTAACAGGGAAACATCCCGAATCGGGAAATTCAACAATTTTTTAAACTTTGTGAATATGTAGGGAATTTCCTCCTCATTATTACGCAATTTTTGTTTGCTGCCCAAATTCACTAGAAGGGGGTGTACTTGACCCCTGAAAATCCGGTTATAACTCGTGAACTGTAAAATAACTTTTCTATCAAATGATAGATTTAATTAAAAGAAGTAACTTTTGTCCTGAATCTTTTTTTCTATCTCTTACAATTCACGAGTTATAACACAAAATCGGAAAATAGACGAATTTTCAGAGGTTAATTTCACCCCCTTCGAGTGAACTTTACGTTAAGTAAATTTTTGAAAATATTCACAAAGTTTCAGAATTTTTTGAATTTCCGAATTCGGGATCTTTTTCTACATTTGCAACCACATTAATTTTACGAGGCACAACTTCCTTCTAATTAAAACATTTGCTACCTCATTACCAGCACCCATAATGTTCATCGCTCCGACAACAAACAAATCTCCGCCCAACGTTAACTTGGAATAATCTCACAGAAGGTTGAAGTAAAATCACAAAATTTTTCAAGGCAGATCAAGAGGGATATGAGTGGGTAGGCGGGGGGGGGGGGGGTCGAGGGGACGAGGAAGTGTGTGTTTAAAAACAAAGTTCCAAACTGGCTCCGTTGAAGTACTATTGTTTTCCTACCCGCTTGTTCCCGTTCGTATTAAAATACGGGAAGAAAGGAAGAGGAGAGTTAGGAATTGGCCATTGATAAAGTTCTCGAAGGGGAACTCGGCTCGAGCGGAGATCGGAATCGATGGAGAAAAGGTACGCCGCCGACCTCTCCTTTCTTGACCCTCCGCCAGCCCGCGTCCATGCAGTTGCCCACCAATTTAAATCGACCGAGCCAGGGGAGGCCAACTAGCATTTAATCTCGCGGTAATCATTAAGCTAGACCCAGGTCGATGCTAAAATTTCTCATAAAGGCCACTTAGTTCTAAATCACTCGGCCCCATTCTGCTCGAGTGCCATCCGAATGGAAAAAGTAATCCTATCGTAATAAAACCGTTCATAACGTTCGACTAAATACCCCCCATCGCGGCAGTAATAACTTCTGGCATTAAAATTCCGCCTTGCAGGTTGAAAGTCCAGGCCCCAGGGCCAGTAAAAATGCAATGGTACCCGTTCATCCCCCTCAGATATGATACTTTCCTTAATTATTGAACTCCTCCGGGACAATACGTTTCTCGCGGGATTATCCGAGGTCCCTCTGAATCTCCCACCACTCCGTAACGTTTCTGCTGGCTGGTCTCCTGGCGGAGCGCTGTCGATTCCCTCGAAGAAAGAGTACTTCGTGTCTGCAATATCCTCCCGCGTATATATGTAGAGTCGTTCTCGCAAAACCGTGATAACGCGGATCTATTCCTGGGAGGAAGGAAGGAAGGAAGAGTGGAGAACGAACGGATGGCGGTGCACCACTGGCCGGGGTGAACTAACGATAGCCATCGATATTAAAGTCGAATGACGTGATGGCACTTACGCGGGGTCATCTGCATTTAAATGAAATCTGGTTGGTTACGAGATTTTCGTCCCCGAGCTGCTTTCCCGCGTTTTGGCGAGACACGTGGAATCAATTTTTCAATTATTCCAGTGGGTCCGGTGTACTGGAAACTGGACGCTCGAAATTTTGCGAGGATTCGAAGTATTTAATTCTGATTTCATGAAAATTACTGAACACAATGGTGTGGTTTCTTTTAAGTTTATGGTGCGAATTATTTTGTTGAACGGTGTTCTACTTAGGATTCCCTAATTTTAAGTGTTTGTTTTATTTCGTGAAATATTGTGATCACTGTGGGAGTACGGATTTATGTTTACAGAAAATGTTTCTGTAACTTAATGGCTTGGATTTTATTATTAATTAGGTACGTTCAGTCTAATAATATCGTTAGGATTTGCTATAGTATCTGGAGCACCGCAAATCGACCAGTGCATTTGGAATAAACCTCGTAACGAGGAACTGCCATTACCATGGAAGAGATTCGCCGTGGAGTGGCGGACAACTCGCATAATGGAATACTTTTATCAACGCGGCCACGTCGCTTAATTATTCAAGATGGATCACTGGCGTTAACCGCCCGTCGATTGTGTGAGAACCGTATGTGGTCTTGCTAAAATTCGGTATAAATTCACCGTTACGGATGATCGAGTAGTTAGCAAACGAAAAACATCTCTTTCTGTACAGTTCCTATGGTACGCATAAATTTTATGAACATGAATTTCAATCACCCATAGCATAAATATTTAAAAATTTGACGTAAAATATGTCCAGAATGTCTGAGAATCTTTATTCATCTATGGTACAATTATTGTACATGAGTAGGACTCATTAAACTGAATATAAAGGTAGTAACTTAAAAATAATTTCATCTAATAAAAAATATGTAGTAAATGTAATACATATGTAAGTTGAGAAGACTTTTCAGTAAAATTCGCTTGAGTAAAAAAAAAAGTTAATAAGCTATTTTTGTTTGCAACAAAGAGTTGAAGGAAACCGAAAGTAAATCCCACCAAATAGAAGCAGCAATATTCCATAAAAAGTATATAATTTACACTATAATTCTCGTCTCAGGAAATAGAACAGTAATGTTTAAAATACAAAAAATACAAATATGAAAATCTATTTGTCTATTTTCATAAGCGTATACCATGTATTAACTGTTAAATTCAAGCAACTAATTTACAAAGACATAGTACATATTTTTGTTTAATAGTATTAGAGGTTTGTTCTGTGTCGGGACATATGGCTTAATAATGGTGTGACAAGCCAAAAAAGTTTCATCCATTACAGATCTCTTGAAGTTTTATAGTAACACAAAAAGTTCGTAATAAGAGTGTGCGTAGTACATTCAAAGTAGTATAGATCAATCACAAAGCTGACACGTCAGTTGGCGGTATTTATGATTCTTGGGTTCCCGCACTATGAAATCCACTAAAAGGGTGGTTAATGACGTGTAACCATCCTCGACCGCGATAAAACATATACTTATGCAAGCGTTCTCGCGTCGCGATCGATCTTTCCTACGCTTTTGATCCCTCGAGATCGCACGCAATGACGTTCTTCCTATAACCAACAACAGCCTCTTTTTACTTTCTATTAATTATACTTGATCATTATCACAAGCGAAAGTGACTGCAATAAAAGATTGCAGTAAAAGTGAAACATTTAAATAATTGATAAATGGAGGATTGAAATAATACAATAGAAACAAATGCTTCATCACATCAATACTCATTATATTCACATTTCAATTTTTTAATTGTCTCATATGGCGATAAATTAATAAACGATAATTCATCTTCGCCCCAACGATTTAATAAATCTTTCACCGTAAATTTCAACACTTTGCGGATCGGAGGGATGAATTTATGTTTCTACGCAACTCTGTGTGGTATAGTTTCTCGTGTGGCCGAGTTATTTATAGATGTAATTTATTGTACTTTACGTTGAATCAAAACATACGCTGTAACACGTGCACCATTATATTTGTATAAAAGAGAAATTTTAATAAACCAATTTACTTTACTGGCAGGAGCAATGAGACTCTTACACGAAATTACACTCTTTCTACCTTTGCGAACCATTTATACATCTTTTTCTCATCATTCATTCGGACACCATTTTTCTGAATAAGAACATTAAATTTTCCGTGAAGTTTGCAAATATACCGTTTCGGAGTAAATTTGAGTTAAGTTCACCTAATATTAAATGTGTGCTTGAAACCAATACTTCGGGAAAACGTTAAAGTACCTACGTTAAACATAAATGTAGGTATAAGATCCTGAATATAAAAGTTACGTACTGCATTCCAATGTATTCCAACTTCGAAGTTTATATAATACTAGTTTACATCAAATTTGCTCATAGAAATTTTTTTGATTTGGTGAGAAAAATATAATATTGAATTGAATTATTCTAGGGAGTAATAGCTTCCAGAGATTTCAATACCACATTTTATTTACTTCTTACCGAGGCCACATATTTTTATTATTTCGCTTCACATAAGCATACCATTTTATTAGCTTTTATACCTTATAAGGTATCTTGAAGACTAAATAAAAGATCAACACGCTATACTAAATGCACATTACATCAGCAATATATGTGCTTACCAGATTTGTTGACAAATATTTCTTCCTACATTAACTCTCCTCAAAATAAAGAAATTATTTAATATAGAAATTAAAATTACCACTGTGTTCCTTCGCTATATTTAAAGATAAAACGAAACTACATTTCAATCAACACATTATCACACGCAAATAAAATATTTTTGTTTATCACTTATTATTGTCGCATCAACTGCTATATAAATAAGCCATACATTTACTATCACGATACAATAACAAATATAATTACAAATTTTACATACACACATATTATATGTATAGTACAGATTTATAAGGATGTTGAAATACTGATTGAGAAGTTTGTAGTTATAGGTTACTTAGTTCGATTTTGAAGTATAGTCGATTAACTTCCTCACGTGTGCTTGTTTGGTTAGCATTAGAGCTTGAAAACTGTTATAATATCGATTTCGGTTCTCCAAACGGTTATAAAGAACCTTTGTTCTGAATAACTGTTATGAAGAACCGAAATTTCCAACTATTATCCTCATATCGGTTCCATAACCGTTATTTTTTCGGTTCTATATCGGTTCCGAAACGGTTTTAGAATCAATTCTTGTATCGACTTTTCCCTAATTGATATCATTAATTATTATTGTAGCTGAAGATTGCTGTATATGTGCATCATTTTTACGAAATCCTTATAAAAAAAGGAGAAACATTTATATATACCATTGATTTCTAATAAAGCGTTGAAATAAATAAATCAGCTACACATTTTTTATATTCACACACACTATATTATTCAGATTAGGAAGTTAAAAGTTTCTCCTGTTTCTATAATAATTTTGTAAAAAATATGGACATATGCTGTAAGCTGCAGCTACTATAATAATTAATGATATCAATTAGGGAAAAGTCGATACAAGAATTAATTCTAGAACCGTTTCGGAACCGATATAGAACCGAAAAAATAACAGTTATGCAACCGATATGAGGAGGGAAATAGGAACTGTAACCGAAACAGATAACAGTTGGAAATTTCGGTTCTTCATAACAGTTATTCAGAATAAAGTATCTCCATAACCGTTTTAATCAGAACATTTATATAACAGTTTTAAGCAGTTATTTTCGGAACCGTTTCAAGCCCTGGTTAGCATTTCATCTATATTGGTATCAGCTGTATTCCGGAGATTGTCAAATTTGATACAGTTATATAATAGGTGTTTAACCGTGATTGGAATATTACATTCATCGCACATTTTCGGAGTTGATTTATCCATTAAGTGTTCATGTGTTAGGTTTGCGTGGCCAATTCTGAGTCGGGTCATAACAATTTGATCTCTCCTATTTAGTGCGTTGTCTTGTATTTTATACTTGAAATTGGGGATTAAATCGTAAACCAAATATTATAAACCAAAGTATCGTAATTCTCGCTGAATAGCCAACCATAGCTAATTAACCACGGCTATGAAAATGTTCCCCTGCGTGTCAAATGTCACAGTAGCACGCGGAACAGCACGAAATTGACTTCTTACGGAAACTAGGGATAGAGATCGTGCATTGTCCAGCCGGAAATGCAGGGAGTCCTGATGCATAGTCGAAGGAAACGTTAACCTGCGGTGCGCACGGAAAGGGGGGAGGCCTGAACCTGACCATCATGCGAATGGGGTTTTAGGCTTAACCCAATCGAAGTGAGGCAGCAGCGATTCAGCGTCCGCCGTTACAACTGTGGCCCATAAATTACCACGCTTCCTGACTAGCAGGACATCGGTAACCGGCCCTTTTACATTAACCGTTCCTGAAATTTATTGTTTCCCAGCTGAACGAGAAATATACCGTCGCCGCGACACAAGTCGGCCTCGCAGCCTCGTTTACATAAAGATCCAAGGGACCTCGATGTACGTGCACCACGGAGTAAACAAACTTTTAGTATTGCGCATAAATGAGCTGTGGGAAACGCTATCTCACTTAAATCCAGGCCACGTAAGTGAAACTTTGCGAAACAGGATGAAATTGATAGTGAACTTTAGAAAAGTTGACGATTTCATGGAAGCACTTCGGTGTTGTTACTGTAAGTCGAATTCGAGATGAAGAGTGGTTTGCTAATAGATTTGAACACTGAAATGAGTGAAAATTTTTATATGATGTTAGCAAGTGCATGCTACAGCTTCTGAGCTGCGAAGGATTAAAGGATTAAAGGATTAAAGGATTCAAAGGAACTAAGTAAACTCTTTCATCTAATTCAAATGGAGTTCAAGTAATCGTTCTTAATAAAAAAAAATGTAATTGAATTGAAATACATGAAAATGTTTCAACAAATCTCTTCGAGTAAGCAATCTTTTAATCCTTAGTATTTTCAACGCATTGTTTAAATAATAAATTTCCCAGATAATTCCATAATCACTTATGACATTAATCGTAAGTCGATACTGTTTACTAAATTGTCACCATATTTCCAATTCATACTCTTCATGCCACTATATCATTACAACAATGCTAAATAACAGAATACAACTAATACAAGCATTCACTCAAGTCTTTATTAAAAATCAGTTGAATTCAAATTCACAAGATGCAAATTACGCGAATTGTTCCAAATTCCTAGTATCCATTTTCTCACAAAAGAGCGCCACCTTCAAAAGTGCAATGGACAACGAACAGCTTGTCCCTTTGACAAAACAATGAATGGTCGATGGTATCGTGCCCCCAAGGATCCCAACGCTGACACGCGAGTGAGGCCTTAACTTTCCAGCGAACGGCACTCGATAATTCATGGTAAGAAGGCTTAAGTCGTGCATCCACGCGAGGGTACGAGAGTGGCGCCGGGACGCGTTCAGACGCTGTCGTCTAACAGGTGCCGATGGATATATCATCCGAATGGCGGGGTAGTTTGCATTGGGACACCCCTTGTCGTTCCTATAGGACGGTGACGTCAGCCTGTGATAGATCGCTTGAATTTTAGGCACCGAGGGTAGCCTTCCACGACGCGCCTAGACGCAGGAGCAATCTCCATGAATATTTTTTCGTCGGATGGAACATTTGGGTCTTTCCAAGAAATTACTATTCTTTGCGTTAACTTGGGAAACTGTAAAGCTAATAACAATGTTAATAAATGGAATGTTAATAATGTTCTATGATTTGCGGTTAGAATGAAGAAGTCTAGAATCTTTATGCAAAAATAATTTTAAATCGCCACGGAACTTTAAATTAGTTGCTGTCGGAATTTGTTTCGTTTTAAAATAAGAGAATTTTCTGAAATTCTATAAGTCAGAGAAAAGTCTCTCTCTTCTCATAGAATAGCTACATGATAAATTAACAATGTGAAATATTGCAAATATTGCAAATAATGCGATGTTAATAATGTTCTATGATTTGCGGTGAGAATGAAGAAGTCCAGCTTCTTTATACAAAAATAATTTTTAATCGTTACGGGCCTTGCAACTAGTTACTTTCAGAATTCGTTTCATTTTAGAATAAGATAATTTTTTTAAATTCTATAAGTCAGAGAAAAGGCTCTCTTTTCTCATAGAATACCTACACGATAAAATAACAATGTGAAATATTCTCAACGTACAGTAAATTACATACATTTCCTAAAACCATCCTACACCTTCAACTTATCATATATCGAATAAGAAGCAGAAGGCTCATCAAAACAAATAACACCCAGAACAAAGACTGAACCGATTAAAACCTTGCACCAAAAAAATTGAACACGCACAAAATACCGACCGAGATACCCCCAAATCGAGCGAAATATCAATCAACATGCACCGTTCTCAACCCTCCTGGCCGATGAATCGAGACTGCCTGGGGCTTGCATCGCCGAATAAAAATGCCGCGAGGGGACGGTGCGAACGGGACGAGACCGGCGAAATCGACGACAAGATGTTAAACGAAGGTGCGTACCGAGCCGCGAAAATTTTCGCAGGGTGGGCTTTCAATAATCTATGCGCACGTGCTTCGGGAGCTGCGCCCACGCCGCGAGGCCCGTTACCGAAAAGAGGGAACAGGAAGCGGGCACACCGAAACGAGAGGCACTGGTTGGGGAGGGGGGAGGGGTCTAAATTTTCGCTGGCGATGTCTCGAAGGCAGCCAGGGATAGAAATAGCTCTTCGGGATTCTCAGACAGCCCGAATCAATGCAAACAACTGGATATTGCCGGCAATATCAGTTTCCTTAGAGCGGCGCGCCGCTCAACTGCGAAACGCGCCCCAGACGACGGCTACGGCGTCGAAGGTGGATCGGTTCTGGGCGAACAAAGCGGGCGAGACGCGGGGAAGGTAGAAGGAGGAAGCGTGCACCAGGTCTGAGGGAAAGTTTGTCTTACCTTCTCTCTGCCGTCCCTCTGCCCTTCGATTCTCATACCCCCACCCCTCCGCCGTTCCCGACGACCACCCTACCGCCACCGCCGCCCCTCGCCCCCTCTGGCTGAGCCCCCTTCTGCTCCTCGACTACGTGATTTATTCAGTCTATTTTATGCGAGACCCGGGCATATGAGATTTCTACGAACACCTTATTTCCTATCCGGCCACGGGGGCTACCGGAAGCGCGAGATCGGGGAGATCGAAGTATCCACGAGGAAGAAGATCTTCGATCGCGGTGTTCGTTTCCCGTGACTTTCGCGGGAAACTGATTCGCGGACTGGGAATCTTTGGATAAGGCGCGGTGACTCATGGTTTCGGTCTTCGAATCGAAGGGTATGACTAATTGTGAAAGGCGCCGCGCTGGTTTTGGCGTTGAAAGGAACTGCGATGAATAGTGGGAAGTTTAAAGTAGATAGCTTGACTGTTTTTGTGTCTTCAGTAGTGGGGTAGGTACAGTCGAACCTCGATAACTCGAAAACCTCTATAAGACGAAAATTTTCTTCATTTCCTTCCGTTCCCCTGTAAACAACTCTACAACTCGAAATAAAACTTTCTTAACTCGAACTATATTTTGCTAGCTAAATTATGCATTTCACCTCTACAACTCGAATTCAGAAGAACTCCGACCTCTACAAGTCGAAATTTAATTCTACATATGTATTTCGAAATTTCGTAGAAAGAGCTGAAAATATTGAGGAAAATGTTTTCTCTGCATTATTTACGATTAAAAATGATATTGATTTACAATACACTAAAAGACTAGCACAAATCAAAATCCCAAATTTTTTTAATATGTAATAAAGAATAATATTTCGAGCATAAAATGTGTGTTATAATTATTTTTATATATGTAGGTATATATGTAGTATATAAGTTGTATAAGTTGACCTGTAAAACTTGAATTTGTCTTGCTTTACAGCTTCACAAGTCGAAAAATTAACAATCGCACAAAGCCTCTATAAGTTAAATTTTCCGATCAGCCGAAAGCTCTATAATTCGAAGATTTTTTCCCTTCCCTTGAGGTTCGAGTTATCGAGGTTCAACTGTATATGAAATACATTTATATGGTGAAGTTTTTATTAGAAAGTACGTGGATAATTACTGAAGATGTATGTCATTGTTGTAATTGCCTGATTATGAAAGCACAGTAAGACTGTTACCAAGCTTAAATAATACGATGAGCGTGGGTGCCAGAATATAGAGGATACAATTTAGTGAAACACGAATTTATTAAGGATTAAGTACCTACTTGACGCCAGTTCTGATATTATTTGCCAATGCAATTGAGATTTAATTTCACGATCGTTAATTTCCTAACTCGGTAACTTGAAAGTAACCCGAACGGGGTGGAGAGCCTTAAGTTTCTGACGTGGTTATTAATTAGCGTTGAACAACTCCCATGTAAGTTAATTGCAAATCACGTGGCAGGGCGGAGAAAGCCCTCCAAAAACGTTCCCCATCGTTGTTCATAAGGAGATTAAATTCTCGTTTGCTATAAACTCGTGAATTTAACGGGTAATGATAGCAAGGATGAAAGTTCGAAGAAAAACAAGACAAGTGGCCTATTTTAATCGCTTTATGAACTGAAATTACGTGGTCCAAGATGATTCATAATTTAATATTAATATAATCTCGTCAAGGTAGATACTTTAGAATTCTAGAGCAGGGTTGACTAACTGGTGGCTGCTACGCTGAACGGCCCCCCTCCATTCCTACCAAGCTCTGACGATCGCAGTGGATTCCTTCTTTCTTCCTACTCTTTTCGACAGCGATCGTCAATGTCTGGTAGGTATGGAGGAGGCCGTTCAGCGTGACAACAAGGCGGAGATGCCCCCGGTGGCCCGTGAGCCACCAGTTAGTCAACCCTGCTCTAGAGTATAAGTTATTCAATTTTAAATGTTATGGGATTAAATTTCATAGAGAACATAATCTTATAATTTAATATCATTTTGTCTTGAAATTTCGTCATATTATACATCTCGCATTCCTTCAATTAATATTATTTCAGATGGATTTCAGTTTTTAGTCGAGTGAATCTACAAAAATATCGAATCTCCATATACCTAAACTAATTATTTTACACTCATTAATAATTAACATTTAGTGTACACCGTTATTATACATACGAACTAATTTCTCCTAAAACATAAATAATATGAATGTAGATTTTCGCCATATTTTCTTACTTTGCAAATGTTTAAATTTCCTTAAATATAATTGTGTCATCATTAATAGCAAGCGCCGCATAAAGCTATCATTATAAACATCGATGTTTAAGGGGATTTCTAATAAAAATCAAGCCTTGAGTGGAAATTCTCACCCCTATATGGAGACATTAAGTGCTGGCTCTTGTACAGTACTTGTTCCGTGGGTGACCGTGGTGCGATCCTGGGGTTGCTAAGCACATTATGCTAACCCTGCGACAGCAGACGATGCATTAGCCCCGGGATTCGAGTTAAAGCGAAACGGAAAGTAACGTATGTACGGCCGTTTGTCAAGATTCTGGAATAAATTGTTTCACTTCGTTCAACGTGAGTTGATGGAGTATGCGGCTTAAACATTTGCAATACGGTTCATTAAATTCCTTTTTATATTTTACATTGTACAAGATACACAAGTATGGATATAGCAGACTAAAATACTTGAAACAAAACGAGAAATTTTTGTTCCTCAAACACTTTTTTTTACGCGAAGGGGAGAACATGTAATAGGATTCACTTTTTTCTCAGTAAACATGTGCAAATTGTAACTAGGTTATTTTTACATTTTTGAGGCGTAATATAAGTTTTTAATTATCTACGTTTGTGGCCCATTTCTTAAATAGCAAAATGACCATGTACTTTGAAAGTCACAATGGTAAAATAATCAATGAAATGTGTTAAGTTTTCTGTTATTATTCAGTAAAAAAAATTATTCTTGAAATAATAAAATTCGAATACTATGTATTAAAATGCTATATTTACTGTTGATCCGTGATATTTGCAATCTCTAATTGAGGTGTATCGTAAAATGACTCCATAACGTGAGCTATTGATGCATGTCTGACTAAATACTGGGTGTTTCTACTTGTCCGTTGTATCTATTCAGGAAACAGACACTGAATAACGCCGAAAAATACATTTTCCTCTCCGTTGTACGTTTGTATACAACATTTGAACTCAACAGATTGTGTATCTTATCTTCAGTTGCTCAGTAAATTACGTAATTTAAGAACGACAAAAAACTACGCTATTCGTTCCTCTAAAGAATACTTTATTATAAAGAAAACAATTAATCCCGTAAAAAGGAAGCTACAAATAAATAAGGAAATACCTCTTAAATCACATTAAAAAATATTAACATGTCAAAACGCTGCTTCGATGCTCAAAAAAACCCAAAACAGAACAAATACACTACCAAAATGACGATTGCTGTTTACCAAAAATAATGAAACAATGGTGATCGAAATTTAGTAAACAAATCTAATCGCGTATCGACATCCTGCATCGTCACGAGTTACAAGCAACTTGTACGATCCTTGTTGCTTTAAAAGAGCCTTGCCAATGTGATATCTCATGGCGTTGAATCTGTTTCTGCGAATTACCACGTCATCGTGGCCCTCCGTACATCAAAAGCTTTCGTATTACAAGCTGGAGGATCCCTCGACCTCCTCCATCGCTTCCGGCAGTTGCCGACGTCATCTAAGGACGGAACGCAATTACCGACATAATCGTCGGGGTTTCCCCTTGAACACGCGGGCACCGAGATTCTCCGTTCCCATTTTTACTCATCGCAAGACGATGTCAAAGCACACCCCTATTTGCTCTCTTCGACCCGTGCTATTCCGATTCATCGATCTCCCTGGTTAGCAGATAAGGCGCGCGACGCTTCTCTCTCAGACGCACCCGCAGCTCCTCGTAATCAAAGGTAAAATTATCTGCTCCGGTTCCACGTTTGGTTAATCCTGTCGTCTGATGACGACTTGGTTCGATGGAAACACACCACTATGTGCGATTCGTTCGCGTGCATCGTTCATGCAAGATTTGAAGGCAGAAATATTAAGGTAAAAATAGAGTGTAGATGTCAGATAGAACTATATTGAATCGATATTAAATTTCTTAATAGTGGTTTCAATCAAACAATGGTGCAAGTAGTAATTGTGAGGTTTTGCAGAGAAATGTTCTTGATATCTTATTGAAGTTTGGTGAGGCATTACAGGAAAGTTTGAAGGTAAAGTTATGAAATTCAATGCAAGGGTATTATGAAAGCTACTGTGGAAGTTCTACTTCGCTCATTGGAATCGAGATGTAATTTGTTCATTGAGAATTTTATACAAAGATGTTGAATCAGATATGAGCCTCCTACTTTTTTAAATATCGTTGGTTTGTTTCTCCCTTACTAGCATATAATTATGGTCACTATGGTTGGTGAGTTTCGGGTCATGTCTGAAGCAAAATGTTTTTAAATATTTTGAAAATGTTTTGCTAGAGAGTGAAAGAGTTTAAAACAATTTTTATCATTTCTCTGCATAACATGGTAGAATACAAAATTCCAAGCCTAATGCAACCAGAAGATACCTAAAAAAAACTTTAAACCAATCTTTCCTCATTCCCTTCCATAACAAAGTACAAGACATAACTTCGCAGTTCGAATTTATAGAAGCTCAACATAAGCACAATTTTTCCCCACAAACAGTCAACCATAACCACCACACAGAGTTGGGCATTAACTAAATAACAAATTATTTAAATAAGGATCAAGTAAAAGTTACTTTCACTTTAGATTATTCGACGAATAAAGTTAACTTTTTTATTCGATGAGAATTTATTCGACGAACAAAGTTAATTTTTTATTCGTCATGAGTTTCAACTTCAGCGTCGAATAAATTTTTTAACTTTAATTTTATTAGACGGTGTATTCAGCGTCGAATAATTTTCTGGCGCGCGTTCGAGCCGCCGAGGACCGGGCATTGAGGCACGCGCATTACAATGTAGTACCGCTCGATGACGAAAATTTAAATCTTCATAATTATTATCCTACCTTTTTGAAAATAGTACCAATGGGTTGTTCAAGTCTTCCTGGCGAAAACAAGAGTAAGCACGACCTGTAGAATCGAACTAGTTGTAAGAATAATATCACTATTCAGGATAATATATTAAAATTGGATACTGTTAAAAGTTAAAACTAGTGCTATTTACGTCGTGCTTAGGTTTATTTTCGCCAGGAAGACTTCAACAATCCATCGGTACTGTTTGCAAAAAGGTAGAATAAAAATGATGAAGATTTAAATTTTCGTCATCAGGCGATACTACACGGTAACGCGCGCGCCAGGCCTCCAACGCCTCAACGCCCTGATCCTCGGCGGCTCGGACGCTCGTCAGAAAATTATTCACCGCTCAATATACCGTCGAATAAAGTTAGTTACAGTTAAAGTTAAAAAATTTATTCGACGCCGCAGTTGAAACTCTCGACGAATAAAAAACTTAACTTTGTTCGTCGGACAAAGTTAACTCGGGTTAACTTTATTCGACACATGACGACTAATTTTTTTATTTTTATTCGTTATTCGAAATTTTACTTAAATAAAAATTTTGCCCATCTCTGCCACCACATGCCACCACCATATGACCTAATCTTTACTTTCATGGTACGTTGAACGCCACAGCTACGAACATCTCCAAATATCATCTACCGTTGATAATTCGACGATAGTGATCGATCTAGATGCAAAGCAACGCCGAACTATTCCCAGCTGATACCGAAATATCGGCACAGCATTCGACGCACGACGGATGAAGGCCAGACAGCGCAATAATTGGTTCGTCCACTTAACACCGGCTCCCCCGTCCGATGAATGTATTCGTTGAGATTACGCGAAATGGTTGTAAATGCCAAGAGAACTCTGGTCTGCTGGGGCGACCCTTTCCTCACCCCCTCAAAGGGCGAGCCACTATCTCGCAACTGCAGTTACAACTGCACAAAGGTTAATGCATGCCATTGTCGTTGCCAGGCCGGCAGAACTATTGCGCTTTCGGTGGACGTTGCTGGACAAACGCATTCAAACGAGTCGCTACGAACGCACATACACGAACACCTATGCACCGTGGCCATCGATGTGCACGCACATATTCAACGGTCCAACGATTTCTGAAACTTATTCGCCCGATCAACGTGTAGCAAAGCTCGTCCTTTATACTACTATGTCCAATCCTGGATCTTTCAAACCATTTCTGCCATTATTATATACTGGGTGGTGGATTTCCAGGTGCACGTAAAATGGATGTAGTTTCCATGTACAAACAGTACATACTCGAACTATTTATTGCATCACTCGAATATACGCTTAAACCTCTCTTATCATTAGTACCAAGGTCGGAGCCAGATATGTTGGCCGGTGAATTCGTTTTCGCGAACAGCGATCGAGGAGAAATCAGCCACCACCATCTGACGATCGTGGATTTGTCAGTTGGAGTTGCATGGCCTTCAAAGGGTATGGTGGGGTAACGGAAATGCTGATCGACTCCACCTGAACGCAGCCGTGTGGCTGTTATTTATTCTTAGCGTGATAGTTGTGTGCGTTACGAAGCTATGCGTAGACCAATACGAGATGAAGCTATCGAGAAAGAATCAATGTTCTGACCAATAAAACTCCTGAATTTTTTCGGAGCTAACGCACACCTATTCTGGTGTATGTATTTCTACGCTAAGAACTCGGTTTGGGCTACGCGTCAAGAGCTTGGCGCTATCCCCACCACTCCTGGCTCACTCTTGTTCTGCGAAGGCGAGAGCGAGATGGAACGAGAGCTAGTCAGAAAACATTGAGAAAAGAAGCACCGAGGCAGGCAAGCGGTATGGTGGGAGAATACCACTCACGAAACTCACCGGCCAATATATCTGGCCCCGACCTTAGGAAAATATTATTGTACTATTTATTTATTGCAAAAATGTGTAGCTCGCTATTTTAGCTAAGATGAGTTCAATACAAATGATGTTATCAATCATATTGCTATGAAAATTCTGCGTACTACGTAAATTTGAGTGATGCAATAAACATTTCTAGTACCTACTGTGTTTAAAACTGATTTTCTCGGAAACAGAGCTTCGCTTCAGGAAAAGCTATTCTATATCGACTTATTTTTGTTGAACGGATCAATTCACCTACGATTCATTTAATTTTGCCGTTTCTTACTGTTATTCATAAAGTGATTTTTCCCCGGTTAACATTGCTTTTGCGTTCCTAGCGAGGTACGCTGCCAATTTCTTGAATAAATAGCGACCAACGCAACCGGACCCTCGTTCCCCAGGAATAATACAGAGTTCCACATCTAGTGAGCGAGGTAACGCGATACGGGGCACGCGTCCATACAGTAGTTAACGTGTTAATTCAGTACTCCGCTCGGAATAGCGCTGTGCATACGCCGGCAGAAGCGGGCGTTGGAGGAAGCTCGGATTATGCGAACCGTGGCGTGTAACATCGTTTACGCGATTCGAGCGACTTCGATTTAATGGAATCCTTTGTGCTTCTTACGGGACGCTCGGGCGTTTAAAACGGAACCGTTTCTTGTGTCGGTCCTCTTATTTTCCTCCCCGGTTATATTGTCCCTCGTTAAAAACATGGCAACCGCTAAAGCGACCGACATAAAAGCGCGCACCGATAATAGTAGCTGGCTATGCCTCCCGTATCCGTCGGCGAAGGGTGATAAAGTGAAACGGTAGACTCATCACGTGAATGGAGGAGACACGCCGCACCACCTGTCAGGGGAATCAGAATCATGGAGGTGGGAGGGAGGTGGGGGAGGGTAGATCAAAGCGTACGGAACGGTGCGTGCATCCAAGTAGATGAAGAGTGTTTTATGCCTGCGAATCAGGGGGCTCATCGAACGCAAATGATGTAGATACCCGGAGAGAGAACGAAACGACTCGCTGGATGAGGGAGGGAGCGATGGAGGTGGGGCGAGGGAAAAGACTAAGTCGATTTTAATTTAACAGGAGGACAAATTAAAAGGCATCAATCTGGAGGGCAAAGCACTGCGGGAGATTAACAGTTGGTCCTCAAGGATCCGGGAATATAAGGGGGCTAGGGGGAGGGGGAAGCTAACCCTTCGATCAAAACTACGAGCCCGCGTATTCGATTCCCTCCGTTCGGAATCTTCGAAGGGAGGCTCGCCTCCCGGGGGTGAGTAGGCTTCCCTAAAAGAATAAAGAATTTGCAAACTGTACATTTCAGCGGATTGATCAATCAGCGATAATTACGCGGGTTGGATTTAATTTGGAAAATTTTCTGGCGTCTCCATGGCGATAGGTGGTACTGAGTCAGTATTCTGGGGTGAGATAGGTAGGAACCAGAGTTGGGCAAAGATAATATCTAGATAAAATCTAGATAAAAGGTCCTTTACGTTTATCCGCTATTCGAAGATCGAATAAGTTGATTTATTCGAAAGCCTGTCATCTTGGATTTCGAATAGCAGTTCAACTTTAAGTTTATCTTTATACTAGAAGGTCGAATAACCGGCGTGAGTTTTTGCGGCCCGACCCGCGCGCGGTCGCCTACCGGTCAGATTCTACAAAATCTGAATTTCTTTATTTTTCATCGCGTCAATATGAAAATTGTAAACCGACACGCGGGTGAGACCGACCAGATGCAGTGCCAATGTTTTATCACACAATATCACACATGTCATTTATCTCACAATGTCTAACTCACACCCACTACGGGTAATCAAGGGAGCGATCGACTACCTTATCAAAAAAAATTAAAAACGAATACATACGTATTGTCGGTGTTACACTGTAGTTATATGCATATTATATCCATAATATCGGAAGAGTGTAAATAAACTTACCTGTTTTTCAAATATCACCACCACTGTAACTTGGTCTAAAAACTTACAGCCTCGCATAAAGTCCTAACTGTATCTTATAATTCAAATATGGATTTGTGACAATGGTCAATGTGAGATAAACAACAAGCGCCTTCATTTCTTTTGTGTCAATGACACACAGTGCCCTATCTTGCGTCAGTTTTAAAATATCAACACTGGCCGGACTCTCCCGGTGGTCGAACTCTCCCGGACTTACCCTATTATTCCTTGCTGTATAGAATTGTATTTTACATATTTCCAAAATATAATCACGAATTTGTGGATATAAGTCACAAGGTTTGTGCCTCAGTGAGAACACCGCGGAAATCCTCCTCAGCGTCTAAATGATTCTAAAATGATAAAAATAAAATGATTGTGTCCTATAGGGCAGGGATGCCTGGACAGATGCGACTTTGAACGTAAATGGCTAACCACTGGTTTCATTACTTTCGTGAATACCCATGCACTCGTACACAGGCTAAATGACAAGCAGGATATGCTCATATAAGTGATAGTCAAACAAAAATCTTAGAAACCTTCTACACTCTTTATATAATGGGATTAGGAAGTAGGCGTCTTTCAAATCCATTGAACTGTAGTGGACTAAGGTGGGGCGTGAAATAAAGAAACCCGTAGGCTAACACCATGTAGATATATATTGGACTCAGCGAGCGCTCATGACCTCCAAGGACTGCTATACACAAAAGACTGCGTGTCGCGACGTTGCCAAACAAAAGCAAACGCAACGATCGGCATCGACAACGTCGCGCGTTACCCGATTCTCGGTATTCCCACATATATATATAGGGCGACCATAGAACCAAGGTATGCACCAGGCCACATGAGCTTACATACTGTGCGAACATCTTGCATTTTAAAATGGACTGGATCTAATAACTTATTTACCTCCTTCAAATTAATTATGAGCCTGTTTGAGCCATCAGGTTTTGGCACCAGGAACACATTGGAGATAAATTGACCATCGACTGGTTCACAAGGTTTTATTGCATCTCTCCGCAATAAATTATCTATTTCCTTTCTAATTTCCAGAGATTCCCTCTGAGACCAGCTGCGCGAAGGACGTAGCGATGACTGAGTGACCTTGGATGTGAAGGGCAACTTATAACCCTGAATCCATTCCAAGACGAAGCTGTCTGAAATGATTGCCATCCATTGCTTTGTAAAACGCTTTAGTCTACCCGCCACTTTCGTTACCTCTAACGGGTTTCCTGCTACGAGTTCTTCTGTCCGTTGGGTGCTGGACGATAAGGTTTCTGCGCTTGCTTCCCAGATGTGAAACGATTGCGTGGTACTCGCTGCGATGGTTTCGGTACAAAACCCATCCTTGAACCCGTCTGTACCATTGACCTCAGTGCAGACGGGTGTTTCGAGTTTCCCTGGTTGTAGCTGGGTGTGTGCTTTTTCAACGATTGTTGAGACTTCATTTCTTGTCCTACCTTGTCGACCGACCTAGTCTCTTTCAACTTTTCGCCGAGCTTAGCTTCAAATAAGAACTCATCTGTAACAGTTTTCTCCAGCACCGATGCCACCTGCTTGTTTATGCTGGGTATAATACACGATTTTCGGGCCACTGTTTGTCCCCTATACACCTCTGCAAGGAGCTGGGATGCCTCCCAGAGCCCTTCAATTGCCTTTCTTACATCGATACCTTCTCTCTTTTGAGTAAGTAAAGGATCAATGACTTTACCCAAAGCCGATAAGGCGGAACCTACTAAATTTTGAGTCTTACAGAAATATTTGTCCCTCTTCAGAGAGCTGTCATTTAACGATGCTGCGACCTCTGGGTTCAGAGCGGTGCTGCCAAGAAACAGGCACCCTTGCTCACATGCTTCTTTAAGAGGGCCTCTTTCACATCTTTCTTCTGACCCTCTTTGAGCCAGACGGCTCACCGCAACGAAATATGAGGCGAGAGGGTTAACTCACCTTCTTTTGATTTCGGAGTTTCGCCAATTATTGATAAAATTTCCTCGTCTAAGGGTACCGATATTTTAAGGGTATTTTCGCATACAGATGAGGAAGAACTTGTCGAATATTTAAAAGATATTGTACCCTGTACGAGGGTAGGAAGTAAATAATTTAGAAGGAATTCATATTTACATCGATTGTGAAAATATTTAGAGGAACCGTGTTGCCCCATTTTCGGTACCGCGTCATACCCCGTGGCAGGGGCAAGATGGTTTTTCATTACTTTTTTTTAAAAGATTAATAACTTAATAAAATAAATTTGTATTTAAATGATTTTTATCATTTCAGGACCACTTTAAGGCCAAGGAGGACTTCCACAGAGGGCCTGTGTTCTCATTGAGGCACAAACATTGCGATTTAAATCCACACATTTGTAATTATATTTTGGAAACATGAAAAGTGCAATTCTATGCAGCAAGGAATAATAAACATTTAACCAAAAAAGACATTAAAATTGGAACATTAGTTCTTGAATAAAAAAATCATGAAAATATGCCTCTTTTTCGACCGGAAAAGTAGAATGGGCCCTTAAAAAGGCAGACAGGGAAAAAGGGGAAGAAGGCGTGCATTAAAATTCGTTTTTCGAGTTATATTTATATTTTGTACAGGAGTATGGGGGATGCCTCGAAATCTTCTTTTTTCCAATTTCTCCACATCTCATTTCGACATTGTGAAGCGATAATTTCCTCGACCTCTACTAATTTGTCATTGATAGAACTATAATTCTCTTTATGCTCGCGTTGTCTGTGCTTCATTCGCAATGATCTCCAAGCTTAAAAAGCTAAATGAAATACTCCTCGAGTTTTTCATAAAAAGATACTCAGAAATTTAGTGGAAAGGTACTTAAAGCTGGCACTTCCTTCAGATAGAGCTTTATCCACCCTTGTTTAATGTGCAGAGTAGGATGTAGCACTTCTTTGTGGTCTACTAGAGGTTCGGATACTGTATTTTTACAACCAGCTAGCAAATTCTTTCTATTAACGCAGACTTTGAATTTCGAGTATTTATTATGCACTCAGCAGTTTCTTTTAAGTAGAAAACAAGCCTGTCCTGTGTAGCCAGATTTATGTGTAAACAACACGCCTGTAACTTTTAAATTATTTAATACCAATGAACTGTATTCTTTGGAAATTATACTGTTCCTAAAATTAATTAGACGTACAATAAAGTACAATCATATTAGCACAGTATTATATATATATTCCACACATACTCCATTTTTGTAATTTTATACTACAAATCAGTGGCAATTAACAAACCCAATAAGCGAAGCAAAATAAAATGAAACAAAACTCTAAGAACTAATACACATACATCTGCCCTAAAAATAAAATTAAAATACACCAACGTCCACTGTGGAAACAGATTTTTACAAACATCCTTAAGGCAGCGATATCACCAGCCTAAAACAGAAATGGAAGAAGGAAGACAATACCATGAAATTTCGCTGGTAATCTTCCACTTATTAAACCCAGACAATCACGATTTTCATCGTGCACGCCGAAAGAGTCGTTTTCCGTTTCAACCGTTCCCTTTATCTCGACATTTTAAAACTCTCCTTTCGCACGTTTCAATCCGACCACTGGGAAGCAATCACCAGATAATACGGCCGGCGCGAATTTTTCCCAAAATCGGTCTCTCGCGAAATATCCCGAATGCTCTATTATCAAAATTGATCGTCCCTGGCCAGAGCTGCGTGCCACCCCCGTCCCCATTCGATCGTGCAATTCCATTGTACAGGTAGTAGCGTCTCGGCCCTGGACTCTAGCAGAGGCCGAAACGATTGGTATCGGGTCGCATTGTTCGATAATGGCGGGCCCCCCTGTAAGCTGGAACTTACAAAAGCTTGTAAAACCGTAGACTCCAGGCGCCTATGAGCGTCCGCGTTGCGGTTGCTGTCCGCGGGAAAAGGCATTTCTCGCCCAATAACCCTCCAGCGGAACGATACCGCTGATAGAAGCCCGATTCTGGAAGCGTTTCGCATCGATATCAGTGCCGCTGGCCCGCGAGTGGATACATGAGACCGGGATGGGGGTGTGAAGAGGCATCGACGGAAACACGACGATGGAAAAGTAATGAGAGCGATAATAGTTCCACGGGGGACGATAATATTCTTCGATTTCTGTTACGTCCGGGAACAGGCTGAATTGGAAGATTGGGGGTAGACGTGTTGCGAGAGGCTTCCTGGGTTCCAATCATGGCTGGCGAATGGAACAGACAATGCTGTTTACGGGGAAGGCGAGGGAAATTCGAATTAGTGATTGTGGAGTTGTGTTCTTGGGGATATTTAGAGTGTTTCGGGGACTGTGGGTGTGCAATTGAATGAGGAGAATTCATGAAGTGGTTGGGGAGGATTGATGTAAACAAACGTATGGAGCTGCTTTAAATTGATATAGAGGCTAAGCAAGAAGTAAGGAAAGTGGCTTCGATACTAATATGTTGTTGTGATGGAAAGAAAGAAATAGATCTTCATGGATTTATAAGTTTCTCTTGATGAGTCCTGCTACTAACAAATTAAGAGTACCCTCCCATTAAATCACTGCAACAATAGGTAATTTTTAGGATTTTTAAACGATTTTATTCAGCTTCGATGCTCTGTTTGTTTGTTTGTAAATATTTGCGTTTGTATGGTTCAAATCTGGCAACACAAATTTAACCCACTTCCAACTATCCGATTGTCTTGAAACTTTGCAGGCGTGTATAGGCGTCAATATTTAAAAAACAAAATTAACCCCGAGCGGGTGAAAAAATTACCCACACATCAATAAATACGGTAGATGCACCATTTGTGGCCACTTTAAGGATTTCAGTGACTTTCATCGTAATTATCTTTAAAATTGTACTCCAAATCAGGAAACTAAAAGCTTTACTAAATTTTACACTATCTTTACTATTAATATCTAAGTTACCATTAACTAGAGAAATCGTTAAAGAATTAATAAAGTTAAAAAATATAAGAAATCCATTTTTCACCGTTTGTGGCCACTTGCCACTTTTCACGGAAGCAATAAATGTAACCTTATATTTCTGATGGTATACTAAACAAAATATTTACGGTTTTAAATTCTACACATAATTATGTGTCTACAAGCAATTTCAAGCTAAACAACCGCGATAATTATGCACATGGCCAAAAACGGTACAATAGCCACAAACGGTACATCTACCCTATAACCCATAACCATAAATCGAAACGACTTGAAATCAGCCACTCTCGTTCTTTACGAAAACGACAAAAAGCCGCTGTGTCGCGATTTGAAATTAATTAAAAGATATTTCTAAAGAAATCTGAGCTGCGAAATGTAAATCCATAAACACTAAAAACTAAAAAATAAAAAATATTTTTAAAAAAATTGTATGTTAAACGATTTTATTAAAAATGCACTATAAACATAATTCTTTCCTTGTACTGCAATTTCGATGGTGTTTTTTCACTTTAAATAAAATCGTTTAATATAAATTTTTTTTATATATTTTTTTATTTTAAAAAAGTAAACGTCAGTGTTTATTATTGAAGATAATAAAAAAATTTACATATTTTATGTAATACTGCTGTCTGTTGTTGGTTGTGACTGTCCTGGTGATATAAAAATAATCCACGTCTGCGGAATTTATAACACCTTGTAGAATTATCTGGAATCAACATACCAAGAAAATTCTTAAAGTTTATAAGAGTGTTCATGAAATCATCTGTGGTCATAACAAAGTATTGTAATCTCATGTTTTGGCAGACGTATGAATCACAATTTTAAAAATAACGGGTAATTTTACGCACGAAAATGTTTATAAAAAGGAGATTGGTTGAAAAATTATGGTCGTAGATGATTCCTTGAAAAATCTTATACACTTTAAGAATTTTCTTGGCTTGTTGATTTCAGATAATTTTACAAGGCGTTATAAAAGCCGCAGACATTTTGCATTATCAGTATTAGATAAACTGATAAAATATGGAAAAAAAATTATCATCTTCAAAGAGGTACAAATATAGCCTAAAAAGTTTTTTAACACTACGACGTTTCCTTTTTTTTTTAAATAAAATCCTAAGAATTAGCTATTTGTCGAGTGATTTGATAGGAGGGTACACTTAAATGTGCAATTATTGTTCTGTAATACCTCGTATATTCAAAGAGCTGATGTGTATGGAGACTAAATTGTTTACTTGGCTTTAGGTTTCCGTGAGCACAGTCGAGAATTCAAGGAATAGAGAAGAATTTTACAATGAGAAAATCCTCTATAAAGTTGTGAAAATCGTTGCACTGCTCAAAATTACTGAAGAGTCACCTACTCAGAAGAAGTAATTAATATTTTGAACTCCGTTCATGTTACAGAAACTAAGTATTAAATACAGATAGATTTCAAATCAGATATTAAATCTTTTAAAAATGTTGAGCAATATACAATCTATTTGTACCTATTTCAAAAAAGGGGGAATGATTTTACTCGTGCAATTATTTAAAGATACAAAAAATTCTTTCGATATTTTCGTTCGTTGCCACAAATTAGCAGCATTAACTTGACTTATTAGCGGCATATAAAGAACTGTGCACGTATAAAAGTTTGTTGACCTACAATTCGAGCACTCGTTTCACGGTGAAGAGCACGACCAGTCGTACAAAGAATTTAAATGAAGCTAATTTACTCGAATGCTCTTACGGCCTATCTCAGACCACATTATTGGTTTAACTACGACATTGTTTTCTACGTAAGTACCTGTCTCACAGGGAATTTCTTCCTTTTCTTTCATTACTACCTTTCCCTAGACTAGACTTCGTCCCTATCGAAATTGGATGGTTCTTAATATTTTCTCATTTCCTATGTTTCGTGGGTGTGAAAAGTAAGGTACATAATTAAATTTTAAACAAATGAATTCGCAAGTGCTCACCGGGCATCAAAATGAAATTGGTGAAAAAAACAAATTTTCACAGTGAGCACTGTAACTTTTAAATTATATGTGAAAATTATTACTAAATAGCTGTAACACTATATTCTAAATCATGAATCATTTCCAACAATTTCATACCTCCTTCTGCTTATAGCATTATTATCCTATATTATCCTTCATTATTATCCTTATTATCCTTCGATTATAACACCATTTCCTTTATTAAATATTAATTCACAAGAAATGTAACGTTTTCTTGTATCCTCATATCTTTTATTAAAGCAATTATCCACCCACTATATTATCCTTCTTGGAAAACTCTTTCAACCCTAACAATTCATTACTTTTATCATCAACACAACTATCAAACAGTTTAACATAAACAAATAATTGTAAGGCGAATCAAATAAACAATCTACCTTCACAGTATCCAAATACTACCACACATCGCACGAAAAACTAATTCCTTTATCTCGCATCATAAAACACCGTCTAATAAGATAGTAGACAGAACTTCTTCACAGGCATAATAATTACTGGTTCAAGTTTGACCGTCCCTGGTGATCAATTAATTGACGCCAACTTTCCACGGACAAATATAAAATTACCAAGCGTTAAACTTTCGAACTGGCAGTGCTCAAAGGGCGAACTTTTAATCGATTGGTCAGGGAGGCTGTCTTGTGTTTCGCGTTCAAATTAGGCCAAGTTAAAGGGGAGTCACGATCTGGTGTCAGACAGGTGAAGCGGAACCCGACGAAGACCGGTCGCTAATTATTTCCGAATTAACGGCACATTAGTCTTGTGTCCCCATTACGGGCGTAGTTCGGACAGCACCGTGAAGCTCGGATTAACGTGAATGCAGGATTACCGGGGACAGAAATTAAACCCGATGTCGGTGTTAAACAGTCTCTACTCTAACCTGCTTTCCTCTAGAGTGACGCTAATGACCGTGGATTAATCGAGTCCACTTAGGAGGGGGAGTACCGATCGCGACTTCATCGAGACGGCGAACTCACAAATAACTACCCAGGGCTAACTTTTTCCAGGGGCTACTTCGACCGGCGGGTGGCAACTTCAAACGATTTTTTCGACGAAGGCTTTGTGATGCCTGAATGTATTTTCAAGGGTAGATTTAGAAGTTTTAAAATTTCCTTTTCTGATGGTATATCTGTAACAGCACCTTGAGTAGTATACATTGTAGTCGAGTGTAATTTTAAGTGGGAATATAAAATTTGTGGGAATATTTTCTGAGCTACGAAGATCAGAAATGCTTCAATTTTTAGTGATAATATTGGAATTCTATGTAAGTTTGTATCAAAATACAAGTTGGCTCCTTTAAACATTTCCTTTCAAAATAGTGCTCGGTGAAGGTAACACAGAAAAATACCTATTACTTGATTGTCCGCGTTTGGAAAAAGTGTAGTTACACATGTATGTACAAAAATTCGAAAAAACATTTCTTTCTTCGAGTGTCATACTTTCTACACACAATCCCACACCTCTGGCGAGAAGTTTAATCTACCTTCCTCCCAGTTCCCAACATTAAATTGAAAATTCATGAATCAAACTTAAAATAACCCCCTCCTACTAATTATTTCCTTCGAAATCCTGAACACTGTTCAAGTAGACAAAATTCAGTTCCCTCAGAAGCGTCGCGGTGTCAAATAGTGGAGCACGCAAGCTTCCCAGGACAAGCATCGATGAATCGTAGCGCAGAAAAATAGGGAATCAAGACGCGCGCGGTTCAAGATTCTTCGTTAATAAATGGTGCCAGGAGCATCGTAGCCAACGAAGCACGCACAATAACGAGTCCTATAAAATAAGAGGATTACGCGAGATAGAACGTTGGTCCAGGTCTGTCTAGTTCGTGATACTTTAACCGTTAATTCGACGTGGATTAATTAAAACAGTTCACAGGGGAGAAGGAACCCCCGTACCGGTTGTTGCTGCCCGCTCTGAGACAGACAATAACGAAAGTAATATTTCGTCAGCGACGACTAAACCGCTGTCCCGTACGTACACATGCACACTTAAACGAGTGTTAAGCCGGCTGCCAGACGTTACAAGGGCTACTTTAGCCGCGTCCTGATGAAATTCTCCGCCTGGAAATTATTTCCAAGCTTGAAGGCGAATTAACGAAGCACCTCGACATCGAAAGTACCGGCAAGAGGGTTCCGCGACGCCGAGAGAAGTCCCCGACGAGATTTTTCTTATCGACAACGTAAACGTTAAATGCGCTCTTCCAGCTATCCCCGGGGGGAAACTTCTGCATCGTATCAGAAATATAATCCCGCGTAGCCCGCGCAGCGTTGGTATACTTACGAGGGACGTTCGATAAGTGTCGACCGGCGATTTTGATGGAACTTTGCATAATTGTCCACAAGCAAGAACTTTGACGTTGGTGGTTGGTGCTATCTTTCAACTTTAAGGGAGAAACCACCCCTTTTATCCGAGGCATTTTTTATCTTTGCGTATATAAGTGTTAAATTATAAAAGATATCCAGAAATGCTTCTAATAATTGTTTTACTGGTTTTAAGGTCTTATAAATTGGTGAAGAAATATTTCCGAAAAGAGAGATTTTTTACAAAAATTCAGCAAAATCGACGACGATTTTTTTTAATTATTTGTTTTTGTATCTTCTACTTGTTTTCGGGGGAAGACATTTACCTAGCAAGTAACGAAGTAGTTTCTCTAACTGCAGATAGTTACTTTCTTTGTTGAGCAGACGACAAATATGATTTGTTACGTTATTTAGTTGTTAGGTGTGTGAAAGGAATTATCTGTTGCTTAGCTACGCAATCATTTTGATCGTATCAACTGTTTGTAACGTTACTTTAGCTGAGTACTTTCAGTAGCTTCTTTATTCTTGATATTATAAAGGCTTTTTGAGAAAAGGATTACGTGTGCAATGGGACACTTGCATGTCGATGGCTTAGTGCACAAATATTGTATGTCCACTCTTTGCGAAATTTGAGTTTTTATATGCAATAAATAATCATTGACTGTTTCTTTATGCTGTATAAAAATCACATTTATATCTACTTCACAAATTTGTAAAAAATAATACTTTTGCTCATTGTATGACCCTGAATCTTATGTACCCAAAGTGGACTTACAATATTTGTGCACTAAGCCATGATGTATCGAAGGTTGTAAAGCTTCCTTGACATCATCAATTTAGTAGGATAATTCCGGGGAAGATGGTCAAACGGGAGATATGGCCAATGAAAGTATTTCTTAGAAAGAAACGTCTGATTGCGTTGCCTATACGTGGATATAAAGTGTTGCTCAAAAGCAGCATTCTCAGTCCAGATTGTTGAAACAGAACTTTGTTAAAGACATGTAAATCCTCTTTAAAATTTAAGCTAGTGCATGTGCTTATTGGATCCACGAAAATTGCACGGAGTTTTATGCTCTGTGATACGTGTGAATTAAATGACTTACAACAAAAGCCCAAAGAAGAGATCGAACACGAAAACAGACGAAAAATGGTTAAAATCGGTGATAACCAAGTCATGCCACTTTGACACTTCTTTGTGATCACTTTTTCGTGAACAATGACACTTTTTTTTTGTCAAATTTGACTATTAAATAATAATTCTTCGTATATTATTATTATAGGGATATGCAGTCAAATGATCAAAGTTTTGTTGATGCCATGCTCGTTGCTTTATTTTAAATAGGTTTAAACTACCTATACAGCACACTACGTTGCAGAAAGGTTGCAGTTACGTTGCGGTGCAACATTGTAACATTGCAGGTAATATTTCTGAGATGTTGTAGAAATCTTCCTATGTCCGCTCCTGTGCAACATTGCATGAAATATTTCTGCAGTGTTTCCGAGATGTTATAGGCAATTCTCCCGCAACGTTGCGGAGATTTTACAGCAAGTTTCTCACAACGTTTCGGAAATTTTACAGCAACTTTCTCGCAACGTTTCTGAGATTTTATAGCAATTGTCCCGCAACGTTTCGGAAATTTTACAGCAACTTTTTCGCAACGTTTCGGAGATTTTACATGAGGCTCACCTTACATCGCACGGAATACCTCAACGCGTATTTTTGAGATCTTATACTTTCAGTTATAAACGGGACAAGTCCCATAGTTTACATAAAGCATACAATCAATTGGGTTTACATCGTCTGCTACTTATTGCACTAAATTATCATAAATTATATTATGTTACACAAAGCGTAACCTAATATACACTGTATATTGGGTATACTACGATATTATACTAAATCTATATACTAAATCGATATTATAACAGTTTTTGAGCCCTGGTTACTGCGGGACCTTTGTTGTAAAATCTCCAAAAAGTTGCGTGAACATTGCTGTAAAATCTCCGAAACGTTGCGAAACAATTACTGTAAAATCTCCGAAAAGTTGCGTGAACATTGCTGCAAAATCTCCGAAACGTTGCGAGACAATTACTGTAAAATCTCCGAAAAGTTGCGTGAACACTGCTGCAAAATCTCCGAAACGTTGCGAGACAACTGCTGTAAAATCTCCGAAACGTTGCGAGACAATTGCTGTAAAATCTCCGAAACGTTGCGAGAAAGTTGCTGTAAAATCTCCGAAACGTTGCGGGACAATTGCTATAAAATCTCAGAAGCGTTGCGAGAAAGTTGCTGTAAAATCTCCGAAACGTTGCGTGACCATTGCCGAAACGTTGCAGGAGTAATATTGCACCGCAACGTTGCTGAAATGTAGCCCGGAATCTTCCTATGTCCGCCCCTATGCAACATTGCACCGCAACGTAACTGCAACCTTTCTGCAACCTTTCTGCAACGGAGTGTGCTGTATGGGTATAGACATCTCCCCCGGAATTACCCTATATCTAAATAAAAAAAAATAATCATGTTCTTGAAACTAGAATTTTTATCAAACTTTTCTGTTTTTCCTCACAGGACCTTAAAAAGTTTAACACTGAAAGCCACCCCCGCTATTGTAACTTAAATCCATCCTCCAAACCAAACACCAGAAATATCACGACGCAACACTGTCATCAAACATACCAAACTTGGTACACATTTAGGGGTACAATTTAGCAGAAACGTAGATTTCACCCTCTTTTGCTTCCTCAGAATGCCACTCTGTCCGCGTCAAGGCATTACTAAGGCGCAGACACAACAGTCCATGTGTCACAAAGCGCATCGTTTGCCGATTTCCTTCTCTCTTGCCGTGCAAACGCAAATTAAAAATGCCCCGGCCGCGTTTAATGAACGAACGACAAAGGCGCGGCGTCGAAAACGCGGCGCAAAAGGGACGCCGAGGAACGGCAGTTCTGACAAAAATTAATATCACCCTCTTCGCCACCGTCGCTTGTTATACGAACACGGGCGCGCCGCCTCCTACAAAAGCGTGTGTAACACGTTAAAAGTGTGGATTCATGCGTTCTACCCTGACCAGGCGGTAAAAGTTTCGGCCTTTCGTTCAGTGGGCTCGAGGTTACGCCTCAGTGGCGCGTCACCGAGAGAAATTCGAGCAGTAAATGTTTTGAGAAACGAAACGTTATTCCTTCGAAAGAACTCGAAAATCTGAGCAACAAATGAACCTATCACCTACAACTCCAAAAGTCCCAGTGGTGTGCAAAACCACGGTTGCTTGAATTTAATACAATTTTGGTAGATATATAGGTTCGTTACATCCCACACTATGGGATATCATCAACAGAAATATGCAAAATAAAATGTCCTTTCGAGGGAACTTGAAAATTTGAGCAACAGATGAAGCCAGCACCTGATGGTGTCCAAAGCGACGTTCGCTTGGTTCTAACACATTTCCGGTCGACGCGCCCATTACTCTCCACTCGGTTGGCGGCGCAACCGCGAAAATTATAGACGCGCCAAAGTTCAAAGCGTTCCCTCCGGGCTGTTGTGCGGGAAAAATGGCTAAATTGCTGGCCCCTCTCGCCGCTGAAACGCGGCACGACCACGATAACGTTGTGTCTTTAAATAGTGAGCACAGCCGGGAACATTTGTTTTCCTTTATTACGAATGTAATTGTGCCCTCGTTACGGGCACTCCCAGTAATGGTCACTCCGCGTGATTTGCACTAGCCATGCTTCTTTTTTCTCTAATAATGTATCGTTTGAGGTGGAAGTTTGGTGTGTTTGGATATCGTGGGAGGTAGGGGAGTTTTGAATTGTAATTACATTTATTATAAAAGTAATTTATATAGCATTCTGTGCGAGTCGTTTAATTTTTTTCAACTTTCTTTGGGCATTGCTGCGTGACCGTAATCCCTCGTAGAATTTTGTTTTTGTGATTTATTCTGGGTGTATGAAAGTAAATTGAGATTAGATGGACAAAGTTTCAAGTTTGCAGAGAGTGGTGTGGTTGTAATTTATTTTGGTGCATTTTATGCATTTCTAAACTTGAGAATTGTTTGAAATTAACGTCAGACGTTTCGCTATTATTCCATCTCAGGGAGTATTCATAAATTCGACAGAAGGGTTTCATACAGACTCCCGTTTTTTTAAACTACTTCGAGCCATGCTCCTCCTTACGAACGTCCACAAGAATACATGAAAAATATCAAAGTGTTCACCATTTATATTCATTTCTTTATTTATTTATTCAACTGGGAGTACGCTTAGCTATATAGCTAAGCATATAACTAATAGGGTTTTAACTAATAGAACTAATAGGAATTTTAGGGTAAAAAACCGGTTTTCAAATTCCACTATTCTCAAAACACCGGTTAAACCGGTTTTCGAATTTTCACAAAAAATATAATTAAAGAGAAAAATAAATATCTGTACTAAATGTGAAACATTTCAGCTTTTTTAATATTTATGGAATTACAAAAATATAATAAAATAAAATATACTCTATCTGTACAAAACCAAATAAATAATAAATCCATACAATTTTGGAGTTCATTTAATATTTATGGATCCACAAAAATAAAGCACAATAAAATACACTGCATACAAACCCAAATAAAAAAAACTAATATAACTAAAATCCGTACAAAATTTGAATTATAAATCTTTATTTCATTTAGTATTTTTCTTCCGAAAATATGAACTCATGAAGATTAGTTTTACACTAAACTGTTACCTACTACAATATACTTCTGTCCGAGGCGATTTCAAGTCAAAATGTCAACATTTTTAATTGAATACTTAATTCATTTTTACATATTAATTCTAGTATATAAAACCGGTTTTCTGAATTTAAAAACCGGTTTCCGAATTTTACAAATCTATAAAAAAAAACAGTTTTTAAACTCAGTTTGTAAAAACCGACAAACCCAAATAGCTAATAATTTACTTCGTTTATACTAAAAAGGCAACATTCCGTTCCATATATTAACAAGTCGTTCAATAGTTCACGATTTATTGATTCACTTAATGCGTGACTTATCAGATGTAAGAAAATGTACGGTTCAATGAATGTTCCTTTCACGAAATCAGCCTATTCCCCATTACCGTTATGCGCGGCAATTCAGCTAGATTTTCATTGAATCGAGTGGCTGATGAAAATTTATCAATAGAGCTTACGATCCCACGGCCACGATGTTACGTTCCCTCCCTCTATTGATACTGTTTCACGGGTGATCTGAGATTGACGGCAATCGATTAGCAATTACGAGCAGATAATTACCGTGCTGGTCTATACGGGATCGTGTTCGTGACGAGGCCCTCCGAGGTGTGTTTCGAATCTCGGCATACAACCAGCCGATAACGCTCGAAACTAATCGATATCGCGTTTTCTCTATGTCGATAATCGAGATTCCATCTATCGCCCAGCTATATACATACGTATATCGTTCCATCGACGAAATACCGCTGGAAAAGGGACGGTTTTTGGCCGACGAATTTTATTTCAGCGTACAGAGAATCAAATGGAAAACGCAATCTTCGTTCCTAACGCAATCGTTATTTATTCTGGCACTATATTATAAGTGTTGCTGTGACAAATGCCGACAAATAGAGCAATTTTAATGCGGGTTTAGATGTACATTTATTGACAATTGGAGTAGGTCGTTTGGATTAGGGCTGTAAAGAATATTCGAATAATGTAAGTATTTGAATATTCGAGTATTCGAATTTGAGATTCGAATATTTGAATAATTGAGAGTGTTCGAATATTCGAATAATTAGGAGTATTCGAATATTCGAATAATTAGGAGTATTCAAACATTCGAATTTCGGATTGTACCGAATAGGAATCTGAATATGAACTATTTTTTCACACTGTATCGTGAAATTCTTTTCAATATTCGAATAATTACAGCTCTAGTTTGGAAACTCAATTGTAATAATTGAAATTTATGATAATTAAATTTCGTTTAGTTTAATTGAAGATAAGGAAACTATGTTCCTTTCGAAAGCACAGATTATTTTGTTTTTGCTCCCTTTTTAATCTAACTGGGAGTTTGAAGGTTTTTATTCATCACACAAAAATTTGTATGCTGCTGTGCAGGGAGAAGTGAGTCACTGTTACTGAACATATCGTTCGTGATAATTTATAATTACATTTTTCTAATGTTCCTCTTCTTTAATATTCCATTTCTCCTACGATTTTATTATTACTCATTACTAGCATTTAACCATCGAAACATCAATTTTGAAATTCCAGTACCTTCACTTTAATTTCAATGCCTACCTAATAATCTAGCATTTTGCAACACGTTTTATTCTTTCTAGCATCACATAATCTACCAAAGAAGTTACTAACCCACACTTTTCCCACGCCCTCTACTAATTATTTACCACTACTCAATTCCGAAATCGTCACCCCTATACTACAACTAACGTTAATTTCACTTCACCATAATTCCTCTGACAATCCCTATGGTCCATTCCTTCGAGTCTCACCACTCGCTGTTGGTCCCCGGTTCATCTTGCGACCATCGTTGCAGTCACTGAATAAATACCAAGGAAAATGACGCGAAATGTATTCAGCCACCCCGCCTTCGACAAATTATGCCAGCTGGGTGATCATCGCGACGGTTCTCGTTGACACCCAACACCGGGGAAAAATTCCAGGCGCCTCGTATTACCATGATAATGTGAATGCCGTTTAACACCTTAGCTGACTTATACCGGGTCGTTGCTGGCGTGACGGAGGAACGGTGGTAACGGGAACAGTGTCAGTCTACGGATGACTGGGGTGTATTTCCAACTGGACGGGTCCAGTGCTCCCGACACCCTAGCGTGGCCGTCGGCGATGCATCGCTCGCTGGGAACCCACTAACGAACCGCATTTACATCTGAAAGGTGCGCCAATTACCCTGGGTGCGTTTTACTTCATCGACGTTGTACGAGCCCGCGCGGCTGCACACCCCTGCTGCTATTTCACTTCATGCCGCGATACCCGGTCATTTTCATCAGGTCGCGTTGATACCGTTTTGCTTTCGTTTCAATTATTTCTTCTCCTGCCGCTTCTCTTACCCCCCTGCTTTTTTTTTTAGAACGACCAGTTTTTGCCTCCCGCGCGCCGCCGCTTTTGTCACGTTTCTGGCGGTTGCTTTGGCTTGAGACCGTGTGTTAATCATTCGTGGCGGGGTGGTGGAGGGAATGCTAAGGAAAGTGAATTAATAAGGATGTAGGTATTGTTTAGAAAATTTGTTTAATTTTGTGTTCTATTTTAACCTTATTGATACTGTTTTGAGACATAGGTCGTACGGGGAGTTTTAATAAAATTAAAATGTAAGGGGATACTTGTAATGTTAAGGGGTTATTCCACTTTGACAGTTTCAAGAAATCGAAAAAAAAATCCCCATGATATGAACAGTTTGGGCTCTTAAAAATAGTGTAAAAAAGGTCCAATAGAAAAAATCCTTGTAATAACACAGATGTGGTCCATAAACGTAACTCGATATCAGAATATCGTAGGACCTTCAAATTTTGCATGGTTATGTAAAAATGCATCAGATAAGTAGTAATTGAGAAATCCTGTCAACCAGGTATTCGGACAGCCTACTTTTAGCACCACCTAAAAGCAATAATCATTGCAAAATCTCATGTGAGCTTCACTCACATGAGATTTTGCAATGATTATTTTTTCAATGTGATATCAAAAGTATATATTATTAAAATATGGAATTGAAATATCATTGCATTGTATACTTTTTCCGTAAAAAAATCACATGTTCACAAAATGTGTTGTTTCAGCCTGAACCTACATTGAAGTTACTAGAAACTTGTATTTTTTATGAAAAGAAACTAAAACCTCATCTTTGCCTAACGAGAAACGCATTCGTTTGAAAAATCCCTATTTTGTAGCTCTCATTTTCATAATTTTGCTTCTTTTAGAGGTTCAATGCAGAACCAGGGGTATTCCCAAGTAGAATTTACAAGCAGGTCGGTGAATTTCGTTTCGTTTTCTCACAATCACTCCAAAACAAAAAAAAATTTAAAAAGCCTCTTTAATGATCAATCATCAAGCCTCTTTAATGATCAAAGCAAACAGGTTCTTTTAAACATTATGATATTAAGCTTCAATTTATTTCTTTGTAATTAATTGAAAAAAAATTAAATGCTTCATTTTCGACAAAAACGACTGCCTAGTACTCTTGAGGAGGTTTAAATCAGTTTAGCATACTAATTTAGAATTTGTTTAAAACATGTAGGATGTGACGGTTTGGAACCTGTTCTTATGGGTCACTCCACATCAAATAAGTCACATTTTGCACTTGCTACTAGGGAGCCTAGCGAAATTGATATATACCTAATATGGCCCACGTTATATTAGGGGGGTTTAACATAAGTCATCACTTTACTGGTTTGAAGTTGTTCAAATCGTACAGGTCGTCAAATTTTGCTTACCCATATACATACCTCTCTGCTAGTTTTGTAATTCGTAATGATAAAAAAATAATGAAGCACGCTACCCTCTTTCGCTCTCTCCCCCTCTCCCCCTCTCTCTCTCTCTCTCTCTTATGTCATCATATTTTTAAGTTGTTCAGCCAGGAATAAAATTATATAAGAATGAAACATTAAGCTAATATTTCCTTGCAATTAGCATTCAAGTTTATGTGAATAATTCTACTATGAAGTTCCTATCACCTATGTACCCTTACAAACATCGCCCTCCCGTTAACATCGCACAAAATTGGACTCTTCACCGCCACGCTGTGTGACAATAGAGATAGAGTATGCCCACATAAATTTTATAGAGGTCGATACTCGAATCAAAGTAGTGAATAATTTTACTATACTCTATAGTATTCCCCAGCTTCAACTGTTAATACCTCGTTAATAATAGCGTCAACGGTCTTCAAATTCACGAAGAGATCAAGTCCATACATTCCCAGCTTCGAAAACGCGTCCTCTCCCTTTCTTTCTCCGCCGAGCGAGCCGATGTCGGCTGCGGAAAGGTGGTCATGCAATAGGGTGGTTTCTATATCGCCGTCGACGGCTGTACGCCCAGGTTAATTCCAGTTGCCCTGGCCAGTCTTTCTCTCCGACCCTCCGCCGTCAACCACCTTCCCACCACAGGCCCCGCGCAGAGGCGCAGGGGCACACGGCAGCCCACTTTCGCCTTCGCGGCCTTTTTCGGGCTGGCATGTAATTAAATTCTCTCGCGTCGCCATATCGTTCGACCGTGTCGCTTAAACGTCGTAATTAAGGCCGCGTGTATAATGATCGCAGACGGCAGACCAGCCGTTAACGTTATTTGAGGCGCGCAGGCTTTGAAAAGGCCGCTTTGCCCCGAATCACGTCGTCGGAATCGTTGCTGATCGGGAAAACGTTTGAACACCGGCCCGCCGCTGCGGAAACCGGGGCAATGTCTGAACGAGCTTTTACCAGCTCAGCCCCGAAATATCTGCGAAATATCCCACGCGTCTTGGGAAATTGATTATTAAATGGATGGGAGGGAATATTAGTCGCTCGAATATTAGTTATTGGGATTTAGTGGAGATAATTATAGGACTTGACAGTGTTAAGTTCGACGATGTAGAGTTAAGAAAATTTATGGAGAACGAGGTTCGGGGTTTACGAAGTTCAAGAAATGAAGTGTAAAACTTTTCTGTACAATCTTCTGTATGTGTTGTGTTCTATTAATAATTATTCTTTAAGAAAAGTATAAGTCGAAAATCCATTATTTGAGTGGTACTTTAAAGGAACATCCTTCAAAGGAACTGAATTTACTGCCTATGGTATCAGCAATCAGGTACCTATTACGTTTCGTTGCTATGAGCGAGCGAAACTTGGCTCACATTTTGTAGACCGTTGATTAGCAGACGTCAAGCTGTAGATTAATAGCGTTTACCGATCAGCGTTAGTTACGGCTAGTACGTTTCAACTCGGTACCTTGAAATTAGGCACGTACGATAATTAGACGGGGTGTAGTACAATATTACCCTATTGGTTATCCTGGAGATCTCACCGTGATGCGAGGGATAATTCGTATCGTCAATAATACTCGTACGCTACTGTGACATCTATGATCGACATAGAGTCGGTTATCGATTGGTACGCAGATAATTACACCTTACTCCTGCAAAGGGATCATTAACGCATCGTTCTAAACCATCGTAAATTGAAAATGGTAAATGATATGGATGAACTTGGTATGAGCAGCACTGCTACTTTAAGGGGGAGCTCGGTGTAGCGGGGCGAAGAAACCGATTCTTTTTTTTGCATAAATCATTGAACACGATAATATGTTCCCAAAGCTGCAAAACGAAATTCGAAAAATTAAAGCGGATATAGCCGGTTTTGATACGGAGCACCAGGTTATCAGAAAACATTAAGGGAGTGTCCTGCTTTATAAGGTCCAAAAAATCGATTTTTTTTTATTGCCTAAATCGATAGATAAACTATCCAAGAATGTATTCACTAAGTTATAGCGGCCAATTCGAAGTATTTTTAAAGATACAGAACCAATAGCAGGTAAGCGGCGAGCATATGTGCGAGCGCTCGGCCGGACACGGGCGCGTGCTTCACCCTTTGACGCGTCCCCATTCGTCGATCATTAGGTACTTTTAAAGACAATCGCAGTGTAATAGTACAGAATAGTCGTAGATTAATAGCTGATTAGCAGACCACTGGTGTAAGAAACCAATAATTAATATTTTCTCCTACCGGAAACTTTAAAGCGCGATTTCTCCAGTTTTCATTTTTACGATTCTTCAAAATTGGCGGGCGTGATAGCAAAATAACTATGCGGCCTATTGAATTAAACCAAAGCTTATGCTCTTCAGTATTAAATTCTTTTCTATGTGAACTAAAAAGATTGATAAAAAATTATTTTTAAATAATTTTTATAGCACGTCAAAGTCAAATGTTTTTTTTTTAAAATAGACATTCTTCTTATCAAACTAAAAAAATTTATGATTTCCCGCTTTTTTCTGCTTTTTCTTAGTTCACCCAGAAGAAAAATATATGAGCATTAAAAACCGTTTTGATTTTTTCATTTCGGACAAGAATTACAACCAGAATCGTTCCCGCCAATTGGAGACTGCAGTGGCAAAGCGCTCCGAGAATCTGCCATATTTTATAATTTTATGAGAAAAAAATGTTTTTTGTACTCATCGAATATATGTTTAAATATACCTAAAAGTTTACGAAGATCAATTGTTCCTTTCCCTTTCAAAAAAATTCGCGAAAAAATCATTTTTTTGGACTTTGTAAAGCAGGACACTCCCTTAAATGTAACTCCAAAAATATTCAACCAATCGACTTGACCTTGTGCACGGATATTTGTGAACATTTTCTTCACACAGCTTAGTTATTGGCATAATGATATTGTTTAAATAAATAGCTTTTTTTACACATTTAAGGCAAAATTTCGTTGGAAAAAGTGAATTTTTTTTCAAGAGGCCGCCATTTGTTCAATTTTGCATCTTTTAAGTTATTAATTTATACGATTTGTGCGTGCACTCATAAACTAAACAAAAATTGTTTGATTTTTGGTTTTAGATGAATACAGTAGATGCTACGTTGCCCGCGGTGAAACAATTGCGTCGCCAACGGACTGGGCATAAGCCCGTATAACTCTGTTATTTGCTGCTGTTTTTTAATAAAAAATTTTTTTATCCATCTTAATCTGATAATACAATATCCTGAATGTCTCAGAAAGATCGATTAAATACTTTATTTAAAAAAAATTCCCGAAATATGTTTCGATTTTCAGCTAGTTACACCAGGCTCCCCCCTTAACCATCCCCAGTGGGAATTTTGTCATATTTCGAAATGTTAAGCAAGTAGGAGGAGATATTCTTAATTATGAGATTTTTATTGAATACTTAACAGTAGCTATATCTGACATTTGAAACGCTACCGAACCGTTATTTCGCGTAAAACGTAAAGGAGATAGAATAAATAACTATTAGGTTTCGACACGTTCCAGCCGCGTGTGCACAGCTGATTGTTGCTTTTGGCGGGAATCCGGCACTATCGTATAAATTATAAAATATAATACCTACCTATCTACCAATTTTCGTGGCCAAAAAACACGTGAGTTGCGTTATTGTATACGCGAAAACTCGAGCCGATATCCCTGAAAGTCCTAACCATTATATCTCTGATCGCTGAAAATTATATTGAAACTATTCCGAGTTACATTAGTAACTTTTACTGTGTCCGATATTTGGTGCCACTTAACGAACCCTCAAAATCGTATACCAAAGTTTAACGTTAATTTACGTTAACTATTATAATAATGTTGATAATTTTGGTGCTTTATTTTGATTTCTAATGACGTTAACTTATAAATAACGCAGAGTAAAAGGAATAAAGTATTATTTTTTCGTTTTTATTTAAGAAAATCGTTAAGCTTGTTAAGCGCCCGGCACTAGGGGAACTTCCCCTACATTCAATAGCATGGATAAAAGTATCAATTCTATTATTAAAAACTGATTGGAATACGCGATAACACTCTACTAACAATAAAAATGACAATCTAAAAAATGACGGTGTTCCTTTCCTTTGCAGAGTATCCTAACGAAGCAATTTTAAAATGTCCAAAGATGCAAAGCTTTCTACAAGTCAGAAGGTATCCTCTATTTTTCCAATACCATACTTGCACTTTTGACCAGCTGCATAAAAAATAAGCGAAATTCTATTAAACCCCAAAAACCCAAGTGCTTATTACCCCTACAAGTATCAATAATCGAGTAAGTTTCTTTCACTAAAAATTCCAAGATTAAACATAGAAATCTTTAAATCCAAAAGAAGCATCCCCAAAGAAAATTACATTAGCGCCCTTTCACACGAGACACTTTCTTAGCACCCGACTAGAATTTCTGACATATTTTCACTTAGCAGAAATAAAGCTGGTTTAAAAACCTGAAAGAAGAATAAAAAATAGTTGAATATATTCAAAGTAGTACTAGCCGCAAAAGCGCAGCCCATGAAAAGACCCTCGATCGCCCCCGAAACAGTCGCGTCCCGCGGCATCGATCGCGGAATTAATCACGTCCAATTTGCGCGGGTTCCAATTAACCAGGCTCACACTTTCTGCGCGTAATCGTCGCTGGATAGCGAACAGAGACGGTTACCTTCTGAACGAATCGAACGCCTGGTTGGTCGGCAGCCGCCCCGGTGAGAAGCCGCAGCACCGATTCCGTGTCGGCAAATACCTGTTAACCGATGTCTACGCGCGCGCTCGCTTGTTTTAATTTTATCATAAAGAACCGTCTCCGTTTAAACGATGTACGCTAACACCTGCAGCCGCCCCCTCGCTGCCCCGCACACCCCCCGGCCCCTGTGCCGGGCCAGCGTTTTAACCCCGCTAACGCTTACGAATACGAGCGGCCAGGATTATTGTATTCGGACTCGCGGCGTTGGAGAGGCGCCGAGAGGAAAGAAAGAGGCAAAAACGGCGCCAGAAAACGGGGGGGGGGCAGGGGACGGAGAGGAGAGCCGAGGGTTAGACGCGAAAGAGGGGGGGTGGGGGCCGAAGGTGCGGGGGAGGGAGCAAGAGCGAGAGGACGAATGGAAACGTATTGCTGGTAGGAAATGAATTTTTACGATATTTACTTTAAAACTTTTTTCCACGCCGGTCGTTACCGACTTCCGTGCCCGCGTTTTTCCATCAACGAACCAAGATTCCGGTGCGCCCGGCGAACATCCGAATTCACCAACGGCCTCAGGGACAAATCGTTTCCGACCGATTGAGCCGAACGTCTAGACGAAATCATTCGTATATCGCGCCTATCGATCAGCCCGGGAATTGTCAACGTGGACGTACACTTTCGAGCCTTTCGAAACGATCAGCCTTTCCACGCGGGACAGTTCTGCGGGTCGTGGTCAGCAATTTGGGTGGGCTCGCGCATTTTCTATTTTCTTTCTGTGTTTGTTGAGCAGGACTGTCTGTAGAAAGGTAATTATCTAAGGCACACAAGTATCTAATCCTATGCTATACAGACATACAGTGGGCCACAAATAATTCGGACACCATTTAAAACAGAATAACTTTATTAAAATTGATCTAAAGGAATTGAGTTTTTTTGAAAAGCTGGAAGGACTAGTTTACTATGAAGTGTTTCGTCGGTTTGAAAAAAAAATGCGATTAGTCCGAATAGAGAAGAAAAAAGTGAAAGTCGCATTTTCTATGTGAGCCTGTAATGAAAATTTAAACATTTCATCGAAATCGGTAGATGCAGAAACAAGCGTAGACAAGCGTTGTGAATTAAATGTTATGTAACTCGTTTGAAATGTGTTTGAGATAATGAAGTTTTAAGTAGAAATTGTGTACGATGTTTAATAATATGAATAATTATATAAGAAGATGTTGGAAGTGTGTGTCTTATTGTTAGATATATTAAACACCCACTGGGGCACTTAATTTCACTGAATGTTTAATAACGTAGTAACCTTGCTGAGCTGAAATTGTTAATAAATAAAATACTCTGATCTAAAGTATCTTGATATTAAAGTAAGATGAGAAGTTTGAGTGTGTATGGGTAAAATTGGAAGAAAATACGATACTCTGTATAGAATTGGTGAAGCATCGAGTGTAAACATGACTGTTACGCAGGTCACAAGGGTATTCAAGTCTGTGGAAGTGGAAGTCGAGAACATAAATTCTAACTCAAACGTAAATATTACATTTCAGTCGATTGAGTCGTTGCTAAGACGTCGTGGGACCAACACTGTTTCCATGCAGGAAAGTAATCGTGTGCATTTATTAATCGTGAGTGCAAGAAAATTGGAAACCAGTAAATGTCAGGAGGTACATACATAAGGTAAAAGAATAATTTCCTTTATTTTTCTATATGAAGCTATTCTGGTTAAACTGGACTGTATAAAATTTATTCTCGTTTTTCTTCAATATGCAGTAAGTGAATGTATAGGTAACAGTTTCCAACGAGTAAAAATTTCCTTAACAAATTAAAAAAATTAGTTAAAAGGTACAACAAAACTATCAACCAACTGAATACTTCCACGGAAAACCTTTCACGCAAATGAAAATTTTATACACACAGAACCCCCTAAAAAAAAATAAACAGTGCAAACCAAATTATCATCTACACAAGCTGATTAATTATTGTTTGCTTATTTTCTCATACAATTCGTGGCCACGGAAAACTAGCAGCAGAGCATCGTTTCTCGGACGATTCGACGAAAATTTTGTTGGAACACTTTTTTTCTCGAAATTCCGACAAACAACGAGCCCGAAAAAATACCTCCGGCGCGAGTGGGAACTTTTTCGATTCGCCATTGGCAATGTAAACTCGCCTCAGCCGTGCATTATGCATGTTGGGAAATAGAGCGAGTAGAAACGGTTCCACGCGTACACGTGTATCGACACGCTCCCGTGTCCGCGTTCCCGCCAGGGCCCGGAATTCGGATAATCAGGTTACAGTGAACGAGTTGTAAAATTCATGCCTCGTAAATACGAAATCGCCATTGACGGCGGCTCGATCCCGATAGCTCGCCAATTCTTCCTCGCGTATTTGACAAATGTTGAAATCCGTTTGTTTGCTTTTTACGCATCGGTTAAGTAAAAACCTCCAGGACAGAAGAATTGGTGGTGATACGCGCGGATACGTGTCAATTTTAATGGCTTTTACGTGTTTTTGCTATTATATTCTGAGAGTGGGTAAAATTGTGTGGAGATTCGTTTTAACTTTTTAAGGGTACATGAATGAGGAATATTATGTGCGACTCGTGTGTCGTTCGTTTGAAAGAATTTGTTGAAGAAGATTTTATTTTTGAATAAGAGGAAGTAGTGCAGTGACAGTAAAGTACTTTTTCGGAAAGTAAGAGATTTCAAAATTAAAAGGACTCTCGTATATGCTGATTTATACCCATTGGACTTCCTCTTATTTTCTAACATCAAATTCACCTTGAAAGGGAGAAGATTTGAACAGAGGACATTAGAACAAAGATGATAAATGAAATATTGAAATTATGTGTAAATAACTCGAACAACAGTTTACAATGAATTTATTAACGAGTATAAAAATGTTTAACCCTTCGAGACAATTAATTTGAAGAATATTGAAATATATGTTAGATTTTGAAAACAATTTCTCGCAATAATGGTGTTTCAATAGAGCAGTAATTTTTTTACATAGGTATTATGAATAATGTTATTTACAATTAAATATGATGGGTACTTCGTAGTGTAAGGAACATTTAGATTAGTTGTTTAAAATAATTAGGATGTCTGTTTTTCAGAGCGCTCCTTATTTATATACTTGATATTTGCACACATACATTAACGTTCTTTATGAGTGAACACGATTAGCACAGACTACTCTAACAATGAAAATAAGCATTTTACGAGTTCCATTGCAAGCCGTGTCTGTCTTTAAGTAACAAGTTTTTATGGGTCGTAAAATGATGGAAAGCCTCTCAAAGATTCCAACAGCGTCGTCACCGTTTAATCGTTCGAGCGGTAATACTTTACGTAAGTAGGATCTTTCACAGAAAACTTAGTTACTTCCGTACGTCTTACCGTATTTAATTGCCATACTCAATTTACTAATATTCCATCTCATATTGAACACACATCATTGATAAAGTGTCGCGATGCCCTTATCTAATTTATAAGTATAATAAAAACTTCAGTAATCCTTTTTTATTGCAAATTAATAACGCACCCAAAATGCTTTCTCCAAAGAGTAAAGCGAAACAAAAGTAATTAAAAAATATGAATTTCACATGAATTTATTTATCGTCCGAGTTACATTACAGATTACAAAGTACGGATACGAAAAGAAGGTATTTACTTTATTGTCACCTTTTGTCAGAATCAAATGAATGAATTAACTTCATCTCAAATGAATATTTTGTAATGATTTTTATTTCATCCTTTTCTACGCAGAATACGATTTATTGCATTAGTTAATTGCATTAGTAGATACATATATAGTTGACATCGCTTGTAAGACTAGCTCACTAGTTATCCCCCCTTAAGGGGTTACATACGTGTAGCCGCGGTGAAAATGAATGATTTTAGGAATTTTTCTTAGGGGTTTTACTAAAAACAGTATAACAAAATACTTCATTTATTACGATTTATTTATGATTTTTGAGGTTCTTTAGACCACTGGAGACAAAATGGTCAGGACAATATCTCATTTTTTGATATTTTGTTTAATTAATTTTGTATGCATAATTACAGAGCAAATTTTTGCATGAAAACAAATTAATTTGATTTTAAAGTGCCATAAATAGTTTATTTTTTTAAATTAGAAAATTTGACCCGTCAGCCCATAATGGCAACATTATTTTACAAGAATATCATTCTATTTTTCAGATCCATCGATGTTTAAAGTAGATCCCATCAAAAACATTTCATTTAAAAAATGGAGCCGAGTCTCGTGATTCTTTACCTATAAAAAGTTGTGAGATGTCATGTAGAACCGAGTCTAGCGCATTCATTAACTCTGACACTTTCGTTCACAAATCACTCCAAGTCTACATCTTTAGTTAAAGAACATTTTGTGACTTGGCAATTACGCAGCACGAGAATGTGACGGAAGTTGCTTACATTTTAATATTAACGTTTATTAATATAGTATTGCATAAAATAATATTTATACAGGTACTGAACGTATATGTATTTATAGCTTGGACTTAATTTTACATAACATTGTAAGGTGTAATAACTTCCCGGTGCTGCGTAATTGCCAAGTCACAAAATGTTCTTTAACTAAAGATGTAGACTTGGAGTGATTTGTGAACGAAAGTGTCAGAGTTAATGAGTGCGCTAGACTCGGTTCTACATGACATCTCACAACTTTTTATATGTAAAGAATCACGAGACTCGGCTCCATTTTTTACATCAAATGTTTTTGATGGAATTTCACTTCTTTTTGTAAGTGATCCTTCTTTTCTTAGCTACGGGTTCTTTTTGGACCTCAGCCACTGTTTTTCGAATAGCCCACTCCCTATCCCTATTGGTCCTTCTCGGTGGCTTTGAATGAATTATTCTGGAAAATTCCGAGCGGTACATGAATCTGAGCCGATTATACTCATTTATGGCGGACTCTTGAGCTTTTACACTACTGTAGTCGATAGAGGAAGTGCAGCATATTTGGAATACTGTTGCTAATTCGGAATACCGAAGGTGAAGGTAATTTGGAATATTCCAAAGCCTACCGATGCTTTTGTTTCACGCGTAATGGCTACCACCGCGTCAGTTTCGTCTGTCACCTATATAACCTTTTTAGCATTTGTGTAAATATTGTCTTATAGATATCTACATAAAATTGTTCCTTAATTGTGATTTCTTAGCCTGATTACGTCATAAAATAAACTAATTTTATTATCTATATGTTTTGTTTAAGTTTATAAAGTGAAGGTAAATTGGAATATCGGTATTCCAAATTACCTGCACCTTAACGAAATCGATACTTCTTGTCATTTTTCATTCAAACCAAAATTTCAGTTACTTTTTGTTTTTTATTTTTACTGACACTAAGAAATATGAAAGTTTATTAGTTTCCCTATGATATTATGTACTTTAATTTGTTCCCATCCTCTGTCTTAATTTTTGTTCGTCTTAAACAAACTGGTATTCCAAATATACTGCACTTCCTCTATTAATTAGATGCAGTCCGCTCATACTTGTTACTCTTGATAACGCTACGTAAGCTTGACCGCACGAGAATACTGAAGAACCTATGTCTATAAGTGTGCTGTTCAAACTAAGGCCCTGACTCTTATGTATAGTTATGGCATACGCCACACATATTGGGTATTGTTCGCGATGAATATATGCCCTATTAATTATTTCAAATTTAGTCTTCTGAGGGCTAAGAGGAACGTGCCTATCAAATTTCATGATTATGGGTTCAATGGTTCCAGAGATATCGAATTTCTTTTATAAATTTTTAGTGAAGAGGATTTTTCCAAATTTTGTAATTTTTCCTTTCATTGTATTCCAAACACTACCTTGCTGCCAATTTTCAAGTTTCTAGGGCTGCTAGAAGTACGATTGAATTTTGATGATCGGTCAGTGTCAAAATTACGAAACTTTGAGTTCAAATATCTTAGGAACTAAAAAAGATAGAAACGTGATATTTGGAGGTTTAGTTCCGTTTGCAAAGTACTAAGGTCGGTATCAAATATATTAGCCGGTGAATTCGTTTTCAGGAACAGCGATCGAGGAGAAATCAGCCACCACCATCTGACGATCGTGGATTTGTCAGTTGGAGTTGCGTGGTCCTCGCAGGGTATGTTGGGGTAACGGGAACGCTGCTCGGCTCCGCCTGAACCTAGCCTTTCGGCTGTTATTTATTCTTAGCGTAATAGTTGTGTGCGTTACGAAGCTATGCGTAGACCAATACGAGATGAAGCTATCGAGAAAGTATCAATGTTCTAACCAATAAAGCTCCTGAATTTTTTCGTAGCTAACGCACACCTATTCTGATGTGTGTATTTCTACGCTGACAGCTCGGTTTGGTCTACACCCCAGAAGCTTGGCACTATCCCCACCATTTCTGGCTCACTCTTGTTCTGCGAAGGCGAGAGCGAGATGGAACGAGAGTGAGTCAGAAAACGTTGAGAAAAGGAGCACCGAGGCAGGCAAACTGTGTGGTGGGAGAATACCCCTCACGAAACTCACCGGCCAATATATATGATACCGACCTTAGGTTTCAGTAAAGTTTCAGGTATCTGGGTAACTCCAGCACAAAGATATGGGGGGGGGGGGTCAAAACTACGCTGAGTTGCTTCCAGAAAAGAGTGCTTACGACAAGCGCCCGACTCGACTCGACGGGGGCACTGCCGTGCCCCCAGATATCATACTGACCACTTTTCTACAGTGGTCTAAAGAACCTTAAAAATCATAAATAATTTAATACAGAAATTAGTGTAAATAATTTGTTTCATCCCCTTTATGCACTAATAAATCATGTGTAATAACTATTTTGTTTTATTTTTTTAATACAATCCCTAAAGAAATTCCTAAAATCATTCATTTTCGTCGCGGCTCAACGAATGTAACCCCCTAATAAACAAGTGTCTACAAACCGTGACACAGAGAACTCCCCAATCATAATCATCCAGATCATTAGAGAGCAATTACGGTACACCATAAGTGGAAGAGTAGCACGAGACCTGGAAAGAGTAGGGAACGTCTCGTATAATTCGTCAGACAGTAGAGGCGTCCCGTGCCAAGTCAGACTTAACCAGGGGGACCAGGAATTCATCGTCTTATCCCTTCTTTTCTTTATCCGGGCTGACTCGCGGCGAGACGAAGGAGTGAGTCGAAAGTCAATAATCTGGAGTAATCCCTCTTTCCAGCGGAAGCTATTTTCATTGTACTCGAGATCCGCAGTGAGTCACGGTCGGCGTGCGTTAATCAACTAAAAGCTGGTAGTCTGAGTTTACACACCGCGTCTCAATAACCCACTATCGTCTATATCTCATACCGGCAGTGGGCTTCCCTTCAGCTCGGGAGCAGAAGATGCAGATATGTACGTACAGGCGAGCGATCGAATTGCCATGGTAATCGACATTAGTTGATTACGTGTTAAAGGTGAACCCATTGTACTCGCTATTATCAGAGCACGCTCGAGGGCTCGGTAAAGGTGTCTAAACGTCTCGTGCTACATAGTGAAATATTCGTCTTCTAGCTTAACTGGCAGCAGATGAACGATGAGGATGTTGTCCTTAGGGGAAGTCGCTGCAAAGAATTCTTCGGGAACTTCTCACAGATTTAAACGAATTCGCAAACTTTCCGTATACATCGAACTGTCTTGTGATCGACTACTTGGCATTTGCGATTCCTATGCTCCTGTTGAATATTACACTCACGGTGGCGCTTGGAAGACACTGATGGGCAAGATAGAAATCTTTCGACCTCGAGCGGTCCCTATTCACGCGAGAACAACTTTGTGGATATTCCATTTTGATGTTTCCTTTTCCATGCATTTCTTCGATTTACCAAAAACAAGGGAACACTTAGCGAGCCTGTGTAAATCTCCTTACCCATCAGAAGCTCCAACGCAGATATATATCTATATCACGAAAGTCATCTTCGAACAGAGCTGATGGAAACTTACTCTAAACAAGAACTCAACGTCTTTTATCATCCAAATCAGCTACTATCTAGAAGAAGTAAAGGAACACTCCGCGTACTATGGGGAGGATAGATCTCATCGTTCTCTTATCGACTGAATAAAAAAAAAGACTCGTTCACCGTCGAGTCCAAGTATTTTTTACCACTTTACTGCCCCCTCCAGTTGGCCACAGCCCACGTAAGCTACGGCTTAGGTAATAACCGAATCGTTCAGGCAATATTCTCTTCTTCTCCAAGCAGCCAGCAGCAATTTCACCGAGGCGAGGCGTGTCTGAAAGATAACCGAATTCCCGAGGTCAGGTTCGATCGAACCTGACCCGTTCGTAGGCGAACGTGTAAATTCACCGGCGATATAGTGGCTGCGATACTCGGGCCCGCAAGATATGTTCTCAAACGAATGCCGTTGTAGAAAGAGACGGCTCTATGCCGTGGCCGAGCACGCGAAAGGAGAAGGAAGGGAAAACGTTGTGCACGCTACCGTAACTTCGCGTCACGGACGGTGAGCTTCATCGATCACCGGCCAACTCAATTTGTCTCCATTGATACCAATCTGCTGAGCAAGCTCGCCCCCCCCCCTCTCTTTCCCACCCACCCGTCGCTGTTCCTCCTCTGCCTCACGCGCCCTCCCTTCTTCACCTCTCCTTCTCTTTCATCGGCGAAATTCCTCCCCGCGGAGCAGCGCAACGCACGCTGGCTGCGTGGATTTCGTATCCCAGCTTTCATTTAGCTCTGCACACCTCATCATGTCTACTGTGACTTGTTTATCTCTTCGTAATTCGTGCTGCTGCTGGCTCCGATCGATAAGGGCAGAATTTTTGCGCGATTCATGCGGTCCCGAAACAGAGTGGAATGGAGACTCCGCGTGTTGAAGCTTGGATTAATGGAAATTTAGAAAGTGGAGTAAAACCGGGTACGCGCGGGTCAGACCGGGTATCTTTGTTTTTTTAAGAGAAGAGTTGCAATATGCAGCCAACGCGTGGTGGACGGGTGGACATATTCATATATTGCTGTGAGATCAATCGCAGGGCAAAGACTGTCGCAGTTTTTCATCCAGAGAAGTTTAAAAATTTCGGGTTGCAATGTTCCAGTGTTGTGCTGATGAATTGACTTTTTTATACCACTTGGATTTAAGGAATCTGTTATTATTATTTATTATTGGAGGGCAACGAAACCTTTATTTGTGATTATTGTTTACTAGATAAATTCAAATATATTTATGTGCAAGTTGATATTTGTTAAAGTAACTTTCTTCATGACTTCTGAAATGATAGTAATAAAGGTTTTATAATTATATTATATTTTACGCGTTTTTTAATAGGCACCCGATATTACCCACACCTATAGGGTATAACCGAGTGTTTGCATACTTCCGAGAAATCTTGTTTTGCTGTGAGCCAAACAGTTTTTTCAAAGAAGGATTCTCATTTTCTGATTCTGTAAGGTTCAATTAAAATTTCTAACGGTGTCCAAAATTTATTTTGTCAGCTGACTTTTTGCTAAGAGGAAAAATACACCAGGCACCCAGTTTTGCCCCACTTTCCCATACGGTAGGTTTTAATTCAGCATCGTGAAGCTTGAGGTACTTTTTTAACTGTTCAAGTGGACTGCGCAATAATTACGTTTAATAATAATATTAGTGAGTCAAATTAGTGTGTATGCTGTCTGATTTCGTCATTTCAAGGAAATACATCCCTTTTCTTTTATCAATATTACTGGTGTCACGTGTATGTGAAGTTGTTGCCTTAGAAATATGACACATAATAGCGAGTATATTAAGGAACAGGGACTCAATCTCATGTAGTTTCCACTTGCAAGAAACTAGCACGTTCAGTATCACTGATGGCTGCCGATATTTGCAAGATTCACAAGCAAATTTGCTGTCAAAATAAAACCAAGGAGAAAAAAAGCTAAAGCTACGAAACATTCAACGCAACTTTTTCTTTTGATCAGTTCTTAAAGTCCTATCACAGTGGTGGTGAACCTATGACCCACGGGTCAGACACTGACCAAGGAGACTTTTTAAATGACCCACGCGTTGATTTGTATAAACTTATTTTTTATATCATAAAAGAGAGAACAAATAATCGAAAATATTAAAAAACTGTTTTCCTCAATGTATTTTGTAAAATCTACCAACGCAAATAAACTTGGAAATGAATAGACTGCGAAATGCGTTAAAATAATAAATACGGAATATGAACCTAATATTAAGAAACTATCTGAAAATAAGTAACAAACTTTTATCAACTTTATTATACATACACATATTTGTAACTATGTTTATTAATACAGAATATTTCATAATATATATGTGCTTTTCTTTATTCCTTGTTCATTCAAATACTTTGTGCAGAGGCACCATTGGGCATGGTGTCAACTGGTGCAGTAATTCATGGTATCACCCCACTGATATAAATTTTTTAACGTCGACCTTTATTTTTTGCTCTTCACTTGCAAAAGTAAAAGTTGTAAAACAAAAAGGAAACGTAAACCTTATTTGATGATTTTAAAACTGAGAACCAAAAAACGGTCAACTGACAAGTTTTCTGTTAACAAATGTTAACAATTTCGGTGTTTTCAAATTATTGGAACCCTTTTTACCCACCTCCTTTCCAAGTGATGCCACTCACTGCGTGACCTACTTGCTAGTATTAAAAAGAATAATGAACAAAATTTGACCCACATCTCAAAAACGTTCACCATCACTGTCCTATCAAGAACTTTCAATCCTCCCGTGACACTAAACGTGTTAAATACAATTTACACGACATACTCAGAGATTAATCCCTCAAATTACCAAAAACTGTCCATCCAATCAAGATTCACCTTGCAATCCTTCACACCACTACTCACTGTAGATACACCGCATACCAAAATTCTTCAAAACTTCGTTCACCGTGATCGACTCACGTGCGTAATGAATCGCACCTGTGCAACCCTCGTACATCCAGCCACCCGGTGAGCACCCCGAGCGGAGTGCAAACATCGCGCGATATGATCAGCAGAATTAAACTATCCCATCCAACTCGATCCTACCTTCCCAATGGAGGCACTCCCTCTCCCCAAAAACCCCTGCCGACAGTTAGGCTGACGATGAGCATAGACACCTTGGACCAGTGGGCGCAGATTAAGTGACGCCTGTGTGTGTGCGCAAGTATCAAGCTGTACAAGAGAACGAAACGCAGGAGGCCAGTGGTGGGAGGGCAACGGAGCGAAGGGGCCGAGGGGTGGAGGCAAGAGGAGGATGGGTATCAGAGCTGGTACAAGCGCAGTACGAGCTGGGTTTCTATCAAATTATAAGTTGTCACACGGATGACGACGCAGCAGGCGAGCCGACTTCTGGCTTAGCTTTCCCAGTTAACGCCGCCGCCAATCAGGCCCAACCCCACCCCTCGCCATTCCCTTTTCACCCTTTCATCCTCTGTATCCCCTCTATTTCTTCATCTCGGTTTGTCCTTCCCCTTCACGGTGCACCTCTGTTCAGGCCCGTTTCCCGCCTGTTCGCCCGCAGCCTCTTCGACCCCCTTCCTCCCCCTCTTCCCACCTCCCGCCCCCCACATCCTCGTCCCTTGTCGTTCGTTTCGCGGATAGTGTTCCGCGACAGCGCTGTCTCTTCCGCTTCTTGAACGCCCACACGGAAGGAAGCAACGACTTGCTCGCAGGGCGCTTCACAGCCGCTGAGCTCTGGGGATTTGCATATGAGGAATTTATAATTGAGTACTGTTTATCTTGTACAGGTAGAGCCGCTGCCGTTTTAGCCGCTCCTGCCGTAACGAGGACGCGCCGCTGCGGCGCGGTGCAGCTTCGATGGCTTCGTTCGTTAGCTCGTTGCCCGTGTCGACGCGGAATCGATGGCACGGTAAATTCGAGACGCTGGAAGAAGCCTGGAGGTGAGAGGGACGCAGCGTTTTCGTGGTAGATGGCTGTGCTTTATGAGGATGGCGTTAAGTACTTAATATGCGTGGGAAAAAGGATGTCACGAGAGGTTTGACAAGTTGTTGCGCACTTGTGGGAAGTTGTTTGACAAGTCGTTGAATACTTTTAAGAAATCGTTTTTACAAACCAGTGGGTACGTTAGGAAAATAGTTCCGCAAGTCGGCAGGTTGTTTTAGGTAAATTTTATTCCATTGAAATGTCACAGAAATGTCAATCGTCTTCTTGTTTAGTTTCACTCACCTCTTAGGAAATTTATCGATGTTCTGTCTACAGAACTCGTTGTCAGTTAGTCAGTGTTCGAAAAATTCGTGCAATGTAAACGTCAATATGTCTCAATCGTAGTGTTCTTATTTTTCAAAAAGTCTTTTGAATTTTAAAATAAATAGTAATTTAAATGGTCTTCTAAATTCACCTAAAAATCAGCTTCCTGCGTGATACGTAAATCTGTTTTCCCTAAATGAATTTAAACTGTCATTAGTACCACACGTGTGTACAGAACCACCACATGATAAGAAAACTAAAACTTGAACGATTATATTTCGTAGTCTACTTTTCCTTCAGGAATGACCACATTTAGACGAAAATGTTGAACCGAAATGCACTTAATTTATAGCTCCGAGGACTTACCAATGAGCGTTTAGTTTTCATTATTTTCATACTGGTGTGGGATCAGGAATCTTCTTGCCATAAGAGGGGGCCCGGACTCAGGGACCACAGAGAGTCAGCGTAGCTGTGGTGGTTAACGCTGCTGATCAGTACGCGGGCGGCTCAGGTTCTTCGATTCCCGGCGCCGTGGCTCCTCTTTTTCCGAGGTTCCCTAAAGCGTAGGAATTACGTGTCACATTACCGATTACCCTACACTGGAATTTCGTGAAATAATCATCAACGTTCAATAATTACTATTTAGTCAATTTCCAAGGACACTTCAAGCACATACTACTCGATACATACAGTGCCAGCCAAAAGTTTTGAATAATTAATAGTTGATTCGCATGAAAATCATATCAATATTACAAATTTTCCCTTAACTCAAAACAGAGATAGGCAAAATTTTTAATTAAAAAGAAATTCGAATAACGAATAAAAGTTAAAAAAAAAAAGGTTCGTCATGTGTTGAATAAACTTAACCCGGGTTCGAGGTCGAATACAGTTAAAGTTGAAAATTTTATTCGACACTGAAGTTGAAACCCTCGACGAATAAAAAAATTAACTTTATTCATCGAATAAATTCTCGTCAAATAAAAAAAATTAACTTTGTTCGCCGAATAATTTGAAGTTAAAGTAACTTTTATTTGATAAGTTATTTAATAAGAAATAATTTTTCATTCAGTTAATGCCCAACTCTGACTCAAAGTTAATACTCTCAGTAACAATTCCAATAAAACGTGAACAACCAAAAAACCCATTAATCCACATTGTGATTGCAGACTTCTATACAGCAGTGTATTCAGAAAGATTTCTGAACCGTTTAAAAAGAAGACTTCGGTTTCCGCGTTTTATTCAAATTTATTTTACTGCAACGAAGTGTTTTTTGCCCCCCTCTTAGGCGATATCGAAAACGAATAAGAAAGAAGATTGAGTGGCACGTAGATACGAGCGGCGAGCATTTTTCGAAGCTGGAAAATGTGCGCCGTTTCCGGGAATATTTTTGAAAACTATTAGTTTCCACGGGTGTCCTGGTTTGCCAGGGACTTTCAGGCGATGTTCCAACCGCGCGGGGCTCGAAACGAGCTCGCTACGATTTGGCAGTTCTTCCGTTCTGCGGGCACTCCCAACGGGGTGAAAAGATATCGCGATATTATACGATGATAATGGAGCCCGTTCAATAACACCGTGAAGAGTAATAGCAGCGGCATTGTGTTTAATGGCTAGGGTAGCCTACGGAGGGAATCGAAGCCCCGGTTTATCGTGGCTGGTAGACGTTAGGGTTCTCCAGTGACGAATAGGCGCGTCGAATCGGCCTTGTCTGTTAGTCTTTCGATTTGCGAACATCCAAACCCCAAATCATCTGGATACTCACCTATAATGCGAGAGTAATCATGTTTTGTCACTTATGGAACACACTGTTGGCTTCGACACCGTTTGTAGAGACGATCACTTGGCAAAGATAGATATTATTGGCGAGCAAAGTTGATGATTTAGTACTTTGAATATCTTGGGAGCTTTGGGCTTAAGAGTCATAAAGTTTATAAAATAAGATTATAGATCTGTGATAAATATGGAATCATTATATAATAATTCCATTCTTTATTAACCCTTTAACACCTAGACACTTTTCTCGGCGGAAAAAAATGATTTCTTGCGATTAGTTAACTGAAAAATGGCCCCAATACATGCACTTTCCCAAAAAAAATGCAGTCGGAATATGATTTTCTCGATGTGACGTATACGTCAAACTGGGCGTGTACGAATTAAAAAAGCGAATTTTTTTCATAAATCAAACTTTACAAGCATTATTCTTTTAGTATAACAATTAATTTACACGTATCTACCAAATAAAATGTAAAAAAAACATAATTTTACTCTCAACTGTTTAAAGAAAACAAGTGCAACGTTTCAGGTTATCGAAAAATGTCCAACATGCATTCGCCAGAAACGTTTCCATGGTTACTGTAAACATTATTTACAGTGGTAAACACATCAGTGGCTTGCATCTCGGAGCCATTTAGAGAACTGAACCGTTTTGAGACCCAAAATTATTGACTATGGATTTTTATTATACGTCTGAAAATGATGTCACGTGTACGTCACACTGGGCGCTAAAGGGTTAATGAAGTCACTTTAGAGATAGGAGTTCGCTTTTGCTTGTTTAAATGGTATCGTATATTTTAATATCTATTACTGATGGTAGTTGTTAACGTTAATGTATCAATCAGTTTAAAAGAAAATCAATACAGTTATATATTCTCCTTAGTATCACAAAGTTTTTGCATACCATGAAATGTAATAATAGGATTACAACAATATTAAAATATTCTCGATGAAACCCTTTATGTTAGGATTAATGGAGTACCTTGTATAATAACACTTAACTCAAAAACTCGATTATATTTCCTTGTACTCACAATTTAATTGAATGTAATTCATACAATTTATAATAACCCGCATTTCGACTTGAATTATTATCCAATTTAAATATTTTAAGAATAATATTTAAATAAACTCTTTAAAGCGCAATACACAAAGTAAATAAATTATAGTCTATCCTATCGTGGCTCATCGATCAATACACAAATTCTTCTAAATAAATTATAAAGCCGCCACATTTATTAATTTGAATGATTTACATTTAATAATCCATTCAATTTTAATCATTTTTATAATAGGGTATCTAATCCTAGTTTGTTAAAAAATCTATCAAATATTAGTTAAATAAAATTTAATATATTAATTAAAAATATTTCACCACACTTAAGCAAATTTAATTAAACATTATTTATAATATACACTAATTCAAAAATTAAATAAATTAATTTACAAATTAAGTCTAACCGCTGTTGCTGACACTAAAATTACCTTTATTAAATTTAATAACTAAATCAAACCTTCATTCATTTTTAAATTAAATCTTTACATAAACAATTATTATCTAAACAACTATTACTTAAAAACTAAATTTATAGATCAATTAATTCAATTAATCAAATAACTGAAATTAAATTAATTAAAAAATAACTGAAATTCATAAATTTGCTTGTCCTCCAAAAAGAAAGAACGTGAAAAGGAACCACAAAATTTCGGACTAGAGAAATTGTGACGGAAGATGTTAAAGTCGCAGCCGATTAGATAAAGCGTAAGGAAATTGAGGCTTTGGCTAAGACATATCTTCGATACTTCGACACTTCCAAACAAATGTTCCTCGATTCCCCTCGTTGGCACGAGCAGCGTTCATTCACGCGTTCCTCTGTCACCCAGCCCCCTTTGGATTTTAAATCAAATTTATTCCGACCGATCTCCATACAAGTTCCTCCACGATTTATTAAAAACACATTATATTTCTCCTGACTACCCTTCACCCCAACCGTTCGTGTTCGTGGATAAGCGACGAAGAGATCACGGACCCCTGCTTCCTTTTCAACAGGGGATTCTTTCTTCTACAACTCCTTCAGAGTGGAATTTCATTTCGTCTTCTACAGACACGTAACAACCACTCGAAGGGGTGCCGTGCCTACTTTAATCTGTCCAATAACAACGATTCCTTTGAACCTCGGTATATGTTACTTCACAAGAATTCATCCCACACCTTTCTCAATTCCACATCATAAAAACGTCCCTTCGTATTCCTCATTCATTATTTCACGAGCCTCCATTTACTCACCCATCGTGCTACGTTTTAATTCACACCACGCAGATTATGATCGTCAGTGCGCTCGCAATCGAAACAGCGTTCAAGCCCATCGACGATCGGTCCACCTCGAAACCAAGATGAATCTGAGTCACGGTCAACCACGTCTGGGGTGATCCGTTGTTCGACGGCGGTCGCGCAAGTGGAACGCCGAAGAGTTGCAAGTTGCAAGCTAATGTTTGCAATTTGCCCGGGCGTGATGGATCTCACCGCCGTGCAAACTGGGCGGCCGGCGTAGGAGGGTTCCCTAAAACACTCCCGTGGAAGCGTACCGTGCAAGCCCCCTCTCGCCCCCCACGCTTGCGACCTAGCCTATCGCCAGTACGGCACCGGGAGGAACAGTAGCAACAGCATCGGCGGAGGCAGCAATGGCAGCTTTGAGACCAGACGCAGCAGTGACGGCGGGTAGCAGCACCGCTGGCAGTATCCTCCACCAACCAGCGCCGCATCAAGTATCACTCTATTTACCCGTCAAATATTTGTGCTTTTACCGTGGAGCGCGTATCCGAGGCCCCTCTCTTGCCTCCTCTTAGCTATCTACTCTATCCTCTAGTGCCACTTTGTATACAGTGAACACCGCCGGCTGAATTTCCCTAACGAAAACTTGCCGAAAATTTGCAATTCGTAAAGAGGCGAAGGGAGGAGGGCCGCCCTCTTTGCTAGCGGACGGGGGGGAGGGGGAGGGGAGGGTCGCTAGGAGGACAAGTTCGCGTCCGTCGCGGAACAGAGGAATCAGAAACGTTCGGCGGTAACGAGAGGGAAGTTGGGGGAGAGATAAGGATGTTACGGTGGTTCCAGGAAAGAAGATCGATATGCGCGGTGGAATAAGGGAAATTGTTCCATTTATCAGGGGGGTGGGGGGGGAGGGGCAGAGTTGCGCGTCTGCTAATAATGTTTAATGTTTTATGGAATGGGATTGAAAATACAGGCTGTCTTAGAATGGATTGCCTTCAAGTGGCCATTTTAATCATTAGGTAAATAGATTGACAGAGTCACTCATATTTCCCAATTTTGTATTCAAAGCGATTAAAACTCAAACGCCTATAGGGGAGACCGGGATAAAGTGAGCCTCGGGGTAAAATGAGCTTTCTTAATTTGTTATTTGAAAATAGAATATATTTAGAAATTTTAGTGACGTAACATATGTATGTAATGTAACAATGATAATTATGCACATCCAGAGATCGAAAAATGTAACTTCATTTAAAAACATTACAAATTAATTTTTAGGGACTTCCGATTGGTTACCTTTTCATTTTAGGTTTTTGGATAAATGAATCTAAATGTGTTATTTTAACTCAAATTTTTTTCTGCATGTTTAAAACAAGCTTATAAACATACATGTACACGCGTTTGAGAAAACATTCATCCCAACATTATTAAATAATTAATTTTCCACTGAGTACATATTCCGGGGTAAACTGAGCTGCAAAGAACAGATGCGCAAGTGATGCGCGTAAAATCCTAACCTATCAGCTGGCTAGAAAACCACGCGGCGTTGTGGAACAGAAACTAACCTCAAAAAACTGAAAAATCTGCCACAGTTTTTGGCAAACACAATGCAAAAGAGCTAGAAGCTGACGTGCATCACACGTCACCTCAAGGGGTTACCTATATCCTTAATTAAAACTGTTAATTTATTTCAGCTCACTTTACCCCGGATAGTAGCTAATTTTACCACATACATGGGATAAAGTGATCCTTCTTGCATCTTTTCTTTCAAGTTGAATTTTAATACAGGTACTCTAAGTTTATTTTAAATATTGCAACTCGTAATTTGTCAATAGTAATGCTTAAATTATATTACAAATTGATTTCTACACATTTTTATCGAAAGGGAAAAATTTTATTCCACTTCAAACTTTTTTACGCTCAGTTTACCCCGATCTCCCCTAACTCCAAACAGATACCACCCACGTTTATACAAGCTTCCTTTTATAATTTCTTGAAGTAACGTTCATTCACAAGGAAACACCCCGCACATGAAATTGACATTGGACGTGAGGCAGGGGGAGGGGGCAGCTGTAACGTGTTCCAAAAATAAAGGTCCCTTCCTCGAATGGAACTGTATGACGATGGCAAGGACCACGCGCGCTGGTAGGCTGGTCACGGATGTGACGCACGAACGGGTACCACATAGCCCTTCCTCTTTCCTTTTTTCTCTCTCCTTCTTCGTCTCCTTTGGCCCCTTTGGCCATCTACTCCGGGGAATCCTAATATCCACGTTTGACGTCATGCCAAATACGTACCCTTACTCGTCTGGAATAAGTCACGAGCGACGCCGCAATAGGCGATTGAAGCAAACGTCGGAGAAGAAGGACGGCCCGTAATACAGATGTCCAGAATCATCCTGACGACGTATTGTATCCTGCAGGAGGAGCGGCAGCGGAGTTATCATTAAACAACCGGCGAAATAATGGCAATTCTGCCGGCCCCTCTGCGCGGGTGGAATTTCGAGCGGGTCGTAAACGGTCGATCTGCCGCCTCCGAAAGCTATCGAAGAATCTCGTGGCCGCTTTAATAAGCGAACCATCATTTCCTGCTGTTGTCCGATTCACGGATGATTTGCTGCCTGATTCGGTCAGCGTCGTCGCGGAAATTTTCCGATAGGATGGGGCGGGAAAAACGGCAGAATGAAATCAACGAATTTCCGCTTTTCAAACTCGCCTCGATTCGATGATTTCGATAGAAATCGGCGAAATTATCGCCGGGCATGGCCGTCGCGCAGGTCCGAGTTAGCTACGCAGAAACGTACAACGGGCTCGCGCGCTCGGACGGTCCGATTTGAATACATAACTGGCCGGATATAAACGAGCCTATGAATAAAATTTAAATTCCAATCAGCGGCTGAACAATGCGACAATACCTGCGGTCGTCCGGTAGAAATCAAGTCGTATAATGCGTATGGAGGATCTACTGTCTAGACTTTGTGGCATTCGTAATCGACGAAACAAAAAACTCACTTAACGTCTTACCTTCTCGGAAAGAAGTTTCTGTAGGAGCTCTGTGAAAAGGAATTACCCCGACTTTAAATATTAAAGCTAAGTGCCAGTATGAATAGGTGCATTAAAAATGTGGGAATGTAATTACTGTGGTAATTAAAATAAAGAAGTAGTGTAAACTAGGGATTATTGAAAAGTTTTGATTTTTCGAGTGAATTCTCTTTAGATAATTGGGGATAATGGACTACGATCATTTGTTGCAGTTTTAATATTAAATTGTATTAGCATATGTTACTTATGGAGTAAATGGAAAGATGGGAAAGAGTACATACATAGGTTAAATTTGCCTAAGTACCCCTTAAGAACAAATGTTTATTACATTAAAAATAACAGGGAAACTGAAACAACATTAGTGGTATTCAACTCTTTATTAATAAAATAAACAGTTTCATAAACTGAAACAACAATAAATAATCAACTTCTATTCATAAAAATGATTTACTTTTAATATGGAAAAAGTACGACTTAGGATTAATGTTCTTAAATCGTACCATACTTATCCTAATTCGTACTTTCGAATTTAATTACTACAATCATCACATACATATTCAAAAGTATTTCTATCTATTCCCGCACAAATCTCGTGTACTCACATTTTACACTGCGTGGATTGTATCATATTTTCCAGTTTATTTTCTTCACACAATTTACAAAACCAGCTGTCATTTTCATCGTTTTTCTCCTTCATCTTTTCTTCCTTTGTATATTAGTTTTGGCTGTATTCTTCCTCTTACGAGTTTCCTTTGCTGTTCTGGTTTTTCTAGTTATAATTTTCTTTTTAACTACAACCATTTTTTTCTAGATTGTTTTTGTATGTTCGTACCAGTACGATTTTAGCTTACACGCGGTGGTACGAAATAGGCACATAGGTTAATTTAAATTCAAATCTATGGCGCTAAAATATACGTCACTGTTCGTTGATGTCAAAACAAGAAATAAACTTGGAAATAGACGTAGTTTTATATAGAAAATTGTTTCACTGATTCTCACAATTAATAATTGTACAAAATCCTTAAAAATCATGGTAAAATTTTAGTGAAAAGTGCCCGAAAAACTTACGCGCTTTATATTTTTTTTTTTGTGGAGTGATAGCATGGTGACTCGGCTTGTTATTGGCGTATGGCTGTCTGTTGTAGAGTGTTTCTACCGATAGGGGGGATTGTGGCTGTCTTAGGTTAAGGGGGAATCCTATTTTTTTAACTAAGAACATACCAAAATTTGGGATTTTTTTTCAGAAACCAGCGATTCGATTCATCTGATATTTGGACCATGTATTGATGCATCTTTGAGGAAGCTGCAGTTTTTTTTATATTAATTTTTAACCACAAATGTAGTACTTATGCATGATTGACCATCACGCCGCTCAAAATTCGCTGGCCGTTGGTGTGCATGATATTTATCTACCAGGTAATCTGAAACAGAAAAATGAAACGGCGTTTCATTTTATACATATGTAGCTTGAAATTAATGAACCAGAAAAGAAACAAAAAAATTATTCAGCAGTGTGGAGAGTTTTCAAACTGAAAGGTTTAATTAAAGTGAACCTTTAATTTTTGCAATCCAATTTTGCGCCAATTTTCTTACGTAACAAAAGAAGTATAGAACGTAGCGGTATTTTGGTGCATCAAATTGAAGCTACATATGTACAAAGTAAAACGCCGTTGCATTTTCCTGTTTCAGTTTACCTGGAAGGTAAATATCGTGTACACCAGCGGATGACGAATTTTTCGCGGCGTGATGCATAACTCCTATATTTATTATTAAAATTGAATAAAAAAACTGCAACTTCTTCAAGGATGCATAAAAACATGATCCAAATTTCAGGTGAATTGAAATGCTAGTTTCTTAAAAAAAAATCCTAAATTTTGCTATGTTGTTAGCCCATTAAATAGGATTCTCCTCTTAAAAGAAACAGCGGGGGTACGATTTAGGCGCAGGTACGAATTAGGCAGGGTTACCCTACATGGAAATCGATTGTGTAAGTGCACTGAATATGTAGTCGTACTAACAATATTCCATGTTAATCAATCGATTACACACTAGGGATTTCAAATTTACCGACTTTTTCAATTACCGGTAATTCGGTAAAATTATCAATCAAAACCGGTTTACCGGTAATTAATTGGTATTTTTTTAAGGTATTAAATGACGTAAAATATAAGAGTAAACATTACAAAAAACTTTTTTTGAACTCTAATCGAGCATTATAAAAAATATATGCAAGTGAAACTTATCTGAACATAAAATATAAAATGATATAACACAAAATATATATATTTGTATAACTACTTGACAATAATTATTAATATCGATCTTCACCAGGAAAACAATGAAAAGAATCTTATCTTACATACATAATTAAATATTTTTTATTTAACAATTCTTTTTACAAATAAGCACGCAAAATATATAATTTGTCTAAGCTTTGGTTTCCCGATCGCGACATAATTTTTGTACAAAATAATCCAGCCACGGATAAAGCGCTCTCATATTCTACACTTTTTTGGTCAGGTAAGTCACTAAGAAATCATATACCATTTGTATATACTTTCTCCTTAATTTTTCTACTTGAAAATGCGTCCATTTTTTCATGACTTGATTCAGATTCTTAGTTTTCTTTTGGATCAGATTTGGTTCTCCATGAGATACTTCGGTTTGCGTCTTTATTAGTAATTGCAGTTTTTTTTCAATGATAACATAGTAGATGTCGACGGAATTAATAAACGCATATATGCGCTATATTGCTATACGTAATTTATCGAATTACCGGTAAAAATGTGGCGAATTACCGGTAAAAATTTTAGAGTAATTCTCGCGATTTACCGGGAAACCTGTTTACCGGTATTGCAATCCCTCGTACACACTGCACAGAACGTACAGATCTACCTTATTACCTACATTATTGGAATGAAAAATCATTTTTCACTCTACCAGTGAACCCTATACACCCTCCAAACTCCTAACTCCTTTTCTGCATCCTATACGCACAGAGACTTTATAAAATTCAGAACAAATCGTGTCATAAAACCAACGCTAATTAACATAAGATTCAACTACCGTTTCATCCATTTTCACCCGAAAAAGAGAATCCGTACCCCACTTCCAACACTCAAAGATCAATCCATTACTAAACTATTCGATAGGTGCGTCCTACGTTTATCAGCCAGCTAGCCATTAATCACTCAGCATCCCTGCCGCGTCGCGTGCAACGCGGCTCCTTAACAGCCGTTAATCGAACGTTTCGCGGTGGCCGCGAGAATCAGCGAAATCGAACACAACCGCGCGCGACTCGATCAAATATTAGTAATCAAACGGCCCAGGCAGCGAAAACACAGCATAATGAACCGACTTGTTTGCGAGAGTCAATGTGTCGCGTCTGTATTATTTACTCGTTAGTGTCATTCACAAATTCGTTACGCACACCGGGCGCATTATGCCGCGCACCCACCCCCTCCGTACCCTCCGCGCGGGTTTCTCGAATTCACCGACATTAACGAGGCGTTTCGGTGTCAGCAGTGAAATATCCCTCAGCTCGGATCTGTCGGCGGGCGGAAAAATCCAAAATTCCCGATCGGAATCGCGGGGATTCGGGTATCATGGCGGCGACGGCGACGATGATGGCGTTGCCGATGCCGGCCGACCGGAAGCGACTAGTCGCGGGGGCCGTTAATTCGCGAAAATTCGCTGATACAGATAATCGTTTAATCGTACCGCTGAAACGTACCGCACGTCCAGCACTGCTCGACAAAGCGACGCTCGCCACGCGAAATCGCGGCGGGGAGGGGGCTAAAAACGGAGCAAGGGAAAGAGAGAGAGGGAGAGGGTGAGAGGGACAGAGGGCGGAAGAGGGTGTGTGGCGCAGAGACAAATAACACCGGCGACGATACTTCGCAGCGAGCGGGCATAAATTACAACGGTCGCGAGCGGAGAAAATTACGGCGGGGCGATGGCGCGAAAATATTCGGGAAACTGTCCCGTTGCGGGCCGATGATTAATAAATCAAACTCTCACGCACGTCAAACAGACATGATTGTAATTTGCTGCGATTGCTCTCGCGCGCGCCACCCCCCCCCCCCCTCCCCCTCCGCCCAGGCGATATCACGGCGGAACCAAGTGTAACGGGGGGAGGTTTCCCGAATTAAAATGCGCATAATTACGTGGCAATTATGACGTTTGCTTTTCGTCGGCGCCACCCCCCGGCTGCTTGACAACCACGATTTCGTTAATAATTCTGCACGCATTGATTCGTTTTGATAGGCGCGCCTCTGCGTTCTGATTCTACTGTTGACGCTGATTTTCGCATCTAGTAGGGGGAGCCGTTTTTTTATGGTGCAATAAGTTTTTGCGAATAGTGGCTGATTAATAGATCGGAATTTCTAAGGTTTGTTGTGAATTGCTGCTGTGGTGGTTAGTGTAGGATGTGGTGTTGAGTGCCAGCGATGATTTATTAGGTCTGCGGCATTTTTCGGTAGCTTTTGTCTTCTGGTAACAGGTGCAGGTGTTTTATTCTTAAATGAAGTGTTGAATTTGTCTTACAATAAGTGTTCGTAGCATTTCTCAGGATTAGAATCAATTATATTTTTATAACAGTTTTATCGTTTTGTAAACATGCATGATGTAGCTCAGGCTTTGCTACTATGCAGTACTGTGGATGTCTCTGATTTATGAAACATTGTTTACTTTTACATATTATTATGTAACATTGATTTTTTATTTGCAATGCTCAATCTATTGAGAATTTGAAGAAGAGTATAATAAGAAGACACTAATAAATTTATCATCATCCTCCTGATTAGGAACAATTTGTGACATCAATGTTTATACTAACGGAATAAAGTAAAACACTCTATTTTAACGAACTTTTTAATCTACTACTTTAGTACATTCTAAATGACATATGTATCAAAATACTATCTTCAGCACTAAACAGTGGTGAATGAGCAATAACTTGAAGAATATTAAAAAATAACCCTACATATCTCACCAAACATTTCATAACTCGTAGCATAACATGAACATCTACTAAAAAATTTCAGTAGTTTTAAATAAACTCAACACATAACCTTCTGCTTAACAGAAGCAACCGTAACGTTAATGGCGAGAACATACGACACTGTTACACGCGCCCACTTTTTGTTTCTCATTAATGAATCGGCTTGAGCGTTTCGGACACGCTCCGATTCACCCTCTCAGTATCCTTCCGCGCTGGTTCACGGCGATTCAGATCGGGAGTATAATAACCAGCGCAACGGCGTCGCTAACATCGCCGCTGGTAGTTCGAATTTTAGTTTAATTGAAGTTAAGTGTCCATTAGAAACTCTGGTCTCTGTCAGAGCGTACCGCCAATGCTGGCGTTACAATTCAAAAGTATCCTATTTGGGGAACCGCACGATGCCCGTCATTTAAATGCGGTTACCAATATCGCCGACCACAGAGCAATACCCTGTCGTTCCATACTTTACTAGCAGTGCTTAGCCACCTGCGCGTTTCGGTATTTACAAACTTTTCCTCTGCGCGTGTACTAATTTCCCTCGACGAACTAGCGCTTCCTTTGCGCCAATTTAATATTGTATCCATTATTGTCCAATTAAAAGACGTAACCTTTTCTTCTAATTTTTGTCCATAGAAATAGTGTCCAGTAGCTCCAATAGAATTCCTCGATCGGGAAATCAGTTTTGGGGATTAAAAGGTCAATTTTGAACTCTACAGGTTGTATTCGGGAGAGTAGGCGAATTACGAACACTTAAGGGAATAGTTAAATTCAATCGAAAATATTGACTCTAATCAGATTTACTTTATAGATAATTGAATTTTGGATAATTATCTACAAAGGCAAGACAAAGAATTATAGATACTTTAATAAACAAATCATTTTTTGAAAGGAAGACAAAACTCTTTCTGTCCGGAATTATCCGTAGCTACCCATACAGCACACTTCGTGGCGGCAACGTTGCAGGATCGTTGCAGTAACCTTGCAGTGTTGCATGGTTGCAGCGCAATGTCGATGTAATGTTGCTGCGACGTTGCCGTGTAAAATTGCACGGGGCGGATATAGAATTATTGTTGCATAGTTGCATCAATGTTACGTTGCAATATTGCACGGCAACGTTCCTGCAATATTTCTGCAACGTTACGGCAACATTTGGCAACATTTTCACAATGTTGATGCAAGGTTGCGCCAGTATTGCGGCAACGTTCCTGCAATGTTGCCGCAACTTTCCTGTAATATTGCTGCACTGATCCTGCAATGTTACGCAACGTTGCTTAACCTAAAATATTTCCGTTGTTTTTAATGATACGAGAAAATGTCTAAGGAAAAAAATGTTTGCTTCAGGGAGACAATTATTCTGAAGCAGACATTTTTTGTTCTCAAGGTTATATTTCCCGAAATTTCAAGATCATCAATGGTTTTTTTAATGGGATAACGTATTTTCATTACTATAACGTTATAGTCAATAAAAATACAAATTCAACCATGTATAATATGTTGTCCTTTTTGTCTAGCAATCATTTTATCTGAGACATTTTCTCGTATCATTAAAAACAGCGGAGATATTTTAAGCTTAAATGTTATGTAACTCACCCTGTATGTTTTAATGTGTGGAATAACACAGGGTGGAAGTTGTAGCACATACCTATAGTGTTACAAAACCCTAACGGAGTTTGTCAAAATAAGCCTTCGTTTTTGAATAATTTGAGTTTAAAGTTCTGCTCGGTAGGAATATAAGTTCGAATACTTTGGCAGTCTTATCAATCAGTGGTTGTAGCTGCGCCGGTAAAGTGTTCGCTTATGACGCTACAGGTCACGCCGGTTCGAATCCCCTTGGGGGAAAAAAAATTCTTTTGCGACAACGTTACAGTGCAACATTTCAAACTTGCACTGCAACGATCCTGCAACGAGATGGTGCTGTATGGGTAGCGGGGTAAATACGAACGGCTGCTCAAAGATCTTGATCTTTAATAAACACTGGTTCAAATAAAATCTCAAATAAAAGTTAAAAAAAAATTATTCGTCATGTGTCGAAACTTTATTCGTCGACTGCAAAAATTAACTTTATTCATCAAATAATTTGAAGCTAAAGTAACTTCATTTGATCCGTTAATTAAATAATTTTTTATTTACTTAACGCCCAACTCCCTACAAATATTATATCTGTACTTTCAATAGCTATTACTCTTATTACTCACAACAGTGAAAGAATAACCACACAGTGTATCTAAAAATTATCACAATATTATGCTCCTTCAAAGAGCTATCAAACATCACTGCTTCCGCCGCAACGCATCGCCTGTAACAAACACATTTCGAAACGACAGCGTGATAATTCTCGTCTTTCCAAGCTCCAAGTGCCATTGAAGCAACCCACGGTAATAAACACTCTTTAACGTGCATTTACCGTGCTTCTCGCTGCTAAATACCAGCGTGCTCGCTTAGCAACATCTCGACAGCCAGCTACAAAGAAGCACTCGTACGCCCCGCGAGAGGAGAAGATAAAAGACGATGAAGAAGGCGGCGGTGCTGGGGGCGAGGGGCAGCGCGTTTGAAACGGAACGAAGTACGTTCAGTGTCTTGGATTTCGAGGAAGTTGGCCGGGACACGAAGTTGCAGTAAAAGGTGCGACAGAGGGTAGCCGAGTAAAAGCGCGAGAAGAGGAATAAAAGTGGGGTGGAAAAGCGAAACAGCAGCCAGCAGAGGCATTCAGCTGCTGAGTGGAAGTCGCATACGAACCTCGGGGTAACTTATCACTTTCCCTTAATCCGGATCAGCGGCACGACGGAACTGGCGATGTTCAGGCTTGCCCCGTTAAATATTCAGAAGAAGTCTGGCCCGGTGTAAATCAGAGAGGCAACCGCCCTCTGCCAACCCCTTCTTGGCTACGGACGCATTGCTCCCACGTGTATGCTATCGCTCGACACTCTCCACTCGATACACATACACTTGCTGGCAAAAGTTAAGAAACAAACCAGTTACCAATCAATTCTCTCGTGCCACCGCCCTTGGGCCTTTTTCACCCGATCGAGTTCTTATTCCTTTATAAACTTTTTGAATTTTGAGAGGAATCTAGGAAAATTGTCAATGACATGTTTGATAAATTTACGGCTAATTTCGAGGCTATAATAAGTTTATTAGGCTATGTTTATTCCTTGATGTACATGTGCAGTTCATTATGGATAATATGAGAGATAAAATGCTCCAAATTTATAATAATCTTGCAGATATGAACATAGTAAATAAATGGGGCCGGAATTCGTTGAGATAAGACTTGAGGAATATTTATTTTGTAAGTTATATTAAGCTTATTTACTTTTCGTAAATTATGTATAAAAGTGTCAATTAGCACGTTTCGAATTATTGTAATGTTAAAACTACTTAGCACTCCACAAGTATTAGTCCTCTACGTCATCACGACATTCGACCCCTAAAATATGTAGAGTTTCCTAGTTTCTGTTTAAATTGCTCATATCTATTTACAACCATTCCCATCACATTTCAGCGTATAAAATGCATTAGTGTTATGACGTGCGCAACGTTCGGTTATCAGTGTGATATTAATTTCATGGTTTGCGTTCCCAAAACTGCGAGAAACTGTTCTTAACTTTTGTTGGTAAGTGTACATCCTCGTGCCCCTTCATCCCTCTTGGTATCCGCACGCTTCGCCCTTTTTCGACGTGGACGACCAATGAGATTTAACTGCCGTTCTTGTTATTTACACCGGCTGTCCCCGTGAAAAAGGGACGGGCCGCGAGAACAACAAAGCAAACGCAGTTCCGAATAAAAGTGCGGCCATTTAATGCAAGCTGGGAGTAATTGTTTAATTCCACCGAAACAGAGACTAAAACGATGGGATACTGGGACAATAGTGCCTCGATGGTACGCGGGGAAGATTATCTAACGAGGAGGGATGGAGGATTTCAATGTACTATTTTATTTCGATGAATAAATTTAGAATGTGAATGGAGGGGCATAGTGATTGAGAATTTGTGTTAATGGTTGGTAATTGCAGTTCTTTTAATTTTAATAGCGTGACATACTTGAGGTTAAAAGTTTATGACAGTCTAAAAACTCTGAATGATCCTTTTGCTGCATCTTGAAATTAATGTTCCTGATTTCTCGATATTTTTTCTTTCTCGAGAAATCAGAAATCAGATCACATTTCTTGAGAATTCTCGAGAATTCTTGACAAATTGAAATAATATTACAAAATTTATATTTTTGGAATAATGTTGATAATATTTATGAAAAACACGAGAAATCTTTTACTAATTGTTCATTCCTGTCCAATTTGCACAAAATTTGTATAAATGAAAAATCAGATATCAGGTAAATATAATTGATTTTTATTTAAAACAAAATTTGAGCAAAGCGAAACATTACTTTTTTGTTTTAAAATAGTTTTTTAATCTATTTCTTTTCTTTTTTTGTGATAAAATCTGTAACTGTAGAAAAATTTCTTCCGTTTTGAGTGGATGTTGGCTTAATCGTATGTAGCACATCCAAAAGTTATGGTAAATTGAGTGTCCTTCCAGTGAGCTGAAAAATATAAAATAATAATAATAAAAATAATAAATTCCTTTTTTAAAGTCCGGAATTTATATTTTTCTTCGTTGATACTAAATTCTTGGAGGCTCGCTGCGATTGCTAACTCTAATTATGACAGAATTCTCAAGAAGGAACACTACTTCAGATTCATCGTTGGTCAAATACTAGCTGCGCCATTCTAAAGTCAAATCGATCAGGGACTTTGATAAAATTGAAATTCAATCTAGTCCACGCAAATTTAGGGGGGGGGGGGGGTTTAAGTCACTAGCTTGCTGGTTTCGAATTTATTTAAAAAATATAGGGCATCTGAGTGTGCAAATTTTACCTACGAGTCATTTCAGCCACTTCAGCCATTGCGGTATTCAGTGTGCGTTGTGAAAAAATGTTTCCTCGATATGGACCAACAATAGAATGAATTCATAAAAATCGGTGACTCCATAGCTTGGAACTTTTTCTCCAAGAACTTCTTGGACACATGCAAATGTCCTCAGAAGCATTCTTCATCCCAAAATGTTCGTCCAGCCACGACAACACCTGGCATTCCCGTAGATAAAACATTAAGCGACAAGGAACAGTAGCTTGTATTACTACCGATATCGAACAAATAGATACTGATCAAGATCTATAAAATCAAGAATCAAGAAAATAGGGTCTGATCAAGACGGAAGATTTCCTGTTGTGTCGTTCTGTTTCCTACGGATAATAACCGAAGGGGTGCTAAATCAAAATGATCGATGTCACATGGCGCACGCGAGGATTCCGAGGATGTGGCACGAGGGGCGGTGAATCCTCTAAGGAACATGGAAAACGGGGGAGGCTGAAGGTAGAGACAGTGGAGGATAGCTATTACTATCAATTTGCATGCCTCCGGTCACTCGACCTGCCTTTATCGTCCTTTCATCTTGACGATGCCAGGGGCTTATTTCCGTCCATATATTTCTTGGACCCCAATAAGAGACTCGCAACCGCCTTCCTTCCCCCTTGTTCTGTCCCCTGCTATACCACCCTCGAGAATACTCCAAAGAAAGTCCCTACTGCACCGCGCGAATTTCTGCCAGGTCGCTGTGGATCTACGACTAAACTAGCGATCCTTGGAAGGTGCTATACAATGAAGAGAGTAAATGACAGAAGATGAATAGCTGCTAACAGTTTGCAGAGGATACAATGACTAAATAAAAATGAAAGAAAGCCTGTTTACTTTTGCAATTTCACTTGTATCTTTGTATTCTTCTAAATTTAAATGAAAGCTGTCTGGAAGCCCTAAATACGTACAGCTATTTAAAAATTAAAAGTGCAAACCGTAATAAGAGGTTTGCTTCAGGTGATTATGAAGAATTTAGACGTACATTTTCCTTTCCATACAGGAGGAAACAATATACTCGGTGTTACCTAATGAAAGTTTAGCTCGCAAATTTTGAAATATTTTAATCACTTTTCATCACTATCAGCACTAAAGTAACAGAAAATTATTAAAAGACATCGAGCAAACTAGTAAAGGAATACATTCTAATCCTCCTATTTTGTATGCAACATATAGAACTTCAGAGGTGGGTAAAATGTTTATTTAAATAAAAATTTCGAATAACGAATCAAAGTTAAAAAACTTATTCCTCATATGTCGAATAAAGTTAACCCGGTTTAACTTTATTCGTTGAATAAATCCTCGTCAAATAAAAAAGATTAACTTTATTCGTGGAATAATCTAAAAGTTAAAATAATCTAGTTAAAGTAACTTTTATTTGATCCGTTATTTAAATATTTTTTTATTTATTTAGTGCCCAACTCTGTATAGAACTAACATTCCCTCAGACACATATACAATAATACCAACTTCCATTTCACCTTTCAACCCCCCGAAACGTTCAACTCCACACACACCACCTGCTCGCGTCTTCAAACTACAGGAAAGCAAAAATAAATTGTGGCTGGAGATTGCCAGTTTTACCCGCGCGCTCCACCACGATCCCAAGATTCCAGCCTTTACGACGGGACGATCTTAATGATACCGATTCGCGAGCGATCATGGTACCGCGACAAGATAGGGGCTCCCGAATCGTTAGAAAACTGACGGCAAGAGCAGCTCCCTTTCGGGTGAAACTGCGCGCGAGGGAAATGCATGAAAAAGATTCTCAACGACGCCGGCCTTTTCTCCGTTAGTTCGGTCAAAGACTTTTCGTCACGGCGAGCCTGGCCCGGCTGAAAATACGCCGGGTACGTAGGAACCACTCGACCCAAAAAGCATTCGAGGTGGTCGTCGACGGAACACGAACGGCTGGCATGAATGCCCGACGGGGCACGGCTGTGTGTGCGTTATTCATCCTGCGGAGTTGTTTCACCGCCGTGGGAGAGAAGTGGAAGGCGCAAAAGTGTGCGCGACCTCTTCAAAAATCCGCGAGAGCATCACTCGAAACTTAAAACTCGCGGAACGCACTGAAACATACGACCCTTTGCCGCGGGCGAGATAGGGCCGACCTGGAGATCGGTTTAGTTCCCACGAAACTGCGAGCTCGACGAACACGCGCCTTCGGTTCTGACCCTGTTTCGAGTACACGATTCTCTAATTCAACGATGGCGAAAAAGCGACAGGCAACTGCTCCTTTGGGGGCTACACCGTGGTGGCATTGTTGGGTTATTATTAAAAATTCACCTGGACCTCTGAATATTCAAGCTTAGATACTTGGTTAATTCGAGGGATAAATAATTTAATATTTGAGCGTGTCATTTGAAAGATGAAGACTCCGATCTTTATTTACATATATGGGGTACCGTAGGAATAAATGGCAACAGTGAAAGCTTATTCTACTCATTTTACTCTTTTCGGTGATGAAGAACGAGTTGAAACACTTACCTCGAGTTATAAATAGTTAAATAGTACATACTCGAGATAAATGCAATTGTGACGAAGAAGAACAGAATCTGATTGATCTTGAATAATTATGGTAATTGAACTCGTGCTTTTATAGGTTACAGTTATATTAAGATGGAAGGAGATATGTTCCAATTTAATAAAACATTTAGTGATCTCGAGCTCAACTTCAGTCCTTCAAACAATCAAAATTAATTCTTCTCAAAATATACCTCGATAAAGATATTCTCCAATGACATCTTCCAATGCCATCATTGTTTCTAGAAATCTCCACTACCTCACGTGTCTTCTCGTCCTACATTTGAACACCATTCTCGCAAAATTACAAAACGGTCCACGAGCTGATCGATTGTCCGAGATTTGGAAACGTTCAGAGGATAGAAGGAAAATAATTTTACCTCGCAGCTTACGTCCCAAACTATTCATGAAACGCGACGCGTCAATGGTAGGATTAAGGTTCATCGTCTTTCACCGCGACGGAATACACGTTCACAATGTTTTACGTTAGGTAGGAAAATGGTATTCCGTTTGGCTCAGTCCCTGATGACTGTGCAAAGAGCTTGGTATCCATCAACCCACATTGTTCCCCTCATCCCTTTCACTCGTCTACGCCCGTCGTACCACTCTATACTCTATCACACTTGCTGCCGCTTACCGTGGAACTTTCTTTGTCCTGGAAATGGGATGGTGGAAGAAGGCATTGAAAACGGCCAGATCGTTACACGTTCTTGGTCTTTGGGCGCAACTTTCTCGCCGCGCCACGCTTTAAATCCATGCAAATTTGTAATGAAATACGTCTCCGGTTTACCCACCCTGCTAACAAGGGAGGCTTTCCAACATCGAAAAATCAAGGATCCACGAAACTTCGGGGCTATATGCACAAGATATCTTGATGAACATGCTCCTCCTCGGTTGCATAAATTTGAAGAGACAGAACCAATGTTTGCACTTCCTGTCACTTTTCCGTTTTGTTTCAATTTTAATATGGCTAAGAAAGTTTTCTAACAGAATTGCATAGGACTTTCTAGTCTTAGTACTATTAAAAAATGTACTATAAATAAAATACCACACTTATAGCGTGAACAATGAAACAAATTTAAAATAAATAGAATTCATATATATTAACATATTCTGATATCTTATCACGTCGTAGCATTTGTTTATCACTATTTTTATGAGATGGTATGCAGTTGTGTAACGTCCCCTTATTGTCTAAAAAATTAACAGACTCCATCGATTAAAATCCCTCGACCATTAAGAGACTCCGTTTATACGGAAACTTTAAAGCAGACGCGACAAGCGAGACGGTTTCCAGCTTTTCATTTAATATCGAGCAATTTTCCCAGCGTCTGATCGTCATTATACCTTGTTTCCTTGGTCGCGATGAAAACCTCCTACCGGATAACGAAAATCATTCAAATTGTATTTATGAATTCCAAAGTTTTTCCAGGCAAACCACACCGCCGCTGGACGTAAGAAACTTTAAATAAAATTCATTTGGGGGATTCGTGATCCAGCATTACCATAAATTTGCAAGCTGCCGAGCGCGGACTTGGAATTTATTTCAACTACGGCTACCGGGACAATCCTCGGAGAATCACGAAATTCTGCAGTGAACGCACTTTTGAGGTTCTTCGCTATCGTAATGGTACTTATAAGTTGCTAGACGCATAAGGAGGACGTTATTATACGTATAACGCTCGGTTATACTGCAGATTTAGCGAATTTCGGAAACCCATGAAGGTTTTTCATCGCCTTACGGGAATTGTATTATAGTTACGATAATAGTGCGTGGTATAAGAATTCTGAAGATTGTAGATGGAAATAAGATGGAACATACAGGAAGTACAGAAATTTTGATAGTATACAGTGATCACTGAAGATATTATCGTGTAAAATTATTCATTCAAACAATATATTTTATAGAATTATTTAATTTTCAAGAAGAATTTTTCTAACTAGATTTTAAGATGCATTTCAAGTTCACTTTTCTCTTCTTTGAATGTAGAAATACCTACGCTTTTGTTACCAGTTTGTTATAATTTACAAGAAAGTAAAATGATTAGTTATAGTTGCCATCTCCTTACCCCATTGGAACTAAATAAATCGATAAAATTCATTCTTAGAGAAAGTAATTATATAATTGCTTCTTTTGTTTCATATGAGAGAGAAAATTTCAGACACTTCTCATCACTATAAATATTATAATGCGGGCGTTTCAAATGCAATTATTAATCAATTGGCATATTAAGACCACGGAATATTTACACGATCTGCAAAATTACCTTCATCTTAAGTGGTACATAAAGCAGGAAACAAAAAGATGAGTGTAATTTCTTTGACTAGAATGCGAGGAAAAGAAATCGTATATGAGAGTAAGTGGAAGAAGCGTGTATATGGTCAGACGCTTCGCGCTGCAAGACATTATGACTGGATCTATACTCTCCTGTAACTTTGCACATGTCCATTATTTAAAAAATTGTTTCCAACGAAAGTTTTTGCAAAAATTTTGCATAAATTTAATGTGCTTCACTTACAGTCTTCTTTACCCTTTTAATGGAAGCATAAAGTTTTATTTTTCACATAAAGCAAGAGGCCCCTTCATACTGTAATTATTTAAATGAGTAATTGGGTGAATAATATACGTAGGTATTGTTACAAATAATGGTTTATCGTTCATGATGTCTTCATAATAATTTCTTTCAATACTGCTGTTAAGAGCAACATATTCTTCATACAGCTTTTCATTGTTCGTGTTTATACCTTAATTCTTCTTGTACATGTCACAGATTAGATGGGGAATGGTGTTTCTCTCTACAGTGTTCCTTTTCATGGTTGCCGCGTGCACGAACATAGTTTCACGTTCATCCTTGGTCGAAAAAGCTAACAAGTGCAATCAGCAGTGGTAACACGTACGAGCTGTTTCACTGTGCCCTTTCCCTTTTCTACACCAAAGCAGCTGACAACCGCAAATGGTAATTATACAGTGCACTATTAAGGATAGAGAATCTTAATTGCTAAAGTATTAAATAATTATACTTTCAAATAGAAAAAACAGAGAGCCTTTCGCTTATTCTGTTCTGTTATGTTTAGAGAAATATTGAACTTTAATGAAATCATACATTGGTTTCCATGCTGAAGAAATTTGTACTTTTGGGAACATTTTTGAAGACATTAGAAAGTGTTCGAGTATTTAAGGGGCTATTCTGGTCTGACGAGGCATTTTCGTCGCGTTATATTCCCTACCAGAATAATAAAAAAATATTAAAAATTAACCAAATGGCGGCGGTTTGAAAATTAAGATTCGATTTTCGCACATTTTTTCAACTTTAAACGTCTGTGAAAGTTTAAAAACAAATTATTTTATCATAATTCTGGTAGGGACGATAGCCACAGGCATACAGATAAAGAATCTCTTTTCATTTTTTGTTTCTGATCACTAGAACGAGCCCAATCATGGGCACCGTGACCCCATGTTTTTTTTTTCACCATTACTTTAAAGAAGTCAACGGCGTTTGATTTTCATTTTTTTCTATTGGAAAAATTTGTAAAGATAGTTGAGACATCAATAAACATGTAGCAATAAACTAAATAATAATAAAATTTATGGATTCTTTGTAAAAACATTCCGAAATAACGCGACGAAAACACCTCGTCAGACCAGAATACCCTGGAACATGAATTTTATGATACAATCCTTAGATTATCAAGAGTTTATATTCCTTAACTTCCAGGAATTTGAGGAGATGTGAACATTTTCAGTATAAACCAAAACCATACTCTTGTGGATTTTAGCACAATCTTTCTTCAGCCCCAGAAACTAAAATAAATTATTCCAGCACTTACAGCGTTTACCACCCTCTTCAGTATAGAATTTACATTCTTTTCCCTTAAAAAACTAATTTTTTATTTCTTTGACACATACATCGTTTACCATTTCAACTCCTCAGTTGGTTTTGTAACGACGAAGACTTCGCTTGAATAATATCAATATCCTTCATAAACTCTACAAAAGATAAATTCCACATTATAATAGATATGTCGTAATCCAACGAGTATTCTACTCGATCCTCATTAGCGATCACGCCATTTTCTAATTTCATTTTCAATTTCCGCTTTAATTAGCATTATCAATAACTATTACTATTCGTAAACACCAGCCCATGGAATCCTAGCCTCAGACTCCTCCACTTACTAAAAACTCACCCCTCCCATTACACGCCCCATACCCCGAAAACTATGCAACAACAAGGAAAGCCTCCACGACGAAGCCCGTCGAGCAGCGCGTCATCCCCGCATTCGTACGGTCGCCGCGCAGTGTACAGGGGACTACATTATCCCCCTGTTGCACTAGGCGCGGCTACATCCCCCTGACCAATTGTCTCCGCCGTAAATTACCAAGGGTTGTCCCCGAATTCCGCGCTGGACTCGTAGCCGTCGCACTTAGTCGCACGTGTGCGTGCACTTGAACGCGCGGACATGGACGACCGGGGGATTACGCGCGTGAATTTGTAAGGCTGCCACGTATACAGACAGAGAAGGCTGGCCAGCGCGGAGGGGTAGACGCGCGGCGTCGGCGTGCAGCGGCCGGACGCCGGGCCCGCGAGGGACGCGTGTACGGAAGCGACGAGGGCGACGTTCAGCCCTTAAAGATATCGCTGTCTCGAAGCCTGCCGCGTTGCTCAGTTCCCACCCCCTGCTACCACCCCGTCTCCATCGCCATCCAGGAAGGTGGCAAATGGCGGCGTCGTTACGCCAAGGCAACGGAATAACGGAGGAGACCAGGAAGAGGCTGACCGAATGAGAAACAGAGAGGCAGAAACCACACCGTGGGGCTTAGGTATAATATCTTTGCACCGGCAAAACGCTCGACCCGCGATATTACAACCGCAATGCGTACCGCTCCCTAGGACGCGTGCGCGCCTCTTGCTATTGCTATGCATCCGGCCTACCGTGGCAATAACCAAGGAGTAGAAGGCGGAAGAATAAGAGGATGAGAGGTTGCAGGAGGAACCAGGGTGGAGGAAGCCGGTGGCTTAGGGTTGGTAGCGCGGGCAAAGGGAAAGGCGAATCTCGCGCAATTGCCAATATATCGTTAGTACGAGAACCGGGTGTTAAATGGCGAATTATACCGGGCGGAAAGAATGGAGGAGAGGGGCTGGGAATCTTCGGGGATAAGCTGCGAAGGTCAAAGTAGATGAGCGAACGTGCTGGGATTCGATTGGTACCTTGACGTGGGTGCTTGCTTGGGTCGGAACAGGTGGGTCTGTGATTGTGCGATGGAGGATTATGTGTGAGTACTTGGGTTGCACTTTTTATGAAGGGGTAGAGTAACAGTGGTACCTTTGTTACATGTGTTCGGGTGACTAGATGGAACTTGTATAACGGAGCCTTTATTGTAAGATAGATTAAGAGGATGATTTGATAGAGTAGAATTAACTTTAATTTTGTAAAACATTAGCAAAACAAACCAGTGCATGGAGATTACTACTGTCTAATATGTCTGTCACAGGACAAGTGTAAGGTTATATAGGCTAGCCTTTTTCAAAACGCCGCTTGTTTGTCGCAGAAACATTTTTATCTGAATTGGGCTCTGTAATACTTTTATATACATGTACTGATATACAATATGTAACAATTTAAGGGGACTAGGCAGTCGAAAAATCGATTTTTTTATTGCATTTTCCGAAAGTACTATCTTTTCTGAATAAAATCCCGCTTGGTTTATATTAAAATTCGCCAAATTGTTGATTTGGCAGCTGAAAAGGTCAAGCGACAACTTACAGCATCGCCTTTGTCCAGAAACTTTAAACGCGTTTTTCTCGAATCTTTGTTTTTCTTGGTTTTCCCCTAGTTGCGAATGACCGGCGGTTCAGATCGACTTGAAAAAATTACAGGATGTATTAAACATGTGCTATTTCCCACGCAACCTATGATATGGTCCGTAAAATATTGGGATTTTCAACAAATAATTAAGAAGTCACGGATTTTGAGTAACCTATAAACACGACCGAATTTTTGTTGAATCGCCGTTTCTCGGTCAACAATTTAATAATTCTGTTTTAATTTTAGTTTTATTGGTTGCGCGGGAAACTACGGATGTAACAAACAAAAATCACACTTTGAAATTATGTTGCGTCACTTTTTAAGACCAATATTACAGGAAAACCACAGAAGAACGTTAAAATGTTTACCAGTCAGCACCGTCATTTTTAAAGCATATGAATATTTCATACCAAATTTTTTAAATCTCTATGACAATAATACACATTGGGTAAAAGGATACATCTGGATTTGCTTTCGTCTTTTTTCGAATACATTAAAAAGAAAGTGTTTCTTTCATGGAAAGCGACTGCTTTGTCCCCTTATGGAATCGCTCGAAAATAAAGTATTTTTTGCGATTTAATTACAAGGGGATGAAAGCAAGCACAGACTTTTACTTTTACACAATGCTTATTACTATCACGTAGAGTAAACAAATATTTTTCTGTGTACATATCTACTTTACAAATGTCGCCAAATGAGTTTGATTAAACAGTGGTTTAGAAAAAGTGTCTTTGGTTTTGCCGTGATATTCAGTTTAAAAATAAAAATACAACGGTTTCCTTGGAATATCTTTCTCCTAGAACCTGCAGTATCGTTCTGAACCGCGGAAAAAAAGGATTGAACCAAAATTATTAAAATAGCGACTTGGTTTAGGCGAGTTTTACGATAAATGTCGATTTTCGAGATGCACATATGGCTGGTTCTTTTTTTATCTCAGACACTAGAGTTTCTACAGTTTACTGTTGAAGCTTAGAGTAGAAAGGAATATATATTTTGAACATACTGTAAAAATTTTAATTCGATCCGAACCTCCGTTTTTTTTTTGCAATCACTGCAAAACCACAGAAAAAACGTCTACACATCAGACGACTGCAGCGCCGTCGTATACATTTTTTTTACAGTTTATAGTATTAATAAACGTTGCCCAAATGTACTGGTCACAATTTGCATTCATCTCCTTGTAATTAATTCGCAAAGAAATACTTGATCTTCGAGCGATTTGCCTACTTACAAGGAGAGTTTCCCAGGTGTCCGCCTCCGATTGCTTTGAATTTGGGATATGTTTTAGAAGACTGAAAAATAAGATATACGTGTGTTTTTATAGCGACCCGTTTTCATATTTAGGGGGTAAAACTACTCCCCAAATTTCATAAGAATAGTTAGTGTGCCCGCTTCCGATTGCTTTGGTTTTTGGATATGTTTTAGAGGACCGAAAAATAAGAAATACGTGTTTTTTATAATGGCCGTTTTCATATTTACGGGGTGAAACCACCCCCCAAAGGTCATACGGAGTACAAAAATTGTGTGGAATAAAACTTTATATAAATTTAATTTGCGTCATAACTTGCTGTATGGACAATGTTCTTGTCGTCAGTCACCATTATTAGGGGGTAACTATGAGGGGTGGTTTCACCCCTTTAACATGCAAATGGGCCAAAATAGAAAGACACGTATTTCTTATTTTTCGGTCCTCTAAAACATATCAAAAAATCAAAGCAATCAGAGGCGGGCACCAACTATTCTTATGAACTTTGGAGGGTGGTTTCAACCCCTAAACATTCAAGCAAGCCAAAATAAAAAGACACGTATTTCTTATTTTTCACCTGAAAATCTTATAACTTTGGGGGTTGGTTTCACCCCCTAAATATGAAAACAGGCCGCTACAAAAAACACGTATATCTTATTTTTCGGTGCTTTAAAACATATCCAAAATTCAAAGCAATCGGTGGCGGACACGTAGGAACATCTCCTTGTTATTCCCCTTAACAAATCTCTAACTGTATTACAACGGGGCAAAATGATTACCCAGCCTAATTGAGGTAAAAATTTGGTAAAATAGCTAGGGTTATCTTACAATTGTCCCACAAGATGTCTACAAAAACCCTTCTACTTTCACCGTAACAAACCATTTCCCCGAACACTAAAAACAATCCTCCGACACTCTCTCCCAAAAACGATACACGAAGTCCCGCATTAAATCTGCGTTAACAAAACAGACGTTATCCTACATATGATACCCATTCATCCATGAGGGACCACGTTTTGTCAACCTACAAACTTTACAAAAACCTTCGCTGAATCATCATACACAACAATACGGAAAATCGTCCGCCAGTAGACAATTAACAAGGCGCGAAATCTGAGGCGCTGGAGAACTGGAGGTTGGAAGCGCAGAAGTGGTACGTAGACGACGCCGCCGCCGCCGGTTTCTTCCGTCGTTTACAAAACTTCCAAAGCATCCAGCCACCGGCGAGGCCGTTAAGCTCGCTCGATTTCGCTTGCACGCGCACTTACCGGCGCGATTATTGTTTCCGGCACGCCGGAACATATATCCCGTCGCGCATTTCGCGCGGTATTAAGGTGCTATTCGGCCCACGACGCGTACAACACCCACGCCGCTAAGGAGACAAAGTTGGATCGCTGGTGTACGTTAGAAAACGATGGGGCAGGGGGAGCGGGAAAGGGCCAGGGGCAACGGAAACGACGAAGGCATCCAACAGGCTTCGCGGTGCGGCGGCCCAAAACGGATCGAGGGGGTTGGCGTGGAACTACACGCGGGGGCTTCCAATTAACCCCCACATCCAGACAGTTCGAGTACAATAACACAGCCTGGGGATTCCTTGCATCGCTCCAGGGGTGGGCACTGGGGGATGGAGAGGAGCAAGTTCGAACGAGAGGAAACGGGGGAGGATTTCGGTCGAGCCTTTCCTTCTTAATGTAGCTGCATTAATTAACCGCCGAAGTGAGAGGCTCTAGGATATTTCTCTGCTGCTTCTCGAAAGGACCAGAGGCGGTTCAAGGGATAGGCGATGGCTCGCGAATTTTCGACGCAATCCTGACACTGTGAATTGGGGGGCAGGATGAACGGGGGTGCAAAGAGGTTGCGGTTAGCCTTATTGTAGAAGAGGTTGATATTAACTGGTGATTAGTCTGGGTTAAGTATGATAAGTATAATATGTAGTAGGGGAGAGGTGGGATGAAAGGGACATTTTTGTTTCAGACCACATAGTAAAAAAACTAAATAACCATTCGAGTTCTAATTGGTACCATTAGAAAGGCCAGTTATCTGGCTGTAACAGTACACGGTCATATTAAGCTTCTCTCTATATTTATATGTCTTATTTTGCGCTTTCTAAAAGAGTGTTTTGCCCCTTTCATAAATTGCCTGTATTGAAAGGGACATGGGTGTTTATCAATGGGACAGTGTAATAAAACAAGGTAATATTAATATTATTCCTTTAACTATTATTTCTGCTGATACCGAAATCGCAGTATTGATGTCGACAAGTCTACAAGTCGACGTTTTTCTCAAATTACATAAATACCACGGCATTGCAAAAATATTTGTAACAAACTTTACATTAAGCTTACATACTTAAGTAACAAAGAATAATACTCACATTAGAAAACAATAGATAATACTTTCATTAATAACCAAATACATATTCCTTAGATTAATCCAAACTATGTTTATTAAAAGATCTTACTTGGCACGAAAATTAATCAAAAACATCTTGATGTGTGCTAAATATTCTTTTATTAACAATGTTCGGTTTATCATAGTAAGATTTTGAAGGGAACACTTTGAAAAGGGGTGTTCCTTTCATAAATTTGTCTTGTGTCCCATTCATAAATATGGCAACACAATTGAAAGCCTAATCTCTACAGTTACAATATTGAAGAAAAGATTGTCTAACATATATCTTATTGTTCCTGAATAAATATCAATCCAGATGTAATAATAAAGAAATCAGGCATTGGTAACAGCACCTGGCAAAACGTTTCGAGAAATCATAAAAAATGTTACTTTGAAGCACGAAAAAATTCAACCCTGTTTCACCGCCAAATGGCAGCGACCTGCAATTAGGCGTGTTTGGGCATGCATTAGGGTTGCTACAAAATGAAAATGCTTTCGTCGTGGGAAGATCCTTTATCTTTCAGATAATTACAATGTCCCTTTCAATACGTGTCCCTTTCATCCCACCTCTCCCCTACAGTTATTCGTCGTAATTGTCCCGTTTTTACCATGCCTAGTACGCCTGGTGACTATCCTCACCATTTCTTAGAATCCTTCGATCGAGAGGGAGAGAACGAAAGAGTCGACGACAACTTCGTGTCAACTGTTTCGTTCCCTCTCGCTCGCTCTTCGGTTTTCTCACTCGCGGCATCGGCCGCACGGAATAATGTCCGCATCGCGCCGTACGCCCGCCGCACAGTGGTCCGAATAAGGATAATAGGTGACATTCGTGTATAACTTTTTAACTATAAAAGATATCGGAATGAAATGTACGCCAAAAAACAGGAAAAAACTATCCCTTTCTAATGATATGTAATTTAATATTTTTTACATTTATTTATTTATTTATTTTTCAATATTTTTAACTTACTTGTGATAAAAAAAATTAAATTCTGTTTATTTGGTACCTTATTTAATGCTCTTTAAGTGAGTTGAATCGCATGTTGGGGAAACTATTCGTTTCCGAGTTATAAGGAAAAGTCAAATAGTACTATGAGAATTTGTGACGAAATCTACAGTTTAGTTAAAGATTATTATTCATTTATTATTAATTTATTCGACGGACTGGAGCCCAATACACATAAATATTTGTAAAAACCCTTTGTAATGCAATAATAATACGACGGATACGAACATACATACGTAAAATGACGTAAAGCTGACAGTTTTGAACATTAATAATTTGAAGAGTGGGCTGCGGGGGGAATTGATTTTCGCCTGATTCTGTAGAAGAAGGTGTGCTGAAAATATTCCAATTGGTTAGAACGTGGAAGTCGATTGAACTTACGGATGTATCGGGCGTACAATATCAGACAAAAGTATATGAAATTTGAAATACTTGAATATCAACGTCTTACGCATAGTAAATCTAGATGTAAGGAATTCGAACGACAGTTGGAGTGTTATTTTTAATCCTAGGAAAGTATTTTTCAATTTACAAATGCTTTCTCAAGCATTATTTGTTAAACTTTTGGCAGTGAAAATGCCCAGAATTCACAATTTTTCATCTACCCATATACTGTATGTACAAAAAAATTAAAAACATTGGCACTATTTCTTCAACATTTTTTCAGATGGTTTATCCGTCAAGATCGTCTCTTTCCATAAGAGTACGTGTAAAATCAGTGAAAATTAAAATCGTTATATCTCAGTAACCGTTTAGTGAATTCGTTAAAAAATTTTGGAGCACATCAGAATGATTAAAAAGAACAATCACAAATTTTCATCAACTTGGCACTATTTTGAAAATAGGTCCAATACATCCTTAAAAGATATCTTGCCAATTGTAAAGAACTTTGACAATTTTCTTTATTTCATTGACCATTACTTTTTGAATACATTATGAACAGTAATTTTTAGTTAACGGTGTCAATTCTTAACGCAAAAGAATACTCTTCATTCTAAAAAAAACCCGGATAGAAAATATTAAACAGGGTCGTCAGGGCATCTCTAAGAAGGAAGCAGTTTTTTCAGGTGAAAAATGCTATCTTTAAAATGTCCAACTTTAAGTGTTCGTCCCAATTACAATTTTTATTAAATATTATTAATATTTTCAGTTTCGGGACTGTTGGACATTTAGGGAGTAGTATACATTCAGTAGATTTCGATAGGAGAAAGTTCATTTTTGGGCCGTATGTCCCCTACTATCCCTATTCGGACCACTGTGCGCCGCCAGCCTCGTTCGTCGGGTTTATCACGACAAATTACTGTGCATAGAATTATGTGTACTATGTGTAAACTGTAAGGATTGTAGTTTAGTATATGCTTATAATTGATAATTTAAGTGGTTAAGGCAGATAATGGTCAGCCATGTGAGCTTATATGGATATTATATGGTGGTACCATAAATATTTGTGTTGTTCACGCGTTTAAATGGGATCAAATAAAATGGGGGAAGATGAAATTACATTATAATATATATTTTGTCGTTATAATATATATTTTGTTGACAACGTAATAAAGCAAGTAATATACATCTGCAAACAAACGACAAGGAATCAAAGAATCTAATATGTATACAGATTTATGTATTCGTATGCAGGCAATATGCGTGTTCACCTATTTCTTTGTCACTTGGTATGATCACATAGTTATTACGAGATTTCCTGAACTGGGTCTGGTTAATCGATTAGGGGTTTTAAATAAGTTGTAGGGTAAAGGACCCCTGACACTTTAAACGTTGACGCTGACATTATCTTATAGTTTTGTACTAATAGACTAAATGTATGTGTTATTCTTGTTATTTATTATTGTTTAATATGTTTACTTGATGGACAAAATTTGGTGGATCTTAAAACTTCGATTTTTATGTATTAATTCATCAATTTCAAAAATATATTTCGGGATCTATTACTGACACTCTTCAAATGTATTTGACTGAATTACTGACACCCCAATTACTGCCAGCTAACCTAATACTGTTTATCTCATTTTAAGGTTATATCGTCTCATGTACATGAGCAACTACGGCCATGACAGTTGCCAAAATGCTTGAAACGCCTGTCACCAAATTAATAAGTAAAAAGACTTAATGAATCGTTGAATTCGGATCTTTATTACTTTCTATGATGCTTATATTATTTAAAACATTATATTTTGTTGTGTTAATATTACAATTACAGCATTTGCTTTAACGCCTTGTTTTCTCTTTCGGTAGTAAGGAAGTCATCATTTTCACTCTGCTAATATCCGGCTTAAATTTTTTTATCGTTTTATCCAAATTATCGAAGAAAAAATTGTTGTTTTTTGTATCTTATAAATAACGGTTTCAATTGTATGCTAATTTTTTTTTATGCATCATTTCACAAGATTTATTTGTTATTTTACGTAAAACAGCTGAGGGTGACAGCAATCGGGTAGGTGGCAGTAATTGGGTCCTTTACCCTACACGGATATTTCTTTCATACTTTTTTTCGGAACAGAATATGTACAGATGGTCGATCAAGTCTGTAATGCTACAATTTTTTCAGCCCGTAAATGAATGATTCAATCATGCAGAAGTTGTTAATTGCCGTGTACAGCATGAATGTAAAAGTTAAAGTACTTTTAAGGATAAAATTTGTATGCTTACATTTGCAAACATTTGAATGCTTAAAAAGGTTTTGTAGAGGGAATCTTCGATACATTGAAAAGTTAGCGATTCTATTCCCTCACAGTCACTGAACAAATACGTGCTACATTCGTACTTATTTCTAACTTTGTGTCGTACGAAGTGCACTGCATAACGGAAATCTCAGAAACCTACGTTATTGAATCGTAACTTTTAATTTGAAGACAGAGATCCAGAGAATACGCGAACGGGTACCAATAACATGCCCTACTTCCCATCTCTAATCTTACTTCAAAACTTATATCCGAACAGTATATGTTACTTTTCTGCAAGCAAAATATCTTCTGAACTTCCAACAGGACTGTTATTTGTTTCGTGGTGTCAACTGGCGTTGACTAGTATTACTGAAATATACAATTAACCAGGCATATACATTTTTTTTGTGGTTTCTGGACCACTAATCTCCTAACAATTAGTAAACGCATCTTATTTTATTTTATTATTATTAATATTATTAGTGCATTACATCATATTTTATTATTATTAATATTATTAGTGCTAGGGACAGGTTTAGTGTTAACTCATTATTGATCAATTCAATACCTAAGTTTCGTTAGAATCAAGTAGTACCAATGAGTAAATGCAAACAGAATTAAAAAATATCATAAGTAAAGCAGATTTAGTAAGAATCAATTCCTTTGGTCTCGAAAACATATGGCATCAAAATTCAATTACACGTACTTAGAAGTATTTCATCCATTTTTTAAATTGCTCATTCAAAATTCAAACATGTCATCTCAAATGATAGCCCATGAGACCTTTGACTTAGTAGGATAAAGGGCCTAAAGAGTGACGCAAAAATGAAGCCTTTTTTCGCCTCTTTTTGGTCCCACAGTTTTTACTAAATTTTATGCCAAACGATACCTTATGATGAGACATCAATCGCACGAAATTTTCGAGTTGAGGTGACAATTAGTTTCTGAGATATGGAAGGTCAAAGAAGTGAAAATTCCTTAAGGGGTTATACCTACTCAGGCGGCCGAAAAGAGGCGAATATTTGTGAATTTTTTTTGAAAAAGCGGAAGCATATATTTTAACAGAACTTTTTGCACTTAAAAGAGCAACATTTAAAGAACATTTGGTAATTTTTTCGTAGAAAAATATTCACGCTCATAATAAAGTAACAACCGGCATCCAAGAAGACTTTTTAAAAATTTGGTTTTGCGGTGAGCACTGCCCTTCGAAACCAGATTATCTGAAATCAAAAAACAAAAATGATTTCGTTAGTATATTAATGTATCCTCAGATTAACTGAGGGAATTTCCGAAATATTAATTTAAAATAAAATGGCGGCTATTTAAATGTGAAATCCCGATTTTTTCGTGCAAAAATCAAGCGCAAAAATCAAGATTTTAAATTTAAGTAGCCGCCATTTTATTTTAAATTAATATTTCGGAAATTCCCTTCGTTAATCGGAAGATACATTAATATACTAACGAAATCTTTTTTATTTTTTGATTTTAGATAATCTGGTTCCGAATGGTAGTGCTCACCGCAAAGCCAAATTCTTAAAAAGACTTCTTGGATCTCGGTTGTTACTTTTCTATAAACGTGATTATTTTTCCACGAAAATATTACCAAATGTTCTTTAAATGTTGCTCTTTTAAGTGCAAAAAGTTCTATAAAAATATATGCTTCTACTTGTTTCCAAAAAAATCACAAACATTCGGCTGTTTTCGACTGTCCGACTAGGTATAACCCCTTAACGCGTCAGCCCACACGCTTCGATGTACGGACATTTAGGTCAGTCCGATAAATAAAACAGTTATTTCCAGGGGTTTTGCTGAATGCTAACAACGAATTTGAATTTAGATTTTCAAAATTCACACCAAAAAAAATAAAAATCAAGAAATATAAATGTCAGTGTAGTGGGTTTTTTTTTTTAATGTATCATCCACCATATTGAAGCGGCCATGAAATAACTATGAAATCATTCATTTACACTATAAGCAGTCGCAACATATTTTCGCCACATATTCCCTACACATCGGCCGATCGCATTTTAAACACTTTCTATCGATTGAAAAGTATGTGTCCTACTTTACACAGCGTAGAAATACTGTCTGAAAAACAAATCACTGCACAAACAATAATGTTCTGTAGCAACTGTTAACTCCACTTTTACGAAAATACTGATGTGGGCACCACACTGGGTCTGCGCGATCCACAGACTACATTTTTCACGATGTCACTCGGCTTCTTCAGGTAAATTAGGGGTCTCATGGTGCGGAATCCGTAGTAGGGGTCCCAAAGTTTTTCCCCCACCACAACAACACCCCACCATTTACCGTTTAGTTGTAGCCACGAATCTTCCAAACGGCCTGGGTCTCGCGGACCCATCAGCGTGGTGTTTGAGGGTTAGTATGCAGTCAAAATGCCAGCCAGTACAAACATTAAGTATTTGTTAAATAAATTCCCGAAGATGGCGTTGAAAAACGGGGGGCAGTTACACTAGAGTACCCCCTTAACCCATCAAAACACTAATTTGCCACAGCCAACAACCATAATCCTTCCCCAGCATCGTTATCCAAAGAATCTCATCTCGTGCCTGATTCACCATCTCCTTTACAATAAACCCATACGTATCCCGGGACGAGCATGTTCGTTCCTTTAATGAGAGAAAAATGAAGGGAGAGGAAAGGAGGAGGACCGACGATAAAACGCGTCCTCAGTTTATATCATCCGCGTGCGCGTCTAGCAGACACCGACTTCGATCGGTACTTAGTTCGTGTTCTCCTCAGCGATGTAACTCGTTGTCGGGACGTTAACGGCCTCCGCGTCCCTCATTTCCACTGTCTGCGTCTCTTTCTTGATTTTTTCCGGAGCACATCCCGTGCAGAAGCCTGCGGCAGCTCGTCCCATCATTCCCTCGGGTAAAGGCATCCTGGACCCTTACCTCTCACGGGTCTTCGCGTTGCAATAAATGGTTTCATTCTCAGCCCTGCGTCTCGATATAAAATCTCTCTCTCTCCCTCCGCCGCTCCTCCCCTGGCCGCGGATGGATCACGGGGCGGAGAGAAGGGGCGCAAGGCTGGAGAGAGGGCAGAGAAACTGGAGCAACGCCGCACGACAGAGAATGGATGGAATCAGAAAAATGCAGGCATCTCCGGGGAAATTAACGTAATGAGGCGGTTCGATTCTTCTTAGAGGCGGCTACCGGGGGCCACTATCCTCTTCCTCTCAGTCAGTCGTCCTACCCCGTCGTTATTGGTTTCTTCGAATCGCTTGCTTCCTTAATTCGTCCAGATCAGCCGACAAGGAACCGGGTGTCTCGTTAAAGATCCAACTGTCGCGCCGTTTGAAGGCACCCGACTAATTATCAACAGAATTTGTGAACCGAGATTGGGCTGGGAAAATGGATGGGATGTATCCGAATACTGTACGAGTAAAACAAAAGTTATAAGTAGAATGGAAGTGTTGAGTGCTTCGAGTGGGATGTAAAATGTCTGCGAATAAATCTAGAACCGAGCGTAGAATCTTCTGCATGTGTAGCAGATAATAATTAGTCCCAACGATTCGTCTTTCGTCGACCGAAGTGTGTAAAACGCGATGCAAAGTTTGGTACTCGTGGGGTAATGGGATCGGGACCAATTGATCTGAATATCGAGAACGAAATACGTTCATATCGCGGCACGAATTACAAATTAAACTCACCTTTATTGGCCATTGAAAAGTTTGTTCGTTCGATTCAGCATACGTTAAAGGCAAACGAGATCGCCCAATGAACGGCGGAATCTTATTTGCGAACTAACGAAAGGAGCTTTCTTTTCATCGGAACTCTCCTCGAGTCCGAGCAATTTCGTCGGAATGGCTGTTACAAGAGTCAAGATTCTCGCATCGTTATTCGATTTTTACTCCATCCTCCTCCTCGGCCGTGGACCAGGCATCGTAGACAGTTTCCCGTAATTCAAGACCGCGATGAAAGAAACGTCGACCGGAACCTTTTCAATTCCGTTACTTCTCGAGGATCTGTATCCTTCTTTTCCGACCAATTTGTGTTACAACCGATAGACTGCAGAGCGTTTTTTCTGCTCGACGAAGGACGCTGTTTCTGCATACAATGAGCGCGTTGTACTGTGCGTAAATGGTGTGTTGAACACGAAAGGAACAGTAAAGTGAAAGAGAACGATGATACAACTACAGAAACGTTATTAGTTATTTGTAGTGTGCTAAGACTGGGTTAGATTTATAATTAGGGGGTCTGTGTGGTTAATAAATGAATATTAATTACTTTTAATAGTGTGGGTATAGATTTATTTGTGTAATTTTTATTTAGTATTGTTTATTTACTGTTGGATGACATTTTTGCCGCGATTGTGGATGTGATTCTCCGCAGCAGGTCTCTAAAATTCTGCACGTATGTTTGAAATAAATTGGAGATCAGTCAAGTGATGCTTTAAGAGGATAGACCACTTTGGACGAAGCAAAATTGTAGTCATTTTCGGCATTCTTTTTTTAGGAAGATCAGGAAATAAACAGAAAATTGAATATGAAGCCTGTTATTATACAACTCTCGCTGGAAAAAATCGTATTTTTTTTCTTACAAAATGGCGGCGGTAGAGCCGTTATACGCAAGATCTTGAAAAGCGACGTTTTCCACGGTGTTCAATCTCACGTCTATACCGTTTGACTTAGAACAAAAAACCAAAAAGATTTATTTTCTGCATGCCTAAAACTAGAGAAGTACGTATGGAAATCCAGAAACATTAATTTGTCTCGAAATGGTCAACATGAGGAGAAAAAGTGTTTTTTTTTTATAAAAGTGTCAATTGTAAAGAATAGGTTCAAGATATTGCAAAACCGATACGTACTTCTCTAGTTTTAGGCATGCAGAAAATAAATCTTTTTGGTATTTTGTTCTAAGTCAAACGGTATAGTCGTGAGATTGAACATCGTGGAAAACGTCGCTTTTGTAAGAAAAAAATACGATTTTTTCCGGCGAGAGTTGTATAATAACAGGCGTCATATTAAATTTTCTGTTTATTTCACTAACTTCCTGAAAAAAATGTCGAAAATGACTGCAATTTTGTTCCGTCCAAGGTGGCCTAACCCCTTAAGAGGGTAGATTTCCCTCAACAGCCCAAAATCAGGCTCTTCTTCAAACGCATATTCTGCAGTAATAAATTAATATATAGATAATTTCTGTTTTAATTTTTAATTGCCATTTCGTTGACTTTAATGCAAAAAAAAAAGAAAATTTTAAATATATTTACAAGGAAAAAAGTTATAAATATAAATGTGAAAGCGTGTACGCGATGCACCGTCTGATGGTGAACACGATTCTGGACAGGAGAATTACCTAAAACCCAAAGTAAAGGCGTTTTTATAATCTGTAGGACAGTCTCCATCTTGTGTCGGAAGCGAAATTTTGATAAACAAATTAATACATTTTTTATGTTGATGTATATGATTTTATCCTTTTTATGTAGGAAAAATATTTGTTATCTCTTTTTTAAGAATTTGTATTGAAAATGTGCTCCCGACGCATTGTGGGGAATAGTTTCCTGCACCCATCTGTAAATTTTCATTTAAATCGTTGGAGCCGATTTTCGAGATTTTATGTTCACCGTTTTGGAAAACGTAGTTTCTGGGAAATCGCGTTTAAAGTTGAACATGCAGTTTTGTCGTCATCTGATCTCATGTTCAGGCTCGTATACTTTTGGCTACAATTCCTTCCATTTTTGGAATTTTTGAGCCCGGTTGCGCTTAAAATACGTAGAAAAGATGTAGCTAGCGGAATATACGAAAAGCCTAAAAACCAATTTCCGAAAATTTTTAGGGTAACCTACCCTTAAGGGGGGAACCCTATATAGGACGCTAGGAACAAGGTGATTCTTGGGAATATTTTCTAAGAAACTGTTAAGCGAATCTTTTACAAACTTTCAGAGTATTTTAGTTTATATTCAAACAATAAAAATAAATTTTTACCTTACAAAGTGTTCGGTAGAAATGAAGATATATGAACACGTTCGTTAGGACTCGCGCGCCGGAGTTGCAAAATGGTGATTGTAATGGTGGCCCCATTTCTTCCCTGAAATAAAAAAACCAAGATTTTTCTTATTTCTAGTATAATTACATTGTCGATGAACCTAATAAAGGGAAAAAAATTAAATGTTGGCAAATTGGTGGGACATCAAAGAAAAAGTTACGATTCTGTCTCAAGATATTTCGTACTATTTATGGAAAAAGGGTTGTTCATTTCAAATTATTTATCAATGTCTTAGGTTCATCGGCAATGTAATTATACTAGATATAAGAAAATCCTTGTTTTGTTTATTTGAAGGAAGAAATGGGGCCACCATTACAAACGTCAATGTGCAACACCGGCGCGCGAGTCCTAACGAACGTGTTCATATATCTTCATTTCTACCGAACACTTTGTAATGTAAAAATTAATTTTTATTGTTTGAATGTGAACTAAAATACCCTGAAAGTATGGAAAAGATCCGCATAACAGTTTCTTAGAAAAAAATTCTCAAGGATCACTTTATTCCTAGCGTCCTAAATAGGGCTCCCCCCTTAAACCACACCTAATTTCACGTAAACTACATAGTACTTCAATTTAATAAAAATCTTTGATACCTAATAAAGAAAATGATTGATTTGACGATCTATATTTCTTATAGAACTTCGAAACTAAGTAGGAAGATAATGACTTACACCGCTCTTAATGTCACGTGGACTACATTATATTCTAATTTCATAAAAGTTCCTCAAATGAAAGTGCTGAAACTAATCAATTTCAGGTGGAATGACCAAAATAAAATATGCTGCCCTTACCCTAGTAGCATTTTTGGTTGGCCAACGGTAGCCAACAGTTGGGAATTAGTTGGGATATAGTTAGTGTTTTGCCTACAAATTCCCAACATAGGGCCTACGGCAAAAAACTTACGACAGTTTGCCAACGAATATTCAATGTTGGGCCTACAATTATAATGGTTGGTTAATTAACAAAAAGTTACGACAGTTTGCCAACGAATATTCAATGTTGGGCCTACAATTATTATGGTTGGTTAATTAACAAAAAGTTGCGACAGTTTGCCAACGAATATTCAATGTTGGGCCTACAATTATTATAGTTGGTTAATTAACAAAAAGTTACGACAGTTTGCCTACGAATATTCAATATTGAGCCTACAATTACTATGGTTGGTTAATTAACAAAAAAATTACAACGATGATTAAATGTCGTCTTACAAACGACAAAAAATTTGCTACATCCAAAAACCTGTTATTATATTCCAAGTTGTGATTTTTCTTTTCTTATTTATAAATACGTAATGAGGACGTCTGTCTTGAGACGAATGTGAAATTTTAAGGAATGAGTCTAAAGGTGGAATGATGCTATTTTGTAGAATATTTCGCGTCACTGCGCAGTTTTTATAAACAATTAATATTAGTTATGTAACTAGAAATTAGAATTGTCTACAAGGAAATGTGTTGGGTAAGTGGGAACAGCGGTTGCTTCGTATGCGGAAAGTTTGGGTTCGATGCTTCTCACCCCGAATTTTTTTTCCTAAGACGTGTTTACAACCTGAAAAAGACGTGTTTACAACGTCTTTTAACGTTCTTCAAGATGCCTTCTGGACGTCTGTACGACGTCTTTTGGAAAGAAACTGTTGGGCTTATGGAAAGAAACCTTCAGTTGGGCCTATGGAAAGAAACCTTCAATTGGGCCTGCGTTGGTTACAATCGTTGGCCCATTTAAAAATACCGCGACACTTCAATAGTTGGCCAACGGATATCACGTCATTGGCCCAACAAAGTCCCAGCAAATAAATGCTACTAGGGTAAACTGTCATAAATTATTACAGAAAAATCGACGGATATTATCCTCAATCCAACATCATCTCAAAAATGAAGTGAAATGAAGGAATCCTGAAGTGAGCATTGCAAAAGTTGCTTACATGCGAGACACCATGACAAGACGCATATAAAAGATGTTATGCAGTTTTCATTATTATAACCTACTCATTACTAAATAATTATTATGTTTTTATTCAAATCACTCAACACCCTCACGTTTCTCTCAATATCCTCACACACACTTATGTCCCTTTTTCATCTCATTCTACCTCACTTGCCATTCACATTTTTCCATTTTTTTTCTTAAACTTGCTCTTTAAAACGATCCATCCCTCCTTTTCCCTGCCTCGGCCCTTTTGCCTAAGCTGCCATTGCAGTTCAATTGTCCGAGAGTAGCGGGGAGAAGAATTCTATTAAAAGTTGACGACGAGAACGACGACGGATCCGGACTTGCGAGTTTTAATGCACTTGTTATAATCGGCCCTCTTACCACGAAATACCGAGGGAACACACCTCCGTTCGCCAGCTTTCCCTCCCTTCTCAAGTTTTTTCCTTCAGGTCCCCCCACCCCCTGGTCCCGTTCCCCTCGCCCCTGCTCACCCTCATAGGCATCCTCGCAAATTGAGAAAATAATTTACTGTTTTAACGAATGCAAGGGACGAGCTACCGACTCATACTCCCTCCTCCTTCCCGTCCCTGTTTTCGTCTTTTATTTTTCTTCATCCCCAGCTAAATGCTATCCTTTCTCCACAATAAAGGATATCTTCTATTTTTACGACATTGTGTTCCCCGCCAGGTAACTGACTTTCATAATTATTCACCATCCCACGAGAAGATTGCACGTCGCTGCCTTTTCGCTAACTTTCTTCTCGGTCCCACAGTTTAAACGCTATGAAATAATTGGCATGTCCGTAATATCCTCTTGTTAACTTACTGTTGCGATTGAGGATCAATTTAAAAACTTGTTTCGTAGTTTGACAGAATCAAAAGTAATTTAAACGAGCTAAGTTCAGTACACCCAGAGGAGAAACAAGAAGCGCAGTAACCTGGTCGCTTGAAGACTAGCAATTCTTAATTTCAGTAATAAACTTTCCCCATTACGAGCTCCATAACCTTTCCTTTATTGATTCGAAGAATAAACCCGCAACTTTGGAAAACTCGAACGATAAACTGGGTCCGAGTTTTATACTGCCGGAAGCTTCATCTTGCTACTCCCACCCCCTACAAAAATATCTGACAACAGAAATTAGAAAATACCAGAAGTGAACGTCGTGACTCCCATTTAATCCTCCGATTCCTTTCTACTTCAAATAAGTGCCAATGTCTCATTGAAATGCACGCCGGGGCCGTCCTGCGCGGCTCGAGGATAAAATGAACACGTTAAACGGCGACGGGCAACGAAACGGCAAGAATTCTAATTACACGGGGTTATCTGATGACACTGGCTCCTGGATTATTGCCTCGGCGCTGTAAACAGCGGGAAAATGAATTTCTAAGCTGCTGTCGTTTACAAGACAGGGGTGGGCGGCGTCTAAGCCTCTGCAGCGGAAAGAGAACGGGAAACGGGGGCCCGGGATTAATAATACAATCTTAGTATCATTAGCCGCGGTAATGGTGTGAACTTTTAATTAGTTGCGCAGTTTCATTCGGAAACACTTGCCCGAGCAGCAGATCCATTGTGTTTTTATTCATGGCCCGAGAGATAGGCAACAGTCCTATCTTCTCCTGCAAGCCCGCGCTCGAATCGGCTCCATCCCCTCGCTAACCAGAAGCCCCCGGGGGCGGCAAGGCCAGAAACTTTAACTTTCTTCTTTGCCTCTGCCCTTCCTCTAAGAGCCCCGAGAAGGAGACGTTACGTATTTGTCCATTAACACCCGTAGACTTTGGTCGTTCATCGCTTGCCATTTTGCTGCCCTCGCGGCTCCATCCGCGATTCCTCGTCGATTTTTTATTCTGCACGCGCGGTGGTGTTGTGGCGCGCGCGACGGGGATGAAACGGAATAAAACAGGAGTTAAAGTTTTTAGTTCTTGTAATTGGTTATTTTTATTATGTAACCTTCCAGTACTTTGTTACGTGGGTGACTTCTATATTCCTTCCATATTGTTGATCAGCTTGATTTCTGTTGCATAAAAGTGATGGGATTGATAAATTGAAACTGGAGGAGTTCTGGTCATCAATCATATCGTAACGTTCGGTATCAGTTTAAATTTCGAAGTTTCTGATTATTTCAAGGTAGAGGAGAGGTGCTATAAAGGAGACATTTTAATGGACAAATCATATTGCCAAAATTCTAAACACATTACACATACAAGTTATTTTCCTGTTTAAGACAACACTATTAGTGCCTACTTACAAGGAGAGGTTCCCAGGTGTCCGCCTCCGATTGTTTTGAATTTTGGATATGCTTTAGAGGACCAAAAAATTAAATATACGTGTTTTTTTATAGCGGCCCGTTTTCATATTTACGGGGTGAAACTAACCCCTAAAGTTATAAAGTTTTCAGGTGTTCATCTCCGATTGCTTTGGTTTTTGGATATGATTTAGAGGACCGAAAAATAAGAAATACGTGTCTTTTTATTTTGGCCTGCTTGAATGTTTAGGGGGTGAAACCACCCTCCAAAGTTATAAGATTTTCAGGTGTTCGTCTCCGATTGCTTTGGTTTTTGGATATGTTTTAGAAGACCGAAAAATAGGTAATACATGTCTTTCTATTTTGGCCCATTTGCATGTTGAAGGGGTGAAACCACCCCTCATAATTACCCCCTAATAACGGTGACTGACGACAAGAACATCGTCCATATAGCAAGTTATGATGCAAATTTTTATATCAAGTTTTACTCTACACAATTTTTGTACCCCGTATGAACTTTGGGGGTGGTTTCACCCCCTAAATATGAAAACAGGCCGTTATAAAAAGACACGTATTTCTTATTTTTCGGTCCTCTAAAACATATCCAAAATTCAAAGCAATCGGAGGCAGGCACCAACTATTCTTATAAACTTTGTGGGGTGGTTTCATCCCTTAAACATGCAAGCAGGCCAAAATAAAAAGACAAGTATTTCTTATTTTTCGGTCCTCTAAAACATATCCAAAATTCAAAGCAATCGGAGGCGGACACCTGGGAACCTCTCCTTGTTAGTCATTTGATGTAAACTTCATCGCGGTTTCCCTCACAACAAATCAGTAATCTGCGGTTGATGTTTTTCTGATATAAAATGAAAAGTTTCTTTAGCTTTCTGGAGCGGTTTGCGGGATAAAGTTATATACTAACAATATGTGTGAAAGTCTTATATCATTAAAAGAGTCCATTTTCACCTGCAACGAGAATATATAACAGGTAAGCTTGATTATTTTATTTGTTTTGAGGTTTTTTTTATAATATGCTCACTAATTGTATTAAATGGGACAACATAACAAATCTTAAATGGGACGTCCGTTTCCTTATTAGTACTAGTGAGATTTCAATTCCTGATTCAGATTATTGCGATGACTCTTCTGACTCGAGCATGTGCTTACGAAAACGAGCGAGGCTATTAACAAATAATTCTAAAAATAATGAGAGCTGCGTTTGTGAAGACAACTTTGCTAGTAGTAAGAAGATTGGTCCCAATGTAAAATTTGGGTATAATAAAGGGTGTATTCAATTTTTATTTGTGTTATGTGCCGATAGTGATATTTTAACAATTGATCTTATGTTTGTTCTTATTTTGTTAATGTTTATTAATGTGTCCCTTTTATGACGTCTAATGTCCCATTTAAGATGACCTGTGTAGTTGTAAACGGGACATTTTAGACTTATTTAAAAATGGAATATTTTGTTATTTTCTGTTATTTTTAATAAGTTTGCATTATTGCAATATATTTTTATTGGAGGCCAATAAACGTACTTCCTATTAACCCTCTAGTGCATACGCCTGCCTTAAGGCGGGCACCTGTTTAATCCAGGAGAAGGGACCCTATAATTTTTTTCAAAATTCTCATTTGCCAGTCTTAAAAGTATTGCCACACCGCACATAAGAAACATGTCAATCTGACATTTCGGTGTGGCAGAAATCTAGTTTGAAGTGCATTTTTCAGCTAAGCACACTGCGAATATTATTTGTGAAACTAAAAAAATCAAATAAAATACTTTCCATGCAGCTAAAAGAAAATTATTGGTAAGTAGTTTGTGTAGTGATCTATCGAATGGAATAAAGATTTAAAAACAAAAAATAATTTACACCTGTAAAGTGAGGCTTGGCCGTAGCCGGCTTAAGGCGGCATCATGTTACTAGATCATCCTAAGTTAGTTAGTGTGTTAGTTTATAACCGTAATAATTTATGCATCTAAATTTTATTTGTGCACCTGTTTAACTCTTTGTTCATGAAATTTGGTACCTCTATACATACATATATCATATCATACTATCATACTATTATAATAAAGCAACAACATTTGTCTGTATGCTCACAAAAATCTCCAAAAATACTGAACAAATCATTACAAAATTTTAACTACAGTATCCTTAAACAATTAGAAGGGCTATAGGCTATGTTTTATGACGTAAAATATAATTAATCTGTATAAAAAATGGTATGTATATAAAGAAGTCATGACTCGGTCGGCTGACGATGGACAGTACGCGACGCCACCGCCAGGCGGCAACCGGGCCAAGTGCTTCTCGCGCTTCTTCTGTGCTTTGTTAAATTTCACAATGCACAATAATGAAAAATTCTCTATTACATCATTTTAAATTTTTTTAACATTTTTTCATAGTTTTTCATTAAAAATAAAGAATTTATTTTATAAAAAAAAACACTACATCTTTTATACTCGCTACATAATCCTGCCTTAAGGCGGTGACCCAGAAGGCTGCCCTGGGAAGCCCAGACGACCTCCAAATTCAAAACAAACATCGGATTCGGTATTTTCATCCCCAAATTAGACTAGTCTAATTTTTCCAATTGAATTAAAAATCTATGCACTAGAGGGTTAATGAACTTATGTTTTAAATACCTATCATGATATTATTAGAAAGGAATGCTAAATAAAATTGTCCCTTTGAAAGTACCTCTCCCTTATCTTCCAATGTAATTGTTGAATCTGTATTGCCTCGTAATGATTGGCATTGAAACAAAAGTACAAAAGTCCAATAAAACAAGTGTCATCGAAATATATTTGAAAACGGAAAAAAACGTTCTGTTCTTACAATAGTATTAAACATTCTATATAAGAAACAAAGGTGTGCTAAAAAGAATAAAATAATTTTTTTTAAGTAGGTAGTTGCCGAAATAGAAACAAAATTAAATCGGCCGGACGCGTGACGTCCCACTAAATTTTTGTGCGCTCTAATTCCCCGGCATTAGTGTGCTAATGAACTATAAAATAAAATTGATAAAGGTTTAGAAATTGATTTAATTTTGTTTCTATTTTGGCACCGGCTTAAAAAAATTATTTTATTCTTTTTAGCACACCTTTCAAGCCGGTTTTTTCTTTTTTTAAAAATTTTTAATTTTTTAATTTTCAGTTGCCTTCGTTTGAAGTCGGTTAAAAAACATTTATTATGGTACCAATTAGGAAACATACTCCATATAACAACGAAAAAATCATTCCAATCGGTCCACACATTACAAAGTTCTGCGCGAACATACATACAATTTTAGATAATTCCAGAATATCTAGATAACAATAAAAAAAAAATACCATGGTACAACCAGCTCTTCATACGCTTTCAAATAAAAATAGAATCATCGAAATCGGTGCACCTATGCGGAAGTTATGCGTGAACATACATACATAATGAAATATACGTGACGAATTGAGTAACCTCCGCCTTTCGAAGTCGGTTAAAAAGATGAAGAATCATCTGTCACTTATGTTACATATTATCTGCCATCCCGTTACCTAACACGGAAAGTAAACCCTTAAGTGAACCAAAGGGCCTAGACCACTCCTCCAGTGCAATCATTCCACCCTCGAGTATCACAAAAGATCAACTGACGACCGCGCAAGAACGACGCGAACCCCTTCTAAATATTCGCCACTTTACAGGGCAAGAAGCTAGTCGCCGTTGTGTGATCGATCAGGAACGAAGAGGCAGTCCCTTCCTAGATAATGGCCAGGCCCTTAAAAGGATTCGGTTTACTAATCCCTTCACGATCCGCCCATAAACCCAAACACTCTTTGCCTGAAACCATCGTGGTCCATCGAATAGAGCCGCCGGTATAAAACGAGTTTGGATGGGTTTAATTACTCAGCTCTCGACCGGCGATGTAAATGATGGCCATTAAATCGCGGAGCTCGATGTTTACCTCGAAACCACCAAAGTGGAGGGCAATACGTCGGCGAAGCGTTTCCAAGGCAGACAGTGCTGCCGGCTCGATTTTTATCAACGATATCCGGACGATTTTCTATCCGCGAGATCGATATGAGCAACGGCCCGTCGGATTTAAATCGAACCTCCCCACCTGCGTTAATTTGCTTAATAGAGGAAGAGGCGGGATATGCCGACGGGGGATCCTATTTATCACGATTTTAATTGCCCGTTTACTCGTACGCACTCGCCGATCCTGTAATCCGTATAAATACGATTTAGGTTCGAACGTTTCGCTCGTCCATTGCGCGACGAATATGTGCACCGCTTGCAAGGAAATGTTCCCAACCCGAAAATTCTGATTTTAATGAAACTCCGTGTGCATGCAGCGCATAGTGGAGTATGAAAGGAGTATTTTTTTCTATGGAAATTCAATCTGAAGGGGTGAAATCGACCCTTAAAGTTATCACGTTTTTTCGTTTTTTTAATATAACTTTATTTTTGCTTTGGTAGTGTTACGGAATATAAAAACTGAGCAATTCTTATATTTAAAGTGGTTGTTCTACCACGCAACGTTACGAAGTTATATGATTCTCTTCTCAGAATTATATTTTTGAGCGTATAAACTGAAAATCATTGGGTTATCATGTTTCTAAGAAATGAATTTCTGAAATTTGATGAAGGAAGGTTAAAAAACCCTTGTGGTAACAGGATTGACTTTTGAAAATAGTGTTGACAATCATGAAAATAGAATTTTTGCACTTTGTTTTAACTAACAGTGTGCTCCTAAGATTAAAAAATGCGAATAAAATGTGATCGAAAATAAATTACTTGGGCAACTGTTTATCTGTTGTTTCATTGAAATTTATGTCTGATAGCAGCATTCTATGAAATCTGTACCAACATCTAAATATTCATGCACTATAAAGACGCGCTGGTATTAAATTTGGAATTATACAGAGGAAAACATTGCATATTAGGGAAACGTTATTTTATCGTTTAGCAACACGTATCGAAAATATTTTCCCTTAATTTGCCGTGAAATGTTTTTATCCGTGTATTATTCGTGAAACCTTTGCTAAATGCAGTCGCAGTTCATATATTAAATTTATCGAGCACGAATTACCGGAACGGGACTGAAAATTGCAAGATTTAACAATTTGACCAGTCGTGTTGACGACGGAAATGAAGCGATTAACTGCGATTCCAATAAAAATGAACAATAATATTGAAAATTTGATGAAACATTTCAAGTTGACGATAATATAATAGGTATTCAGGAAAAAGTAAAACCCTGCAACCATGACTGCAAAAGATATTTTTCTGAATCCTATAAATTTTCAAATATCTTAATGCGTTTTCATAAATTTGTTAATAATTCTTCCTTGGGTTATAGTGTATTCTTGAACGATTCTTCATCGATCCTTTTCCTATTTTTAGAATACTTCTCATATCTCATAGATCAATTAAGGGAGGCCTAACCTAGAAATTTTCGAAAATTCGGTTTTTCAATATTTATATTTTCTTGAAGTACAACACCTTGAAAATATTCCCTGCAAGTGTCAAGTTAGTCCGACTAAAATTGACAAAGTTAAACGCGTGTAAGTAGGTTAGTGTCCATCGGTGTAGCGGTCAGACCCAAAACTTTAAACGCGTTTTCCTCAAAATCATGTTTTCAAAGTCGGTGACACACATAACAAAAAAATGAATGAACCAATTTAATCGATGCTTAGCGACCTTATTTTAAGGTTAAAAATCTAAGCGCTATCGGGAGCTTTCGCTTTTTTTTTACCTACATTTTTTTACACTCGCAAAACGAGCGATTTTTTGCCAAATATCAATGCTTCAAATTTGCACAGCCGCCATTTTGTCTCAAAATAATTTTTCCAAAATCGGGCCCTATGGCGCCTAGATAGTTTCATATATTATCTAAAAAAAATTGGCATTCTCAATTTTGCCAAAAAAAAAAGATGTCTCGGGCATCGCGTATAATTCACAAACCTTTCAATACTTTCTACCGCAATAAATACTGAAATATCCGTAAGATGTACTCTTTCCAATAGACTAATGTTTAATAATAAATATTTATCGGTTTTTCTAGAAAAAATTCCCAAAGAAGCATGTTGTTTTGACCGTTCTAGGTAGAGCACCACCCCTTAATCCTAAAACATTAGTGAATAGTTCTTGAAGAAAGTTACTCGTATAAATAAGTATAAAAAAGAAGCTTTTCAAATTCTCCATACACAACACTTTTCCTAAAAACTCCAAACATTCAATGGTTTCGAATTTCAAGTTACAATACTTGAGAAATATTTCCTCTTATGTACTTACATATACCTTCTTTGCGTCGGCATTAAAGTAAAGTTTGCAGAGATTTATAATTATGACTCCAGTATTCACAATTTTCATTTTTCCATTAAAAATCTACCGTGTAATTGAAAGCTCCTCGCGTGGAAAAGCCACCACTGCACGAAGCAGCCGATCGTTCGTGAAAGGCACGAAGGTGAAGAAGGGGAAATCAGCGGCGTGTCTCTAACGCATAATTCGCGAGTTACAATTTTACGGCATATCTACGGGCCTCGGGACCCTCATATTATGCGTGTATCCACCATATATCAGTCTTACAGCACTCCTGATAACAATTTCATACGGGGATTACGGCTACGGTGGGGGCAGGCAGGGGTGAGAAGAGACACACGCATGAGTGCACCATTCTCCTGAAAGCGAAAGGGATAATCCCCTGAATAATGCGCATGCTGTTACTGCAATATTAATCGGTTTCGAAAGGAAAACACCGAATGGCTTTGACTCCTAGCTTTCATACGAAGGAAACGCCACGTTTTTCCCCTTGTACAGGCTGCAGGACCCAACTGTATATTTAAAATACAAGAACATAAGATTGATAGTGATAATGATACCTTTCGACATACATTATCGTTAAAATTTGTATGACGTGATTTAAACACCCACAGTATGGTGATTCTTTTTATCCAAATGTAATTTTTATCATCAATAGTTTTGAAAATTTTTGCGTTAAATTACAGATTTTAGACGAAAATTATTATATAACATTATAAAATATCACATTAGGTCAATATTCCCATTAACCATTACGCCCCCTTTATGGGATAATTTATTTTATTGTGTTATTAAACGTGCCGATTCGATGTATTAAGCAAAATGGTCATACGTCCAGAATATGTTACATATTAATTTTCAGTGATTTAATATGTTGTCGAATTTATGGACGCACTTAATTAATTTAATGTAATGCAGCTACTGACTGGTAAAAGCCAGCAATCTAATAAATAATGAAATCAAGCACACCGATACGATTTGCTGTAAAAATAATTACAATGATATTTCATAAAACGAAGGATATTTCAATAAAACATTATACGTATTAAAGACATCACCGCGTGATCAGGAAATAATCCGAAATCCTGTTCATCCTCTCCAAAAACTAATTCGTTTCGTCTGCATAGAATGGTGCACGAAATTGCTAAACAACGATGACAACTTATGCATGGGTCCCTTATCGAGTGATTGGACGACTCGCATCAGAGTGAACGGGGACGCGAGCTTTTCCACGGTCCAGTCGCGGTGATCGAATTCGCAAGTCGCAGGAAATGACGGGACCCCTTTATCCAGAGGCCTGACTGGATGAACTCTGAAATGGTGCTGGATTACGATGTCACATGGCCCGGTACCAGTAGCCAAGGGGCGCCAAATATATTGTCTGTCACATGCATCGCGTACGCGTACATACAGCCCCGAGGCTAGTGAGCGTAACGCTGACGCGACAGATTGGCTCGGATAAATTAATTTCATTTACCGGTGATTTAGGCGATCTGCGAATACCAAGGGATCCCCATTTGACATTCTACACGCACCCCATGCTGCAACTGTACCGAGAGGAACGGGCTTCCCTCTTTGCGTCTACAGTGTATTTGAATATTCAGATGCATACGAGTTTATCCAATATGATTGCGTTGGTGTTGTAAACTGAACAGTTTATTTTTTATGTAAAGGTATTTCAATAAGGGCGCTCGAACTTAAAAATTGAATATAAAGAGGTGTATGTGAGCTTTGGCAGAAATCTTTATTGCGGATTAAAATATATTCAATGTCATTATGTTTTAAAAATAACATCGATCAAATGGCCTCCACGGCTTCGACAATTATGGATAAAGTTTCCACATAAATCGGCCGGGATTTCAGCAATGGCTTGAATGTCGATTTAAGGGGGGACTGCGCCTTGCTGGGCCGAAAAATAGATAATTCTTTATGAATTTTTTGTACAAAAACGGTTCGACAAATTAATGTGAGGTTTGGCAGGCTGTTTTATTGTATCTTGAACTATTTTTCTGAATTTCTGTGTGACAATGAAAAAAAAAGATGGCAGATACAGGAAGAGCGTTGAAAAATAATCGGGTGCTCCTGGTGTTGACGAAAAATACTGTAAGGGTTATCCGAAACACAAACAAGAAAAGAGATTCTTAATCTATATGAATGTGGCACACAACTTAACAACTTACTTGCTTATTTTTCGGCCCACCAAGGTGCAATCTCCCCTTAACGCCCTTAGACTTTTTTCTTTGGGGCTAAGTTAAGTCTCTGACCTATGGTAGCTGTTTAAAATTCATTCTAGTTAAAGTATTCTGAGAGATAAATTTTTAAATTCTTATTTATTGTTATCACTAAACAACATGTTAAGGGGGTAAATCATATTCTGCTGAAAGAAAGTGTCGATTTTCAAAAGAGAATTGATTTTGATTTAAAAGTACATATACGGAGGTGTTTCGAACTGAAATTTTATAGAATTTTTTTTCAAAATGTTAGAAATATAGTCAAAACTATCTAAAACACACTACTGCATCGTCTAACCACACCCTATTCTACTAGGGATATAAAATTGCAGCATGCTATGTCGATATATACCAAAATAGGGATGACCTTGAAATCTCCGACAACCCACCACCCACAAAAGAATTATTACCGGCACGTTATGGTCCCCTCAGCACCATGAACAGCTATAAAAAAAAGTTTTTTCATATCTCTAAAAGTAACACAATTATTCCAGGTGGTGAAAGTTATTGCCGCACCCTGTATAAGGCGTTAACGTGTGTAGTGTCAATTTCATCCTAAAATAGGGGCGAATAATATTCATTTCCATCGTTACAGAAGGATGGAAGTGCTTCGCTCGTACCTGTTTAGATAATAAACATAGTTGCATACAACATAACTGACCATGAAAAGAAATATACTGCTCCTACAATACAACGTTCGAATGACAGAACATTCGGTTCCGAGAACGTTCAGATACCAGAGGTTCTACTGTGCCATTTTTACTCCCCATACAATCAAGCTCATAAACTTTATCGAAACCACCCACGCACCTGTTACGCCCCATCTTGCCGCCTCAGACTATCTCCGCGCGCCCCTGCATCTTGCGTTATGGCGCTTTAAGAAGGCGTGACGATTGCAGCGGTGAAATTCATCGCCCGACGTAACTTTATTCTGCTGGCCATTATAAATCCCGTCGCGAGACACCGCCAGAGACACGTATCTCCGGAAAAGTCGACATAATTTCCTCGAAAGTTGCGGGAATCTCTTGATGCCAGAGGCGGGGGGTAGGGGCTGGGGGGGGGGGGGCTCGCCTCTTCTGTATTTCATTGTGCCCGTGCCTAATGTTGCATCCTCGCGTCCTTTTTACAGACGATGGGGGGGGGGGGGGGGGAGAGGGACTGGTGGAAAAAGGCTGGCGGCCATTCGTATCGCGAGCACGCGCGGACCCAGGTTAATTTCGAGAGACGAATGTCACTTCTTAAACTCGCCGCGGCGTTCCCCGAAAAAGTTTTTTAACTGTAATTGCGGCCCCTTCTTTTCGGACGCGGGCTCCGCATAATTTCGCGCCGGCCTGAAAATATCGTGACTACACGATGCCGCTCGTGCCCCGCCGAGTTTCCGCTTCCAGTTTTATATCGCTCCAAGTTACGTCTGCTTTCTCCCTTTCTTCCCTCACCCCCCCCCCCCCCCCCCAGACCCCTCGCGCCACGTTCTCTCCTTCTGTTCTGGCGAAAAATTCATATCTCTTCGTCGGTGATGCAGCCTCCCCTGGGAACCCTTCGCCACGTTCGGTCCACGAATTTCACCCCCTCCTGCGGCCCCCCCCCTCACCGCCCCATTCACCTTCTGTGCTCCACCGATTTTCTCGAGGGTGTTCCGGGAGACTAGACACGTTTACTATTTACGCGAGGCTAGGATATGAAGCACTACGCTTCTCTTCGGACTTGTTCCTGTTGGCGCGCTACCGTAGGCGCGGTTGACTTCGGTGGGGGCAGTGGAAGATTTTTGGAAGCGACAAGTGTGGGCTTTAGTGGGCGCAGTTTATTGCGTTGATTTTAGGTGATGGGTGTAGGGTTTTTCTTTTTGTGGGAGGTTGTTAGAAGGTAGGGAGCGTTGCAGTAAAAATAGTAAATAGGTACTAATTGCTAATCGGTTTTGTTAATTTTTCTAAATATTTGGTGCTTCGTGGCGTAGCATAACTTTAAACATTTCCTTGAGGTGTGAAATTCCACCTTAAGGAGGAACACCACTGTGACGGGCGGAAAGTAAGCCATTTTTTAGAATTTTTTTTCAGAAATACTTTACAGTTTTCATTGAAAATTGTTATTACCTACCTTTAGTACGCTGTCTTAAGAGGCTATACCAAAAAAAATAGAAAAAGAACCATAATTTTTTATATATTAATTAACCTTCTAAACACCCCCCCCCCCCCCCCGAAATCAAATTTAATTTTTTTTATAAACTATATGAGTGTAGTTTCCGTTGTGCATACCGATTTCTTAAACAAATTATTTTTGTATAAATGGTGCGCTTTAGCAGAAAAGTTTCGAAAATCCGCAAATAAGATAGAGAGTTTTTCGAGCGAATTTCAAAAAGTTTATTTTCAATAAAAAAATCCGTACGCACAACGGAAACTACACTCATATAGTTTATAAAAAAAAATGAAATTTGATTTCGAACCAGCTGTTCCATAGTTACACATTTGACCAGCTCGCGTGAGGGGGTCTAGAAGATTAATTAATATATCAAAATTTATGGATCTTTTTCTATTTTTTTTTTTGTTTGGTATAGTCTCTTAAGCCAGCGTACTAAAGGTAGGTAATAACAATTTTCAATGAAAACTGTGAATTAGTCCTGAATAAAATTCTTAATAATGGCTCACTTTTCCGGCCGTCACAATAATATTCCCCCTTAAGGGGTCATGCTACTTTGATCGGCCGAAAAATTAAGCTATTTGTAAAGATTTTTTTCTCAGTAAATGCAACATATAATAAAATAAATCTTTTTGGTATTTATTAAGCAACTCTTATATTATAGAGGGAAAAAATTAAAGATAATTTTTCAATTTGTTTTAATAATTTTTTACAGCGTCAAACCCCCCAAAAAAGAGGTGTCGTGTTCATGGCGTAGGTGATTTTCCGGCTCAGGCTTATCCGAAACAAAAAATTCCAAAAGACTCATAATCGAGCGCGTAGCTTAATTAACAATTTTTGTCAAGAAATATCCGAGATTTTTCTCATGAAACACGCGACAATACATCCTTTTGGGTGTTTTGTTAAACTTTTTTTCAAACCGGCGCCATTTTGTTACTTTTCAACAAAAATTGTTAATTGAGCTAGGGGTTATAGCGACGCTCATACAGATTAAGAATCTTTCGAATTTTTTGTTTCGGATAAGCCTGAGCTGGGAAATCACCTACGTCATGAACATAGGTGATGATACCTCTTTTAGCTGCCATATTGACACTGTAAAAAAACAATTAAACTAAATTGCAAAAATTCTTTTTAAATTTTTTATGTATAATATATAAGTAGCTTAATAAATACCAAAAAGATTTATTTCGTTATATGTTGCGTTTACTGAGAAAAATATCTTTAAAAATAGCTTAATTTTTCGGCTGTTCAAAGTAGAATGACTCCTCAATTACCTTCTCCTCTCTATTTTCGGCTGGACATATTTTTTCTATGATATCAAATATATCTGGTCATTTTGGAAATCTCTACGCAGTCTACACTTTTAGATCCTATTTTGATGTCCAGTCAATCTACTTAGGAGTCTCCAAGACTACTTAAATAATTGCAACACTATATTTTCATAAATCTCTCTCTCTCTCTACTTTTGACTACCCTCTGTGCCTTCAAAATTTGTTAAATAAACCCGAAAGCAGTATTTATTGAACTTCATTATGTGCGTGTAAAATTGTGGCGAAATTCAGGTCACGGTGAATTTAAGTAAAGTTCAGATGAAAAATTTGAATTTCATTACCTAATAGGGTGACCTGTCCAGTGAGTGAACACTTAAGCTGCATGTCTCTTAAAATTAGTATTCAAAAGTTATTATTTAATCCCCTGAATGATATTGCTGTAAGCGAGCTGTTTTATTAATAAAGTCAGACATCCCGGAACACAATTCTAGCAATGTTTGATAGTTATAACTTTCATTAAAAGTCTGGCAGAGGATTCAATAAAAAATGGGCAAATGACCAGTGAATGAACATAAATTTCTAGTGAATGAACAGGGATAATAACTGTGGGGTAATACCCCAGTGAATGAACGGGATAATAACTGTGGTTAGGTTTCCAATGTATTTAGACAATTTTTTGTGTAAATAATTTTTCATACTCCAATTGCAATAATATTGTTGATTTGATACTTTACTAGTCTTATAAGATCATAATTACGCATAGTTGAAATTTAATTTCTGGGGTGGGTTAACCTAATCTCCCACACTGGCGGCGAAAGTGTCAAAAGAAAAAAAGACCGGGTAAGCTGTTCATTCGTTGGTAAAGTAAGAAATGTCCAGTGAATGAACGGCCGTTCATTCATTGGTATTCACCGGTATCTCCCATCCAATGCATGAACACCTAAGAAACTCGACAAATTCTTAGAAATCTGTTATTTTATACAGTATTTTTCGTTAAAGGAACATATAACAATGTAATTATAACCGCAAATTTATCATAGGACCATTAAATGCACCTCAATATACAAATTGTGAACATCACGTAACAAGCCTTGCCTTGAACTTGTGGGACGCCATGAGGACAACTGTTAAACAAACGGAATTAATACCGTATCGGTTATAATTAAACAGAAAAACGCTTTTGCGAGATATCTGTAGGTCTCCAGTCTAAATGTCAGTGTCAGTTTCAACGTGAAGTGAGCGTGATAGGCGTTAATTTTTTGTATTATATGAGCAACGTTCACTCACTGGGGGGTGTTCACTCACTGGACAGGTGACCCTATTAGCAGCGTCGCAATATTTTCGTTTATTTCGCTGCTTGAAAATAACTGCTATAAGGGAATCAAGAATTATAATTAAATCGGCTCCAGCGCCTTAAGTTTGGAAGCTCATTTTATTCCAATTTAGAGAATTTAAGCGGTGCGAGCGAGTACTAGAACGGTCGCCACCCCTAGCTTCGATCAGGTAGGCCAGAACGGTGTAACGTGAAATTGGTACTTCGAAATTTCATTAGTGAAGTCAGGTGGCGTCACAGATTCAATTAGCTTTTTATTGGATTTCGAACTGTGCGAACTGTCAAAGCGATAACCGCGTGGCTGCTACCGTCGCACTAACACCCACACGCGTCTGCACGTACGAGTATGTACGGTCGCAGCGGATCAGGCATCTCTAAACCATTACTTTTCCACTTATTCCCCACCCCTTCGTAAGCAGCGATTATCAAAATAATCAATTACACAGCTCTTTCGTTTCTCTTTTTGTATAAGTAAAATAATTATCCTTTTTCACTCGAGACGTATCTTTCACATACAAATTTACTCACCAGAATATCCGTCCGTCCTATGTGTGAAATATTTTCTATAGTAAATCAACTTCAGAGTAAGATTTCACAATTCTAATTCACATTTTTATCAACCTTGATTAATATAGATACTTTTATTTTGGGTGCATTCAATTGAAAAAATTGTACACAATTAATTTAAATGTAACATGTGAGAAATGCAATGTGTAATAATTAACGAATACTGCTAATGAAAGGAGGCAACGCTTAATGAATTTCAAAAAGATTTCCCGTTATTAAGTCCTTATTGATCCCCGAAACGCTCTCTCCCGCGCTGTGGAACAATAATGTCCATTGAATAGGGGGAGCCCTAATCGCTATGTGGGTCTTGTTTGTGTTGACTCATTCAGTGTTTTACTCTCTTGCTTTTCCATGTTCAGAAGGCACTTTGTCTAGACAGGAAACGGAAACTCCATTTCTCGTTAAGACTCCATTGATAATGAGCGGCCTTCCCTAATTATTCCCCGCACTAACTGGCAGCCGTACAAATAAAACTACCACTAGTAAATCCGTTTCTTTCCTCCCTTTTTTGCCCATTTGATGCACGATGCTTTTTCATGCAACTTGAATAACGCTTACGCAAGATGCTTCAACATTGAGTTTATTTTACCATTGAATTGCGAAAGTGGATAAACGTTTTAGTTTTATTCTACATGCTTTCATATACCACTTCTGTGCACCACAGTCTAATAACTTTGTGAATACTAAGGGGTTAGGTTTTATAAGCGACGCCAATTTTGAAGAAATGTATTTTTTTAAAAGTGGCACCTGCTCAATGTCAAGCATGTGATTTTCGACCTAAGTTTTCATCTTGTTTGTTGATAGAAAAAAACAAGACTCTAATCGAAAAATCGTCTCGACAAGTACTACATTATAGTCTTAAGAATATTCGTACAAAATTGTATTCAAATCGGTCGAGTAATCTCGGAGATATTTTTGGTACCGTAAATGCTGTAACTATGAAGAGGCCTTGGGAGAAAGGGCTGCCATGGCACCATTTCTTAAGATTTCAAATTTCTTTTGGAACAGAATACAGTTTAATTTATCCACAACAAGATGTATATCTTGATTTTTTAAATATGACGTTTCTTTATATGTAAAAAAAATCATAAAAATGACCTTATTATACATACGTCGTGTGTTAAAAGGCACATTACAAAAATCTCATCACCTTTCCGTAAGGACAGTTTCAATTTTTTTAAGCAACATTAAAATTATTTTAAGCTGAAAGTACACACTTTTAGTAATTTCCCCCTTAAATGAGTAATCTAGAATTTCTAAACTTTTTGTAAGAATGCAACATTTAATATACAATATCCCTATCTTTCCCATTATTAAAATAAAGAAAACGTGATTCATCACGTTTTATAACCCGGGGAGTACGAAAAGCTGCGAAGTAGGTGCGATAAAATTCATATCCATGAATTTCTACTATCAGGCTTCAAAGGGACGATCGAAATAAATCAGCTATGACCTTGGTCCCTGTCGGAAGCTCGATCGACAAAGTTCCACGTTCGAGCCTGACATTCCGCGGAAAACGAAAGGGAGAAGATAGCACTGAGGGCAGCAAAAACTGAAACGCAGGCTGGGCGAGGGTGCTCGTGCATCATAGGTTTATGGTTCCACGGTGGCATTTATAAGGTTTGCTCGACTTGGCGAGTAAGTTCCACCAGCGAACTCGTACCAACGTTTGGGGTGGCGATGCTGCAAAGCGCGTCATTATTGTCGTGATATATATACCGGGAGTGCCGTTAATGCGTCTCGGGGTTCCTTATTGAAAAATATTGCGTTGATTCCGCATTAAACCGACGATCCACTGCGCTCCCTTCCATTCCTCGTTCTTCACTTTCACTTTCTATTGCTGTATGGGTCAGTTTCAAACGTGCTTCGTCACGGTGCATATTTCTTCCTGTTGCTAGAGTCTAATGTTCAAGGGAACAACCATAACGATAAAACTATTGCATCCCTTTATGTAAATTTCCAATATGGTGATCAATATTAATATGATATACTTATTAGTGGCAAATATGTAACCCTGTAACCATGCAACGAGATATTTACGCGTGTCTAATGTTCAAGGGAACAACCATAACGATAAAACTATTGCATCCCTTTATGTAAATTTCCAATATGGTGATCAATATTAATATGATATACTTATTAGTGGCAAATATGTAACCCTGTAACCATGCAACGAGATATTTACGCGTGTCTGACCACATAACGGAAATCTCTACTTGCTCATCTCAATTTTCGAAAATTCACGATTTGGATAAAATTTAACACATGGATATAGTATTAAAAAATATTTCATATATATTTCTTTGTTTCAGCTAATATTCATGTTAAAGGGATACCGGCTGCCCTCAAATTTGGGAATGGAAAATTTGAAAAGTAATGGAGATACAATGAAATATTAAATACAATAAGTGATTGATTTTTCGTTAGCAATAACGTACTTTATACAAAAGTTGTATCAAGTCATAAATGGTGCCACTGTAACCTGTCCCTTTTTTTATAAATATATATTACAAGATGTGTGCTTGCTGACTGAGGACTAGTCAATTTTGTTGATAAAGAAAACACAGTACATTCTAAACTTCGACTTTAAACACATTCTAAGAAATAAGTAAAGACCCACTTATGTGGCATGTAAATTTGTTCTTTCAATCACGTGATCGCTTAGTATCTATAAGTAATGAAAAAAGTGCCCAAATTTAACAATTCTCTAGCATGTCCACATACGAATGCCCTTAAAACAGTCCCACGGCGCAATCCAATTCCCTTCTATTCGCTGTTTTTACAGCAATCCGGCGAACATCGCCGCGGAAGCATTTGGTAAAGCTCGTAGCTCTTTTTTCAACTAATCACGCTCATTCCTCGTTTCCAGGCTTCGTCCTTTTCTCCGCTGGGCTGGCTGTAAATTAGGGAAAAACGCGTTTCCTTGTTATACGAGGGAACGTAAAAGTAGAACAGGACGATCCACGGCAGACATCAGCGTCGTGCGACGTTGTCGTGGCGTCGAAGGATCCAATGGGCCCAGGACGACCGTCCAGTGACCAGCAGGATGCCACGATAAATCACGTTGAACGCGTAACGCGTTTTCTCGAACCTTCAGCTCTTTTTTTTCCTCCGAGCCTCCCTTCTACAGCGCGCTACGTGCACGCGGTTACCCTTCCAACGAGACACTAAATTTCCCTGGCAAAAAGGATTCCCTCTGTTTTTATCTCCTACGAGATGGCGTTAAGCTTAATTTTCTTTTAGCGGACCGGCTGGGCGTACGAACGTCCTTGATAAAGAAATTTATCGGCAGAATAAAGAACTTTCAGAGATTACCGGCACGCGGGATTTATCTCGAGGCGAGAGACAATGTTCTACTAAAAGCGTTCAGTTTTGCTTGTTGCTTACTCCATTCGTTTCGGAATGCTCTGGGCGAGGATGATTTGCGAGATGAGTTTGCAGGTAATAATTGGGATGTAAAGTATACTGCAAGCTGGAGATTTTTGTTGAATCGAAGATGAATTGCTTGTAGATCTGCTGTGGTCGTATAAGATTTTTAACTAACTAATAAGATTAACGACTACCTTGAGTTTTCGAATTTGATACAGAATATCTATTTATCGTCACTAGGGACATTATTCAAGTAACTATTTTGGAATGATGTGGAAAAAAAATCGAATGTATTTAATTAATCAGATGTAGAAAAAGCAGTGGACCCCTGAAATCTTAATATATCAAGCAGAAAGCTACTACACGTTTGTGTGTTTCTCTGTCGCCTAAAAACTTTCGAACGGTAAACTCTGGGATCACGAAATGTACCTCAGCTCATTATGCCTGACTAAAGTCGGTATCAGATATATTGGCCGGTGAGTTTCGTGAGGGGTATTCTCCCACCACAGAGTTTGCCTGCCTCGATGCTCCTTTTCTCAACGTTTTCTGACTCGCTCTCGTTCCATCTCGCTCTCGCCTTCGCAGAACAAGAGTGAGCCAGAAGTGGTGGGGATAGTGCCAAGCTTCTAGCGTGTGGGCCAACCCGAGCTGTCAGCGTAGAAATACACACATCAGAATAGGTGTGCGTTAGCTACGAAAAAATTCAGAAGCTTTATTGGTCTGAACATTGATACTTTCTCGATAGCTTCATCTCGTATCGGTCTACGCATGGCTTAGTAACGCACACAACTATTACGTTAAGAACAAATAACAGCCAGACGACTAGGTTCAGGCGGAGCCGAGCAGAAATTTTTTTTTTTAATAAAATTAGAATATAAGTCTCGGGCGAAGCCGAATACTAAAGCTAGTATTATATAACGAAGCAGAAAAGAGTGGTGCTTCTCTTTCTACCATCATTTCTAAAATTAATAACAATCGATTCCCTTTACTCTCTGCTTTTCTCTCAGAATATACTTTATTTGTGAGGTACTCGAAGTTTACGGAAATAAAATAATAACGAATAATAATGAAAAAAAGCCCTTAGGTGTCATTTATTAATTTTTGCTTAGAATGTCCCCCAAAATTACACAAACAAATGGTCCTCTGCGGTCGAACGGTGAGGGTCGTGTGAGTTTACAGAAGATTCCATCCGTAGACAATTAGCCAGAGTTATAATCAAGCTGGCCAGTAATTACTACTTGCTGGCGTCCATTGGAGAAAGTGGAAATGAAGCGTCATTTAAGCATATGAAACTGACGTTGCGTACACCCCCGTGTTTACTGGACGTTCGTTGAACATTCTGAGGATTTGTTTGTACTACGGATTACAACGGTTCGCAGGAATCCCTCCGTCGTCCCTCCGTATACCAACAGTTGACAGTACGCTCTCCTGTTGAGGCTTAATCTCATAAGATGAGGACAAATTGGCGCTGATTGTTTCGGATGATCTCACGATTACGTTACCTTCATTTGGCACTCGCCCGTATTGCGGGAAGACGAAGAACAAGGGGGGATAGTATGCGCATCGCAGTGATTGCTGCTTACCAACCTTTGTGAAACAGTGGAATTATTTTACACGCGGGTCTTTTAATTCTGATTATACATTTTGCAGTGCACGTGAGAAATAATATATTACATGTGGTGTTTAGTTTTCGAGATATTTATGTTACTTGTATTTCTTACTGGTGAGGTTCGTGGAATCAATTTTTTACGTTGTGTTGGGTAATATGAAGTTTGGCGTATACTACTATTTGAACTGTTTGTGATCGATTTGTTTTCGATCATCTGAATACGCAATTTTTTAAAAATATTGTTTAAGATCTTTCTGAAGCAACTAGGTCTCTTAGGGTGGCCATCTAATTAAGGGCATCCTGCATAATTTATCATACTTTTAATATCTTCCTCTAACAAATTATTAGTAATTACATATAATAGTAATTACAAATAAAGAATATTGTTTTGAAAAGTTGAATATACATAATATAGAATAACAAACTTTTCCTTTGCGTGGATGTTGTTCTGGTTATTTTCGTTATTTAAATATGTAGCACGAGAGGTCACAAAAACTCGGTTTTCAACAAATTGTTACCACGTCGTAATATACATTTAACATTTTAATTAATATTTTTCATGTGAAACACTCGCGTTTCTCGTGTGTGAGTGCTGCTGACGTTGAAATAGAGCGCACCGGAAGTTGAAATCCAAGCTTCAACTAGTTGTATCCTAAAAATGGAATCTCAAATTGAAAAAAGATAGGAGGAAGCTTTCTAATATTTTTCACGTCAAGAATTTGTATATTTTTCCATGTTCTATAATTTCAAGAATTCATTTGATTATATACCTACTACATGGAATTTTCTTGACACGTTCATTGAAAAAACTCAACTTGATCTATTCAACTAATGTAACTCTAGTATTCTAATATCCGACTACCAATGCTCACTAATTCTACTACTAAATTTAATCCACCAACTCGACCGCACCATTTACACACACCTCCAATCGAAACGCGTGTCAAAAACATTCAACTTCAATTAGCATTAGAACCAAAACCAATAAGAATACTTCATTTGTGTGTTAATTATAGGCAATAAATTGAGAACTCTGTTTACCTGTCGTCTCATTAATAGTATTCAATTTTTATCATGGAGTCGCAACTAGTTCAAAGGATTCTTAAGTGTACTAGGCTGTCGTTCCTGTCTAAAATGAAGCATTTCTGTTACAATTAATTACAAAGAAACAAATTGAAACTGAGACTTGTTCTTTGACATGAAGTTTATTAACATCATAAGCTTTAAAACACTTGTTTGTTTAGTCAAAAATATGCTTTATATCTGACGCTACAGATAGATCATTAAAGAGACTTTTTAAAAAAAATTTCTTTTAGTTTGCAGTGATAACTGAAAAACGGAGGTTCCAATCGATTCAAAACAAATTCGAGCATCTTCACAAAATGTGTAGTTCCGAATCAGACTTAAATTAAAGTTAATGAAAACTCTTATTCTTTATGAAAAGAAACTAAGACCTCATCTTTTGGGGCTTGTGGGATGGTAAAACCTCATCAATGGGGTAATAAACTCCATGCCAAAGAACAAGTCTCAGTTTCAATTTGTTTCTTTGTAATTAATTGAAACAGAAATGCTTCATTTTAGACAGGAACGACTGCCTAGTACCCTCAAGTGTATCAATAGAAACACGATCAAAAGTATTCGTCAGCGTTTGGACCAAAACTACCATAAAACTTCTTACCCTCAACATTCAATTACAAACAATAAATCGGACGTTCCTTTTACCCGTCATCTCATTAACAGTATTCAATTTCAATCGCGCCATCGAAACTAGTTGACAGGGACCATAAAGGTGGCGAGAGAAATCCATAGAAACACGATCGGAAATATACGTTGCTGGTACAGAGAGTCTTTTATTGGTTCGCACGTACACGCGACGCGCACGTGTCGGTACGTTTCTATTTATTTTATCGATGAGCGAAATCGGCGCTCTCGCTGGGACGATTTCTCCCCCGTCTCCCCACTCACCGATTCGATTCCCTTTCTTCCCCTGTCCAGCAGCATCGGGGTAAGTTTCGACGAGGGGGAAAGCTGGCTACCGGACGTGATCTCTGGTCCAGCGTCTCGTTAGTAGGCTGCTTATCCGCTTTCCCCATCCGCGGGCTACGCGAATGCCGTGTTTCTTCATTGTCGTTGATTTCGCTGCTCGCGTCCACGTGCAGACGCGCCTTCTGCTGATACACGAGCACTTTGGTAGACACCTAGGCACCGACGTGGGTTTTTGTCTACAGGGTGATCTGAAAAGAAGGTGGCTGAATTTAGGGCGGTGTGATGTTCGTAAGAATAGACGACAGGCGTCCAGTTGGCATACACTGTTATTAATAAAGTCAGATTACACTGTGAATTAAGAGAAGTGCAGATGTTCTCGTTAACTTGTTAATTTGGTATTTGGAAAGTCCTTCGGATAGAGTATGACGAGTTAATTCGTTTTGAAAATTTCAGAATTTCACTCGTGAATAATATGTTCAGTCGTAGAATACATTTACTGTGGATAAAGTGGGTTATTTGAATGTGAGTGATTTTAAATATACGATTTTCAGTACACTAGAGATGCTTTTGAGTGAGAAATAACCTGGATTTACTTTAAATAAAGTTACTTTAACCTTAGATTATTCGGCACATGACGAATCATTTTTTTTACTTTTATTCGTTATTCGAAATTTTTATTTAAATAAAAATTTTGCCCATCTCTGTTGGATAGTAGGTGAAGCAAAAAAGTGAGCTAACTTTTTCGTGTGATAAGATATTGACATCGTTGTAGGTATTAAATTCGAATTAGGAAGGTTTTTTAGGTTTTTTAGGTTTTTTATTTGGGATTTCGTAGTAGGGAATTACGTACACTTTGAAAAACTTCTATCTTGTGTTGTATTATTTTAGAGGTATTCTGTGTTTGTCGTTCGCAAGCCCTCTACGTTACGAATTCGTCACAAGAAAATAAGCTTTCCGTATATCTAAATAAAAGAAATTCAGAGGCTTGAGGTCTGGGGATCGGCAAAATATCGACAAGAGAATATATTGCAGGTCAACCTGCGCGCTATGACGTATCGTTGCTTGCGTAAAATTGATTTCCATAAATGAAATAAATTGCTTGTATCGCTGTCAGGCTTGATTTGTCGATTTGACACTTTTTGACTCTGTTTCTGAGTACTCTACAGGACTGTACAGAAAAGCGGGTTCAAGTCTCAGAGTATACTGTATTACTACACTGAGAGAGTATGCTGAGTAAACATGGATAGAAAAATTAACATTCTTAAAGTTAGAACTGATTTTCGATTTCAATGACATCAGTGATTTGCTTTCTATTGTTTATTTCGTTTAGCATATAAAGCAACGACTTACATTACACTTAGGGTAGACCGGGGCGAATCGGATCACTTTGCGTTTGACGGTAAAAAAAATAATAGTCAAACATTAAAAAACTAATTTTTTATTATATATTCGTGGCCAGTTCACCTTTGGCTTGAACACGAATATATAAAAATTGAAACTAAACATAAAAATCTTTCATTTATAAACTAAAAACGAAAAAGTAAGAAATATCCGATTCGCCCCGAAACTTTGGCGAATCGGATAACCCAGAAATTTCTGAAAAAGCTGAAATTTTTCAAACAAAATCTTTAGAATCAACTTAAACAAATCTAATTTAATGACAGTGAAGTCAAGTGATACTAATTAGCACATACAGTAGAGCGTCAATTATCCGAACTGCTTGGAACCGGGGTGGTTCGGAAATTCAAATTGTTCGGATAATCGAACAGTTCGGAGAATTAAGCATGCATGTACATTACACAGTTTATAACTATAGGAATTACACCTAAAATGACTTATTAAATACAAGAGTACTACCTACTGCGTTAATTTATATTACGCAAAAGTCAATCAATCAATCGATACCGCTACACTGGTTCGGAACAGTGGTGGGAATAGTGATGATGCAGCACTGCTTCGGATAATCGACGGTTCGGTTAATCAAGGTTCGGATAATTGACGCTCTACTGTAGATCGGAAGGATATTACCGTTTTTTTCCGCCTCTATCAGCACAATTCTTGTGGCACCACTTTTCTCAGACAATCTTCTGAAAGTGGACGAATTAAGTTTTCACCACAGTAAATACAATACCATCTTCTTAAGACCATTAATTTACTTATTCTATTCGTCATTTCTTTAGATTTTATTTTCATCACAGTTTCCTTTATTTTTATTTTTTGGACACCATGATCCCAGATTGCTGTTTTTAATATACCTACGAACCATCTGTATATAAACAATTATTATATATATATAATCATAAAAATACTCAAATGAAAAAAAGTAGTGATTCGATTCGCCCCAAATAACGTGATCCGATTAGCCCCATATATAAGCATTTCAAAGGTTGTAGATTACAAAATCATTTTATGATATAGGGTAAAGGCAGGCCATATGGAACATCTGATTTCAAAAACTTGTCACAAGTAGGGGAATTTGTTTTTTTTTAATAAAACTGACATGAGGGGACAAAGGAACTAATGCATAATCATATTTGCATAGTCAAATGTAAAAAAATCCATTTGTTTTGCAATTATAGTAAAAAAACTGAAAACAGTGAAAATCAGCCGTTCGAAAAAATGGGTCCTAATATGGAACACCTAGGAAATTTTAAAGAAAACTGAAAAATCTTTACTTCTTTTTTACTAAAAATAAAGATTTATTAAGTAGAAGATACAAATAAATAAATATACATGATTTTTGGTATTTTATCCTGCTTTCTGCGTCTCCTACACTTTGGGCACTTGAATAATACGTCGGAAGCCCTACATTCTTCGTGTGCCGACTGAATGCAGCGAAAAGATTGGGTCTACTTTTCATTATCATTATTTTTATAGTTTCCATTGCAAATTAAGCATTCCGCATCATCGTCGTCATCGTCATTATCAACTTCATCTATGTTACACGGTATATTCCATATTACGTACACACATGTTCCAACAAGAAATTAAGAATTATACTAAGAAGAAAGTAACTTTATTGGTAAACTATTGTTGAATAATCAAGAACACATATAGTTAATGATAAATTGTAACAAAATAATACTTTGTAACATACCTTCACTACAATATTTAACTGTTTAATGCACTTTTCTGAAACTGTTACACCCCACGAAAGATATAAACGTTTCTCTTTCAATGATGAATGCCCGACTGATGCTCAATTGTCAGTATCATCGTCTATTGTGTCTAGGGATCTCGTATACACGATTGCCTGAAGAGTTCCTTATTTCTTTATCGAAATTTTAAGAAGTTCCATATTACATGCCTTTCCATATTACCTGCCTTTACCCTAATAGTGAAAAATAAATCAAATACTGAACTTGGACACCGGGTAAACTAATAACAATAAACACATTTGAATTTTCAAGCTTACTTTTTATTTTACATACGATATTGCAGATTATGTAGGTTAGATTCGAACCAAAATTGTAATGTTCGCACGCGTCCATCTCACTGAAAACGTATGCCAGCTCTAAACAATGACTTAAAACAATTGGCTGGCTTTTGCGGTAATGCTCATTTCTTTCGCGATGTAAGAAATATGGACTAAATTCTTATTTTGATTCGATTCGTCCCCGTCTACCCTACTTTCACATATAGAAAACGTATTCTTAGAATAAGTGTACACTACCAATTTCCATCACAGAATTCTGTACACTTTCAAATTATAAAAGTTTCCTATTCGCTCCAACGACAAAACTGTAGCTTCGAACTATCACACAAGAAGAATCATTAATTTCTCTATCAATTAAACGCAACTATTCTAATTAATTCATCTCATGCTATTGCAATATTAACTTTCACTCTAAAGAACTTCTAGCTCTGACGTGAATGTTTCGTTCCACATCCTCTAAGTACTTTTTACTCAGTTTCATACACTTTAATTAGCACTACCTACTCTGCAAGTCCAGTAACTTCATTTTCCACATCCCGTGCATCCCCAAGCTGCTGGATCCCTTTTTTAGATCACCCTGTATACATACATCCTCTGGATCGTGCAAACACGAGACAGTCCTCTTCTCTCCATCCTCCGCGACGTGTCCAGACTGCGGAAATCGGGTGATTTCCACAATGCGTTCCTTTAAGGCCGTGCTTGTAGTGCATGCAACACCAAGGCTGCCGCGGTTCCTTGGACGCCGTGCACCATGTACTTGCCAAAATAAATACCGCGGTACCGTGAACCCGAGGCACGACCCTGTCTTATCCGCTACAGCACACATCGTTCGCCTTCTGTGCAACGCAAGAGGCGCCTCTTCGGCCACTCAAGGTGTTTGCTTTTAGTCGAACACGTATGAACCCCTCCTGCGGCCCTCGCCTCTTACCGAAGGTCCAACCTCGACGTGATGCCAATCTCGGCTAGTTATCTGCGCTTCCTCTGTCTAAAAATGGCCCAAATTTCTGCGCGCGATTAGCGAATTATTGTTGACAAGAATTTAGGTATAGACTGATTCTTTATTTGAGGTGGTACTTAGGGTTTTAAAACCCGGGTGAAAAAAACGTTTTTTTCTTTTTATGATAAATTTGTAAAATTTGAAAACCGGTATTTAAATTTAATAAAACGGTTTTAGATACTAGAATTAATATGTACAAATTAATTAATTGTGTAGTTAAAAACTAATCTCCATGAATTTATATTTCGGAAAGAAAAATACTAAATGAAATAAAGATTTATAATTTCTTTTTTATTTTGTTGTATTTTTGTAATTGTATAAATATTAAATAAACTGAAAAAATTAAAATGAATTATAAATCTGTTTTTACTGTCTTAATTATTTTTGTTTCTTTTTATAAAAATTCGACAACCGGTGCAACCGATTCTTTCGGAATACTGGCATTCTTAAACTGGGGGTGCTTAAACCATAGAATACTGGTTTGGAGAATTATGAAAGTAATTATTGTTTTGCAGGAATTGGTTTCGCATGTGAAACCCAATTTTGGAATTCTATAGTTTAATAGGAAGTCTTTAGATTGAGAGAGTGAAGTGTGAATTATTGTTTTTTAGTGGTTAATTGTACGTATGAAAACTGACTAATGTAAGGGAGAGGTACGTCCAATTTTAGTGGGGAATGTTAATTATGTAAAACATTTTATTTTGTTTAGGATGAAATAGTACTGTTCGTATAATAATTTGATTAAATTTCGTGTTGCGAAGAGGGCTGTTGTATCATAGAAACGATATACCTACTGAAATGTAAGTTAAGATAGTAATTTGTTGAATGAATCTAATGTTCTTATAAATTTGTTTAGCTCTTGCTCGAAACAATTTTTAAAATAAGTCACGCATGCGAAGTTACAGAGGATCATATAATGTCCAGCATATTGGTCCGTAGAACGTCTGACCCTACGCAGACTTAGTCCACTTATTCTCCCACACGGATCATATCCTCGTTAATTTCGCTTGCTGTATCCTTTAACATGTTATTTAGCAAATGTATTGTGCAGGAGTAACTTAGATTAACAGAAACTTCGAAAAAATATCCAAACTTATTAGTAATCGCCCTCAAAATTCTCAAATTACTTCATCATTTATACTTTTATCAAAGGTTTAAAGTTTCCTTCTACACATGAACAGAAAGACCCTTTGAACCCCATAAAAAAAAATTGAATTCTTTCGTGCTACCATTTTGTGCAAGAATGAGTGGAACATTTTGTATTATAGTACATTAACTGTGTACAGTAAATTACATCAGTTAAAAATGATTTCTTGTGTTCTTTCCTTGTTATCTGTAATCAGGATAACGAAGCTATGTCGTGCTACAGTAGGGGAGACCGGGGTTGGTTGTCTCAAGGGGCAATCTGCGGAAAGATTCCCTGTAGAAAGAAGTCACTTCTACTATGCCAAGCATTTATGTCCGACCCCGCGATCGCACGTTTTTTAACAGTTATCAGCGTTTGTCGAAAATTGGCTACGTAAGTAAATATTTTTTTTTAAAGATTTTATTTTTTCACTCTCTATATAGTTACAATAGAATAAATCTTAAGGGACTATTTTAAAGTTTGTTTATTAGACGATCTATTGACATAGTATTTTTGTTTATACATAAATAATTGAAGGTTATATAGATTATTAAAGTCATAATGATCGGTCGGGGCTGGTTGACTAATAAAGTTAATAAGGTTTATATTGTTATTTTGTTATTCATAAAGCGATTTTTATTTTTTGTTTAAATTTCACTATGTTATAAATACATTATAATTAATGTTTAAGTTGAAAAAATGTTCAGCTTATTATTAAAATATGAAAGAAAGAAATTAATAATGAAATAATTTTGTAATGAAGCAACTCTTGTGACATTGTGTTAATTTATTACCACTGAGATAAGTTACTAATAACATTTTCTTAACTGATTGTACCTATAGTCAATCTACCCCATACTGTAAGTCAACCAACCCCGATGGTGTTAGAAAAACATTAAAATACTTTAATTGTTGTCACATTGAGTCAACATTAATAATTTGATCAGATAGCCAATGTATGCCCTAGCAAATATACTAATCGGTTTAATGATATTTTGCACACAGAATTTATTAAAAATCAAAAACTTAAAAACTGGCCGATCAGCCCCGGTCTCCCCTAATTCTGAAATCTCGAGGCATACGTCATTCAAAAAAGAATGTTCTTCATTGTACCATTCGCACTCTCAAAAGAAAGATTTATTTTCATAAATATTTTCAAATTATACTATAGTTAAATATTAATTACATCATACAAGTGAACTGATTAGACAATATTTCTCCCAATAATTGGCACCCACGACAAACGAAACATTTCATTTGACAGTATGAACGCAATAATAGTTATCTCCACCCTACTATTTAAAAACTATACCTTCTTCATTAAAAAGATTGTCGAAACGTTACCAAACACGATTTACCTCGACCATGAAACCGATACTCCTCTACCTGAGTATATTCATTTTCATTCTAGCTGAAAATATCGAAAAGGAAATGTGTCATTATCACCTAACACAGAAATGACTGGTGCTTCCACGTCCGCAGAAAGGAAATTTCCGCGTTTGCAAATATGGATGACCATAAAGTCGTCGACGACGACTCTTCTTTCGTACCTTCGCCTCGTGAATTCGTTTCTTAGACACGAGCTGGAGTAATAAAGTGCCCGTAGATACGGAGGAAAAGGAGGATGTCTAACGGAAAGGGCCCTCGAGTGATGTTCGAAGGCGAAGAGAAACGTCTAATGCCGTGCCGGCATTTGCATACTTGGGTATTCATGCAAGGAAAGCTTTCCTCGACGCATTACAGGATCCGGGATTGTTGTGCGAGTACGCGACAGCTCCTCGTGAAATAACTAGGAGAACGTCGAATAGAGGAGATACGTTGTTAGTGCAAGTTTTGCTTGTACGTGTATAATGTGCACCATGGCTTCATTAATTGTAGAAAATCTCGGGGTACAATGTCACGCAGTTTCGATAACTTCGTGTAAAAAGTATTTCAAATTTGTCACTTCATTTCTGGATAGGTATACCTACACCACTGGTTACAAGTGTTCGACTGTTCACGTGAATGTTGTGGATCGAAAATTAGGATAAGTTTAGTATTTGGGAGGTTTTCTGATGTTGGAATATGGATGAGCAATCAGATGGAATATATTTCATCTTCACGAAATTTTGTGAAAATAAAAATTATAGTAGGTAAAAGGATTTTCATGCAAAACAATTCTGTGACTCGTAAGTGGTATTTCGGATATATTCAATTGACAGGCACAGTGCTGGTTTAGAAAAGGAAAAGGATAGGAGATGGATCAGTATCCCTAAAATATAAGTTGCTAGCCACAAAAGTGGCTAGTGTGAAGAGACCTTAAGGGAAGTTGTAAATTATTACTTTAGAGCTGCATGATAACACTAGTTTGTACTTGTAGCTGTTATCATTGACCTCTTCTACTTCATTGGACTTTTCTGTACAACTTCGACTTTCTTTGCTTATGAAAACAGATTGAAATATTATTCCAAAGTCTCTGATGACTAGACTGCGGATGTTTATGCACCTAATATATGCAAATATCCAAGTAATATATGCCATGTCTATTTTTTATTGAATTTGTTAAGAGTAGACTGGCAGTTCCCAATTTCTTTATTGTGGCTGAAAGAATTTGTAAATGTGCCTTAATAGATGTTAAATTTTGAGCAACTTGTGTCTGTTGGAAAACATTCTGAGCAGTTGCAATTGCAACGACATTATTTCCATAAAAAGTTTCAACTGCCTATTTGTAGAAATAAAATAAAGAGTGGAAAGTAATAATTTTACTATTTTTGGGTGTTAAGAGAAAAAAATGGCCGAACCTGTTTAATTTTATCGAAATTGTTTATGTGTATTGGGCGAGTGTAATAAATGAGTAATTAGTCTCTACTAACGAGTTATTCTATCGCATGATATCAACATTGGTACTTATCAGTAATGTCACATAACGGCTCAATAATTCATCTATAACCGCAACCAAATACGGGGAGATTAGATATAAAAGAAATATCTAACATACCTATGTGCATATGCCTTTTAACAAAGCATATGTAATATGCAAAATACTTTTTGCATATCCATATATGCATTTGCATAAACATCCGCAGCCTACTGATGACTTATAAGATCTTCTTCAAGAAGAAATGAGAAAATTACTTTCCAAATAATTGTGCCCCATGTATGTTAAAAACAGAACTTCCAATAAAGTGTTTAAAACAAAGACCTTGATCGATAAAAATTGCATTTACGATTGCATATATTATTTTCTTTGAAAAATAGGTTATTATCAATTAACAAAGAAGATTTCGATCATTGTTTTTTTTAAATCTGCAAGTTCCTAATAAGACTTTTGGTACATAATATGTTCCTTGAGAAAATAAATTATTACCACGAGAAAGGTGTTTAATTGTTCCTTGCATTAGTGAACAAACTCTAGTGAGCAGTAATCTATGTATGTAACATTCTTATTCTGCACAACTATCCACATATACAAGACATATAATTATAATCCTATAACATCTGTTTTCATGTTTACATCACTAGTGTTATTTTCAATAAATTCATAATCATTTTATTTCTATAAATAGACGTAGGAATTTCTGGCAAATTCGTGTTTGCAACCAACGTGTCGTCGTTCTTATTCCTGTACATCTACCCATGTTGGACAATACCTGCCCGAGCTTGGATTGGAAAAATGTAACGACATTAACTCGCAGTCGATCAGAGTCCACTATGAATTGACAAATGAACCTCCAACTCGTGGTATTATTCGCGCGTATGTTATAAAATATTGTCGCGCCCCGTTCCCTCCACCCTGTGTCGCAGTAACTTTCAATTTGTCTCGCGACGTCAAACACTCGCGCGGAACTCCGCCACTTAATTTCCGGTGCAGCAATTTCCCGTAGCGACAGACCTAAACACAAGACATCTCCTCAGTCTGAAGGAAAGGCGCTTTTGGCATCGGTTCATCTGCTCAAGCCAATATTATCAATCGTTTCGTCGCCGTTGATAATGAAATAAGCCTCTCTCCTTATTTTCATTTCCCTTGTGATGCAGAAGAATCCTTATGCAGCTCTTTGCGCCACCCCCAGCACTCCCTCCCTCTCCACAGCGAGCTGGATAATTACTTCGATTATTTACAAGATTTTCCCCCGACAGATTAAAGCGATACTCCCCTCACGCGGCAATACTTGTCTACTTTGAAGAATTCCCTCCTCTTCTTTTCTTTCATCTTCGTTTCGTTTCCTCGCCCTCCGCCCTTCTGTCTCTGTCTCCGCCACGTTTGCGCCACGCTGCCCGTCTCGTTCCACCCCCCGGAGTCTAATCCGATTACGATGGAACGAGGTGTCCGTTCGGGTGTAACTCCGCGATAATGGATATTGCTATTCAAAGTATTTCTCGCGTTAAATGACGTTCTCCCTGAGTTCGCCCGAAGGGGAAGATTTTGCGGTTCGATGGGACACTTAATTTTTCTTATCCCCGGGTCTAATTTCTAATATCCAGGCGACGTCTCTCGCCTTCGTGCTTCAGCTCCTCGTGGATTACGAATCAGAGTTATATGATGAACGTACGATGGAATATTTCTCTTGTACTTTGGATCATTTTGTTACTAAGATTTGCTGAGAGTGTATTATTGATATTGAGGTATTATTAAGAATGGTATTGTGTAAAAAGCAAAGTGGACAGTATAATCAATACTCTTAATTTATTTGGGATATCACGTAAAATAGAATAAGCAAATAGGAAGTATTATTCTGGTTTAATGTGAATAGGGGTAGATATTGAATTAGCATAGATAAAGTTATCTGGGTCACCTAAAATATATGGATATTGTATAATAATTAAGAAATGAATTATAAGAATTAAGATGAATCCTAAAATATCTTTAATTGTAAAATATAAATGAAATGGAATTTTGTATTTATTTCTATTTGTTCCTAAAGGGTTATTAGATCCTTTTAGATGAAGGAAAAATAAGTGTATGACTACTAGAACTATAATAATTAATGGTAAAATAAAATGAAATGAATAAAATCGATTTAGGGTAGCATTATCAATTGAAAATCCACCCCAAATTCATTCAACTATTATTTGTTTATGCCTGATATAGACTTTGCAAAATTTAAAATTTCAATTTCGAAAACCATCAAGTGTGGTAAGTTCATTTCTAAATATTCTTTGTGGTGCAGTTAGAGAAATATTCTATATTTTCATAAAGGAATATATTAGCAATTTACGCGCTTTAAAATCACAATGTTCTCACCTTGACTTTACAAACCATAAAGCAATATAAATTACTACCTTCCATAATCCATAATAATAGAAACCAGCGCGTTTTCCAACAACAATCTCCAAAATGAACTTCAAAAGCATTACGTTTGCTTCATATTATTTTCCATGAGTATTCCAAAGATACATTTACTTTTCGAAAATAAAATTCTTAAATTAAAAATTAACCACTCAAACAATTCCATTCTATTGCGTTACTGGTTCAAGTCTTAGCCAATTTAAAGATACGTAAACATCGTACGAGTCAGCTAAAAATCAACAATAAAAATATATTTTTTGCCAGTTAAATCTCCCCCGTGCAAGTTGGCGTATTCGATTTCCATCGCGATTGGGCGAAAACTCAAATTCGCCCAGGGGTTGGGGGCTTCGAGACCTCGGTAAGTGGTGCTTGACATTGAATTATGAATGCGTAGCGATGCAAGGAAGGGGATGGCGTCTAAAGACGAAACGATAGCGCCAAGAGGGTGGGTGACAGTGGGTGGCGGAAGCGTGCCGCAACCGATCCCACATCGTAGGTATTATAAGTTCTGCCGAATCCTTCGTGGGAATGAGCGGCTTGCTCTTGTGAGACTCACCTCCGCATTACTACTAGCTCGTCCCAAGTGTAATCTCTAAGCTCCTAAAAGGTACTCGCCCCTTTCAGCCGAACCACTCCGTTATACTCGATCCACGTTCTCTCTTTCTGTAACTGGAAATCGGCACCGATTCTTCCATTTCTGCAGCATCTTGTGTGACAACACTGGGTCACCGCTTTTCCTTGCCCTACCATTTTCCCCAATTCATAGTTCGCGTCATTGGCAATAAAATACTGTGAATTAATTTAAAATATATCAAAGTACCGAAGTACCTGAGAAATAGGACAGTTACAGTTATTATTAATATGGACAATAAGGTTACTTGAAATTTAAAAGTTCGAGGAGCACAGGGTATGTCGTGGTGGAGACTTTTAGAGAGGGTTCCAGAGTTATTTAATATTAGATGATCTTTTATTAGATAAGATGTCTTGAATTTTCTATTGGCCACATAAAAAGAACGTACTACTGGATTTCAATTTTTATAAAATAAACTGGAGTACCTACAACTATGGTAATGTGTAGTTAAACAATTTAGAAACACTTTGCACTGTTCAAATTATACTGCAAGAATTCTTTAAAATTTTGACAGTCGATTATGTCGTCCCAACGTAGGAAAAGAAATACTTGGCGAAAAGATTTATTTAATTTCGTGAGTTATTATATATTATGTAAGTAACCATTCGGGCATTGAAGGATATTTTCATAAATATTTTTATAACGTTATTGTTAGGAAAGACGAGTGTATTCAATGGCAACAACCGTTCGTTGAAGTTAAACCACTTTGACGTGAAATGGAGAAAAAGAATATATCGTAGCGCAAAATGGCAAAAAGGCAAAAATGGAAAAGCGTTGTTAATATTCATGGAAACCAATATTCGTTTTCTCTATCTTTCGCTCGGTTCCTGTTGGTCCTAAACCGTTTGCATTCGCGTTCCCACGCGTTTGGAAACGGTTTGTTTATACGTTTACGCATCGCGAACGTACGATCAATGTAGATGCGCGCGGTTGAGTTTTATTACACGACAAAAGGGCATCGATAATTGCGCGATCGGTGCAATCAAATGTGGTCGGCAATGAACAATATATAATATTCGTATCACATCAAACGGCGGCCCGATCCCGAATGCCTGGCGAAATTTTCAGACGCATAATGGCCGATTGCGTAAAGCAATTTCGCGGGTCATTGCCACTGAAAGGCATCGGCCCCCTTCAACCGTCTCGATGAATCGATGTCCTCGCGGGATCCACTAATTTTTCCGTCGAACGGTTTAAATCTTTGTGATGGTAAGATATTATTTATTTCTCCTCTAGAAAACGTTACTACTTATCTTACCAGAGCATGTTTTACGGACATATCCCGTGCTTCGTGTTCAACTAAGAAGAAAACATCACTTACAAGGAACCATTGCGCAATCGTCAGTCCCCAATTTTTATAAAAATTTTAAATGGATAGAGTAGTAATAAAATATTCAAATGACCTTTTTTAATGTTTTATCAACTAATGTACATGTTCTGTCAATACACGTAGGTATCGTATTTATTTTATTTCTTGTTCCTTAAGGGGGGAACCTGGGGTATTTGGCTGAAATAATCGTTCTTTTTGTGAACCCTTTGTAAGGATACTATACATGCAATCTTTTTAAAACTTTCAGGCTATATAATTATGTCTTTCAAAAAGTGAAGAAACATTTTTTGTTCAACTGCGTGCACTCCAGGATCCGCTGCCGTGATCTCAAACCAAAATACCGAAAGCGAAATGCAAAATTAAGATAATAGTAAATGTTTGAAGAAATAGTTGCGTCTTTCACTAAAAAATTTCGCGTTAATTGTGCACTAAAACTTATTAAATTTAATAATGTTATTCCGGATTGAAACACATCCATAGCGCAATTTTATTAAAAACACAAAACTACGGTAATTTGGTTTCAGATCACCACAACGGACCCTAGACTCAAGGCTTGAAATGGTTCCGAAAATAACTGTTTAAAACTGTTATATAATGGTTCTGATTCAAATGGTTATGGAGAACCTTTATTCTAAATAACTGTTATGAAAAACCGAAATTTCCCACTATTATTTGTTTCAGTTACGGTTCCTATGTCCCTCCTTACATCGGTTCCATAACCATTATTTTTTCGGTTCTATATCGGTTCCGAAACGGTTCCAGAATCAGTTCTTGTATCGACTTTTCCCTAATTGATACCATTAATTATTGTAGCTGCAGATTACTGTATATGTGCATATTTTTTACAAAATCCTTATAGAAACAGGAGTAACTTTTAACTTCCTATTTTGAATAATATAGTGTGTATAAAGAAACCTTGTCCTGGAGAATCATTGTCTCCTCTATCGATGGTCCTACTTATAAATTATCTAGATTCTTAGCTGGTATACTTTCCAAGATAGTAGGAAAATCTTCGTACCACACCATGGATAGTTGGCAATTTTGTAATGAAATTAGGAGGGTCCAAGTTCCGGATGACTCAATGCGATTAGTATCTCTTGATGTGGTATCTCTTTTTACTAATGTTCCCATTGATTTAGATATACAGGTTTTACATCATCGTTGGACTGAAATTGAACAACACACAAAGATCAATCGAGACGATTTTCTCCAAGCAGTCAAGTTCGTGTTGAAAGCTAATGTCTTTTCGTTCAATGGGGTTTTCTATAAACAAGTTTTTGGAACGGCCATGGGGTCTCCAATTTCTCCTGTCATCGCCAATATAGTAATGGAAAGGTTAGAGACGATTTCTCTCTCAAAGGTACCATTTCAACTTAAGTTTTATAAAAGATACGTTGATGATATTATTACCTGCATAAAATTGGAAAATTTACAAATATTGTTGGATACATTTAAAAGTTTCCACACTATACTTCAATTCACTTACGAGATAGAAAAAGATTCTTGTTTAAGCTTTCTTGATACCATAGTTATTAGATCAAACAATAAACTGATTACCAATTGGTATCATAAACCGAGTTGGTCTGGTAGATATATCAACTTTTTTTCTGCTCATCCCATGCAACATAAAGTAGGATTGATAAAGGGACTAATTGATCGTGCCATCTTACTTTCTGACCCTGAATTTCGACCAGCTAATTTACTTCTTATTAAAGATACATTGAAACGTAACGGTTATCCTAGAGAGATGGTCTCAACGATTATCCGAGACCGTATTTTTGAGATTTATCATCCGTTACTAATGGAGAAACAAAAAGAGGAAAAAACCAAAAAGATAGGACCAGTTAGTTGGGAAAATACAGCGGTCATACCGTTTATTAATAACATCTCAAACAATATAAAAAGAATATTTAGGAAAGTAGGAATACACACCATTTTTAAATTGCCACTTTACACTAAACATTCGTTCCCTCCAATTAAAGATAAAATACCTTTGTTAAAAAATTCTAACATCGTTTACTCAATCCCTTGCATGGGGTGCAACCAAGTTTATATTGGACAAACTTCGAGGCTTTTGGAAAGACGGATTTATGAACATAAAAGAAATATTTTTTTATCTCCCCTCCAACAAACTGCTTTAACGAAGCATTCACTTGAGTTTGATCATAGATTTGACTATGACAACGTCAGAGTTGTTGATAGGGAAGCCAACCTGAACCAGAGAATTCTATTAGAAACACTACATATGATTAAACAACCGAGCGTAAATCTTAGGTATGAAACACCTAATATATAAGACTATTACGCAACCTTATTGAAAAAGTAAGGCTCAATGATGTGGTCTTTCTATTAGAGTTTTCGGTTCTATGTTTCCTCAATATGATTGAACACTATTACATAATACATGTTTTTTTTTTTATTAGCATTTCAAGCCTCAGGGCTTACATCTGCGTAACAATAAGATTAGTACAATACAGTACAGAATAGTAATGGATTTTCATTCAGAACATATCGATGTGTACATGTATAAGAGGAGTGTAACTTATGCTAGACCGACTTATTACATTTTTTAAGATAAATAAAAATTTGTCTACAAGCTAGCGTGTTTGGGTTAATAATCAGGCTCTATATTTGCAGGGGGAGTTGGCATTTGAGATCAGTTTTTTAATTAAGACCTCCCTCTGCCTGTTGTACACGGAGCACTGCCATAATATATGGTTCAAATCTTCTGGGCCTTGTGTGCATTCACATACTGGGTTAACGTTAATGCCTATTCTAGCAATGGAGGCTGCCAGACTGTAATGATCGGCTCTACATCTATTAATCGTGACTATAAATTCGCGAGAAGAGTTACATTTAGCGAACCATGGTACGGAAGACGAACTGAAAAACAATTCGAAGTATTTTTTGCCTTTGACTAAGCCTTGATCAGAAAGTAGGCGGTAATTTTCGGCTTTTGAAATCATTTTAAAGTTGGCCAACGAATCAGATAACGGTATGTAGAGAGATTCAGGCTGTGGACCCCTACTTAGTCGCACTTTTAGCAAGACGGTCTGCCGCCTCGTTACCAATTATCCCAATATGTGAAGGGATCCAAACGAACTTTATTAGTCTATCGGGGTTGTTTACCAGAATTTGTCTATGTACTTTTTTTATATCTAAGATGTAATTATTAATTGTGACATTTATTTTCGTTGTCTGCAAGCTTTGTAGACTACTCAAAGAGTCGGAAAAGATGAGAAAGTTATGGTTGCGGTGCTGTCTAGAAATATTTATCGCGTCAAAGAGAGCAATACATTCAGCCGTAAATACGGAGGCATCCTTAACAATCGTCCTTTTTATTTCTATGTTGAGAGCTGGACAAATACAGGCCGAGCCGACGTAGGAATCAGTAGTTTTACTGCCGTCTGTGTATGTGGCAAGAGCGTCATGTAGTGAAAGATAGTCTAGCATCATATTGTTAGGATCACTCGATTCTTCAAGCTTGAAACCAAAATCGGTGTCAATAACAACTTGCGCCATGAGTGTTTTATAATCGTGGCAATAAATACTGTAATTACATGGAGGTTGAACATCAGACTTGAAGATTTCGGCGATACATTGCTTTAATATTCTAGGTCTTTTGTCCGATAATGATTTCTTCTTATTGCTACCTGAATACATTTTTCTGATGATATCATATGTGCTGGAATTGCTGTTTGAAAGGACTTTGTTCAAGTAGCATTTACCTAAAAACCTGGAACGCACCTCAATAAACTGTAACTTGGATTCTGCAATAATTATGTTAGTGGGAGTACTAATACGGTAGCCCATTGCGGATCTTATTGCAGAAAATTGGATTTTTTCCAGCGTTTCTATGAGTTTTTTTTTGTTTAGGAAAATATATGTATCTACCGTAATCCAATATGGAGCGAACAAAGCTTTTATACAAAGTAAGCAGGGTTTCAGGATGAGATCCTCACCAAGTGCCACATAAGTATTTTATAATGTTGGTGGCTCTTGTGCACTCCTTTTTAACATTATTGATATGAGGGATAAATGAGAATTTATAGTCAAAAGTAATGCCAAGAAAACGAGCTGTTTCGCTTGATTTTATAATATGTTCACCAATTTTTATTTCCGTATTTCCTGGTTTGATGTTTTTATTATTAAAATGTATAAAGACCGTCTTATGCGTAGCTAGATTTAGTCCAAGTACTGCTAGATTATCTTTAACTACTTTGATTGCTTTTTCAATGACGCTTTTGCATCTTTTTAACGGAGAGATTTTAGAGTATAGGGCAATGTCATCAGCAAACTGCGACAGTGTGACGCTTCTGGGAATGCCATCCGCCACATGTCCTACGTATATAAGGAATAGGAGAGGACTTAAAACTCCACCCTGTGGAACTCCTTTACCTGCTATTCGATGTTTATCCCGTAAGTGATCCGTGAATATTACTCTGTTGTGAGTAAGAAATTTGACGAATTTAACGATGCTCACTGGGCATCCGATAGACGCAAGCTGTTGCAAGAGATTGTCACAGATAACATTATCAAAAGCGCCACTAACATCAAGAAAGGCCGCAAGTAAATCGTTTCGAGTCGATAGCGCTTGATCAGCCTGCAGCGTGAGATTACAAAGATTGTCAATGCACGATTTGCCTTTTCTGAATCCTGATTGACATTTGGGGAGAAGGTTATTATGTTCACATCACCATTGTAGTCTGTTTTTAATGAGAGCCTCAAAAAGTTTGCAAGTACACGAGGTTAATGCTATGGGTCTAACTCCTTCCCCTACAGCACACTTAGTTGCAGGAACGTTGCAGAAACGTTGCTAGACATTGCAATGTTACCGTTTGGTTGCAGGTTGCATTGACATATTACAGCAACATTGTAGAAGTATTGCCGTGGAATATTGCAATGGACACGTTTGTGCAATGTTTCTGGAATATTGCGCACACATTGCCGTGGAATATTGCGCACATACTGCGGTACAATAATCCAGGAATATTGCGCACACATTGCCGTGGAATATTGCAATGGCCACGTTTGTGCAATGTTTCTGGAATATTGCGCACACATTGCCGTGGAATATTGCGCACATACTGCCGTACAATACTTCCGGAATATTGCGCACACATTGCCGTGGAATATTCCGCACATACTGCGGTACAATACTCCCGGAATATTGCGCATACATTGCCGTGGAATATTGTGCACATACTGCGGTACAATACTCCCGGAATATTGCGCACACATTGCCGTGGAATATGGACTTACATATTTTCACTCCTCACCTACGCGGAGCGTTCCTGAAATGCAAACATACGGAATACAGTCTTAAATACCACAGTAAACCTTCGGGGGGAACATAGGCGAACACGGAAAGTATGTGATATAAATAATTAATAACATTACTTAATTATATAACTATACCGTTCAAGGAAAGTGTTAAACTGTAAACAGCGACAAAAGATATTTGTGAAAAAGAAATATTAGATGTCCCCAGTACTGCCAGTGGCTCTACTATTGCCATTTAATCTATTGTTCATAACAAAAACGTCCCGCGATGTCGAGTGTAAATTTAGAAGTCCGTATTATTGGCGGACGCTGCAGGAACGGCACCGTGTGCCGTTCAGGCAACATTCGTAATATAATACGGATTCACGCTGCAGGAACGGCGCTGCGTGCCGTTCAGGCAACATTCGTATATAATACGGATTCATGCGGAGCGTTCCTGAAATGCAAACACACGGAATACAGCCTTAAATACCACAGTAAACCTTCGGGGGGAACATAGGTGAACACGGAAAGTATGTGATATAAATAATTAATAACATTACTTAATTATATAACTATACCGTTCAAGGAAAGTGTTAAACTGTAAACAGCGACAAAAGATATTTGTGAAAAAGAAATATTAGATGTCCCCAGTACTGCTAGTGTCTCTACTATTGCCATTTAATCTATTGTTCATAACAAAAACGTCCCGCGATGTCGAGTGTAAATTTAGAAGTCCGTATTATTGGCGGACGCTGCAGGAACGGCACCGTGTGCCGTTCAGGCAACATTCGTATATAATACGGATTCACGCTGCAGGAACGGCGCTGCGTGCCGTTCATGCAACATTCGTATATAATACGGATTCACGCGGAGCGTTCCTGAAATGCAAACACACGGAATACAGTCTTAAATGGCAATAGTAGAGATACTGGCAGTACTTGGGACATCTAATATTTCTTTTTCACAAATATCTTTTGTCGCTGTTTACAGTTTAACACTTTCCTTGAACGGTATAGTTATATAATTAAGTAATGTTATTAATTATTTATATCACATACTTTCCGTGTTCGCCTATGTTCCCCCCCGAAGGTTTCCTGTGGTATTTAAGACTGTATTCCGTGTGTTTGCATTTCAGGAACGCTCCGCGTGAATCCGTATTATATTCGAATGCCCCTACAGCACACTTTATTGCATGAATGTCCCAGTTACGTTGCGCTGCAACATTTGAAACATTGCACGGAATGTCCCCGAAACGTTACAAGTACATTGCTATGTCCGCCCCTATGCAACATTGCGGGAGTTATTTCTGCAACGTTGTTTCGGAGATTTTTCAGCAATGGTCACGGAACGTTTCGGGGATATTTCATCAATGGTCACGAAACGTTCCGGAGATTTTACAGCAATGGTCACGCAACGTTCCGGACAATAGGCCAAAATTAAAAATATCGGTAGTATTATAGTAATTATTCCCTGCTACGAGGGACAACGACGTAGACATGAATATGTGTGCAGAATCGTAGTAGTATAACGTCCATGTGTCTTTAATAAATAGAAAATTCTTTTACCTCAGTAAGATTCGAACCCATGACCTCGAGCACCGTAGACGAACACTTTACCGCTGCAGCTACAACCGTTGATTGAAAAGATTGCTTACGAATTCGAAATTGAACTCCTACCGTGCATAACATTAAACTCAAATTATTCAAAAATGAAGGCTCGTTTTGACAACCCCATTATATCTCCCTAATGATGGAGCTGGATATCTCACAACAAATTCATTTCGACGCTTGATGCTATATTAAATTGATCCATATTTTGTTATGAAATATCCAGCGTAATGCAAGAAACGATTTTTTTTTAGTTTGTACCACATTTTTAATACAATTGTTTAACAAATTTTTTTATATCTTTTTTCATTTTCTAGTTTTTAGTGTTTGTGGATTTACATTGCACAGCTCAGACAACATTACAAATATCTTTCATTGCCGTATACAGTTTAACAGTTTGATTAAACCTTATCGTGATAATTAAGTAATTGTATTAATCATTTATATCACATACTTTCCGTGTTCGCCTATGTTCCCCCGGAGGTTTCCTGTGGTATTTAAGACTGTATTCCGTGTGTTTGCATTTCAGGAACGCTCCGCGTAGGTGAGGAGTGAAAATATGTAAGTCCATATTCCACGGCAATGTGTGCGCAATATTCCGGGAGTATTGTACGACAGTATGTACGCAATATTCCACGGCAATGTGTGCGCAATATTCCGGGAGTATTGTACGGCAGTATGTGCGCAATATTCCACAGCAATGTGTGCGCACTATTCCAGAAACATTGCACAAACGTGTCCATTGCAATATTCCACGGCAATACTTCTACAATGTTGCAGTAATATGTCAATGCAACCTGCAACCAAACGGTAACATTGCAATGTCTAGCAACGTTTCTGCAACGTTCCTGCAACTAAGTGTGCTGTAGGGGTAGTTGAACAACTTGGCCGCTCCAAAACATGTGCGCCATTTGGAATTACCGCGTTATTTTTACACAAAAAAATATTTGTTCGCTTCTTGAAATACATAATAATAAACCCTAAAAGTTTTAAAAAGATTACGTGTATAGTTTCCTCGCGAAAAATTCCCCCAATGAACCTTGATATCTGCCGATTACCCCAGGTTCCTCCTTTAAGTATCTTATGCTGATATTACGTTTCATTAAAACTTACTCTTCTTTCTTCGAAGATGTGACCTTCATGTTCGCATTTGTGTATCGCATAACCGTTTTATACGCGTGCCGTGTAATGAAGAAGACAATACAGAAAAGCAAAGCTAGGAAGGCGAGGAGAACCGCCAGGATGTCCAGAAGCATGACCTTGTACAATGGCAAATCTCGAGATTTTGTACGAAGATGGGCTGCCCCTTTGTGACGAATAACGTGCTCCAACCACCTGATTCCCTGCTCCAAAGGATGGTACGGCACGTCGTGGAACAATTCGCGGATCTTGCTGATGTTCTCTTTGTAACTAAATAGGAAAAGGTGGAAGACAAAAGGCTTAATTACTTCGCAACGCTATTATCCTGATTAAAAGCGGGACGGTGTCTCTTAAAGAAAGCACGAGACTCGATAGAAGAATGCTGTTCGATGGTGGATTCTCGTATCGAGCCGGCCAGTATCGATCAGAGCAGGATAATCACCTTGGATTCCGGATCATTTCCAGAATGGTGCTCTTGAATGTTGCCTTCGTGAGTCCAGTGAAACTGAGTACCCGCGTAGCTCCAAGTCCCTCCATCCTCCTTACGTTTTGGTATTGGTCGACGAGTCTTGGGAAACCGATCGTTGGCACTGCGTATTCTATGCTCTCTTCTGTACTTTGGAGACCGCCGTGATAAATGAACAGCAGGATGTTTGGGTGACCTGAATGGATTAAGAGTATAAATAAATGCAATTGATTTCTAAGAAACACTTAAATATGAAGGTCATATAATATGTTTAAATATGTTTGGTCAATAATTGTGTAAGTTGCAAGGTGTTTTCCATCGATAAATTATGTCATAAAATGGAAAAGTCTGAGAAATATGAAAATGGAAGGATCGTATTTTCCAAGCTGTAATTTCTGAGTTTCCCAGGTTATGAGTGTTCTTTGAAATTGTTGAAAAGTGTGTACTAAATACCCCAGCAAATGGGCCATGATGGGAATCATGAAAGGAATATTAATAAAATAAGTTTTGGTAGTTGAAAATACTGACCGAGTATTTCTTCTTGAGGCAACCATTTACTAAAGACCACGTTATCAGGTTTTCCAGGTAAATCGTTAGTCTCAAACTTCCACACGACTGTGTACGGTAGTTCTGCGAAGGTTGACAGCAAAACATTTCGCAGTTCCTTAGGCATATCAGCACTTTTCAAGTTGGACCCTAAGCTGAAGTATATGAAACCTGACGTCGAATTGTCTAGGATTTCCTTCAAGTCCTACAAGAGAAATCGATATTTTATTCAATCTACATTATTTTACCATTGAGACTTGCCACCTTTGCATGCATGTCGCATATAAAATTAGATAAGATGTCTTGTTACATCTAACATGAACTTAGATTCTGTGTTGGGAAATCATGTTTGCTTTTATAGTTATAAGAATCTTTGGATCTTAATTTGCTACGCCTGTCATGGTCAATGTTCACATCTAGTTTAGTTTTGAAAAAAATATTTACAGGTACCTACCTACTTCTAAGGACAGGAATTTTCGAAACTAAGTATATAGAAGTCTTCAGTTATATGTATAAAATAATTTTTCTTTATAAGGTATAATAATTATTTTGCATTCGTATGCACTGATATCAGACTCGGGCGGAAATGATTTGAAATTCCAAATAAACGAATTGAAGGAATAAATTATTTGCATTACTTTATTTCATCTATTTTAAAAATATATTACTCAGGACTGTTCTGCTTCGAAAATTTTATTTCAGGAGATACTTATTCAAATATAAAATAAAATTAAAGTTAAATTGATTAGTAACAAAATAATGAAATAATTCAAACGAAAATCATTTGCTTCTTCATATTATTTAACTTACGAGTATTAAGGAGTTAAAAGCAGTTCTAAAATTAATATTCTCATATAATGAAGTTGCTGGATTTGAAATTATATTATTTCCGTTACTGTTCATCTTTCGAAACTTATTTTCGATCGTCCACTATACATAGAGTTGCCATACGTCCCGTTTATACGGGACTGTCCCGTATTTCACTGTTCCTGTGAAATATTTTGCAGTGTAAAATAAGCCATTACCTACCCACCTTTTTCATGTTTTATTTATTTATCACTTAAACGTTCCGTATCAATGCTTGGCAATTGTAGCAATCCTAAAAATAAACCACTACGTACCCACTTTTTTCATGTTTTATTTATTTAGCACTTAAACGTCCCGTATCAATGCTTGGCAATTATGGCAACCCTGAAAATAAACCACTACGTACCCACTTTTTTCATGTTTTATTTATTTAGCACTTAAACGTCCCGTATCAATGCTTGGCAATTATGGCAACCCTAACTATACAGCCACATTTTCCACAGCACAGAAGTTAAAATGTTTGAAAATTTACCTGCGTTAGACTCTCGTTAGTTCGTCCGAAACGAGATCCACCAAAGTAGATAACAGCAGGAGATTGTGCCCGAGGATAATAGAAAAACGGATGAGTGCTAATTAGGAGCATGCTGAGATTATTTTGAAGTTCTTCAATACCAGGCACAGTGTCGCCAAAATGCTTTCGTAGTACTCGCTCTTGAATTGGACTGATGATAAACCGATGCATGTAGAGGTGGCGGAAGTAATAGTACGTATTGACCATTCGATTCCAAATGTTCATGTCATCTGTGTACTCAAGATATAGATCCGGGACGGTAGCTATTTCCGGCGGATGGCCTGCAGCATAACGAATAAAATTATTAGCTGAATTACGAGATAAGATGAAACATACAAATATCTCGCGCAAAAAGAATCAAAATATCGCTTTGCATACTGAGATTTAATTTTGGTACACACTGTATTGCAAGTGGTTTATAACCAAAAATTGAACTATTTTCAATAGAAAATATATTATTATTGTAAGAATTATGAAATTGCTCTTTTTCTGACGAAAAATCTGAGGCTATATTGCCATTTTAAAACGGCGGTATATTAAAGTGGTAATCCTATTTTGGGGGGTTTAAACCAGAGTAAAATTTGGAATTTTTTTTAAAGAAACTAGCAAATCGATTCGTCTGAAATTTTTGGATGTTTTTATGCATCTTTGAAGAAGTTGCAGGATTTTTTTTATTATTTTTTAATACTAAATATAGGAGTTATGCATGCTCGACGTAAAACAGAAAAAAATGAAACGGTGTTTTACTTTATATATACCTATGTAGCTTCAATTTCATGAACCAGAATACTTTTTTTGTTACATAACAAAACTGGAAAATCTTGTTAGCAATTAATTAAGATTTGTTTTGAAAACTTACCACTTTGCTCAATAATTTTTTTTTATTCTGGTATATCTAATTGAAGTTACATATGTATAAAGAAAAACACGACTTCATTTTTCTGTTTCAGTTGACCTGGGAAATAAAGATCATGCACACCAGCAGACGACGAACTTTGCGTAGCGTGATGGTTGACCAATACTCCTATATTTATTATTAATAATTAATAAAAAAAGAAGGCAACTTCTTCAAAGATGCATAAAAACGAATCGCTAGTTTCTTAAAAAGAAATTTAGTACAAAAATTGTGCATTAGCACGAACAAATATTTTTTCACGTCAAATATGTATCAAAATTACTATCAAGTGTTACCACTAAATGTTGCTTGGTCTGTTTTACGATACTACGAGAGAAGAACACAATTTTCCATTTAAACAGCCAAAGGCCACTTGATGAGAAAAGTACCTAATTAGAAAATATACGCAATAACTTGTTATTATCTATCGAAAGGTCTAACCATACCTAACTTTTATACTGATAAATCATTGGAAATCATAGCCACCACTGCAATGAACAAACAGAACATCACATGAACATGTTTTCAATTGAACAAAGCTGCACCATTCGCAATGTATCGTTTATAAGATTCCTTGGTAAAGTTGCCGATGAACTGGGACCTCGCCGATTTCGATGAGATTCAGATATGTTGTCAAGTAAACTTTTTGGCGGTCGGCCTTAGATTCGGAGATTTTAATAAAAAACTTTCAGCACAATATATTGAAAGCTACCTCCTCACAGATTTCAATGATATTGGCCTATGTTGTCAAAAACATATAAAAAACATTCGGCATAATACATTGAAATCTGTTTCACAGCCGACGGTATTAGTATTGGTTGGGGCTAGATTAGGGCGGGGGGCGCGCGCCCGCTCGCGGGCGCGTAAAGCATGGGAGCGAACCAATGTGACTTTGGGGATGTTCAAAATGAGACTGCTGTTACAAGTATCGCGCGATGGGGTCAATAATATCGCTATTGTTGTCAAAGTCATCATTCTGAACATTTCCGTTTAAACTTTTTGGTGGTCGGCTTTGGTTTACGAGATATTCGCAAAAAACTTAACTTAACATTGGAATTACCGAATTTAACACATACTCACATCGATTCGCCACCGTGCTTTACGCGCCCGCGGGCGGGCGCGCGCCCCCCGCCCTAATCTAGCCCCAACCAATACTAATACCGTCGGTTGTGAAACAGATTATTATAATGAAAGATTAAAAGTAATGTGTACTGTTAGTATCCTGTAATTCAGTTTAACTTGGACTACTTTTCTTGCTGCGACACCACGCGTGCACCCGTTAGGTTTCTACCTATGCTTTAGGTTGCTACGCAGTGTTTATACAAACAGAAGACAACCGCCGACAGCGTGGTGCTGCACACACTGTCGCGGGCGTGCACGTATACGTAGAGTACGATTGTACAATAGCGAATGTTTTCCTGCGAATATTTCGGAAAATAAGGCCGACTGCCAATTTTGTCAAAGGAAAAAGTTACTCAAAATGTCGAGTTTTGCAACATATTTGAAGCTCATCGAAATCAGCGAGGTCCCAGTTCATCGGCAACCTTACCGATTCCTTCGTACACGTACCGAAAATGTAAGTTTGAAAACTTAATGTATTCAACGATAAAATTCCAACCATTGGCGCGTTCAAACGATTCGACAGCGCGTACAAAGCATCGTGGAACAAACACTGTATCAGGATCAAATCGAACTTCTCCGTGCTGTTCGGAGCTATAAGTCGCTGCATCACTGGATGAGACAATGTTACATCGCTTATTGTTTCGCTGAATTCGATTATTCTGGTTATAAGCTGCCAAGTCCCATGCTCTCCGCTACTAAAGTACTGGAGCTGCTTCTTGTACAGATCGGTTAAAGCGTGCAAATCAACCTCCGTGTAGTTCTCCATTGATCGATTGTTAGCTGGGCTTGGTGTAAAAACTAGTAGCTCGTGCCCTCGTCTCGCTAATTCCATCATGAACCCCCTGAAGACAATCTGGAATTGCATAAGAGCAACGTAAATAATTGTTTGCCCCGTGCAGGTAACACGATGGCGCCTTTCGAACCAGTTTTACAACCCATTTTGCGGGGTTTTACGGCCTGCTTTATGGACCGATGTGTCTTTGTTATGACGACACGAAATACGAGGCAAATGAGCATAGTGCAAAAATGCAATGGGCGCAACAGGTTGGCGCGCACTTTTTACCAACAGTGCGCGTGTATCTTCGGTAGGAGGTGACAAGGTCTATGCAAAGTATAGAATGATTATGCAATTCTTTGCAACAGCAGATTACATAGAGCATTTATATATACTTCTACAAGTATGACTAACGTATTGTTTCTTATATAATAATATGTAATTATATAATATTCAATCGTAAAGCCTAAGAAGCCTGTATGTTTAAAATCTCGCAATTACTTTTCTTTTAAAACGAAACAAAAATCATAATGCTGCAAATCTAAGTTTTGATAATTTGAGTTACTAACAGTTTTTGAGCCTTAAATGTTCCATCTGTTTACATTCATAGTGAATTTTAGCTATAACTTCATTATTGATTGATAAATAAGAAGATTTATCTTTAGCACTTAACTAACAAGAGCAAAAACCTGTTATTATATTCCAAGTTGTGGTGAAGTGGCGCGCTATTTTTAAATGGGCTGACGATTGTAACCAACGCAGGCTCAACGTCACTTAACATAAAGGCCCAACTGCAGGTTTCTTTCCAAAAGGCGTCTTAAAGAACTTCAAAAGACGTCGTAAAAACGTCTTATTCAGGTTTGGTTTAGGAAAAAAAATTCGCGCTGAGGAGAATCGAAATCAAACTTTCCGCTCACGAATCAACCGCTGTTCGCAACTACACAACACACTCCCTCGAAAACAGTTGTAATTTCTAGTTACATATCTAGTACTAATTGTTTACAAAAACTGCGCAGTGACGTGAAATATGCTACAAAATATCATCATTCGACCTTTAGACTTATTCTTTAAAATTTCACATTCGTCTTAAGACAGACGTCTTCATTACGTATTTATAAATAAGGAAAGAAAAATCACAACTTGGAATATAATAACAGGTTTCTGGATGTAGCAAATTTTCTGACGTTTGTAAGACGACATTTAATCATCGTTGTAAATTTTTTGTTAACTAACCAACCATAATAATTGTAGGCCCAACAATGAATATTCGTTGGCAAACTGCCGTTTCTTGTTAATTAACCCACCACAATAATTGTAGGCGAAAGCATCAGGAAGAATATGTATGTACAATCTTTCGATTGTTAAAAAGCCTGTGGGCTCGGATTATCGGGAAAGACGTACCCACCCCACTGTTTTGCTTTCTCGCTGCGATCGAGGACCTTCGGGCCCCAGTAGACCACCCGATGACAGTCGAGAGCAATAAAACCGACGGGCCACATAAAATGTTCATGTTTTTGACAAGTGTTGATGAAAGTATTACCAATCGATTCCTCATCTCTTCCCGATGAAAATGGCTCCAAAAATGATATAATTCGGAACATAATTAAGGATATTACGTGAGAAATTTATTTGCAAAATTGAAAGCCCGTTTCGTTAAAAATAGTCCGATTTCAATTATTTTCTGTCCAATTAATCGGGAGAACGCCAGGAATCCATTGCTGTCGTTTTCATATTGATATTGATACGATGAAAAATAAAGAAATTCAGTTTCTGTAGAATCTGACCGGTAGGCGACCGCGCGCGGGTCGCAAAGGCTCACGCCGGTTATTCGACCTTCTAGTATAAAGATCAAATGAAAGTTGAGCCGTTATTCGAAATCCAAGTCGAAAGGCTTTCGAATAAATCAACTTATTCGATCTTCGAATAACGAATAAACGTAAAGGACCTTTTATCTAGATATTATCTAGATATTATCTTTGCCCAACTCTGGTTACAACCTACCCTGGTCTCCCCTATCTACTTACCTATACATAGAAGAAGTGCAGCATATTTGGAATAGGTACTGTTGGTAATTTGGAATACCGACGTATCTAATAAACTACAAACGTTATCTAATTTGTAACACCGTAGCTAATAGGGGCTAATAAACTGTTAACTAATGACATTTGTGGATGAACCGCCAATTTTACATTTTCCACTTAATCTGCAGAATAAGTAAACGTCAATCTGCCAAACTTTTTCAGCAAGTATTCAATCGATCCAACCATGGTTAAAATATGTCATAACTTTAGAGTTAAACACTTAATCAACTCATTTGTATGTTCCTTCTATGGTTCCGTGTCAGTTTTGCGATAATTTCGAGAATACAACGTGTGACATGAAATTTTAGGTTTCAATGTCATGTTGCTACTTCGGAATACCGAAGGTGAAAGTAATTTGGAATATTCCAAAGCTTAGCGATGATTTTGTTTCACGCGTAACGGCTACCGCCGCGTCAGTTTGGACCAGCTCTGTCCATTTATATTATTTACTTAAGATTGTTCCTATATTGTGATTTTTTAGTCCAATTAGATCATAAACGAAAATAATTTTATTATCTACATGTTTTTTTTAAGTTTATAAAGTGAAGGTAAATTGGAATACCGGTACTATTCCAAATTACCTGCACCTTAACGAAATTGATATTTCCTGTCATTATTCATCTAGACCAAAGTTTCAGTTACTTTTTGTTTTTTTATTATTACTGAAAATTTGAAATATAAAAGTTTATTAATTAGTTTCCCTATGACATTGTGCAGTTTTATTTGTTTCCAACCACAGCTGTAATTTTTTATTCGTCTTAAACAAACTGGGATTCCAAATATATTGTACTTCTTCTATTTATTATGATAGTATTTTGAACCTTTCAGTTGTAGAGTTTTTTATAACTGTAAACGCAAAACATTATTTTACGAGAATCACCATGCGAGTGACTTACACCACTACAAATCTCGGCCCTCCATATTTACTCGATTAGGAAAGCAGCAGGCTCCTACTAAATACTAATATACATTTCTATAATAATTTCAAATTTAATTTGTCGCGTACATTTAGTTTCGAAAGTCTAGGGCCAAATAGATGCAGAATATTCATGAGGTTAAATAGATGAATAAAGTTTATATAAAACCACGTTACATAATGTTAAAACACAACAAAATACTCTTTATTTTTATTATTATAGGTACTTAAAGTATTTTTGTCACTCTGTCAATGCTAAAAGTTTGATGCTCTAATTTGTCCAAATAATTTGGAGTTCAAAGCGTAAAATGTTTTTGAAACACTTATTCACGATCACAGTACTGGTTGTGTTTTACAATTTTATTTTGCCACTTTAAATCGTAAATGTCTTTTGGATGTCTTTACTCGAAAAGAAGCAAAAAAAGGTTCCAAACCTGGTGGCTGTAAGATGGGAACGGGACGACAGCAAGTATCTTGGCTCCGCCTGCGATCGATGGCAGGATTATTAGAACCATAACAAAACTGTTAACCAGTCGCGACATTTTACACGGTGCTCGAAAATGCTCGCGGTGATTTTACCTACTACACTGAGTGAAAAAAAGTGAGTTTCAGTTTTTAAAGTATTCGGATTTTAAAATAGATTCAGAAATTGTATGCAAAAGATAATTCCTTCTGCAAGGTCAGGCGTTACTCGCATAAATTTTATTGCATGCTCGTAGAGTGAACGTAGGTAAATATTTACAGCGGGTAAAAGTTCGCCCCATGCGAATTTCATTGTTTGAGTTGTGGCAGTTGCCAATGGTGATTGACAGTCAATTGTCAAGGTATAGTCACCAGTGTCGAATTGTGTAGCTTTATTTCGTTTTATTATTATTATCGTACAATACGGTAAGCACAGAATTCGTTAGTTCTTAAATTGATCAGTAAATATTTTAATTAATACGTCGTCTGAAAGAGCTAAAATTCTTCTATTTAAAAGTGCTAATAGAAGTTTTCAATTCTCCTCACAGATAACAGGATTGATTAAACAATGGAAAAGTAGCTGCGGGGGCAAGAGTTCGAACGCAAACTTCTTTGGCGTCTCGTTATATTATAGGATACGGGGCCCGAAAACGCAGGGTTACCATTATCATCGGCGGCGGTGAACGTCATTGGCTTAATTGGTGTTGGTCGGTCGAACGTTTCGCCGGCGGTTGGCATGTATTTGGTGCAACCGTGCAGTTGAGCGCAGCCACGCGTGATTTCCCTCTGCACGGCCATCTGCACGCATCACAAACCCCAAAAGGGTGCTGTTTCACCCGGCCACCATCGGCCGGGCGGCCAGTTGGGTGGGCACGAGATATTGCTGGTTGACCCGGGTGAAGAGTCGAGATGGCGGCTGCGGGGCCGCCGGTGGTCTGGAACGCGACGGCGCGCAACTTCCAAAACAAACATACGACTTGAACAGGTCGAATCGTTTTCTGGCTGGAAATCTGCCTGGAAAATCGCCACAGAGGCCTCGCGTATAGAAAGACCGCCGCGAGTTACGGCCGTCGAGCCGGCCGCGATTCCGCAGCTCGTCAATTCCAAATACTCGTTATTTTTTCAGCGAAACTCGCCGAGGATCTGCATTCGGCCTGCGACAGCTCCCGACCGCTGCTGGATTCCGCTCTGCTGCAGGCTGCGGCTGGAAAATTCGGTGGTCGCCGCCCGTTAAACGGTTTGAAATTTGTGGAGCTTTTGATTTATGGAGACAGTCATCATTGGGGGAAGCAACGGGAGGAATATGGGACGTGGAATCTGGGTTACAGATTGGTATCTTCATTTATAGGTACATTACCAATTTCTTTGTCGGCGAGGATAATCATTTAAGGGAAGTGTGGTCAAAAGAATGTTTAAAACTAATATTTTTGTATGCCTGCATAACGGACTTAATGCTGTTTAGGTTTTATGTACATACGTATCACTTGTGTATTTCACAACCCCCATATATGAGATATGAACTTTAATAAGCTTTTATTAAAATGTAGGGGAGAGCGGGGACAAACGTAACGGCGTCATGAAAGTAACACACCTTCTCCCGCCTTCCACAAAAGTTTCCAAAACGTTTGCTTTACATAGTTACGCGTGTTTAATGTTTCTTTTATTCCACGGAGTGACGCTGAGCAATACGACGATTCGTATACTGTGGGCGAGCTGACTTCGTTATTTCGATCATTCAGATAAGTGTCTCCTCTGTTGGTTTTTTTCTTAATATTCGTAGTTAAACTATAGACATTGATCCAATTATTTGTTAGAGCGTTCTTAGATAATGTCTTTATTAGTTCCTGTATTTGATTTCAATAAATCTTGTATAGTTTGTACGTTATAACAGTTCTATGCTGAAAAACATGGCTGGGGACAAAAGTAACGCGTCATTACGGGGAGAAGTTGAATCCAATATTAACAATAGTTTTTTAAAAAAAATCATAAATATTAGTTACTTTTGGGGCCATTACACGAGATTCCATATTAAATCAAATACACAGTATCAAAGAAATGTTTGAAGCTGGTTTTGCTTTTTTATCGTTACCTACTTAAAATATGTTTATTTAAATGTTTGTTTCTATCGTTTCTGAAAATAAAAATCCTATTTTGCTTTGGAAGAAGTGTTTTTACTTAATTGTCCTCAAAATAATTAGTATTACTTTCGTCCCCACGGTATGTTACTTTCGTCCTACCCGTGCAGGACAAAAGTAACACTGACAGTCACTGCGGAAAATTGCCATAACTCTGACTACTTATCGTGGAAGGCTGAATTTGTGGTCAAATTATAGACCATGAAACACACTATCTTAAGGCATAATTTTCGTTTTTATATCTGTAAGAGCTAATTGGCAGCTTAGCCAAATGTAAAAAGTGTTACGTTTGTCCCCGCGCTCCCCTACTAAAAAGGAAAGAAATAATTTTGATACCAGCCTAAATGTCTGCCTTAAAAGAATTTCTTCATATGAATTAAAATAAAAGCCTGGGGCGTAAATATTGAAATGTCCTTCTTATATAAATATTTATTTAAAAAATACTTTTTTCCTTTTCAGTAGGTACCTATATTAAAATAAAACTTTGCTTTTTAAAAAAAAAAATTACTATTGTGCTTTTAATATATGCTTTTTAGTCCCAGAGAATTGTAATCTTTATTATCTACATTAAATTATTTTCCTTGATTTCAAAAAAATTTTACGCTTTTAGTCTTCGAGAATTTTAATCTGTATTATCTACTTTAAATTTTAAAAAAAACACTTAGCATATTGTATTCTCATCGGAACTACGTATCTGTGCAATGTTTCAACTGTTTCACGTAACCTTGAATAGATAAAAATTTCTTTCGACCACTATTTTATTTTATGCGTGGCTTTGTGCATGAGCTTATTTTTGTGAAAATCGAAATAACTAAGGAATCGTTAAGGAATATGAATAATATTCCATTCGAAGGACCCGTTCTTTTCCCACAGCAGCGAAAGAGGAAACACGATAAAAAACCGCGATCAGCGAAGGAGGAGAGCCTAGCACAGAAGCAATCTATTCACTCATTCTCGAGAAATCCGTGTTTCATTTACCTACAGCCCCCTACCAACCTTCCATCCGCCTCATCATCATAAAATTGCGGATACGTCAAGGAGGTGCAGTAACTCGGAAGGAGCAAACGATCCCTCAAATCAGATCGGACGAGTGCCTTTGAACGATTCGATGCTGCGAGGAATTGCACGGAGAAGGTGGTACGTCGGAATGGAATGGAATGGGCGGCGGTGGGCGCTCCTTCTTTCCGCTGCGGAGAGGAGATAGCAGGTATTATCGGGAAACTAATTAAACTGGAGCATAAGAAATAAAATAAAAGGAAGAAGGATTATCGTTCTCACGGTAGACCACCGCGTTCCTAACCACTGCCTCCATCACCACCATCTTTCTGACCTCCGCAGCGGGTATCTACTTACAAGGAATACTCTCCAGGCGTCCGACACTGATTTTCATGAAACTTCGATGGTTTATAGTGCCATCAAAAAATAAAGACCACGTGCTTTCTTTTCAGCTGCGGCGGCACAATTTTAGGGAAGGAAATTACTCTCCAAAGTTTCACCCCTTTGATGCTACTTGCGTAAATATTCAATTTTGGACAAATATTTTGTGGCTTTTGGGGGAAAATATAGTGCTTAAAGCAATAACAAAGTTTATCAAAACCTTCATTTTCTACAATTTAGCTGTTTATATGCTGAACTCACAATCGTCTGCAAATATTTTCATCATCAGCCGTTATGACTCAGTGACAAATATTTATCAGAAATCTTTGCTCTGCACTGAAACATTTATTAAACAATATTCATTCATTAATTCATACAGGTTGTCACAGAGTGTTCTATACGTAAAAATAAGACTAAACTGTCATGTCAGATGTCCATAAATGGTTTATCAAAACGTTATAACAAAAATATGAAACGGAATATAATCGCTGTACCTATGCTTGCATTCCGAAATCTCGCCCGGCTTTATCAATACAAGACAATTTGCCACCGTAGATCCTGGACCATGTACCTACAAAAGCAATGAGCATATCTTATATCAACAGATAACATAAATATTACGTATCTACTTAGTCTTATCCTCTATTGAACTAAGAGAAAGAGTATTATCGTGTCCTTTCATGTTTCATATTTTTGTTATAACTTTGTAATAAATCGTTTATGGACTTTTTATTACATAACATTTTAGTCTTATTTTCAGATTTAGAACACAGTGGCAATGTTTGTACGAAAACCTCAGGGACAGTTTGTATACAATATTTAACGTTTAACAGTGCGCCATATAGGGTAAACTCGGGTAAGTTCGTGGTACAGATTACTCCGTGATACTTTTTCATTTATCTGTATCTCGAAATTGTCTGAGTCCATTTAGATGGAACAAAAGCTAACAGACAGCGTTGATCTTCTGGTTTATGTTGTGGTAAAATAATTAGTCAATTGAAGTTAGGGTGATAGAGTGAGAGAGCATTTTGTTCCAGTAGGGCATTATTCGTGAAATTTTTCGTGCTAGTTGTGGACGATCGCTTGTTTATGTATTATATATACTTTAGAAGATAAATTGAATGTTCAAACTGCAGGTAAGTGATGGTAAAATGACAGTTTAACAACTCTTGCTTCTGAAATTATCATACAATAAGGCATCAGTGTGATTTTTGCTTATGAAAAGTGACTAAATTCTTATTTTTCATGTGCCTGAGACTGCGTTTCAGATTGTGCTGTTTGAGAAATTCTGATGGTCAATACCAGAAACAATGTTTCCTTACGTCTCAGACATCTAACGATCATGAAACGATTGATTATACACAAAATAATAATAATATAAAATAATGTAAAATCCTTTAAAATCATTTAAAATAATGTAAAACAATGTAAAATAATGTAAAATAATGTAAAATAATATAAAATAATATAAAATAATATAAAATAATATAAACAAGTAGCTGGTGAACATATATCGGGCCAGCGAGAACTATCACGGAGTTACCAGAGTACTATCACTGAGCAACCAGAGCTATCACAGAGTAACCAGAGTATATCATGACAACTTAATTTTGTATATTTTCAATTAAATATACTTGGAAAATTTCTGTTAACCTATTATTTGTTTCTCTGATATCTGACATATCAATGTATCCTAGACTCACTTTCAGAATATGTAAACATTAGCAGTTAATAGACAAATTCTAAAACTATCACGGACTTACCCGAGTTTACCCTACAACCCGACAGAGTGTAATCAGAATAATAGTGTAATTGTAATAATAAAATTATGAAGTGTAATTCATAATTTAATATGAAAATATAAGTTGAAAATATAAAAAAATATTTTTTTAATTAAAGTTTCGGTTTCAAGAAAAATGGCCTTCAATATTTCGACTTATTTCCCCATAAGAATTCCTTTTAATCTGCATTTGTACCATATTTAATGTTGCAGCCCAGCAATTTCTAATAAAATGCCCGTATATCAGTGGAGTTTTTAAAATCGATTGTCTAAAATACGAAGTCTCGTAGGAAAACATGTTACTCTACACTTTCTAATTATTTCTTCATTAAGAATCATCCCCTTTGGTATTCTATGACCAGTTCGAGGGCGCCCCGTGTATTTTCTCAACGCGACAAAAAGTTGCCTTTGTGAATGGTTAAATCTGACTTACCACAGCTGAAAAGAATTGCGCACCCCCTGTTTCCAGCTGCTCTACAAAGCTGCAAGGTTTCATTGAAATCGGGGAGGGACAGTTCTCGAGTCCTTATTAGTAGGCGTCTAGCAGCGTGACGGGGAGTTATATCGAAGGTGGTGGCGGTGGCTCGATGGAGGTGGTCTCTGTGACTCCGACGGTTCTGCTTCCACCTTCGTTACTGTTGGTACCGGTGCCGGGGGCCGGAAAGTAATTAGGCTGCAGGCGAGAGATGTAGCGGATATTGTACCACGGTGGCTGTTACCCATCTTGATACGCCGCAAACCTGGCTATAGAGTTGTTGTTATCTAACTTAAATGAACCGTGTAATAATATCGTTCGAAGGCATTTCGGCGCTGCCAAGCGCTGGATGCCTCTTTTCGTTACTTCACTATCGAGGACACGGACCGACAATTCCAGACATATGTACGTACGTGTTGCGCATCCCCCCTGCCTTGGTAGACGAGAGTGGTATAACTGCTAATTGTAAGTTGAAACGAACAAGTTTTACGAGTGATTTGATATGTAGGACCTTTTTGTTTAAGGGAGGATTATAGGTACTTTACGCAAAGCTAAACCAGGCCGATTTTGATGAATTTTTTTTGGAGAAATTATGGTGTAAACAATTTGGAATTTTTTTATGGCTGCATATTTAACAGGTGAAGATACGAAAAATTTGTGTTGAAAATATTCATTGTAGATGTCGCTATCAAGGCACCTTGCTACAACGTCGTCGCGGATGTTGGAAAACGGTGGGGTTTCTAGCGCTTTTAATTCTGGTCTAAAATAAAAAAATCACAAAATATTCTTATTATTTATGAAATTATATCATCTATGAACCGCAAAAACAATAAAGTAGTTGAACATTTACAAAATTGTAGAGCTTAGGAGAAATAGTATGATCAAAAAATTTCCTCAAAAATCGTACTTTTTCTCCCAAGCTCTACAATTTTGTCCATTTTCGACTTTTTTATTGTTTTTGAGGTTCATCGATGATATAATTTCATAAATAATAAGAATAATTTTTCATTCAGAATAATTTGCTTCATAATTTCTCCAGAAAAAATTCCCCAAAATCGGCATGTTTTAGCGTTGCGTAAAGTGTAATCCCCCTTAAATAAATTTTTGTATGCAAGAGCGGAGGATGATTTATATGCCTAGTTGCAGTTCATTTTGAAAATATTTAGATTCTTTTGGCATAATGGAGATGAACCATTCCTTTCATATTTGGAATACGTTAGGAACGATATAAAATTGCTTGCTTTTTGGATTTGAAGATATGAAATAATATGAAGGACACAACTTAAGCGGTTATACCTACCGAGTCAGGCGGCCGATAAAAGATTTTTTTGAAAAAGCGAAAGCACATATTTTGAGACAACTTTTTGCACTTAAAACAGCAACATTTAAAGAAGCTTCGATAATTTTTTCGTATAAAAATATTTACGTTTATAATAAAGTAACAACCGGCATACAAGAAGCCTTTTTAAAAATTTGATTTTGCGGTGAACACTGCCAGTCGGAACCAGATAATCTAAAATCATAAACAAAAAAGATTTCATTAGTATATCCAAAATATTAATTTAAAACAAACTGGCGGCTATTTAAATTTGAAATCCTGATTATTTCGTGCAATTAAAGTGAAGATCGTAAATTTTCCCCTTCAAGAATATGTTTCTCAAAATTATCAAGCACCCTACTTAGTGCTTTCACTTCTATCTCTTGCATATTACAATTAGCACCAAGATGGTATTACAACATAGTATATGTACTCAGACAAAAAAGGATATAAGTATGCACTTGAATTTTGACAACAATTCTAAAACTAAATTCCACATCAAATATTGCACATAGGTACACAGATATGTATAACACGATACATCGCGACTGACCATAGGCGAAGCACTATCACTGCGTGCTCCTTCGCTCAGTTGCAGGGTCAATCATACATCAGACATGTACACTATTTCAAAATTATTACAATAGCACCTAAATTAATAAACACACCCAATACACATATATACATTTCCCGGCAGTTGCACTAAAGCTCCACTTGCCAAGTCTCGAAAACATTCTTTTCCACACAGTTCCAAAGTAGACTTTTCATACCAAATATCGTGACGAAACTGCCTCCTGTAACTAAGTGGTCGGAACTCCCCCTCTCTCTGGCAGAGTGTGTTTAAATAAAGTTTAAAACATCACGGGTCCGTTACGCAGTCGGCGAAGGAAGTAACGATACGTATAACGCAATCAATTTCGTCCAGCGAGCGCGCGCGTCAAATGCGCCCCGCTCATTCCCGTCAGAGTGAAAATTCTAGATTTTCCGCGGAATAAACGGCCCGTTTTTTCGCGCTCTGTTTCGCCCCGCAGCGGGGAAACAACGCCTAAATCGTTTGAAAAACAAGCGGGCGTGTTTCGCTTGCAGCGCGTCGATGCGGCCGCCGCGGAATCCACGCGCCACCAATCCGTCACCGACGACAAAGTGACCGACGGAACAATTTGGGAGATACGCCAGGCGTGAAGGTCAACGCGGCGAAAGGGGAGCTGCAAGAGTGTTTCCGTGGAGGGCGATTATCAAGTAAAGGTTGCACGATGGAAACTGGATATTCAACCCGCAATGACGCAACCTGGATGGGGTTAATCCCGATCCATATTGAAAACAATAAATAACAGCGAAACTTTTTTTTTTCTTTTTTAGACTGGTAGTATCTTAAATATTCTTTCTTTTTTCTTTCCGTAGACTAGTATACAGAATTTTCTTTCTTTTCTCTTTTCTTAGACCGGTATAAGTTTCTCGAGCATTACAAATTATTAGACACATGTTTCTTTTCGTTTTTGCTGATTAACAGTTTAAGGGTTGGAAACACCACTTTAAAATGGCACACGCTGTACGAGAATGCAGAACGCTACTTACCTCTGTGCATACGTGCTGTAAATCTCTTCGAAATTATTACTTGGGGTAGCTTAAATTATTCTGCTTTAAAGAATTATTATTATTACTAATTTGTGTGTTATTTAATTAGCTACTTTATTAGGATAGCAGCGGATGAGTGTTAGTAGCTTACCGTCTCTACAGCGTGGCGAATTGCCTATATGCGCGTAGTGCAGACCTCTCTGTATTCAAACGCTATTATCTATAATATGGTTGGATGTACGAAAAAAAATGTATATATACAGAACTTGTAGAAAATTGAATGCTCTTTTAATATTATTTGAACAAAATTTCGATAGGGCTTACCATTTTTGAGAAATTCGTTAAGTCCAAACCATTGATGAATTTTAAAGTTTATTGCCTAAGCCTATTCTGTTGTCCGATTGCAATAAACTTTTTCAGGGATTATTTTTTATGAAATGGAACCGTACTAGGGGGTGAGAGTAAAAGAAATCTGATTTGAAAAAGTAGGGTTACCCTAATAGTATACACCCCCTACTATCTGTAAAATATGTCAAACTCTCTACTCTTCAAATCTTGCTATTTAACTTGACTAACAAGGAGAGTATTTTAGGTGTCCGCCTCTGATCATTTCGATTTTTGGATATGTTATAGAGGACCGAAAAATAAGAAATACGTGTTTTTTTATTTTTCCCCGTTTTCATATTTGGGGGGTGAAAACTGCGTTCAAAGTTAGGGTTGAAAAATCATTTTTGTGGAATATCTCGAGAACTATTAGAGATAGGGGAATAGTGTCAATGGACGAATTTTGTGTCTTTGAATGCGAAATATGACTGACTCACCAGATTTTCAAAAAGTCCATTTTTTCCACAAAAATGATTTTTCAACCCTAACTTTGAACGCAGTTTTCACCTCCCAAATATGAAAACGGGGAAAAATAAAAAACACGTATTTCTTATTTTTCGGTCCTCTATAACATATCCAAAAATCAAAATGATCGGAGGCGGACACCTAAAATACTCTCCTTGTAAGTAATGTACAGTGTGTACTTTCCGGTTAGCGCGCCGATAAATCCAGCGATTTTCAGGAATTTATTGCGACGAAAATAATTATAGTAATGGAAATAAACTTTTTTCTATTTATTAAATCACATTTCTACAGTAAATAAAAAATATAAAAGTAATAAAATTATTGCTTTTAAAATGCTTTTGAAAGCGGTTTTGATGACATGTTTAAAAATTCATGTCTAGCTAGTCAAGGCGATTTCAGCTGTTAGACTTATCTGAACCCAAAAATCCAAACAGATTCTTGATCAGTATGACTGTCGCTATCGCTCGGACTATAATTAGTGATTCATCTTCAAAATTAGCAAAATGACGGACAAATTGCAAGAAAAATGTTTCTCGGCTTTTTTTCTTTTGCTATTTTCGATTTTAAATGTAGGTTAGACTCAATGAAAATTCTTGGCTGTAGTTTCTGCGAGAGTCATAGGTGTGCAGAATAAGCAGTCAAATTTATAAAGCAATCGGTTCGATAGATTTTGAGATTTTATCTTCATTATGTGAAAAAATGACGTTTCGAGAAAAACGCGTTCAAAGTTTTCATCTATAGAGGCCGAGCCCTTGCGCTCCCTACAAAATGCCTCTGTAGAAGGTAAAATAACCGGAATTTTTCCATAAATATTTAACAGTACATTCTTGAGGACATGTACTTTCGAAAAATGATTTTTTAAAAAAATCGATTTTTTCAACCCGTCTAACCGGAATGACCCCTTAAATTAACTAGCGAATATCCATTATCCCAACTGGTTCAGGGCACATTTACCATTCAATGGTCACTCGAACGTATAGTAGAATTTCATGAGACACTGCATCCTCATTCAATTAATACAGGATACTACATTCCAGATCCGTTATGAAAATATTAGTACTTGTACAATTTGTACTTTTACCAGAAAACTGGCAAAAGACCATAGACAGTCAAAGGAAATACTTTGATTAAAGAAACCTGTAATATATTTTCAGTTTTAATAAAGCGAATGAACTTTTCCACCGACCCAGTGGATAACATCCTAAGCACATAGTTGCGTCTGAAGTAAGCAGGTCTCCGGTGACCCGGAGTCAAGCACAGCGTTAACCGAGCCTTGGTGAACATGTATTTCGATGGCCGAGGAGGTGGCGGAGGCCTTTCTGAAGAGGAAAAAAACGAGGAGAAGAGAGAAGAACAGAAAGATCGAAAGGAAACGAGGGGAGAGTGGGACGGTAAGTGGGTGGGATTTTAGGTGAGACGCTATCTCGACTTATTTTCACGGATCGGATTTCTCCAGGCCAGGGGTAACGGTATCAGCGGTTTTCACGTCCCGCGGCAATTACATTAAAAGTTTCTTTAAGGGGCGCGAGAATTGAGCGGGAAGACGAAGATAAAGAGAGAGTGAATCGCGGTGAACGAGGGAGACAGGGGCAGCCGGCGCGGGAGGGGGGTATTCGACAAGGAGCGAAAGAGTCCATTTAGCGGAGGAAGGGACGAGGGAGAGAGTCGGAGAGAGAATAAGAAATGGCCGAGACGCCTGCTAACGATCCACGAAGGTTTTTATCTCGTCATCCCTTAACGGTTCTCGTTGTTATTTAATGCCTCGTCATTATAACTCGAGCCTGCCACCCGCTCGCTCTTCTTATTCCATCTTCACTATTAATTGTTCATTCACCCTCATCGAGGCCGTACGCGCACGCCCCTCCCCCCCCTCACTGTTTCCTTTTTTCCCAACCCCATTTCCCCTTCATCCCTTCCCCCAGCCATTCCGTCGGCGCGTCCAATTCGAGGCCCGCGCGAAATAATAAACGATAAACTCGCTGTTCGCCGGGATAATGAGATTAGCGATCGCAATTCGCCCCGCGTCGAGCGCCTAAAAACTTCTCGAACGGTTGTACACTTCCTTTAAAGAGCGAGCGAAGCCGGGAACTTCATAATTGGAGCGCCGTCTGTGTTAAATTGGGATCATGGGTCGAGGAGCCGATGTAATTTCGAGATAGCTTATTCGAGCGTTTTCGCGATAAGTGTTTTTTTTTTTTCTCTCTCTCGAGAACTTTGTTTCGAGTGCCTCCGCCAGATGCACGCGATAACAACGTTCACCGATGATCGGTCGATCTGGGAAGTTTGCGCCGCGGCCAATAATTCCGTTGCCAGGGAGACGGCGACCGGTGACGGTGTTGCAAACCTCCGGACGGGTCAGATGGGAATGGCCTGCTCGGCACTGAGTCCCGATGATTCGATAATGAAATTTAAAGCACGAGGGAGACGGGGACAGGGAAGAGTACGACAAAAAAAAAGGACGGACTCCCTAAGCAGGGGATAAGATGTCTGGGCAACTCTCTGGGCGATTCCTCTGTGAATCGAAGCCTCGGTAATCCGAGCCTCGGGATATTTTAATCAGGCCGATACCACGAGACAAGGATACCGACTTGTATTTACATATCAAAATTATTGGAGCCCTCCACGGAATTATCGGGTGACTACCGTTCCTGGAATGAAGCCTCCTTCTCGAGGATCGTCTGCGATCCTCTAACGACCAATAGGGGCTCTCCCGTTCGGATATCGTGGTCGTCGTTGGCTGGATACCGACGGCAGGAACAAGGAAGTCGTTTTCAAAGACGAAGAAAGATCTTTAAATTCCTTCGTTCTTTGGTCCGCGACCGGCTTTAATTACTTGTCGATAGTAGTACCCTGGTTTCTTTCCATCGAACATTTCCCTGTACCACAGGGCTACGCCAGGAAGTCGATGAGCTCTATTTATATTTCCACTGCTTGAACGTATTTAAATTAGCTCCTCGGGGAATCGATGCAGATTTAATCGGTTCAGCTATTTCTTGGGAGATGCGTTATTCAAAAATGCTACTGATACAAATTTACTCGTTTTAAATAATCAGCAAACAATTTATTATTGTTCAGTTAACATGCGATAGAGAAATTACAAAAAGCAGGTCCACTTGTTAGAATATGACAGTGATAATCGTAATAAAAATCGTAAACAAATGAATGGAAAACCTATTAAATTTCAGATCCAATTTTACTGTATCATAATCAGTGTCATATTTCCTCAGGTACACACATTTTTGTGAGTTTCAATTGCTCAAAACGTACATACGTATTCATATTCTACAGCAATTTCTTCCCCACGAAATCTAAATCAGTCCTCTTTTGCAGCCAATCAAATACTCTCCACAACAAAAAGTATCAAGACTCGCCACTGAGCCACTTTCTACAAATAAATTCTTGTAGCAAAAAATTACAAAGTACTCCAACGAAAGATAGGACAAAGATGAAACAATTGAGGAATTGAAGTGATAAATGGTACAAGTGCCAGAAGCGCAAATCTCCAACCAACATTTTTATTTAATTAAAATTTCGAATAACGAAGAAAACTTAAAAAAATTATTCGTCATGTGTCGAATAAGATTGACCCGGAATAAAAAAATTAACTTTATTCGTCAAATAATCTAAAGTGAAAGTAACCTTTATTTCATCCGTTACTTAAATAATTTTTTATTTAGTTAATGCCCAACTCTGATCTCAGCTTTATCTTGCGACAGGCCCAGAAACTAAAATAAATTATTCCAGCACTTACAGCGTTTACCACCGCATTCAATATTGAATTTACATCCTGATCCACTAAACAAATAATCTTTGATTTCTTTCACATTTCCATCGCTTACCTTTTCACCTCCTCAATTAAGAACGTCGACGAATTCTCTCGCCACGTATCATTTATGAGATCCGTTCGAGGCACCCCTATCTAATACGCATCCGTCATCCCCCTCCCCCAGACGTTTACATAATTCTTCCAGAATCCACGTCGTGCCGTCGCGAAGTTTTCCCTTCGTTATATTTCCCTTTCCAAACCGATTAATACAACCGGCGGGTGCGATAATATCGCGAGGATATGAAAAATGCATTCCTCGCGGTGTAGTTGATGGCGGGACCGCTGGGAAGGGGCCAAACTTTCGAGACTTCGGTTTCAGAGGCTGGGCGCGCAGCTTCTTCGGACGAGGAGACTGGCTGAGCAGGGGGATGGCGGAAAACGGGCTGGTTAAGGGGAAACGAAGGGGATCGACGAGGAACGAAAGGCTGTACCGTGCCGCACGACACGTCTCGTTCTTCCTCATAATAATATTTAATCCGATCCATTGCATGGTACAGCGGTTCGCTCTTACCCCAACCTTCGAAATCTTTCAAGGTTTTCTGCCCGTGGAAAGCCCGCCACCGTGGATTTGTCTCGTGCACCCGATATAGCCCGCCACCGCCGCTTCTATCCGGATGCTGAGGTATGCATTCGATGGGACACCGAACGTTTCCCCTTCATCATTTCCCTGGAACCGTTAAGTAATTAGTGAGTGGCAATCGTTGTTGCAACTTTACCGAAAACCGTATGTGTTGCTTCGATGAAGAAGGCTGACAGGTGAGTGTAGGTACATGTAGTGGAATGTTGATTATGCAGTTATCAGAAGAGGAGAGATTCTTGTATAAAAAAGGAGGCAAGCTTAGTCTGTTTTAATTTTAATGTAATTTCTGAGAAGATTAATTGAACGTTGTTGAAGCACAAGTGTAATTGAGTTCATAGTATGCTGCAGTAGGTGAAAGTGAGGGTATTGCAGCTAGTAATACTACTTAGTAACTGAAAAATATATGAATCTTTTCTCTTCTTTCGTTTCTGTGATTGTTTGCCTCTGAAATTAATATCATGTGATCGATTGGATTTTTTATACGGGAGTGCATAGTTTACATCACGGGAATCTTAATTTTTAAAGATGTCTATGTACCTAGAACTCTACATTTCTATCCGATTTAATGACGAATAAAATTTCATAGTTAACACTGTGAAACATAGTTGTCATACAAAAATTATAATGGGAACATAGAGGGTAGAAACTGCAGGAAAACTCTTCCAACTATGTCGGGAAACTACTTACAAGGGGACCCCACAGCTGAACCCCCGTGGATTTTAATAAAATTTCAGGGGATGAATCTGGAGGTCACCTCGATTACCCTCTGCTAAATATTTTATGCCAATGAGCATTATTTATAAACAATCGATATGTGAGGCTTAAAAGCAATTCACTTCAACCAAATTTCAAGAAAGTGAGTTGGGTGAGTGTGTACAGCGCTTACTTCCCACCAAAACAACACGGGTTTTTTTCCTTTCCTTCAACTCTTATTTTGAATAATTAAATTTTATACTGCTTTGTGTCATAAATATTGTAATACGCACAAGCATGCCGAGATACATAAATATATACATAAATTGCTAAATATATGAATAATATTTACAATATATACATATATGCTTGCATAAATATATAATTAGATACACACATGCATACATGCATACATACATAAATATAGCCATAATTACATGCATACATACGCGCATATATGGATACATTATATTAATTTAATTACAAGCGTGATATTTTTCATAAAAGCACCAGAAACATAAAAAAATTTTGCAATGTGCACATCGGATAAAGGATACTTTTTGACAATCGCATTTTTCTCTTCTTGTATCATTAGGGAAACACACTTGATTTACATTTAATTCAAAATAAGGGTTGAAGGAAAGGAAAAAAAAATTAGGATGACCGGGATTTGAACCCGTGTTTTTTGATGGGAAGTAAGCGCTGTACGCACTCACCCAACTCACTTTCTTGAAATTTGCTTGAAGTGAATTGCTTTTAAGGCCCACATATCGATTGTTTATAAATAATGCTCATTGGCATAAAATATTTAACAGAGGGTAATCGAGGTGACCTCCAGATTCATCCCCTAAAATTTTATTAAAATCCACGGGGGTTCAGCTGTAGGGTCCCCTTGTTAGTTCTTTACCAGATAGGACGGGCAAGTAGAAACGCCACGTGCATAGTCAGACATTAGCCCGTAGTTCTTGACGCGAACGCGATCAACGTTACACTTCAAATTGCATTATAAATATACAACGAATAATTGGATCACCTTCATATTGAACATATTATAATACTGGAAATTTATTCTACCAAAAGCTCACTGTTTTATTTTCATAAGGGGATTGAAGACTTATTAAGTGTTTACTAGTGTTCATTTTATTCATCACGAACTGGATTGCAAATTAAGGTGTTTAAAAGAAAATGAATGGCATAATCCACTTACTGCAAGAAATTTATTTATCTCATCTATTCATGATATAGTTGCAAAAACTTTCCCCATTACTATACACAAAATTACATTTCACTTCCTTGAAAACTATAACATTCTTTCTTCTTGCTTTTCTCCGCTGTGAACAATATTTTAGTCATCCATTTCCATCATCATATTATAATGAAACTTCACTTAACTCTTACGTGTGCTCCACTGATTTATGAAGCTCTCTTTCTACTTCTGTGCTTTCTTTTCCTTTTCAATTTGGCACTAAATCGTGCCAAACGGAAGGTCCACTTACATTAACATATTCTGCGCATTCCCGACACATAAAAATCAAAAGTATCAGGCAAAATAAAATGACCACTATTTCACGTTTTCGTTAGTGAAGGACAGAGATGTATTGTATTCGAAAATTAGGCAGAAGAACTTTTTTGACGAATATGGAAACCGCTTTAATCTCGAACACGCGAGCTAGAAACGGTGCGGTTTCACGGGTCCGTGCATCCGCTTTGTTTACCGCCTGCTAAATTCTCGGCCAATTATATGAGGTTTGTGATGCGTCTCGCGTTTAGCTTTTGTATCTTTGCCCCCTGTGACAGAGGTCTCGTTAAATTTCACCTTGACTCGGAGGGTGCCTCGGCGGTGAAGTGCACTTCAAAGCAAACGGAGGTAAACGCTGTAACAACCTAAACGTATGAAAGTATAACTGCAATTAGCGCTAGGAAACAGCCTGGTGCTTCTGAAAATTGTAGTGCTAGAATTAACGACGTAGCATTCCGTGTTTAAATTTAGACGACAGCCTCGTTAAAGGTGAGAACCTTCGACGCATTATTAAAATTCCTTTGGCATTTTCGTATACTTTAATCGATAGTTCACCCCTTAGATAATATATTTAGCTTCGGAAAAAAACAAGTAACATGTTCATCCTGGTTAACAGCTACACATTTGCGCGAGAAATTAAACTGTCGATCTAATTGCACTTCGAAATGAGTCACAACTGTAATGGATTTTAAATTTTGCGTGAAAATTATATTTTCCACGATGAACAATAAATAACAGTGCTGTCAAAGGTTCGAAGTAACTCATAAATATTAGGTAGGTGCAAAAGTTCGTTCCTTCCCTATTAGGTAATGGTAGGTGTTGGGAAATGTTTTTTTCACTACACCCACTGGTACTTTTACCAGAAAATTGACAGTAAAAAATACTTTGATAAAAAACATATGTAACATATTTTTAGTCCTAATAATGACTTTGGTTCAATAAAGCGAACGAACTTTTGCACCAACCTAATACTTATTGCACGTTCACCTTTCAATGTTTGGTGATATTTTAGTGGTAAATGGTTGTGTGTCGTGATAAAGTCTGTGATAAGTATCCACGAGGGTATAATTACCTCTTACATTTTCTATTGTGGTAGCTAGCCTTGCGAAATCAAGGTTCAAGAATATTACCAGGCGAAGTAGCGAGCTTGACAAATAGCGTAAAATGAGATTCCATGATACAAGATATATCACAATGAAATCGGATCTGTAAGTACATATTTCATATTCTATGTCATCCCAGCATCTACTATCCTCAAATTGGAAGTAATTTTAAGAATATCAAATCTGGAATGAAACAGACAGAGGAATGATTTCGAGATCTTTTGTGGAGAGCTTGAAGGTACCAGCTGCTCGTGACAAATTTATAATTTCTTTTTTAATAGGCCCTTAATAATATTACAATATTCGAAGACATTTCAGGATTCCTGCTCTTTTCAACAGACTTTACATTTATATTTCTCTATAGATTTCAAAGTCGTTTGTGGTTACATGAATTAGGCAGATGGGAAATAATTGTTTCGGGTATTAATGACCTTGCAAGTACGTGTAAATAAAGATTTTCTTTTACTTTCGACCTTTGGTTCGAATTTGCTTCACGACGGGCTCAGTGTTCCATCGACTTGGAAGTAATAAATAACGATTCCAAACGTCAACCAAGAATTCGCCGCGGTCAAATTGATACCATAGATCAAGCTATGGAAAAATGGCTCCGGCATACCGACCTGGCTCTCCTTTCGTTCGATAAAGCTTTATCGAAGGGCCATCTCGCTGGTAGAAGAGACTTTTCGGAGTTGGACCTTGAAAATTGATACTGTCATCTAAATCTTCGGATGATAGAGCTTCCCCACTTTATGACTAACTTTCGAACAAAGAACTCTCCGAAGATTAAAGCATCTAAGCGCAGTAAATGATCTAAAAATGTGTAATTATTCCTGGAACGTTCATATCCCCAACATTTTTCAATACTTTATAATATCTATTTCGTGAAATACTGAATAAACCTCGAGAACATATTTTCTATTATTAGCAGTACAATTCGAAGTAATCAATATACAATATCACCGGGTCATTAATTTGGAAATAAGCTCTTCAATTCTTAAGGGGTCATGCTCAATCAGGAGGCCGAAAAAAGGGTGATCTTTGGGAATTTTTTACTCGAAAGCTATAACACGTTTCTCAAAAATACTTTTTTTCTTTTAAAGATTGCATCTAGTACTGTGTATCGTAATTTTTTTATTTAAAAATATTTATTAATAACAAAGTTATTGCCCATCTCTCAAAGGTCCTCTCAAAAAAAGGCTTCTGCGGTGACCACTGCTGTTCGAAAGTCGATCATCTAAATTAAAGAATTCAAAAGAATTTACTTAGTATATTATATTATCTTGTCTTTGAATGAAGGATTTTTCGAAATATTGATTTGGGAAAAAATGGCGGATGTTTAAAGTAAAAGTTTCAATTTTCATCATAAATCGTGCCTGATTTTCGTCAATTAAAAGAAAACTAAGCATTGGATAAAAAAATCCTTCGTTCAAAGACTAGATAATATAATATAATAAGTAAATTCTTTTGAATTTTTTATTTTAGATGATCGACTTTCGAGCAGCAGTGGTCACCGCAGAAGCCTTCTTTTTGAGAGAACCTTCGAGTGATGGACAATAACTTAGTTATTGATAAATATTTTTAAATAAAAAAATTACGATGCACGATACTAGATGCAATCCTTAAAAGGAAAAAAGATTTTTTGAGAAATGTGTTATAGCTTTTGATTAAAAAATTTCCAAATACCACCCTTTTTTTCGGCCTCCTGACTGAGCATGACCCCTTAAGTAACTAATAAGGTTTGGGTTAGGCGTAATAACAGCTTCGCTGAGCCTCGCCCATTCTGTATCTGCGTGTTAATAATTTCTACTGTGTTGTATCTTATATTATAATAGAATAAAGACGATTTATTATTATTATTATTATAATAAAGCAATCACCCAGAAAAAATCGACACTTGGAATCTGAATTATCTTCGCTTATAAACTGAGTTTCTAGATTTCTCCAAGAACCCAAGGCTAAACTGCATATTGGCACTCCTGATTAAAAAGCCAAATATTAAAAAGTACGAGCTCAAAAAATATTTTGTTACAACTTCTTTTTTTTCACTACAATACTGCAAATTCCAGTAGTTGAACCACACATTTCACATCTGGCAGCACCACACAAAAAGTCTTAAAGGTAGCGATGGAACAAAAGACTGAGTGTTAAGCACTTTCTTAAAATTTTGATAAGGACAACAACAATAGAAAATAAACATCCCACAACGAGGAACAATTGATGACTATCTTAAGCAATTATCCAGGATCAGATGATTCTAACTGGATCTCAAGTTTATTTTCTTTCGTCTGACCTCTTATTTACTTTTATTTTTAATTATCGAAGAATAAGATTTTGAGTGCCAATAATTAATTCACGCTCTGACAATAAATATACTAAGTACGCCAATGATTGTACTTTTACGCCTATATTTGTTTTTCATTGAATATTTCTAAAATAAAAGAGTTAATAGGTACCTACTCAAGATGTTTTATTTTAATAAGAAATCCATAATCATCAATAATAACTGAAAATTAAGACCATATAAAAACTTAACAGAAAATATAGACATTCCAATTGGGATTTCCGCTTAAGGTGCCATTTGTACATTTTACCCTAATTCCCATTATCAACATAACACGCGAAATACCGTGTTCCCAACAGAACAAACGAATCACACCCAGAAGTTGCCGAAACTCCGCGAGCCACCCTCGCGTACTCAAATAAACGGTGGAACGTTGATACTGTGCCGTAAGGTCGCGACGTTATTAATCGGTGCATCGGAAAATAGCGAAATAACGTTGAACGCCACGAGAGGATTGAAAAGTATCAGGAATATGAAAACCGTTACAGGCGCAGCTGTTTTCGCTCGCCGCCGATAGATATTGCTCGAGGAGGAGAGGGGCCTTTCGGGGGTCCCGAAATACCGTCTCTTGCGTACACGGTGGCGTGTATCGTGGTGAAAGTGAATTTGGGAACTCGCCCAAATGTTAGCTCATCGGTTAAATCCATGCGCGGGCGAGAGGTATTTAATATTGTGGCAACAGAGGTGGTTGCGGTATAGGCAGCCGTGAGCTGCCAGCGGACCCCTCTGTTTACCATATAGATGACTCGTTAGCGAATGTTAAATTACTGTATTTGCCTAGTGGAGATTTATCATTCATACCGCGGGCCAATCTACCCAGTCGTCGCGATAATAAGTCAGCTTCCATTCTCCTCCTCTCCCACCCCTCCTTCCTGCCCGAAATACGCCCCACGGCGCGATTCAGGGTGGCCCCCACCTGTAATCGATTTACCAACACGTCACGATTCTTCCATCGATTTCTGATTAAAACGTTCCGTTAATGTCGTTTCTGCGTCTCCGATCCTGCTCGCGGCCTGCCCGTATCGTTGTTCCACCCGTGTATCCGTTACTGTCGATTAGTCACATCGACACGTTTGTGTGGATGATTCTGTTACCTGTCTCTAATTGACTTTGCGAAAGTTCGCATGCTACACTCACAAATGCATGTACATGCATTGCTCGTGCTTGAATGCGATTATAAAAAATTGTGTAAATTTGCGTTCATGTGATTCCTAATTGTCGCGATAGATTTAGATATGGCGAATGATGTGGTTCTATTAATAATGCAGGGAATAATAGCGATAAGTGTGAACTAATAATGGCGATGATTAGTTTCTTTTTCTTTACACATGTATGTAGGGGGATATTTCATCAATCATCGTGTATAGTGGCTCGCGAAAATAATCCAACACGTGTAATTCAGAATAACGAGCAAGACGTAAATTTTTAAGGAATAGTGCTTTGGAATAATGGTTTCGGGAAATTTATTTAGAAACAGTGGTTTCGTCAGATCAAATCAACCCTTTAACGCCCAAACCCTTGAACTGTTATTTCAAAATTGTGAGACTAATATTTATGTTGTATCGTGTTATTTTGCAACGGAATATATCGTTGTTTTTGTAATATTTATGAAAAAGAAGTACTTACCTCTATTTTCCACTGATTTCTTTGGGAAATAAAAGGAAATACAAGATGGTAGCCTGAAGTAATAATCCACAATAAATTTTTGAAGAGAATATTTTATTTTCTCAACCGAAACCTTTGAAATATACTTTACATTGGCGGATTTAAGAAAAAAGGCCCAGGTGGCAAACATTGAGGGACCCATTTTTTTCGGGAAAATAAAGCGGGTTACTAAAATGGGGTAAATGTACAAAAAAGTATAGAAAAAAAGTGCTTGGATAAAATCATAATTTATTTTTGAAGACTGGGTCTTGGGGGGGAGGACCTTCTGAGCAAGGGCCCAAGTTTACTGAAAACGGGCTCAGTGTAATAATACAGAAAAAAAATATAGTTTGGATAAAATCATAATTTTTTTTACGGATGGGGCCCTGGTGGGGCCTTCCGAGCAGGGGCCAAGGTGGCAACTGCTCATCGGCCGCCCTGTTAAATCCGCCACTGATACTTTACCATCGAGGAAACTACAGATGGTTGCTAACAAAAGTTAAATATAAACAGGGGATAGAATTTTACTCACTTTTAAAATGAGTGTTGAACCGATGCAACACTGGAAGTTAAAAGGTTAAAGATGTCGCATATAAAGAAAATCACGAGTATCGGAACTGTGGAGGTAACATTTGAAAAATAATCCAATGATCATCTGTGGAGGTGTTATAAATTCGAACGCTTAGAAGTTTGAGGTAGAAAATGGTGTAAGTAGAGGCTTGTCAAGATAAAATGCAAATTTTGTCATATTCGATTATCGTCCAAATTCTATAAGAACAAAATCAATGAGAGTTGAACCAAATATTTAGACCACAATACAACCACCACAGAAAAATTTATGCACAGTATGAATCGTCGTTCAATTATATAATAATTAGTGCTAAATGAACGAAATACAAATCGATAGTAAGTAATAATATTATTCCTCCAATAGTTTTGTAATTTTGGTTCAGCTTCAGTCTGCGGAACAATTTTTTTAAAATTTCTGTAATACAAACTCGTATTAGGGTAAACCAACCAGTAATTGACCGCATACCAGTACCCATACAGCACACTCCGTTGCAGAAAGGTTGCAGAAAGGTTGCAGTTACGTTGCGGTGCAATGTTGCACAGGGGCGGACATAGGAAGATTTCTGCAACATCTCAAAAATATTACCTGCAATGTTACAATGTTGCACCTCAACGTAACTGCAACCTTTCTGCAACATAGTGTGCTGTATGGGTAAATGACTATTAGGCAAAGAAATGTCAATTATAAATTTAAAAATTATTATATGTTTATAAATGGACTGTAGATGCACTTTTAATATCCCATATTTTTAGCTACGAGTATTAAGCAGACATTAATAAGTACAATTCTTATTAAAAGTATGCGATCATTTACTGGGCTTCTACACGTTTTGAATTTTATAATTGTTTTTTTAAAAATTCCGATAAGAGTGAGTAATTATTTTTATAGAAATTTCAAGAAAAATAAATTTAAATGCAATTTCAACAGTTGTTTTGTTGTTATACATACATATATTCAAATATTAATCTCAAAGGTCCATCAATTCAACAATTCGGTCATTCACTGGTTGGTTTACCCTACACTAGCTTAACTGGCACATTTCTTTCGTTAGTGTTCTCGATCATGATAGCTGGAACAATTTCGTCAGCCACTGTAAATGCAGCTCCATTTCGACAAAGGGCCGAATCAATAGGGATCTCTAACAAGTAGGTGATCCCTTTCCTGCCCTTTCCATTTTCGTGCCAGCATCACGGTCGTGAGTGGAGCAAATGTGCGTAGAGCAAGTTGCTGAATACTGCCAGGGCTGGAATTTAATTTTCCGGTTTCATTGTGAAGAACTTATATCGCCTAAAGGTCTGCGCTTCTCTGCCCGACGTTGCGTTATTATCACCAACCAGCGAATCGTGAATGCCATCGCGAGGCGCGCGCATACGACGATGCGTATTGAGATATGATAAAATGGATTTCGATGTTTAGTCTGAAAGGCTGATGGTCTAGAAATATCCAATACTCTGAAGATGTAGGGTAGATCGGTGGCGACAGTACCAGGGGGGAGATTGTCACACGTTAAATATCTCAAAACATATGATAGATATTAATGCAAATTTTGGATATGTGATGAAAAATGACATTTGGAATGCATACATCCATGTCCTAGCAGTAGGGTAAAGGCAGGTAATATGGAACACCCGATTTCAAAAGCTTGTCAAAAGTAGGGGAATTTGTTTTTTATTAATAAAACTGACATGAGGGGACGAAGGAACTAATGCATAATCATATTTTCATAGTCAAATGTAAAAAAATCCAATTGTTTTACAGTTATAATAAAAAAAAAAACTGACAACAGTGAAAATCGGCCGTTCGAAAAAATGGGTCCTAATATGGAACACCTAGGAAATTTGTAAAGAAAACTCAAAAATCTTCACATTTTTTTACTAAAAATGAAGATTTATTAAGTAAAAGATACAAATAAATAAATATACATTATTTTTTTAATTTATTCCTGCTTTCTGCGTCTCCTACACGTTGGGCACGTGAATAATATGTCGGAAGCCATACGTTCTTCGTGTGCTCACTGAATGCAGTGAATACATTGGGTCTACTTTTCATTGTCATTATTTTTATAATTAACATCATAAAATAAGCATTCCGCATCATCGTCGTCATCGTCATTATCAACATTATCTATGTTACACGGTATGTACCATATTACGTACACACATGTTCCGACAAGAAATTAAGAATTATACTAAGAAGAAAGTATCTTTATTGGTAAACTATGTTGGAATAATCAAGAACGCACATATTTAATGAAAAATGATATCAAAATAATACTTCGTAACATACCTTCACTACAATATTTAACTATTTGATGCACTTTTCAGAAACTTTTACGCCCCACGAAAAATATAAACGTTTCTCTTTCAACGATGGATGCCCGACTGATGCTCAATTCACAGTACCTATCATCGTCTATTGTGTCTAGGGGTCTAAGTAGTACACACGATTTCCGGAAGAGTTCGTTATTTCTTTATCGAAATTTTACGAAGTTCCATATTACGTGCCGTTCCATATTACCTGCCTTTACCCTGTAGATACGCAATAGATATGTATTGTGAAGAAAATAACTTTTCGATACCCTAAAGTAACTTTTTCTTACTGATTTAAAATTGTAATATAAATACTCCCTTTGCAAGTATGTGTTTTTTCTTTTTTTTAATCTTTGCTCTGGCCTTTTTTAATCGCGAAATTCCCGAAATCAGTGATTTTCGGCCTTATTCTGCGATCTTTAAGCATTTATAGCTCAGAAGAAACGTTAATCGATTTTGATGAAATTTTAGGCATGTATATAACTTACTTCAATCTACAAACGGGTTTTTTGAATTTTCATTACAGACTCATAAAAAAAAATTTAAAAAACTACCTTTACTATTTTTTTTTTATTATTCCGACCAATTGCATTTTTTTCAAAACGATGAAATACGTCACTTAGCAAACTAAGCCTTCTAGCTTCTCAAAGATGTCATGTCGTTTGAACCAATTCTAAAAAAATTATGCGATTTTAAAAAGTGTCCGAATTCTTTTTTACTAACTGTATATTATTTAATTTCATGGGCTTAGTTATAACGTACTACCTATCTTCAGAAAATTTATGCGTATCCGTCAAATCCGTATCTGAAGAATACATATATATTTCACACCTAACATAGTTGAATTTTGATGTAGATGTTTATTAAACTTTACTAAATTGATTTAAGACGCTCATCACATAAGACGCAAGATCACATTGACTGAACGGGAACGCACTAACATTTGAGACGCGTGCGATGCTCGCGTCTCGCGTAGAATGCTGGCGTCTTGTGTACAAAAACTACTTTACTGCGACACAATCAAGCAGAATAACACAAGTCCAGTGGACTTGCTTCGTTCTGCCTAAAGTGTCCGTAAATTATTACTCTTCTATTTATTATTATTTACGTTACTTATACGAATATTGAATATTGTGCAAAGTGAAGAAACTGTGCGTTCATGTCGTCAAAAGAGAAACAAGGAAACAATGTAATAAGAAGAATTATTGGTGTTTAGAACTTTAAACGACAATATCTCGAAGGTGGAAACATGTGACATGCGGCGTTTTTCCTTACAACCACAGAAACATTCTCTTTAAAACTCGCCGTAACTTTATCAAACAATGTTTAATGACTACAGAATGAGAGAAGTACTCTTTCGCAACGTACTAAGCATCATTAACCGTTCTGAATGCTACGCAGTGTGGACACGGAACGCCTACAAGCGTTCCGCGACTATGTTTAAGAGATGGAACTAGTGGAGCCCCGCACGCATCGTACGCTGAGCGTTCAAATTGTCAGCAAAGGGTTAAGAACTCACCCCCGCGCACATACAAAAGCACAGACTGGCAATCGCTTCTCAACTATTCCAATCAGCAGAGAAATACTCAGTTCGGCGATAATATCGAGTGGTCTGCGTAAAATTAGAAAGATTTCGCAGAAGTCCCAAGGGAGAGCGAAGGAAGAGGACTCGCCAAGGTTGCTTGAAAAGCGGGAAACAAAGCGGCGGGAGGGGCGGAGAGGGCGAATCATCGTGGAATTAAAAAAAGGATCACCATGATCAACGCAGGGATGTAATTACTTCGCAAAGTACAAACGCGAGCACCTCTCCTTCTTCGTATTCACCGTAAAAAATAATGGAGCCAGCTTCCCCGCCGCAATTTGAATGCCTGGTATGAATGGGCACTTACGGCCAGCTTCGAGCACGGCCACTGAAAGATAAAAAGATATTCATGTTGCCAGCTCGAATTCCTTCTCCTCTGATTTTCGGGATTTTTTTCCAATTACTCGTCTAAACTTAAACGAATTCAAACGCGATCGTCGAGAAAGAGGCATGCACTGGAACGAATAATTAATCCTTGCCTCGTTGACTCCGACGATATCGAACGCTGCTTTCTTTTTTCAAGTATTTCTCTATATTGAGAATCGTGCAGGTTGAGACATTTTGTAAGGAATCGTACTTTGGAATAATGGTTTCGGGAAATTTATTTAGGAACAATGGTTTCTTGAGATCAAGATAAAAATATCTCCTAAGTAGAATGTGAACGTTCATTTGTTATGGACATCGTTCTTACAATTAGTTATCAATTTTAATTTATTCTTCACGTGAGAAACCATTGTGGTATTTTTCTATCATAAATTGAAAGTGTAATGTGGTTTATACATATTAACAAGGACAGAAACATTTCGCTTAATTTTTGTAGGACTTTAGGTACATAGCAACATATGCAGTTTTAATATGGAAATTCCTCTAAATGTCGTATTTTAGACGAAACGGTAATTTGGGATACTAAATTACTGATTGATTACATTGATTAAATGCTATTTGACTCTTAGCAATATTAATACACGCCCGCTTCTGTTCTAAAAATGAGAAAAAAATAATATGATTTATCTATCAATTATTTTTTCCTCATTTTTAGGGCAGAAGCGGGCGTGTATTAATATTGCTAAGAGTCAAATAGCATTTAATCAATGTAAATTTGTAAGTCATCTTTTAATTAATGATTGAATTATAGGCGCGTTCATATTCAAACAGGGTTGTATTCAATCATTCTGCGAAACCATACTATTTACCTACGTAATAGAATGGATCACAAATATTTCACTGATAATTAATTCTGAAATTTCGCAACGTTTCCCGAAATGTTTTCCTAACACATACGTGACGAAACACGTGAATATTGATTTATTAAATTTTCTTTTTCTAATTGACTACTCGAATGCTACTAACAAGTAGTTCTGTAAAAACGAGGAAAGGATCGAAACAGTCCGAAGACAACAATTAAATAAATCAACCCCCACGAATTGCACCTTACATGCATACTACTCCAATAAAAACCTCTGCAAGCTTTCACGCACGGGATCCATCCAGCAAAAGGTATCAGCGTTTCACCAGTGCCTACTTTATCCAGCTTCATCAAGGGTCTAAGACGCGCTGACACTATCGCCGTATCCTGTTCGCATCTAAAAAAAGCTCAAATACCTTCACGAGCTGCCGAGCAGCTAACGCGTGTACTAGCTTCGAGGCGAAGGAATCGTTTCAAAGTTTCTTGGCGCACCGGATATATTAAATCCCGTGCATCGAACTACTGCAGTGGCCTAAAGCGTCGCTTAAGGATTCTGTAAGAAGAGGAACTGCAGGAGCTTGCACGAGGGCGAACGTACTCCACCAGATGCACCCAGGGACGTCTCTTCAAACGTGTTTTGGCCTTCCACCGTCTCGTCCTACTTCTCCTCTATCCCCTTCCCTTCTCACACCCCCCACGCCCTCCCTAGACGCGGTAAACAAAGCTCTAATGAAACTTCTAACGAGCCAAATCTTATTATTATTCAGAGTAGAACGAACAAGCAAACGAGTGAGCGGCAAGAGAAGGTATCGGGAAGGGAAACGTGGACGAAGGTTGGGTTCGTTCGGTTTGAGGGAGTAGGGTAAGTAAGTTTAGTTACTTCGCGTGCATAAACACACGCCATTACTTGGAATAACAGCAGACTCGGTTGGATTCGAGTGCTTTCAGCCAGCCCTCGTAGAAATACTTCGGGGGGGGGGGGGGAGGTGGCTCTTTCGTCCCACGGAAACTACTGTTTCCTCCTTTTAACGCGCGATGTCTTCATCGAGTTATCAATTGTTGCGCGTTACAACAGCACTCGGCGTGAATCGTCTTCCTTAAACTGTTCCCGATGAAACATCCTGTTGTCGCTTTCCAGGCGATTTTCGCCGTTAATTGTCTGCGCGGAGCTGCGCCCAAGCAGCGCCCTTCGTTGTGCGTGTTCTGCTTAAATTTGCAGCTTTGATAATGGTTTAAGGTCGATGCTTGGAAGCGCGAATAGTGGGCCTACGCCCTACACTGTCGATATTTCGAAATCACGTTTGAAGAGATCGGAGTGCTGGGAAGACACTTCAAAATACTTTCAGAGATCCCGAGGTGTCATTAAATGGCAATTAGTATAAATTGTAGTATCGCGGTAAATTATTGTGACTTGAAATTTGAAATGTTCGTCTTTAAGGGGTCATTCTACTTTGAACCGCCGAAAAATTAAGCTATTTTTAAAGATATTTTTCTGCGTCAATGCAACATATAATGAAATAAATCTTTTTAGTATTTATTAAGCTACTCTTATATTATACAAAAATAAAATTAAAAAGAAATTTTGCAATTTGTTTTAATTGTTTCTTTACAGCGTTAATATGGCACCTACTAAAAAGAGGTACGTTTTAACCCGTCAATTATCAATTTTTGTTGAAAAGTAAAAAAATGGCGCCCGATTGAAAAAAAGAGTTTAACAAAACACCGAAAAGGATGTATTCTCAGGTGTTCCATGAGAAAAATCTCGGTTATTTCTCGACAAAAATTGTTAATTGAGTTAGGGGTTATAACGACACTCGTACAGATTAAGAATCTTTTGGAATTTTTTGTGTCGGATAAGCACGAGCCGGGAAATCACCTACGCCATGAACATACCTCTTTTTCTAGGTGCCATATTGACACTGTAAAGAAACAATTAAAACAAATTGCAAAAATTCTTTTTAATTTTTTTTGTATAATATAAGAATACCTTAAAAATACAAAAAAAAATTATTTCTTTATATGTTGTATTTACTGAAAAAAAAATCTGTACAAATAGCTTAATTTTTCGGCCGATCAAAGTAGAATGAGCCCTTAAAGGGTTTGCAAAGTTTTAGATTTCTCACGCACACGTTCGCGTGACATGTCCCGCCAAAATACAGTTGCTTTTCCAGCATGGCACTGAAGTTAAATCTAATCAACTATCGCCAAAACACTACAATTTGGCTGAGGTAAAGCGAAACGGAAGCATCGCTCGAGCAGCTTAATTACGAAATACCTTTTGACACGAAGATCGCTGCGGGGTCGACAACAATAGACCGGGAAGTATAGAAGACGCAGAATCGGAGGCACGGAAAGAGAAAGTGAGAAGGGGCGGGCGAGGGAAAGGGGTAGCGAAGCTGAATCGAGACGAATTCATATTATTCTCAATTAATTAAATACCGGCCAATACTGAAGCTATTCTTCTGAAAAAGAAAAAGGGAAAGGATTCCCCATCTGCTGAAAGGTTTCCGGTCAAAAGACGAATTAATTAATTCCCAGCTACGTTGGGCGAGGGTCGCGAGAGTAAGGTTAGGGATTAAATTTGCCCGCTCGACTTTCTTCCGCACTTAATCCCATTACATTATATTACATATTGAATATAGGAAGAATAAAAGGCAGCGCAAACGAATTTAGGATTCAGCGGGCACCTTTTCTGAATGTATAATTCCGCGGGTTAAAGCGGCGACGTTTCTAGCGGGAATTTCTCAACACGTTTCGAAACGTGCCGCCGTATAACATTGGATTCTAAATTGAAAATGACGTAAACGTGTGTGGAATCGCGGCCGCCGCGATTTTCACGCCGCGCGACTCTTAGAAAACGGGACCCAGCAAGCGAGTGGTAATTATTTCGCTATTTCCACGACGTGATATCGATGCGAAACGAGCCTCTTTTGTTCGCGGCTCTAAATTATTCCCCGAACTCGAGCGCTCAGACAGCAGCAGCATGTGATTACAAGCCAGGGACCTTACATTTTTTTCCTCCTCTTCTTCTTCCTTTCCCTCTCTTTCTCTGTCGATCTCTCTTTTTTTTTTTATATCACATGCAGGACAATGACGCTGTCGTGGTGCCATTGTTTGTACTTGTAATTGCGCCTGGGGCACGCCAGTCTGGATTAATCTCGCACGATTTCGGGAAATCCCTCCTCTGTCCCTTCCCCTCGTCAACTCGATCCTTGTTTTCCTTTCCAACTGTTATCAGCAAGGCGTTCGCTTTCACTTGCTCCTAATTTCGGGCGTCGAATACTTCTGATGTAACGTTTATACCAGTCCGTTTTTTTTTTCTTCGTCAGTGGCGGTCCACTCGTATTGGGCCATTAAATTGTCGAGACAGTAGGGAACGATTTGTCGGTTGGTTTGGGATTCTGGTAAATGTGTTCGGCATCGGGCGTGCGATAGAACGGTGTAAAAATAAGTATTATTATGTCGCCGAGATAAAAAATAATTCACATGCAGCATGGATTATTTATGGAGTGCATTGACAGCTTCCATTTCTGCCAACGTATTTTTACAAGCTTTTATTTAGCTCCACTTGAGAGTTCGTTAGTTAGTTTGTCAGGGTGAAATCTTGTAAGCTGATTTTGACACAATTCCACATATCCGATTGAGTTGAATTACAGGAAAAAAATTTTAAAAACGAGGATTTATTAAAATGTACTAAAATGGAACAAAATAATGTTGATACCAGCCTAAATGACTGCTTTAGAAGAATTCCCTCATATGAATGAAAATAAAAGCGTGGGGCGTAAATATTGAATATTAAATGATATGCAAAAACCAATTGCTGAACGGCATGATTTTTAATTGAGGAATTAGACTGCTCGCAATCAAGTCGAAAAAACTCGGGCGACAAGAACGCTCTAGCAGAATGCGAAAACCAATCTATCAAAATACGTAGAGCATTATAAATATTTATATAAAAAGGACATTTCAATATTTACCACCACGCTTTTATTTTTAGTCACACGAGGGAATTCTTATAAGGCAGTCATTCAGGCCGGTATCAAAATTATTGTTTTCCTTTTTAGTACATTTTAATAAAAACTTCTTGTTAAAAACAAAAATTACTATAATTAAATGTGACATCAATTCTTACAATGACATTTAGTTGGAAAGTATTAGGGTTTGTCGGTTTTTAAACACCGGGTTTAAAAACCGGTTTTTATGTAGGAATAAATTAATTATTTAATTAGAAACGATAACATTTCGACTTGAAATCGCCTCGGACACAAGCATATTGTAGTGTAGTAGGTAACAGATTACTCATTACTGTAAAACTAATCTTCATGAGTTCATATTTTCTGAAGAAAAATACTAAATGGAATAAAGATTTATAATTTGGTACCACTGTAAAAGATTTATATTGTGTGCGGATTTTAGTTTTTTTTTTTTTTCATTTGGTTTTGTATGCAGGCTATTTTATTGCGTTATATTTTTGTAGATCCATAAATATTAAATGAACTCCAAAATTCTACGGATTTTAGTTAATTTAAGTTTTATTTATTTAATTTGTTTTGTATAGATAGAGTATATTTTATTTTGTTATATTTTTGTAATTCCATAAATATTAAGGAAACTGAACATTTTTAAATTAAGTACAAATATTTATTTACTATTTTAATTATATATTTTTGTGAAAAAATGAAAACCGGTATAACCGGTTTTTTGGGAATAGTGGAATTCGAATATCGAGTTTTTTAAAAGTCGGAGTTTGTATAAACCCTAGAAAGTATATTCAGATTAGTTTCTTACTTATACATTTTTCTTGCTAATTTGAATACGATACAGAGTATTATAATTTATGTCGTCATGTCGCAAAGAATAAATACGTGAAATATTCTAAATTGAAATTTTTAAACGTTTCCCTCGATAATCAGGTTCTGCGGTAAATAATTAATTAACCTCTCCTGGTATTCGTATAAACGTATAACCGAGAAGGGTTTTTAACGTTACCACTAATCAAAGTAGCAAGCCTTTGGTTTTGTCGTTCACCTTTCCATTGACCCCTGTCCCGTTCCCCGGCGTCCCTGCCTCCCCACCCCTCTTCGTACCTGCAGGAGAATTACTATTGAAAAGTTACTTTACAAATTAGAGTAAATGAAATTAAAAAAAGTTTCCGCCTTGCAGTCTGAATTTCCAAGGAAGTTTGCCCAATGGAAGGGTACTCTTGCATTCGGCCGTGTTCCGGGCATAATGAAAGGAGAAAACTATTTTCTTTTCTTCCCTTTAACAGAACTTAAAGTCCTGTTTCTTTCCGCCTTTGACCATGACTAATGCCGTTATATGCGCGGATAAAAACTGATTCAATAAAATCCCTTTCTTCGGAATTATAATAAACAGTCCTTTCTAACGAACTTGCGATAAATTATAGTGAATTTATATAAGTGAAACTTCTCAGCAAATAATAGCTAATAAATTTTCTTAAATCGTTCAATTGCAAAAGAAACTATTATCGTAGAAACTATTACAGAAGTATTTGTAATAAAAATGGTAATAATTGATCACGCTTCGCATTCGTAAATATTCGAGGAGATCTGGTGCCAGTGCTCGCGGTTGCATTATCTTAAGAGGCTCGGAAATGGTGAACTAATTTATTTCTTATCAAAACATTGGTGATTGGCGTTATCCACTTATCGGTCTTATCGAGTTTGCGCCAGATAGAATGTGCCCTGGAGGAACGGTGCTGCCGCGGGCGCTTGACTTTTTAATTACGTGTCATAAATTGGCCGACACGCTCGGCCCGTTTCAGGACACTCCATTTTCTGGGTGGCCGCAAGTTCGATCTACCACCTTCGTGCTTTGAGATGAGCTTCACGCTGCTTCCCCCATAAATTGTCTCGCTTGATAAATCGAACCGGCCAGCAAGGGCGTTCTGAGGGTGTATCTAATAGCGGGAAAATAAAGGCAACCGTAAAAAGACTTTCTAATGGAACTTGTAGATCCTACAGTTTAATTCGTAATAGACACTTGGACACAATAATATTGGTACACGAGTACATTGACCGTAGCTGATTTTCATTATTAAATATGAACTCAAAATTAACTACTTAGTGGCATTAATAGTAACATTTATTTATAAAAACTCATGTAGAGAGTAATATTAACGTACTGAGATAACTTACATACGTAATAAATAAAAGTACCTATTTGAATTTGTATCAATAATAATTTGCATTTAAATTCAAGATAATTTTACAGTACGCCACGACTCACAAATATTTACGCACTAACAAAATTCTTTTGTTCCCAAGAGGACAACAAATCTCTCGCAAATATTCCTCCGCGTTAGTATTTAAGGTACGTTTGCTTACAACCGGCTTTAAAAAACATCCCCCAATAGCAGTCACGACCCTCAAAGTCGGAAAAGGTCCCAACTAATACGTTTACTGAGGGAAGGAGAAAGCTTGTATCCCATCTGAACGATGCACATCGTAAAAACACGACGTTCTCCGGAAGCTTAAAAGCTATTATCGAAATACACGATTCGAGCGGATCGTCGAGTATCCGTATTGTATCCGCTTTCAGTATCTGCGAGGAAGCATTCGCCGAGCATCCAGGCCGATGATTCATAGCGTTTTGTTCCGGGAAATAAGTGGCGCTCGACCGCGACCGGCGTTAGGGGTGGAAGCGTAGCGTCGAGGGCAGGCGAGAGAAAGGTGGCTGCGGTTAGAAGAGGCACGGCGGACGATTGACAAATCCGAGAACTCATATGCAATAAATCGCGGCTGGCGCGGTTGTCCCCGCGAGTTTTTTTTGTATTTATGGCCGGCGAAGATGCAGCGCGTGGCGCGAAACCAGCGGAAGAGGGGGAGGAACGGGGGGGGGGCGAGAATAGGGCGGTCTGCGTCGGCGTCGGCGTCGCTGATGGCGGTGGCAAGAAGGTTGCCAACTTTTCCCATGCATCGATATGAATATAAATAACGGAGGGCAGGCCGCGCGGAGACCCGTGCCGGTGGGTGAAAACAAGTCCTAGAGGATCCTGCGGCTCGAAATAAGTAGGCAAGAACATTGCTTCGATTATTCACACATGGAAGCATTCGCGATGAAGCTACTGTCACGTTCCACAACTCTGCTTCCTCGATGGATCCTCACTTTTGGATGAAGAACTAAGTGAAAGTCGCTTCGGGTGGCATCTGCACGGAAGAGTAAGATGGAAAGCAACCTCCCCCGGAAGGAACACCCTCTGTCGCAAGAAATATCGCGTCCCGAGCACCGAGCGGCGCACAAAGTGGAGCAGCTCGATGTAACTAGCCTCCACGTGCATCGATTTGTTTGCATCGGCCGAGACAAGCCGGAGGTGAAAAAGGGGGCTCCGTGGGAACAATGGAAATGAGTTTTCTGCCAGAGCGAGCCGAGAATTTTAAGGTCGTACAAACGAGGCTCCAGGCGAAGGAGGTTCTAGGCTGATAGCTAGTGGGTATAATTGTCATTCGTATCTTATCGTAGGCAGCCGCGACGGCAAAGGGCGAAGGGGGGAAGGGTGGGCAGAGAGGCAGACACTGGAGGAGAGGTGCAGAACGAAGGTATCGTAGCTCGGAAGCAAACACCGGCTCGCTACAATGAAACGCAATTTCCTGCTGTTGGTGCCGAGACTGAGCTAGTCGTCTCATTCGTCTTGACTAAAAGCTTCACTCCTCACACTCGCTGCGTTAAACAATCGTACCTGCGTGGCATTCGTTAAGGAAAGCCAGGGGGTTTCAGGGGGCTTCCTCATCCTTCGTTGCTATAGCGAAGATTCACGGTTTCTAGCCGAGTTACCCCTCCATCGAGTACCGAGGCGTTTATTCCCTCGCCCGTGATTATTTACACTGACTAGCTGACATTATTCCCTGTTACTGTTTCGGCTTTTTCATCGAGATATCACATCCGGTATAAAACGCGGTTATTTACTTAGCTTATGGCGGGTGGGAATTTTTAAATCGCACCGAATCGAGACGAACGACGAATCTGGTGTCTCTGTTTGGCTGGATAAAGATAGGTTTTCCTATACGCGACTGGGCGCATCGACAAGAAATTCAAAGTCGATTTTCTCGAAAATGAAGCGCAATATCAAAAAATTGTATTCCTTTTTCTCAACATATTTTCTTGTTATGAATCGAAAAGGAAGAGTAACTTTTTTTAATATCGTGCTTCGTTTTCGAGATAATCGATTTTGAATCAAATTTCTTGACGCTGCGTCCAGGTGCGTATAGGAAAACATGCCTTTAGAGACTCGCGAGGGAGGGAAAGAAGCCGAAGGGAAGAATCGCCAGTGAAACGGGGGAGGGACGGATCTAGGGGAGGAAGAAATGGGGTGGGGATAGAATGGATAGTACGGCGGGAAGACTGGCAGGTATTATTGCTTTAATCGATCAGCCCGATAATTCTATTACCATTTGCGTTATTCAAATGGTATTTAATTTTCCGCAACGTTACCTTTATTTCCCGATTTACATTTCATTCGTTCGGAATTGTCTCGACCCCCCCCCCCCGCTCCGTTTCTTCCCTGGCGATTCGAGTTCATCTTTTTTTTCTTTTTTTGTTGGGTCATTTAAAAACTGCGGCCTTTCGCATCTGCATATCGTTAACCTTTCCACGGTCCGTTCCTTGAAATTCGATTACCCGGGCTAGAAATTGCATTATTGATATATCGGAATTCAGTTATCTCGTGTCTTGAAATTCGATTATGTGCGTACCGAAAATGTTGCGCCCCCCGATATCTCGAAAATATTGTGGCCAACTATGGTTAATGCAAGTCTTCAAAGGAGTAATTATAAATCGCTTATCCGAAGTGAAACTTTCGTTAAATGGATGACCGACAAGGAATTTACTGCTTACTTTATGCTTTTAAGAATGCAAGATTAGGTTAAAGTTTTCATTTGGTTAGCAGCGCTTTTTAACATGCATCATTGAAATAAACCAACTTGGCATTCAATGTGACAATGTAAAAATCGACTCAAGTATTAGAATTAAAATTAGAAAAGTACAAACGATTGGGTTTCAAATGAAATTTCTTTAGCTTGATTGGTCTAAAAAAAATGTTTCTTATTGATCGCAGTATAATTAAGAAATTCATGAAACCAATATACTACCACGTAAATATTTTATCTTCGTAATCGTAGATCTCTAAATTCGCATAAAGGAAATGTCCCCATTACTGACCGCGTCCCCATTAGTGACCAATTATTCAATTATTATTGTTTATTGCAACACTGAAAGCGTAATTTCAACCAGAAAGTTCAGAAATTATAATTAGAGGTATTTCATTGATTGTTTCATACGTTATTTATGTAGCCGTACATTCATCTTTAAGTAAATTCACATGTAAATTAGGACTTGGTCATTGACATGAAAGTTGACAGATTAAAATTGCAAATTTTACGATAAAAATACATGGATCCATGCAGTAACTTACTCAAATTGACTAGAAATATATACAGAATTATAAAATAAAAAGAAAATATTCATTTTCTTTCATTATTGTAGCAGAAAATCGTGGTCGAAAATAGGTACCGTCAAAGATCGGTCTGTACCAGTTTTCGGATATTTTACAAATGGTGTTGTTAGACCTAATTAAAGTAATCAAGTAATTTTTTAATTATTAAATTTTTAGTACATTTGATTTGTACTCAAAATTGAGTACAAAAAGTACTAACATAAATATATTTTCTTTGGAAAATAACAACGGTGAAAACAAATAAAAAGGAGCAGAAGCGCGTGAAATACACGGAAACCGAGTTAATCGAAACAATATGTAAAATAAAATCTGGAGAAATCATAAAAGAAAGGGGCAGAGATTTTACAGAAACAAAACGAGAAAGAGGAGAAAAAGAGAATAAGAGTTTTAGCTGTCGAAGAGCGAAAGAAAAAAATTGAAGTAGAAAAGAAACGGAAATTATTAGGAAATAATAGAAAACATAAAAGATTATCTTAAACAGATTATAAGTTGTTTAATTTTCATAAAATGTTAATAAAAACTGTTTGTTATACTCATGAACACAAATTTAATAAACAAACTGATGCATTTACAATGGGGGAAACTGCTGGTCAATAATGGGGACGTGAGACGGTCAATAGATGGTACAAGTTGGTCAATAAAGGGGACATCAGGTCCAATATAATTTTCACCATAATTTTTGTGTAAATAGTCAAATATCACTCTAAAACTAATTTGATTAAAAAACTAGGGACTTCAAAAAATACAATGATCCATACTTTACTCAAACATTATCGTATATTAGTAAAAAAATTACTATTTCGAACCAGTCACACTCTTAAACGGTCGCTAATGGGGACATTTACCTTAATCATCGTGCCTAAACAAAATGTTACTCCGTTGAAAACGATTCAAAGTTACTTTCAACCCCTAAATAGCGAAAACATAATTTAACCTGTTCTAATAAACAAAATGTATTACAACTGAAATATTATTTCTACACGATCAGATATAAAAACAGTTAGCCGAGGTTTTGAGTCCCAGAGATTCAGCCAGCGTACTTTGGGGAACAGTCTGCTTTTCCTCATTTTCATTCGTTTGATGTAGCCGCGCGTCGAAGTGAGACTGCGCGACAGGATTTAATTTTCTAATGCACTCGTCGAAACTGGCGAAGGAATACTTCCATTTACCGTATGCAGACATTGGTCTTGTTATATCCACATTTAGAGGTAAAACTAATAAAATCAAGTTACGAACTGCTAACTTGGAATGCATACGTACCGATAGTAAGTCGAGGAGGTCCTCTGGGCCAACAGTTCTGAAATCAATTACGATATTGCTCCGCCATTTGCATAGGCGGGAACTTCATCTATGGTTTGTCTAAACTTGAGTACGTTTTACATCGACGGCCGCTGTAACATGTGCCTCTCGACTTTAACCATCTTGCAGCGTCCATAGAGCCCTCCGACAAGAACTTTGACATTACATCTCGGGACTTTGAAGTTTTTCATGCTTTTAATATCGTTTTCCACGAAACGGCACCTTTTGCAAGAGGTATTGATGGTTCAGAGATTCCACTTCATCCCGACATTCAGGTAGAAGAAGTGGAGTGAGTGAAACTTTTATTAACCTTCATGTTTGTCAGTCTATGTGCAGTGTATTTTCACTTTGCATTCGAATGTGGGGACGTTTTTCACTCGATCGCAGTCGACGAAGGAATGAAATCGTGGAGTGCGTCGCGTTAATGCAATTTCCGGCTGTTTAAATGATAATTGAGTGGAGAAATAATAAAATCCGCAAGAGCTGCGAAATCCCGCGAGGCATCGTACAAAGTAGAGTGCACAGTTATATACGAGGGTGGGCGCTTATAGTCGAGAGTTAAGTCAAGAAACGTCTACAATTTCGCGAAATTGCCGCGATAAGCGACCACCGTTTAAAAGAACTTCATTTTCCAGAAGATTCTCTTCACCCTTTCGTTTGAACCTTGGACAGATACTGAAGCCCGTGACAGAAACTGCGAACCGATGTTAGTTACGGTTTAAGAATACTTGTTTTGTATTTACACTGTATTTAAAAACCTGCAGAATTTTGGTTCGGGATTTCAATTTTTTTGTACAAATTGCAGTAACTTTTACACCAGCAGAAACAGCAAGTGTTGATGTTTCAATTAGAATATACCCCAAAGTAAAATGAAATTCCAAGTTTCAGGATATTAAAATCTGAAGTTTTCGCGACGTTAACAATTGCAGATTTGGTTAGCAATAATTGTGTGGTTTATTGAATGGGGATCGTTTATTAATAAAGTGTTTCAGTTGCAGTGCACTAACTTGTTTATTTGAAGGACGTTGTGCAAAAAAGCAATCAACTGTTTATCAGAGAAAATTCATAAAATATAAACCATGAATTTTAAACAAGCTCCATCGAAAGTAGGTCACACATATTAGTGGAAGTAAATCTCGTACTCAAAAACTTGCATTTATTATCCAATATATTCATACTAAACTCTCAGTTCTCTAATTATTTATTCCACCGTCTACGATCCCAGAATCATCAAAATCATTTCTTACTTTCCCCAAATATGTCCCAAGTATTACAAAGAACTGGAAAAATATAAACCATGAATTTTAAACAAGCTCCATCGAAAGTAGGTCACACATATTAGTGGAAGTAAATCTCGTACTCAAAACCTTGCATTTATCATCCAATATATTCATACTAAACTCTCAGTTCTCTAATTATTTATTCCACCGTCTACGATCCCAGAATCATCAAAATCATTTCTTACTTTCCCCACATATGTCCCAAGTATTACAAAGAAGGGGAAAAATAACTGGAACAAAAACCACCTCAATGGACGACCCAAGGATTAACGTACACGTGCTTATTATCGCTGCCAATCGTTCAATTTCTGTCACACATGCTGGCTAAATCAGATCAATACACGCAGATTGCAAACGTGCAAAAGGAATTATGGAATAATATCGGTTCCCAGAGTAATTACGTAAAATGAACGAAGTTCGGCCTGGTACTATTGGTTTTTCATTACCGAGTTTGTTTTACCTAGACCGTGCCCCCGTGAGCTCAGGTGAAAAGCGCAAGGAGCGAATAAAAAAAAGTGTTGGCGTCGAAGATTAATTTAATTAAAGCGCCGTCGAAACTACGAATTTCCAGCGGGGGTAACAAAGGATTGGCAAGAAGGGAAAACAGCCGAGTAGTCTCCTGGCGCGGTCGAAAAACTTTCAAGTACCGGATGAGGGGAAAAACGAGAGGGAGTCGCGGAGGAGGGCGAGCCGAGGGGTGGTCCAGGGGGGCGATGAAAATTCTGGTACCTTGGCTTATCCAATCACCACGGCCGATGTCGGTTTTCTCGCGAAGTAGCTATCGGAAAGTTTCTTTAATCAAGTGTTTGATCAGTGCCCGCCTTTCCTTGTATTCATTGTCTTCGTCGGCAATCTGGCCTCGTTGAAGTTACCCTTCCACGGCACGCTGCCGCTTCTTAATGTACGATTAACAATTCCATGTTAATACCGCGGCCGACCATTGCTATCGAATTTTATTCTTCTGTTTGCACTGTCTCGTTCTTCAATTCCGTTTTAAATATTTATTGGTCAAGCCGTTTTCTTTTAAATTTAATATACGAAATGTGCGTTATTTGAAGATTGAACGAAAAGGTGGTGTATTTAGAAAATTTAATAGAATTGATTTTTTATTGCTGCGCTTTTTCATTGGAAGAGGCAGGTTGCTTGCAGTATTTCAAAGTAATAGGGTAAAGACAGGTAATATGGAGCATCTGATTTCAAAAGCTTATCAAAAGTAGGGGAATTTGTTTTTTTTTAATAAAACTAACATCAGGGGACGAAGGAACTAATGCATAATCATATTTACATAGATCAAATGTATAAAAATCCAATTGTTTTGCAATTATAGTAAAAAAACTGGTTACAAAGTTGTTGAATAATCAAGAACACACATATTTAATAATAAATTATATCAAAATAATACATTGTAACATACCTTCAATACAATATTCAACTGTATGATGCACTTTTCAGAAACTTTCACACCCCACGAAAAAGTATAAACGTTTCTCTTTCAATGATGAAGGCCCGACTGTTGCTTAATTGAAGGGTCGGATGCAATAAGGGGATTAGCGCTCGAAAATGGGAAAAATAATTGTCCAAACGCTAAGAAAGATTGGAAAATTAAATTTTATTAAACTGAATTTTAAAAAATAAAGTGTTATAAAGCTCGTCACGACACACGCTTTTTCTATTTACAGTTTGTTTATCCAAACATTACTATTCGAGCTGAAAATTATAAACAAAAAAATTTTCATCGTCCAAAATCATTATTTCTTTAAACATAAATTGAGATAACTTGAGTAAATATTAAGGGATCGTTATAAGACTTAAAACATAACTTCAGAAAACTCTAGCGAAGCCGTAAAATGTATGCACAAAACCCTTATTTTAAAAAATGTAATAATATTTCAATAAAAAGTAATACTGGACATAACCCATGTTTTTCAACGTTCGCCATTAAAAAGTATCGAGGCAATTTTGAGGTACATATAACTTGCAGCGACAAAGTTTTTCCTTAATATACAAGGAAGATTTTCACAAATTTTCACACTGATTAATAAATAATTGTAGAAGATATGGCGTTATGTATAAATTACACGCGGCACCAACAGTTAACGCGAGTGCTAAAAAACTGCTAAATAGCGCATTATACACGGCTACTGACTGTTGGTGTCGCGCGGGATTTATATATATGTTCATATCTTCTACAATTCTTTATTAATCAGTGTGAAAATTTGTGAAAATCTTTCTTGTATATTAAGGAAAAAGTTAGTCGCTGCAAGTTATATGTACCTCAAAATTGCCTCGATACTTTTTAACGGCAAAAGTTTAAAAACATGGGTTATGTCCAGTATTACTTTTTAATTAAATATTATTACATTTTTTAAAATGAGGGTTTTGTGCATTCATTTTACGGCTTCGCTAGAGTTTTCTGAAGTTATGTTTTAAGTTTCATAATGATCTCTTAATATTTACTCAAGTTATCTCAATTTATGTTTAAAGAAATAATGATTTTGGACGATGAAAATTTTTTTGTTTATAATTTTCAGCTCGAATAGTAATGATTGGATAAACAAACTGTAAATAGAAAAAGTGTGTGTCGTGACGAGCTTTACAACACTATATTTTTTAAAATTCAGTTTAATAAAATTTAATTTTCCAATCTTTCTTAGCGTTTGGACAATTATTTTTCCCATTTTCGAGCGCTAATCCCCTTATTGCATTCGATCCTTCAATTGTCAGTATCGTCTATTGTGTCTAGGGATCTAGTACCTATACACGATTGCCTGAAGAGTTCGTTATTTCTTTATCGAAATTTTACGAAGTTCCATATTACGTGCCGTTCCATATTACCTTCCTTTACCGTACCCAATTGTTCACTCTGAAATTTGAATGAACATTGGACGTTAGATAACAAAGATTATGAGGCAGGAGTTCGAATATTAATGGCACCCAGATATTTGTAAAGTACATAATTGTTATTTTAACTAATGCTCAGAGCGTTACTTACCAGAAATATAAAATTACTTATCACGATTGCCGCAGCATATATTATAATGGCACATATTTACATATCTTTTGTTGATGTTGATCAGGTCGCGTTAAATATAACCCTTAACTTCCTCCTAAGAAAAAGAATAGTGCAGAGCGTCGAGCGCGAAGTAATCACAAAATGTCTTCATCATTTCAAATATCCTTATTAAAAAATGTCACGTCTTAGCATAGTTAGCAAAATATTATTGACTTTCTATTAAAAATAACAGTACATCGTATAAAAAGATTGACGAATATCTCAGTAACTATTAACTTTCAACCCCATACTACAAATTTTCCGCCCCACATCCAACACTCAACAAAGTGAGGACGACTTTCATATCTCCATGGGAAATCAAGATAGCAAGAAGGAACTTACTATACTTTACACACCGAAATGAGCAGCGTTAGTTACGCAGTTGAACCCTACCAACACCACTACAAACGATCGTTTCAGCGATATCCCCGGTGCTACAATATTCTCTTCATTAAGTCGTTACCTGGTCGAACAAAGTGGCATACAGTGCTAGGCTCACGTGTCGTGGTGCTTAAAGTACGTACTTGGTAACGTTTAGAAATTGCGTTCACCTATCGCATACCTCCGCTGGGCGATCACGAGCGGGGGTGAAACGACGTGGAAACAGAAAGAAGATAGTCGGCACGAAACGTTGGCTAAGGATCACGCGACGCTTGCGGGGTGTGTATTAAGAGTGGCTCCAAAAACGACGATATAATTACGCGAGGCCGCGCTCCAGCCATGATTTAAGGCGGCGTAATGTATAATTCCTAACTCAACGGGTGGAAGGTCGGCCCCTCTCGCGGTAGCACCGTGGCGTTAGTGTAAAGTGTAGGTGCTTTTGCTAAAGTATCACGCCTATAAAATGAAATTAAACTTCTGGCAAATTTATCGACTGCAGCGACGTTGCAGATCTCTCCTTACTTACTTCGCGGCTGCTTCCTTCGATTAATCCTTGCGAAAATCAAAACTCTCGTGTTCAGAGGTCGATAGACAATCTTATATCTCGTATTAACTAGGCACGATTCGAACCATGTACGTGGAATATTCATAACTTTGCAGGTTTAAGGAATTTCTCCTTCTTCAGGACTATCCATCGAATATTTTCAGGACTATGAAAATGGTAATTCTGTGCAGAGGTGTGGACAGGAAGTGTCATCATTCTAATCTCTTTATACCAGTGGTTCGCAACCTGGGGGTCACCGCGGTTATTTCTAATTGACGATTCGTAGCGCATATTTATTTTAATATAGTTACATTCTGCCCTCCTTATTTAAAATGTCCTATCTACCTTTTCGAAACATCCGAGAAAACTGAAGTTTTACCATTTTCTTTGTGTCGTCCTTGTAAAAATATAAATTAAATATCTTTAAGTATATTTAATTTATGTATTAAGATAATTAAATATTATTAAGTTAGAATTATATTCTGAAATACCTATTGTTAATGTGTTTTATGTACCTTATTAAATTTACATTACCTTATATGGAGGGGTGGTCGCAGATTATTTGAATATTATAAAAGGGGTTGCGACTCAAAAAAACTTGGTATCACAGCTTTGTACCTAATACGCAGTCTCAGTGCCCACGAAATAGAGAAGCGTAGCGTTCTGCACTCAAAATATCAAAGTTCAATAACAATTCCACAAAGAAGGGAGCAAAATGGAGGAGATTGAAGGGGGATGATTAGGAAAACGAAATAAAATACACGAACAGACTCACGAAATTATATCAACGATTTGGAGGCCCACGACCTCAGCTCCACCCCTTATCGATAATGCTGTCTACGGAAACAGCTCGGTCTTTGTAATAAATCGAGCTTGGAGACGCAGTTAAGGAGGATCAAACTGACGTTTGGGGTAGCAAACTGCACTACCTCGCTCTCCCTCTGCCGCGTGTGATATCACCGGCATAAATCGATATAAATTTCCAAGGATCCTGACCGCTCGATCCGCGGGGATACACAGACTCGTTTTTCAGAGTCTGCATCCCTTTCCCGGGATTGTGCCCGCAGCGCACGGGGCGTGCATTTGCGCGGCATCCAGCAGAGCATATGCGTTTTACGGCGGTTTATACGGACGGTCAATCTTGCAAAGTGAATATTTTGTCGAATTCGAGTCGTTTCCCCCGGCGATCGTAACGGCGAAGCTGTCTCGAACAACTTTAAATCGTCCAGCAATTCGTTGCATACGACCACCTTGTATGCGGGACACTTCGTCCATTCGAGTACTTCTTTCGTTCCATTCATGAAATAGTACCTGTACGACCGTGTCTTCGATTCTGTTAATTAAATGCTGCACGAAAGGTTTATCGATTTCGTTGATTAATATGCATCGGTTAATTCAATAAATTGTAGTGGAGGTGGGAATATGTATCAATTTCCATGCGCCAGCTTCTATGAGTGGCGCATAATTATAGTATTCTATTGTTTATAGTTTTATGAAGAATATTTTACAGTTAGTGTTTTATATTTAGTGGAAATGTACGGGAAGGAAGTTTTTTATCATTTTAATTCTTAAGTTGTCTATCATTTGGCTGTTTAAAATAATGAGGGAATCTAGGAGTGTTTACTTTCATGTGTATCTAAATGAACTAAATTTCTTCTAAAAATTTAAGGGGGAACACCACTGTGACGGCCGGAAAAGTAAGCCATTTTTAAGAATTTTTTTCAGGAATAATTTACAGTTTTCATAGAAAATTTTTATTACCTACCTTTAGTATGATGTCTTAAGAAGCTATACAAAAAAATAAATAGAAAGACATCCATGAATTTTAATATATTAATTAATCTTCTAGACTCCTCCACGCGAGTTGGTCGAATGTGTAACTATGGAAGAGCAGGTCCGAAATCAAATTTCATTTTTTTTTATAAACTACATGAGTTTCCGTTCACACTGAATTACTGAATTAACGTTCCAACTAATATAACAAATGGCAATTGAGAAATTACGTACAGCAGGAGATACCTGATATAAAAGAACACCCGTTGTAGGCTGTATTAAACGTATGCTAACTACTTAGACAAATACTATCCATCACTGTATGTACTACGTACTCCTAAATTTCTCGACCTCCCTCCTATATGACTTTATATGTTACACAAATTGTATGTGAAAAAAACGATATTAAATGATAGATAGCGTTATAGGAATCGCAACGCTTGACCTTTTTCCAGTTCAAACGTGCGCTTTCGATTCGTATCATTTATGTGCAACACGACGCTGTGGTTGCTCCTGCACGTGCAGTACGTCATAATCAAATTTCGAAAACGCGCTGCGCACCGCCCTGCTGTGTGCTGGCCGTTGCTGCCAACTTCGGCGCCTTTCACGCTGGGCCACAGCCTGGTAATCCGATTTCGACGAATTATCACTCATTTCCCAAAAAGGATAAATGTAAACGTGAGCCGAATGCAGCGATCGTCCGCTGCCGCCTTATCGTAAAGTCGGGCGCCCGCGACGTAACGCGCGGAAAATATTTGATTCACCGCGAGTTCCGCGTTTTTCACGCTCTGGGCATCGTACCTTTCGTTTCGTGGCATTTGCTGTTCATCGTTCACTTACTCACTTCAATTTTACAACCTTTCGTCGTATTTAATACACCATTTCGTTGCAGTAGTCGATGACGGTATACTTAATGTGCATTTAGAATAGATGATGGCTTTGATAGTGAAGTGGAATCGAACTTAGGTTTGAAATTATATAAATTGTGTTGCTAAAGTGGGGAATGAGATAAATGGTATCATTAGGGGAGAAAAATTGTTTAAAATTGCAGATGATGTTTTGAATTAATAGTGGAAGTGAATTGAAAATTTTATGTAGATATGTGTGTGAGTTATACAGTGATATCGATGTGTGTGTGAATTTTTATATGTAATATCAAACCTGATAGAATATTCGATACTTGAGTTGGAAAATTATTGTATGTGTTTAAGAAATTATAAGTATACCTACTTGAATTCACTTTTATTCAAAGTCGTGTGTAACTTAGCTGCTATTATCATATTTTCTGCGACAATTTAAAATATTACAAGCTAATATGTTTACCTACTAATAGAAGAAATAAGAAATTATTAAGTTTGTTTCTTTAAGTAAAGGTTTGTGTGTTACTCTGTAGGGTCATCCTTAAATTACGTAAAGCTTTTTGGAGGGCGGGGGGGGTCGAAATTTTCTTATGTTTTCTTACCAGGGGAGAGTCAGGTAGCGTCTTACGTAATATTTTGTAACCAAATTTTCAATAAATACAAATTCTTTCATTAATGTTCCAGAATAGTAGTTTTAGTTTAAATTTCACGAAACCGAGTTAAATGAATTATAGAGAATTTTAATCTTATCCTTTAAGAGAATTTTAATAACTGAAAAAATTAAATGTAAAAAATATTATGTAAGGCGGGGGTTCGAATATCAATTCTTAATTAATTCTTATACTAGGAGAGAGAGGAGGTAAGAATTCGCCAAAATTACCCTACAGTAATTAAAGGACGGCCCCAGTCCAAGATTATCTTAATTTTTTTTTAGTAGCACCATACATTTTTCAATACTTAGGTTTCTAGTTCATATTCTTATGAATAAACCGATTATATACGGTAAAATAAATTAAATGAAGAGCTCTTCATTAACTTCTTTCTCACTAAATGAGGTGAGCAAGTAGAAACAGTCAATCAGTAGTCAGGCACGACTCAATAATTCGTCTTACAGTTTATTCCAAATTCAATTGCGATTATGCTCTCAGTAAGTAGATCACGCGAATCTTGAAAGTAATCATAATCATATAAATAATAACAGTGGCTGTTTCTACTAATCATTATATATTTATTCTTAGTTTTGCGTGCCTTAGTATGCATTCTCCTAAGAAAATTGTTTGAAAAACAAGCAAAAACGAAACTATGTTAATATCAACAGCAGTTACTTTAGTAATAAACTTACGATTCTCAAATACGCACAAATATCACAACTTACTTATAATGTATTATAACTAAAATTAAAAATTTAATATTAAAAAAATCATTGCTCCTTTTTCATAACGATTACACAATTAGACGATTTCATCCTTCATAACCTTAACAAAATGTAGCCATTTTACCCATCAACAAATAACTACGATATACCTACCTATATTCCAATTTAAAAAAGTCAAGATGTCCTGGGTATCACCTACACACTTGCACCCAGAGAAAAATCTACTCAATCACATTTTGTCCCCATAAAAACCACACCATCCCCCCACCCAAACAATTTAATTAACAGTATTACCACTCTCAATTTTACATCCCTTCTATTCCTCACTCCTCATCGCCCACGAAGAAGACTTTGCAAAAAATGCACACAGTGAACGAGCATGTTGTCGTCTTCCTTTCATCAATCGAATTCACTGGGCTTCCCCAGCACATTGACTGACAGATGACTCGAAGGATCTACCGCGCTTTGATTTCTCGAACTCGTCGCCGCGATATCGCCCCGAGGCGGAATCGTGGCTCGCAATCAATCTCGGTACAACCGTTGTTCTCGACGCCTCGTACGTTACGGGAACGGGACAGGCTGGTAGATTCATATTAAACGATATAAAGAAACAGCCTGGTGATTTATGCGCACAAATTGTCCTGTCACCGTGCTGTTCGTTCAGGACTTCAGGAGCTGGCCCGCGTAACAGGGCGGCGCGCGCCGTCGGTTGTTCTCCTTTTGTCGACATCTTATTGTCCGCCCCCGCGCTCTACAATATCTGCTGCATTAAATCCCGCTTTTTCGCGATGTGCCAGGCAATATGGTGCCTCCTGTGTCCTTCCTTCCGGTACCCCGTGAATCCCGCCTCGCGACTGCCTCCGAAACGCCAACGCGGAAATAATTTCCGTTACAAGCGTTTAGTTGAATCTGTCTCGCGAGGAAAGAATTAATCGCGAGGACACTTCTGTCTTCACTTTCTACAAGCTGAAATTAATCGGTTTAGTCGGATGTCCGGTGTAGGAAGTCCACGGTTTTTAGACACGATCCTCTACGTGCGCATAATGATTGGAAAATTGTTTTCCGAGGTCTTTGGCGGGTTGAACATTTTTGCTTCAGCAGAGTAGCATACCAGGGATTTATATGAGGCATTGAGAGCGAAAACGGATTAACCCACATTGAAAAAAAAAAAAAAATTTCCTGTTTTATATGATTAAGTAGCACAGCTCATTGCTTCTAACTCAATTTCGCAAAAATGTGGGATAGTCCGTTTTTGCTCTCAATACCTTATATATGAGTTATGTAAAACGTAATACTAATTTATGTTAGAATCAGAAAAATAGAAAATAGTACAGTAATACAGGAAGTCTTATACATATTACACCTCAATGCAATTACTGTTACACGTTCTCAAAGTGGGACACTCAGGGGGAGGGGGGCAAGGGGCATGGTACCCCCAAAGAGGAAGAAACTGGATTTTATTCTTTAAATAAATTTTCATAATCGCCTAATGAATTTTATTAAATTTGCATTAAAAATATTTCTATCTGTTCAACTTGGCGCCCCCAAGATTAAATCCTGACAGCAGGGAGCCACTGCGTTCTCAAATGTCTTTCTATAATTTCTATAACAAAGTTGAAAGTTTCACTACACAAACGAGAGTGGCGAACGGTTTTTAGCTGGCACGACTTAAGATTCGCGTGATTTTTAAGAATTCAGTGCAAGCATCGCGCTCGCTCATTTACTCCGCGCTCTCTTTTTATGCATCTCGAAATTATATCAGCCGGGGAGGGAATATTTCGTCGTCCCAAGCTGCTGTTGCCGTCTTCCCTTGTCTATCTCGATTAAAATCGTACTTGAAACTTCCTACTTTCCTGATTGCACATTACCATCAACGTCACGGGATTCACAGTTTAAAGTAAACAGTATACGCTTGAGCCACGGCGGCCATAAAAAGCTCTCGTAACGGAGGTTGTCAAAAGCTGCCCACTTACCGTAAAATTGTACTTTACCCGCTAATGCGCGGGCCCCTTTAAAAACCGGCCTGTAAAGGACAGCCGCGCGGGCATGAATTTTTAATGGGGATCGACGCGAATCTTTTTTTCATCTATTTTACGTTCCTCTTGTGGTCACCGAGTCACCGAGCCACGGCAACCCCCATTTCCTCGCCGGGGCTCGCTTCTGATTCATTCCAAGGCTTTGTCTCGAGTGAGTTAAAGTTTCACAAAGGGACGCCATTCTTGTATTTCTTCCTCGAAGGACTGCCCGGTGTACTTGAAATTCCTCGCGTACTGAAACGGAGGACGTATGCTGAATTCCTGTCGCTCAAAAGGAACCGATTTGCTCGCGGTATGCCCTCTGCGGACAAAGAGTGCGAGCCCCGTTCAATGAAGTAATTCAATATCGTCAAAATTCTTGCCCATTTTACCGCACTGCGTGTTTTCGTAGCAACTTCCTTTTACAACGTGGCTTTTCTCCTCCGACCTTTGTCTCGTGGCTAGTCGCTTTCCAAACTGAACTAAACCGATCTACTTTCCTCCTTCCGCGTGTAATTTCAAAGTTTTTACAATTGTTTCTAGGCGGACTGTGGCTTGGGGTTACTGCTTGTTTGTTGGGTAAAAATAAATGGCTCGGCTCGTGGAATCGAGTATTGTTTGAAACGAGAATTCAGTTGGAACAATGATGCTGCAGTGGACAAGTATGTAGGTTAGAGTGCAGGAATTACGCAGTGGCAGATATCGAATATAGGTTACAGTATCCCACGGTAACATCTGCAGAAACATAGGGGCTGATGGATCTCGGTTATTTAATGTGGAACTTGAAATTCTATTTTCGCATTTTACTGTATTTCCTTTTCTCAGGTGTGGCTGAACGGTCTCAGGTAATAATTGAACGTGATAAGATATTTTACGTGTTATTGTTGATGGCAGAAAGTGGAACGAGCTTTATCTTTTATCAAACTGTGTGTTACACGTTACAAATAATTTTTGATAATATTCTTGTGTGTGTTTATAACGTGGTTAAGTCAAAATAATGTTAAGAACACAATAATGTTAACATAATAGTGTTAAGTCATAATAATGAAATAAATGTGAAAAGTGAATCACCATTAGTTAAATTTGTTTTGCCACGAAAGTGCAAGCTATTTGGTAAATACTTTATTTCATAAAAGTTCTCATGCCCTCCTTTTCCGTTGTACAAAATATAAAATTAAAATATACATAGGTGTGTATAATTTATGAATAAATAAGTAAGCACAATTTACTCTGATTTTAATACGCACTTTCATTATTACTTGTTATGTACACACAAGCATAAGCAGAAGTATTTACTCATTAGAATGAATGATAGTGGCACATCAAAGTAACTGAAACCCTGACTGCTCGCATTTACCAATCTGAAAAGCACAGCCGGTCAAAATCCACGCTAAATCTTCAAACAACTCGACAAAGACCAGCGCCAACTTTCGGACTGCGAATGGCAACTTTCGCCCTTTCTTTCTCACTTTTACCCACGGAGCCCAGCGAACCCACTCCCCGGCGACATAATTCTCTCAATGAAATCAGCGTCGCGCGTTAAAGCGACCAAAAGGACGAGCAAAAAAGAGAGTAAAGAGAAAAAAAAGAAACCAGCATCCCCCTAAGGGAGCGCATCGAACGTTCCACCGAATCGCGGCAACGATATACTCAACAGCGTAAACGTGCTTCCGGGCTCGCACGCGCGCGCGCAGGGGCGCGTGCGACACCGACAAGCGGCGAACAAAAGGTGGCGCGCGTGGATGGTACGATGGGAAGGAAAGAAGAGAGAGAGAAAAACGCGTGGGGGGGGGGGGAGGGGGGGGGGGGGAACACAGGAGAGCGAAGGTGTAGGTGGGTGCGTGTACGCGGCTCACATTGAAGGGCGCCGCTGGGACGCGATAGAAAATTGCTCGTTCAGTGAAATTCGGACTGCGCCCAGGCAAAAGCTTCGCCGATCTCGAGTAATTCCGCTCACCCTCTCGCGGCCCCTGCCTCTTCCTCACTTGGCGAGAATGGAGGTAATTACCGGATTTCGGCGAAATCCATGGAGCGTAGGGCATTTAGAGCTGTTATAGTTTCGACGACTCGGCACTGCCGACCGGTTGGCCCGTCAAAATGAAACACTGTGCGCGGCCCCGCCGAGGGGGTTGGCAGGGTGGGGAACGGCGGCGGCGGTGACAGTCGGCGAACGACGAACGACGAACAACGAACGAACGGCGTTATAACAAGGGCTAGTTAGCGGCGGTGCCGTATTACCCTCGCGTAGTTCTGCCGCGGCACAATGGCGGCAAATTTCACGCGCTATATCATCCGGCCCGCACACCACGGCCGCAAGAAAGACGGAAGACAAAGTGAGGAAACCCGACGCTGCCCCTCCTCCCCCCCCCCCCCCCCCTCTTCCCCGACGGCGATACCTTTCCGTCTTCTGCCCTTGGACATCTGTAGAGACCCGTAATAACTGGTAATTCTTGGGGTTCCCTTTTGGGGGGGGGGGGGGGATGTCGGGGTCTCTTGACTGTGACTGTGCTTATTTGGGGGTAGTTGGGGGTGTTGGAAAGAGATGGTGGAGTGAAGTTTTGGTTGTGTGATGGTTCGATGTTTTGACTCTTGTCTGGTGGATATGGGATTCACTTTGACAATTGACTTTGATGATACACGTTTAAGAATAAGTGTTTCTAGTAGATCTATTTGTGATCTAAAATCTTTATTTTTGTATGTCGGTGACATTGATAAGTAATGGGTAACGTAAGTTGTATGGTTTGATGTATAAGATGGGTGCAAAGGGACCCTCCATCCACCAGGTAAGGTAATGTCTGTCCTGTAGATATGTATTAGGAATTTGTTTATTTGAAGCGACACATCGGTGGATATATTCATTGCATCACACATAAATTAAGGGCTATTTAGGACGCTAGGAATAAGGTGATTCTTAGGATTTTTTTGCTAAGAAACTGTTAAGCGGGTCTTTTCCAAACTTTCAGGGTATTTTAGATCACATTCAAACAATAAAAATTAATTTTTTCGTTACGAAATGTTCGGTAAAAATGGAAATACGTGAACACGTTCGTAGGGACTCGCGCCGGAGTTGCAAATCTGCGATTATGTTGGAGGCCCCAATTCTTCCCTGAAATAAAAAACCCAGGATTTTCTTATTTCTCGTATAATTACATTGTCGGTGGACCTAAAACTTTGATAAATAAATTGAATTGATCTTTTTCCATAAATACAAGGAAATATCTTGGAGCAGAATCGTAACTTTTTCTTTGAAGTCCACCAATTTGCCAACACTTAACTTTTTTTTCGGTTGTTACGTTCATCGACAATGTAATCATTCTAAAAATAAGAAAATCCTTGGTTTTCTTATTTTAGGGAAGAATTAGGGCCTCCAACATAATCGCAAATTTGCAACTCCGGCGCGCGAGTCCCTACGCACGTGTTCATATATCTCCATTTACCTATACCGAACACTTTGTAACAAAAAAATTATTTTTTATTGTTTGAATGTGAAATAAAATACCCTAAAAATTTTAAAAAGATTCGCTTAACAGTTTCTTAGAAAAAAATTCCCAAGAATCACCTTATTCCTAGCGTCCTAAATAGGCCTCGCCCCTTAAAGTAGGGTGCACAATTATCGTATGGCAGTAAAAATAGTACACGATTAAAACAAATGGCTTCACCATCTCGTAATAATATTTTCTCAACACATATGTATATTAAGTGAGATATAAGGAATATCACGATACATTTTTAAATGATAAAATAAATATTTTCAATAGTACATACATGGTGTACAACCCGTGACCCACTTCAGTGGTGTGTAGAGCAATATTCTTGAGGGTACAAGTTGCCACATGTGCACCTGGCCACTTATTACAGGCCTACTCTTATTTGGTCACATTTCAACACACCCCAAGCCTTTATGGCATTAATGTTCAAAAAGTATGTTGATGACATTCTTGATTCACCCCTCACTGCTATTGCGGCATCACCAAGGCACAATACGCACGTCTACGACGATTTATTGGTGTTGAAGGGGATTGGAAGTGGATAAGGGATGAGACAAATGACTTCCTAATTGTCTTCTACAACTATTACATTTCTAAGGCATTTATAAGACAGTAATCACAGACAAACAAACTTGTGAAACTATAACGAGCAAGAGACAATTATTTGTACGATAATTTGTGTGTAGAATTTAATCAGTAGACGATGACTACTTAAGGGTACTAGGCAGTCGTAACAAATGTATTCTTAGAAACCATTCAACCACTTCCCCCAACCCTAATCGATAATGCAAAAACAACCATTCTTGGGGGTAAAAATGTATGGAAATAATCCAAATAAATTAAATAGTATAATCAATTTTATTAATCGTCACCTTTCCCAAATACATACGTATTCACGCCCAATGCATGCTGAATCCATTCATCCTGCATCATGCTTCTTTCCTAGATCCGTTGTCATTTAGATCACATGTCTAGCGCCTGACAGGTATTTCGAACATAATCATGCATCTTGTATCTCTGAATATCTTTATCAGCAGTGAAATATGGAACGAAGAATGGAATTCTACAATTAAGCCACGATTGCTATCAATTAAAGACGACTGTTTTAAGGAAAATATATCACGCTTGCTACCAAGGCACGAATCTGGTCATAACTTCAAAAATCACAATTGGACATACAAAACTCACGCACTAGTACCTACCTCCTCAACAAAGAAGAACCCTCATCTTGCGATCTAATACAAAGATTATTGAATTACCTAAAACAGATCAAACTGTACAACAAATTGTAAACCAGACCCTATGTCACTAATAATAAGAAAAAAAATATCATTATCAAATCAACACTGTTTTTGAAAAATAGACATCTACGAAACACCAACAATGAGCACTTCTGAAAACGCACTTATTCTTCGTTGTACCACATCAATATAGATTATCCCGTCAGGCGACATCAATTGCAGCTCATAATTTCGTTTTGTCCGCCGCTCCACGAGAACTATTTCAATTTCCTGTCTGACACGCGTATTGCAAGCACGCGACAACCTGACTGGCCCCCTGATTTCCATCTGAACGCGAACGCAGAGCCGCAATTCTGCGTCTCCCATCGTTCACGCGTATGTCGTTAAAGAATCCAAGATCCGTGCTCGCCAAGAAATTGCGGCGGGAAATTCGCGAGTTCTCGCAGCTTGAGTGACAAGCTTCATTTCCGCGTAGGGTCTGAGCGTTTCGCGTAAACGGCCGCCGCTCGATTCCATGGAAATTACTTGGCTCCCCAGCGGGGCGGTCGATTGACATTTGGACTATTTACAATCTGGAATCGAAAGCCACGCGGCCGTTTGGGAATAGGCGCGGAGTATAAGTTTGTTACGGGGCCGACCTCCTCGTACGTTTGATTCTATGGTGCAGGTGGGTAATGCACTCTGTATTCAATGAGGCCGCTCTTCGAGCCGACGCCGCTTCATCCGGAAAGGAAGAGCTCGGCCCTTCGTGTTGGGAACAGGCGACCGGGGCTACGCCACGACGAATGGACCGCTTTTTGCAATTGGTGTGAGGGATTTTCGTGAAACTGAGGCAGGTATGATGTAGTTCACGTGAAATTAAAGGGGGTAAAGTCATAATTTTGCTGGTTTCGAATTTGTATAAAAAAATATACATCGGTAACGTTTACACTTTGTGTTTAGTTTCGCAAACGTTTATTCATCGAGCCAGTTCCAAATAGATCATCCAAAAGTTTGCTGTGTGTGATTCATAAGTGGATTAAACCAGGTTCTACAATTCTATCCGATTGTTGGAAATCATATAATTGCCTACACAAAGAAGGATTTCAACATTTCAGTTTAAACCATGAAATGAATTTCGTCGATCCAGATAGTGGGGCACATACCCAAAATATTGAACGTTGTTGGCGTGAAACTCGAGCCAACATTCCACGATATGGAACTAGAAGACAACATTATGTTGGTTACATGGGTGAATTTTTGTTTCGACGGCAACACGACTTTAATACAAGAATAGTTGCATTTTTTTATATAATGGCTGAAATGTTTCCAATTTCTATCAATAATAATTAAAAATAATGTTTAATGTGAAATGCACTTATATTTATTTACACTAATCCTAATCCAACACTAACCCAAATTATAACACCAAAGCAAGAAATTTAAAAAATATTTTTGCGAATATCTCGGAAACTAAGACCGAGCGGGGGTAACATGTATAGGAAAAAGTTGCTCAGAATGTGGAGTTTTACAACATATCCAAATTTCATCAAAATCGGTGAGGAATCGCTAAAGTAAATAATTACCAACAAAATATTTATGATGTGAAATCCTTCACATAATAATGATCTGCAAACAATTTAAAAATAAGGTAATTATGCACATGGCCAAAAACAGTGCAATGGCCACAAACGGTACATCTACCCTATAAATGTTTCTTTTAGAATAAAGTTTGTCCTTTTTTTGTTTTAATCCAGGAGGATTGGTCTTTCGATTAGTGAATTATTTCAAAGATATATTTCCCGGGAAAATGAAAAATAATATATTTCTTTATGGAATAGCTGCAATCAAATCTTTCTCGTGGTTTCGAACAGTGACACTTTTTTTCACTCGACATCATTTATACATTTGATTATCATAGAAAAAGTACCATTGGCCAAGAGTCAGCCAGTAAAACATAGCAGTTGCATAGCATGCAAATAGTATAATCAACTGCATGTAGTAGTGTTTAACAGGTCCTTGCAAAGTCAATTTTAAAGTGACCATCCCAGATAAAGGGAGTTCTTCTTTTTATATCCGTGTACCAATTAGGGGTGTGCGGGTTCCCGATATTTCGGGGTCGGGTCGAGTCAGAATTTTTTTTTGGGTGCGGATCGAGATTTCGAAAGTTTGTCGACACATAAACATATTCAGGTTCCCGTTATTGCGGAACTCAATTTGCGATTCGGAATCCGACGCTCGATTCAGAACATAATTTTTCCGTCTGGTCTTGTACTTAAACTTTTAAGCTGTGATTTTTCAGTGTAATCCGATGTTGAATACAAAACCAGGCGGAAAAATTATGTTCTGAATCGAACGTCCGATCCCGAAACGAAAATCGGGTCCCGAAATAACGAGTAGCCGAATATATTTATGTACCTACCAACAAACTTTCGGGATCCCGGGCCGACCCGTCCCGATCACCACCCGATCCAACCCGAGCCTCAGATACCTGTAATTTCGTGTACCCGCACACCCTTAGTACCAGAACAGTGCATACAGTGCATGAGTAAGTATCAATCCATACTGGAAAGTGGGAAACTCTCTTTAAATTTGTTAAAAGTTTAACGAAAGCCAGAAGAAGATTCCTAAACACCAAACTCCCATTTGCACAGTGTGTAAATAAAAAGAAGGGCATCCTAAAGTTAAACGCTTCAAGGAAACCATATTTTGATTTTGAAAGCTTCACCCAACGTATCCCCACAATACCGCACTCGCTACTCACCTCATGTACCGAAACTTGTATACCGAAACTTCATCAAACTACAATCTCTAACGAAGGATATTGTGTCCCTTATGAAACAAAAACACAATTTTACTTTCCTTACCAATTACATTAATCTCACTGATATCGAAGCTGCTAGGTCTTGCATCGAACTATATTCGGCTTGACGAACCGAGCTAACGCTCCGTCCTTCGGAACGGATGCACGGGACGGATCTCTAGCGCAGAGGTTGCCGTCGACTCGCATCAACGCCCAGTAATAACGTTTATTGACGTGTAAATACGCCTCTCGGAATTTCCAATGCGTCTACACGAGATCCTTCCGTTGAGTTTCTGCGGCGCGGCAACTAAACAGTCTTCCTTCGGCCGTGTACACGCATACGGTGTATCCAGACGCGCGCTGCGTACGCGACGGGAGCACGCGACGGGCCGCGGTTCGATCCATTCGGAGTGATGTCGACGGAGTGTCGAGCGAAAAGCTCTGATGTTTTACCTCCCCTGCCTCCCTTTTCTCCTTTTGTTTCGTCTACTTTCGATACCCGTCTCCTTCCCAACGGCACGCCGTGATCGCAGGGGCTCGATGCAGGATTTCATTTTGCATCCGCGCCGGCGATGCTCCGCCAAGCCACTCGGGGGGAGCACTCGAAACACGCGGGAGATCGGAAAATGTATGGAAAACAGTCGTGGATGTTGTGAAAGTGCTTTGTCTTCGTTGAAACGACGGCTGCGGCCCGCGAGGCGCGCCGGGGAAACGTTAATTGTAATGGAAAAACGCTAGGCGTATGATTAATTGCTCGTCTGGAACGGAGTGGCATGTTAAGTGTCCCATTCGCCGTTTAATGGCGACGTCCATTGAATCGCTGCAGAGATTCTTATAAAGAAGCTGGTTGATGACAGTCCTATCATCCGGGGGGAAAAGTAATGTAGAAGCTACATTAATTATTGCTACCTGGTGCGCTCTTTGGTTGTTAGACAAGAGCATTGAAGTTCTTTCCGACTTTTGCGTTGTATGCTGATGTAGATAAGCAGGAATATAGGAAATTTCAAGTATGTTACCCTTCGTGGTCACACGGGGTGTATCGGCCCCCCAGGTGATCTTTTTGCCAATATTGCAAATTTTTAGATCCTAATAATAAAATTTAAATATTTGTTGAATTTTAACAAAAAAAAAAGAAAAAATCCCTTTTATCCATAACTTAGATTTTTAATACAAATTTCAGCATGTCGAAATTTACATTTCTAGAAAAAGACTATTAGATCATGATTGTATGAGTATTAGGAATGTACAATTATCACCCAAAAGTTAAAAAATTCAGGAATACGAAAATGGTAGGTAACTCTAAAACGACGCTGGGGTGCAGTGAACCCCATGTGACCAATTTGTGATTATAAGTAGGTGTGCCCACAAAATGTTAAGTATTTAATTAAAATGTTATAGTTCAGTAATTAAATATCCTGAGACAAGGAGCATTTCTTTTTCGACATATGATGTAACGAAACTACCGTACGATCTATCGAAAATTCTTGTTAGTAATCACAATTCTTGAAGTCATATTATTTTTAACTGTTCAAACGTCTAAGAAGTTGTCACATCAGCAAGGGACTTCCGTGGTTGCTGCCCGTGTTAATGTGATCTCATCTATCCACCCAGAGACTTAATAACAGCGTTGTCAGGCGATAAATCAAGAGATACCAGAAGAAGGGACGGAAGACAAGAGTGGCATCCGTACAAATGTATATTTTAGCCAGGTAGGAGCCTCAATAAGGAAGGAAAGAAGGGTTCGTTGAGTGGAAGGGAAGACGCGAGGCAGAGTTCGTAATCTACGGCCTCGTGGGGCCAAGGGGTAAATTCATGGTATCTCAGCGATTATCACCCCTCGACCTCTTCGTTACTTGCCAGCGACCCTTGGGCTCGCGTGACCTTTCACCAATCTTTCCGTGTGCGTCCTCGGGGGTGACACATTCTTGCAGTATCGTACACTATACACTTGCTTAACGTTCTTACGCAACCACCAGATTGTGCGTGCAAAGATACAACCGCAATTAGAAAAACTTCTTGCGCAGGTATTTTTATCATCCCATTACTCCTGCATATTTGCCACACAGGAAGTCAGTAGGTACTGTCGCGTGATTAATTTTGACAAATTTGCGCGTGGTGTGTTGACTTCTTTAGAGGGACCTTAGAATCAAATTTCATCGCTACTCGTATTAAAGTTATATCGTGCAAGTGATGGAGTCACACTTTCGAGTTTCATAGTCTGAGAGGAAGAATCCATCAGTGGAGTGCACATTTCAACAGATCAAAGGGGTCATATAAGAATTAAAGGATCTGCTTTGGATTTCTCAGCTTGCGATTCGAAAGACCCCCTGTTTCCCCAGCGTGCAGACGTGACAGAACTCCCTTTCGCCGCGCGTGCAGGAGATAACATGCTCGTCATTGCCTGCTGGTAGACCTACAGATCGCGCCTACGCCGCGTTTACTTTAATTAGGCGGCAAGTTTCATTGGTAATGGACTATGCAAGACAGCTGTCCGACAGCATTTCTCCGCGCCGGCAGGAATGTCAGGTGTGTTTAACCATCAACTGGTAGCGCGGTGGCACGGCAAAGGAGCGAGCGGAGGCCGAAACTTACCTCCTAGACAACGCCGAGGGTATCTCGCTGGTCCCACTAGTGCATTTAGAATAAGTTACGGCATCATGAGATTACAAGTCTGTAGCATAAACCCTCCTTACACCGTGCGGGAAGGCCTCCGTTGGCATGCCTGCGCCATTAATTAAGAGCTTCTGAGGGCTGGAAAGGGTGCAATCTTCCGTACAGAGACACCATCGTGTATTCGCCGCCGTCCACCGAAAAAAGTATTATCCGGCAACAACGTGCTCTTGGAAACGTACCAATTACCCACTTGGCGCCTAGGCGACGCTGCTAGATCCAGTGGGTGCTGGTATATTTACATAGGAGGGCAATTGAACACCCCGTAACGGGGTTCGCACGGAAACGAGAGTATGTATAGTAAATTGGGCACTGAATATGTTTCTTTTATTCTTTCTTGTGGTATTAGCTTTTTGTGGTTGAGCTGATTGCGCTGCTTCTTGGGTGAATGTTTGAAATAATACTGGATGGTATTTTATTATGGTTGGGGGAAGGATAATGCTTGAATGTTTTTTTTTTAGAGATTTAAAACTAATAGAGAATAAGTGTGTTAACTACAATTTAAGGTGATTCCAAAGGACTTTGATGAACGTTGTCTACTTCATTTCAAAGTTATTTCTGTGAAGATTTCTAGATAGGTAGTTGTATTTTGTAAGTCAGTGATTTATTTTTGGTGACCCTCTATACACTACGCAAAGTAATTAGGCACGGATTTTGTGATAAGTAGACCCAGCAGGGAAAATAAGGGAAGTGTAGGTTTACTGGTGTGGGACCACTATTAAACGTTGAATTTGTATAAATATAAAATATTAGTTATTTTATTTACGTGAGCAATGTTTAAATTATTATGAGTAATGTCTATCAACATTGTTATTATTACACAGTGTATATCGTAGTTTTCAGTATTGCACTCTGTCCTGTAGAAACCGTATTTAATTTTAAAGAGCAGTTAAAATATTCATTAGATTAAATTATTTATCTGATAATCGTTTTAGGGCATTTATAATTCAGGTACGACAGTATAATTCAACTGCGTGACTACTGCATCGGTAAACGGATTTATTTCCTGTAATAAACACTGTCGCTAAATCCCACGATGTGGGCAGTAGTCATGGTCCACGATATATCAGCCTAGAATGGTTAAAGTTGTGAAGCCCGACACGATTCAACTGAGATTACCATAAAAATGACATTACATTTAGCGTGACTGGGAGAGACTAAGGTAACGTTAATTTAAACGATACTTTTCAACTTTTTAAGAAGTCAACATTAAACAATATTAAAACACTCAGATACTAATGTTGAAGAAGATTTACTGCCCATCTAGCGTTACACACTAAAATTTTAGACAAAATCAAGGAATATATACCAATCTTCCAACAGGCCATCATTTTAGATAGTTATAAACCTTTGCATACTCCATTGTGTGTTTATCATTATATCTCAGGTAAACTGTACACCAGTTGTATGCAGCTCATCAATTTTACTGTTTCAAACGTACTCGCATATTTCCTATCTTCCCGTTTTTCCAAATCAACGCTGTCTGTAACAAATAAATACAGTCACACAAACATGTTTACGAAAGAACGTCGCGTTCATTCGAGCATTATTTTTCGTATTTAAAATTATAGGCCAAGTGTTGGGCCCAGAATCACTTATTCCTGTTAATTTATTTAAAGAAACCTGAGTCACTATATACCTAAAACACTAATCGCCACATCGAACAATTTTTTCTTTGCAGTTTCATAACCAGCAAACGATCAAGTCCATATTCCTCAAATTCGCTTACCAACACAAAATTAAGCCCACCCAATGAATCCCTGAACGAGCATTCCGTCCCACCAGTGGAGTGTTAAGAACGGTAATTTCGTTTCGCGGACAAAAAAAAATCGTCCGAATCGGGTAACGTTCTCGAGCCGGCGTTACCTGAGAAGATTTCAAGGGCATGGGTGCCGTGACAGTCGCTGGGGGGGGGGGAGACTTTTTCGCGTAGGTGCCTTCCGATAGTGAAGTCAGAGGGCGAGGCATCCCAGGCAGGTTCGCGGACCGGAGCTCGAAACCCTTCAGTATTCAGCACACTCGATCACACAACAGTTATCAAAGGAACTCATTTGAGCGGTTGAATGGATAGAAAGGAAGTCAATCTCGGTGCGCGGAGATAAGGCAGCCGTTTTCCCCCGGTCTCGCCAGCCCCACGTAGTCGCGCTTGCGAGCCACCCCCAACCCCTTGGAGTCTGCTTGCACGGCCCTCCGCGTGCTAGGCGCCTTAGACGCCTCCACGACGTCTTATCCCCTGGTATATAGTCATCATCTGGACTTCTCGTATTCGCATGTCAATACCTTTACCTTCTTGCCTCGCTGCAGGCATTACAAGCAAAAATCCGATCTGCGTGGCCGTACATTTTACACCCACCACCTCCGTCCCTCCTTAACTCGACGCGTATTCAATTTTGAATATCCTCGGAGCTACTATTTCTCGACAATTACCCTAAAGCTGGTGGTTTTAGTATTTTATTTTGGTATGTGAATGTTTGGGATTAATGGAATTTATTTAGCTTGGTTGGGAATCGTTGGTATTGTATACTTCGCGAGGGAAAGATAGTGGATTTCAGTTTGTTGGTGAATGTAAGGGAAAGGGGAAGAAACGCTGCCTTTAGGGACGACGAGGTATTGAAGTTAGGTAGTCTAGGTAGTTGGAATAATTAGTAGTGTTATTGATTATTGATTTATCGAGAAATTGGGTATCGCGGGAAGATTGAATTAAAGTTTATAAAGGGAGAGGTGAATAGCGTTGGTTATATAAAGTTAGTTGACCAGCAAATAGGAAAGTATGCTAGAAATATCACTGCGGACAAGTTGAAATTTCAACAGGACAATGTGAATGAATTCTGTAACAAAAAGATGAACTGTGCTAAAATTTTGGAATAGTTGAAATTTGAAAAACATTTGCAATACCTAACACTGGAATAAAATTTTTAACGAAATCTATAACAAACGTGTATGAAATACTAACTTCGTATATCTCATCCGCACTGCATAAATAAGAAGAAGTTTTCGAGCTATCATCCAGTCAAATTACATTTTCGGTTTTCAGTCATAAATTATCAATTTTAAATATTCATTTTTTTAAATCAAATACGTGTAACATTTATTTCTTCAAAGTTTCATCGAACTCCCTGGAAATTATTGAACGTAAAATTAATTTACAAATGTGGCACATGCCACGTTCTTATATTGGAGTTAACCTTCCTCGAATGAAAATATAAGAATTAACAAATAAATAACTCCCTCTGGCATGAGAAGTACTCCATCCTCATAAATTATCCACAATTCATCGGCGTTACTTGTAACGGAAGTCGAAATAATTGATTGAAACCATACATAAACATCATACCTTCGCGCCACAGTAACCACTTGCTACAATCTCCCACCGCCCACCGCAATCGATCTCCACCCCGAACGCACTCCCACGCTCAGCCATTACAACGAACTTCTTAACGCCTTCTTTTCCACGAGTGTCGCCGGGGACGTCCTCATAAATAAATTACGCGAAAGTTTATTAGTTTATTAGTTTCTGGCGACTGGGCGAGATGAGGGTGTAACGTAATTACATGTAAATAAATGTATGGGTCTGGATAGTTGGCGGTGGGAGGTGGGTAACCGAAGGTACGGAAAGTATAGGCGTAGAGTTGGATGTGGAAACCACTTTGGCCTCCCTCCATCCCTCTATGCCTCTTTTCCCTCTTTTCCCTCTTTTCCCCACTTTCTTCGCCCTGCCCCCTTTCTATCTCTTCCTCCTCGCCATGCCCTACCTTCTTCTCGTCGTTTCTTCCTTCTCTTAGCCCACGTCCTCCCCGACCGTCCTCGACAGAGCCGTGCTTCTCGAGACGGTATAATTTTCAGAAGCACGTCGCAGCACTGCGCAAAGTTTTTCTTTAATATATTCTTACATGCGCCCCCCAGATTAGATTAAAACGGCGAATGCATGAACCGCCATGGCATTGCCTACCGGTCGCGCGGGTGGAAGGCGAACGCAGCCGTATTTATATGATTTATTTAAGTGGCGCCTTAGCCGGCGGGTGGGGGGTCAGAGTGTAAAAAGGGAACGAAAGCGGAATTGGGTACGGTCGGAGGGGTGACTAGCTGGATGAAACGAACGAGCTGGCGGGAAATCAGCTGGGAAGCAAATAAAAGATTATCCCGTGGTCGGTTATGATAATGATACTGCGGAAACAGGGGGTGTAGGAAGAATTAAGACACTTTTATGTTTGGCGAGACCATCCCCGGCGACGGAGTATGTCGTTTGGGCTGATTTTTATTCGTGTTACTTCTTACTTTCGTACTTTAAGGTGGATTGAATTTTTTTAATTATTCTCGCGACTTTTGGGCGAACGGAAGTTATGAGAATCGGGGGAATTGGGCGTTTGAGGGATCATTGTAGGGAAGATTCCGAAGTATTTTGACAGTGGGGTTGGTAATGATATTTGGTTAAAGCCGATGGAGATTCTAGGTTTATTATTAGATTAGGTGTTGCTACTTCCATGAAAGTTGTGCGAAGAATAAAGTTTGAAAAATTGGAGTGAACGAGAAGAATAAATAATCAGATGTCTGGAATCCACAGATCTCTTACTAATTTGATTTATTAGTTGCACAAAGAATAGTGTTTATTAATTTGCAACGTTATCTTCAGATAAGATGTCTTAAATTTAATTTGCACTCCTACAAACATTATATAAAATGGTCCATTTAGATCAGTGTTTCCCAAACTTGTTTAAGTCGTGATCCCCTTTTATAATATTCAAATAACCTACCCCCCACCCCCACCCATATAAGGTAAGGTAGATTGAATAAAGTACAGAAAACACATTAAAAATAGGTATTTCAGATTATAATTCTAACTTGAGGGGGAACACTACTGTGACGGCCGGAAAAGTAAGCCATTTTTAAGAATTTTTTTCACGAATAATTTACAGTTTTAATATAAAATTTGTATTACCTACCTTTAGTACAATGTCTTAAGAGACTATAAAATAAATAAATAGAAAAACATGCATCAATTTTAATATATTAATTAATCTTCTAGACCCTCCACGCACGTTGGTCGAAAGTGTAACTATGGAACAGCAGGTCCGAAATAAAATTTAATTTTTTTTTTATAAAGTATATGTGTGTAGTTTCCTTCGCACCTACGGATGTTTTGATTGAATACAAATTTTTTTAAATACGCTCAAAAAACTGTTCATCTTATTCGCGGATTTTCGAAACTTTTCTTCTAAAGCGCACCATTTTAACAAAAATAATTTGTTCAAGAAATCGGTACGTGCAACGGAAACTACACTCATATAGTTTATAAAAAAAAATGAAATTTTATTTTAGACCTGCTGTTCTATAGTTCACATTCGACCAGCTCGCGTCGGGGGTCTAGAAGATTAATTAATATATTAAAATTTATTCATGTTTTTCTATTTATTTATTTGTATAGTCTCCTAAGACATTGTACTAAAGGTATGTAATAACAATTTTCTATAAAAGCTGTAAATTATTGATGAATAAAATTCTTAAAAGCGGCTTACTTTTCCGGCCGTCACAGTGGTGTTCCCCCTTAATAATATTTAAAAAAGGCAAAAAACTACTCACAAGTTGGGAATCCCTGATTTAGATATTCTGTAAATATAAATCATTGATATCTGCATGGTAAGCAAAGTTTAGTAGGCATTAAAATTCTTCATGCACGTTCAGACGTATGCAAATGTAATATATTCTTTCTTAGTATGAAAATAACAATTTTCCTTTGAACTCGTTGGAGAAGGAACATAAACATCTTTTACGATTCTTCGATTTCATACGAAAGGTGAAAGTCCTACGAAATGGACTTCCGTTAGATCCATACCTCCAGGCGACCTTATCTCTCCCGTCCCTTTTTGATTTGGAACCTTATCGGTGCTATGGAGAACCTTTGGAAAGGTGGCCATACGAAAAAAAAGAAATATCACGAATACCGATGCTTGATCGAACTTTGGAAAACCAGCTATCCTGTAATTTGCTTCCCGTAAAAGTTATCGATATTGCCGTAGATACCTATCGATGGCTACGGGCATAAAACTTCACTCCGAGGGGCGCCGATCCTCTATAACTCGGGGCTATTATCTTTCCTCATGCGTAAAAAATAAAGAAGGGGAAATTTGTTTTACTTTATCAACGTTTCGCTAACCCCCGCGCCGCTGAAAGTGAGATTCGATTGCTGCCTCCTTCGAATAGAGATCAACTACTGAATCCATCTCCCTTAAAAAGCAAACGTACTCTAATCGATGCTGGATTAAACCCAAAGGAACATTACTCTTCGATGGCTAAATAGTTTTGCAAAATAATATTTATGAAGCAACAGTTAAACACTCTTACGATATCTGTTGGAGTTCAACGATTGTCACTGTTAGGTTTTAGGCTTAATGAGCTGTGTCTCTTCTATTCTGGAAAAAGGGGGCGAAGGGTTAAGACCCAGTTAAGACTGGGACGAAGAGCGTCGACAGAGTCAGTCTACGAAATGTAACCAGGCTGTGCGCATCGTGTTCTTGCTTGTCTGGTTAATTCCTTTTCTCGTGTGCATTTATCTTTTACCAAATTATACTGATACGTGGATACAATGTGTGTTGACTTTATAATGAACCGTATTTGTGTTTATAGTGTGGTATTAATTTTCAACCCTTAAGAAGTAATTCTAACAATACCTATCGTGTTCATAGAGGGTATAATTTATTTTTACAATATAAAAGAAGGTTTGCACCCTGTAACATATTCTTACTAAACCTGCAGGCTTTCCCTTAAAGAATTTAATATTAAAACTCGTTTATTCCAATGTCCTACTCATTCGCAACACCCCTCACCGCCATTAACTCCTCGATGGATGGCTCGTGCACGCGCAACAGTGCCAATCGTGGAAAAAATTGAGTCATCCCGCGGTGGGAACGCTATCGCAACCTCGAGTATCCCAGTCCCCCTGATAAAGAAGCTAATTCGGGCGTTTCAAGGGCGGCGCTGGTCCGCCGAAATTGGACTGGCATCCGATTAAACGAGCTCATTGTTTCGAAACACACGGGGCAAAAAGAAGAAGCAGGAATGGCGAGGGTGGAGCGGTTCCGCGTGCTCTCCTCGGCGGGCGGCGTCGCAGAGGACCATGCTCAGTCATCCTCCGTCCCGTATAACTGACATTTCATGAATTGGAAATGTAATTTTACCACACGGTCGTGGCTCGCGGCGTCATAACTGTTCGCATGATAACCCGGCCGCGGAGTAAACGAGCGCATAATTTCAGCTGTGAACGCGTTCGCGGCCTCTCACGGCGAAAGGGTCGCCAAATAATACGTTCTGCCACGCGCAAGGAGGCCGGCCGTAATCGCAAATACCTTGCAAGCACGGCAACAGCTGTTTCCGTTGTCTCCCTTTTTACCTGCGCTGCACCTCGTCCTGCCCGTTCCAGCTAAAAGAGACTGCATTATTTGGTGGAACGGATATAGGAGTGTCGTAAAGTAACAGGTGTCGAAGGCAGCTCTGTTGAGCATCAGACGTTGACAACTTAGAGACGTATTTACTTTTTGAACGTCTGTACTTTAAGGCCATGACCGGGCCAGGATAGATCTATCCCAATTCTATATTAATTTTGTGTTTTAACTTTGTAAGCCTATTTTAAAGTGGCCACCTTAGACAAAGTCTTATTTCGTTGAGGAAGCACTATTTCGACTGCGAGCTTTAACGGCTTGTATTTTTTAAACAAATTTGGAAGCAGGGAAACGACGACTTAAACTCAGCCTGTTTTCACGTGAACTACGTCACACGTAAGTTTCATGAAAATCCCTGTCACCAAGTGCGAAATGTGGTCGATTCGACTTGGAGCGAATTTCTTACGTTGGCCACGGTGTAAGATCAGGAAAGACTAGATTCTTGCTCGTCATCAGCGGAAGATCCAGAACACCTGAATCGGAACCACGGCTGCATTCCTGGCTTATGAAGGGTCACGCAGTTCGAGACCCTGGATTCTAGAATCTCAAGGGTCCCGTTCCAAGCTTTCGCGCACAGCCACGGTCTCGTGAAGCATGGTAGTCCAAACTGCTAGGAAGTGATCTGTGGAAGGTCGTACCACTCGCGTTTCGACCGTTTCGAATTCCTCGAACGTCCGGGTTCACGATGGCTATGCCATTTTGTGGTTTCATACCTGGGAACGTCTAGAGACCGGAACCACTTATCGAAGTCCTCGGGTATTCGTATATTTCGCGCCAGAATTCTGTTAGATAATTTGATATCTCGTCCCTCGATGCAGGGATGCGTTTAATACGTATGAATTCCGGCAGCATTCCCTCCGTGTCCTGCTGCGACAATTGGGGGCTGGAATGGGTCCAAATAGATTTCACTTGTTTTACACGGTCACACGTTATGCGATTCGCAAGTAACTCCGCAATCAAGAACAATAATTCGTGCTTTGTTAGATTCCCTCGAAATTAAAGGTTGAGGTAAGAATTCGAAAACAAAGTAGGTAACCAAATTGTGAGTGAAACTGGTCGCTGTAAAATATTTGTTGTAACTTAGAAATACATTTCCACTAAACAGGCAGACATGAATCTAAATATAGATCTAGAATATATTAGAACATAGATGTTTTCATGTACGGACACAAATTCTTAAAGCAGCTAAACAACAATTGAAGAAAAAGCAAGTTTTCGTGGCATTCTCTTTCATTTAAAAAAAATAACATCGAATCAATTGTTCGGATTTTTTGTGACAATTTTGTTCAGAGTTTGATATTTCTGGAGGTACACAAGATTTCAAAGACATTGGCCTATTATTTCACTCTTAATTTTGTAATTATATTTCCTATGTTAAATTCAAATTTCAATAATTTATAAGCTACCGAATCAATTTTTCTAAAATTTTGCCGGGGGTTTACTATTACATAAAGATTCATTCCTCCAATTTTCAAAGATTTTCGCTTATTTTGAAGTTCATCCTCAAGCAGAAAAAAGGACTGAAATTTGTTGGCGTCAAATACCAAAATTGAAGCAACTTAGTATTTTCAGCGTTAAAACGATGTCTTTTATATTTAGTGTATTGTAATAATAAGAAATTTATTTACATCACAGTGTCTAGAGTGTACTTTTACGAACTTTGCCTCCAGCGTAATCATATAAGGGGTAATTCATCAGGCTACGTTCATCCATCTTAATCCGATGCGTCGGATATTCAGGTGATTCAAACGCAGTCTAAACACGTTGTTAACAAGACTACAAAGGTGGGACAAGATTTTAGAAGCGCGTTGATTGAACGAGGTGAAGCGATTGGCCGTGATGTCAGGAGGAACGTTGTACGTCAACAATGCGTGTATCAGGACAGACCAGACAATTAACGGAAATTGATGACGGTAATTAGTCCTGACGTAACTGCAACGTACACAGGATACCACGAAGGACTTAAGTATGAAATATGACAACGTGTCATTACTCTCGGAACGATCATTCGAAACACTTTAGTAGATCATAGAAAATCTTTATAAATCAATACGCACAATGCCAGCATTATTACACCTGCTGTTACAACACACCGTCAGCATCGTGATTACATACTTATAACTCGCAAAGTCAGCTCGTGATACCAAGAAGATTAACCTCTTCTAATACGATAACTTGACGATGAACCTTCGCATCCCGAAAGCATGTTACAAACAAAAAAGATACAAACACAAACAAAAAAGACGATGTAGCATTGATTCTAAATGAGGCAGTCAGAGCAACAACAGACCAACCCACATTAAAAAAAAAAAAAAAATTTCCTACTTTATATGGTTAGTAGAGCCTATTGGAATACGTTATTGCTACTAATTCAATTTCGAAAAAAATGTGGGTTAGTCCGTTGTTGCTCTGACTGCCTCAAATATCTGACATCCACTCGACGGTAAGCCACCTCGAGTACCCCAGGATCGCCAGTTCCCGCCTTAAGGACATTCTTCCAGAGAATAATCACCCATGAAACAAGCCCCAAGCCCTAGGGGAGTAGAGTATACACAACAAGAAAATTAAATGTAATTGATTTTCTCCTCAAAGAATCCACCCCCTTCACAGAAACCAAAGAAACATAGCTGAGGATTGAATTTTCACTTTCAATGGAATGAGAGGAGTTGATGAAGAAAGAAAAGTTGAGCATGCAGCACGAGGCGTTCATGGTCTTGTAATCAGTTTCTGTGGCCCGTATACACGGATATTCTGCTTATTCGCGGGATGTCCACGGTATGAAGACGTCGCCTGGCGGCGTGTCCCGTGTGACAGGCAGAAACGAGCCAAGCCACGGCGCGCGGTCTAGCCAGCGATGCAATGAAAACCACCGTAAGCGGCCGTCTCCTGCGGATCGTACCTATGCTGAACGGAAGTAATCCCCCTGGCACTATAAACGCAGGCGTACATCACCGACATGGATAACGTCCAGCCGAGAATCACCTCGCCGCTGCGCGGGAGCAAACGGCAGAGCATTATGCGGCCGTATGAGCTCTTTACGAGATTTCGCGTCGTAAAGCACGCGGAGGAAGGCAATTCCTTCTTTTTAAACTCGCTAATACTCGGTTCGTAGCCCCGGCAGGAAATTGTACCCCGTCGGGCACGCATCGCGGTGTAAATCACTCGCGACGAAGGAAAGGTGCTCGTTTCTACACGTGCCATCCTGTTCTACAGAGTATGATGGATTCTTTTATTAGTGGCGAGTGTAGCTGTGATGAAATTGGAATATTATGTAGTCAAGGCGAAATTAGGGGGGGGTTTCAGCCATCTACTTGCCGATTTCCAATTTGTTTGAGAAACTGGGAGCTTGGAAGCTTGCAATTTTTGCCTATGGATGAGTCTGAGTCAAATCAATTACTTTTTATCATTGGCGTCAAGGATTTTCGTGGCATTGGAATATTATGTAGTTGACCTGCAATTAGGTGGGCTTTAAGTCATCATTTTTCTGGTTTCGAATTTGTTTGAAAAATACGAACCATCAAATTTCGCAACTTTTGGTGTATTTCATGAAAACAGAAAGTCTATAGAAGAATTTTTATCACATAAATTATCAACCGTATGGATTTCTTTTCCCTTTTATTTTCATCAAGAAGTGTTATCCTTCCCGAATGAATTTTTTGTCGACGAAAGTCGTTTCTGCGATATCAAAATTATGAACAAATTCGTACAAACGATATATGCATTGTCGACTCGAAGATTGAATAATAAATGAATTTCCTTTTTGCACGATTTTTATCATATTTTTAACATAACAGCAATGAAAATTATAATTGGCATCAAGCCTTTAGGGACGAAATTACACTCGGTCAGTAGAGATTTAAATCGTCGAAGCGTTTGTGCTTTAAACGAAGTTAAAAATGTTAATACGCAGAGGGATTCCAAATCTCTGAGCGAGATCGGGTAATTAGCGATAACGAGGGCGTTTGACCATAGGATTCAAAGATAATGACAGGGAGGTTCCGACTGAATTTTAATGACGTACTTTAAGTCAGTCCGCTCCGTTCCTCGGTCGTCTTCTCCTGTCGACCGTAATGAGATCGACGGAGTTGTTCACGACAGACGGAAGATGAACCCACGGTATGCGTCGTAGAGTAATACGAATTTGATAAGCAATATTTCCTATCGCATTCCCCAAAAATGACACACTTATTGACGTGGATTGAATATTCCCTGTTTTATGTCGTGGCATTATAGGGTAGTAAGATTTTACCATTCGCGTATTTTTATCATTGATGCGACTGACAAGATCGGTGCAATGTTCTGGTTACTATTATTACGTGCTTTCATTTTTAATGATACGAAAAGAAAAATAAATACAATTTCCTTTTACTTTAATTTGAACTTCAACCACTGTGCTTGCCTTAGCATAGTTATTCTTTACTTCGAAAGAATAGTCCTTTCATCATTTACTGTGAAACATTTTAATTATTGTTAATAGATCTTTGTGTTATATCAATGTTACTTGAAATGTTACTTTCCATTTTGAATTAATTACTAACAATAAGCTGACAAAGCACATACTACCTATTCCATTAATTTTCTAAGTGGTATTATCAAATTACCTTCTCTATCGACAGATCTGAAAAATTAAGTACTGTAGAAAATTTTCGTTCTTTTCATTCTACGTCCAATGAACAATTAATAAATTTATTATTCATTATTTGCTGTAACAAAATAGGGTCCAGCTTATATATTTGAAAATCCTACTCTCACCAATCACTGTGCCTTCAATCTCGACACACATACCCTTAATTACGAAATTTCGATACAAAAAAATGCACGAAGCTGCAAAGAAGATAATATACACAGAAATAGCAGGGTGGTAAAAACATGTTTTAAAACGGTCCATTCGTGATTTATTCACTTACAGACATAACCATGATATAAACATCAATCGACTGTTCGAGCACCTACTTCGTCCCTACCGAGTGGTGGCTGCCGCCAAAAAATTCCGTTCATCCTTCCCACTCGCCCATCCGAGTGACACCTCAATTAATAATTTACTTTGTTATTTACGTGATTATCTGGTATTTTTCTATATTTCGATCCACCGTCCCTTCAAGTCTCCTCCTCCTCCCAGTTCCAATCCGTCTCCTCCGACTTACTTCTCATGCTTGTTTTGTAAACTTCGAATTGTTGGTCCTCGGTCGGCCAATTAAATGTTAAAGAGTCTTCCTCGGCATCTGACTTCGAATTGGCTTTGTTATCCTCAATACTGGCGCTTTCACTCCGTTCCGTCGACGCTGTCTCCATTTCCTCGGATTTCGAGGCTGTTCTGTACTCCTCGGTATCTGTGCTGCGAGAATACGTGATCGATTCGGATTCATCATCAGCGAACGAGCCCACGTCATCGTACTGGTCACCACCATCCTCCCTCTTCTCATCCTGAACATCATCGTCCCTCGGCTTCCCCTCGGCTTTCGACTGCTCCTTCGACTCCTTAATGGCGTATGCTGCGGAGCCATCCTCCTCGGACCTGGACTTCTGCATCTGCCAAGCCTTCTTGAAAGGATGCTCGCGTTCTTGCTGCACCAGCTTCGGCCTCTCTGGCAACAGGTACTCTGGGTCTTCTTCGCTAGCCTGGCTCTTCACGATCGACTCTCTCTTAAACAACCCCAACGACGTGGATCTGGGCAACGCATCGCTGCTCTCACTTCTCACTACGTTCCATCCAGAGTCCGCCAGGTCAGAGTCCTCCTGGGACAGCTTAGACAGGTCCTGCAGCGAGACCCTCTTGCTGCCCTTCGTCAAGACGAAGTTGAAACTGGAGGCATCCTCGTCCTCTTCGACGGAGGTCACTTGGCTGCTGCTGGTGTAGGATCTCCTCCTCGACGCGTCCCAGATAACTTCTTCCTCGCTCTGCGTGTCCTCTCTAAGAGGAGGCGCCTGCTCGCGGTACTCCCTCCGTCGGAGAAACGCGTTGTCCTCCTCGGGCTCGCTGCGTTCCTGAGAGGAGCCCAGCTGTGCGACGCGAGACCCCACGCTGATCGTCCAGGAATCCATGTTATCGCCAGCTGAAGGGTCCTTCAGCAAGGCGATCTTCCCCTCCGCCGAGGACCTCCTCCTCGGGGAACTGTAATCGTCCTCCTCAGCCAGGGGGTCTCCCTGTTGCGTAGCGAGCTTCTCCATGAATTGTTTCCGCCGTATCCTCAGCTCGCCCTCCCAGTCCTCCTCGTCGCTGATCCTGGGCTCGGACGGCTGCCTTCTTTCGACCTTCTTCCGCGACGGCTCGTCCTCGCTCTCCGAGGAGAGGGGCCTCCTTGCGTCGCTGGATCTCGAGGGGGTAAGTCTTGTTTGTCTTTGCGCAGCCTCGTACTCGTCCGATTTGCTGGAGAGCCTTTTGGCGTCCGGACCCCTGGAGGACGAGCGTTCCTTACCGACGAACTCCCACGACCGATAATCGTCCGATTCCCTAATCACCGACCTCCCCCTAGACTCCGATCTCCTGTACCGTCTCTGGTCCTCCTCCTCCCTCCTCCGCAAATACTCGTCCTCCTCGTCGCTGTCCCGCGCTGGCACCCTCTTGCTATCCAAGCTCCTGGAGAGCGAACGTCTGCTTCGCTTGGCAGCTTCCTCCCGCTCCTGTTGCGCCATGGAAAGGTCCAACGACTCATCCTCCCCGTCAAGATAATCCCTGTGATCGTTTCTGCTCCTCCTTCCCCTTCCTCTGTAGTCGTCGTCGGCCATCGACTGACGTTTACTCGGTTCCTTGATCCAGTCCCACGTTGGGAGCGGCTCACCGGAGGAATCGTGACCGATGAACGATTTTCTCCGACCGCTCGACTTCTTCAGAATGGGCATGTTCACCTGCTCTTCGTCATCCACGTTCTCGTTGCTCAGTTTCGTGCCCCCTATGTCCTTCTGCCAATCCCAACCGGTTAAGACGACCTCGTCGTCGTCCTCAAAGACTTTCTCTTTCAGTTGGTCTCCTGTTGCGGGCTTCTGCGCATCGTCGGTGACTGGTGTCTCTGGACTTTCTTTGGTAGCAACCTCCACCACCGACATGTCCGTGCTTTCCATTATTACGGTTTTGATCTCTTGCATCGGAAGATCGAAGAGCAGGGTGAGAACGATCGATGCAGCTATGACCGCAGCTGCTTCCAGAGGATCGATCTGCGAATACATAGTGAGTGAATTCTGGTGTTGAGGACATTTTTTTCTGGTGTTTAGAACACAATTTTTCTGTTTTATACTAGTATTAGCTCTGTGAGCGAGGTACAAAAGTGTCTCATATGAAAAGGCCCTTATGGTGCATGAGAATAAAATTCTTTCAATACCATGTGGGGGGCGTTTCGTTTACTTACGGCTCTATGAAGCTGAAACTCAGTAGAGTATCTCGTGGTCCCAACGTTATAGAAAAATACTGCGAACTGCGTCAAGTATACCGCATACGATATCCTGCTGAAGATCACTAACCAATGATTCGACAGGAATCTATTTATTATACCTACAGAAACAAGAATTGCAACTGATTTAAGTACTCACATTATTTCCTTTTCATTACAATAACAAGAAAATAAACAAATTTAAGGAATTAGTCGAACATATTTTTATCCATTCATTCATAATTTGATGTAGGTATGCATTATCAAGTCCAGTGGCATTCTCGATGAACACGAACACAGTATGCAACAGGTTTTATTGAATGTCAAGTGACATACCTCCATTGTTCGTGTAGCATGCAAATATGCACCAGCACATAGACAAGGCCCACAGGACTGGACTAATCACAGCGTAATTGGTCGCCTCTTCCGCATCGTACACGTAGTCCCTTCTGGCTAGGTGCCATGGTGAAAATAACGACCAGGATCCCAAGGCCATCGCGATCAACCATCCCAAGATCACTAACACCTGAAATTAGCACATCAACGTTTCCTCGATAGACAACGATTCTGGACAAAATGTTGAGGAATACCTTGTGGATCCTGACGTTTTTTCCAGTGGAATGCAGCAGCGCGCCAAGACCTACGCCGAACACATATGGCGTGGCTCTGTGTAAGGGCAGTGCGTAAGTTAAATTAGCAGTCTTGTAAAGGTGCTTCAATCTGAAATTAAAAAGTAGCATTAAAAGAAGTAGAACTGATTTAAGGTAATCTTAAAAATTAGGCTGGACTTTATCTTATTTAAATGTGAATAGAGAATAATAGTATAATATTTAATTATTTTATACTCTGCGTTTGAAACTACATATACCTAATACAACTAGTCTTTTTAACACTAACTAGGATTCTAATGTGTGTTAACTTGACATACCTGAAGATAACACTCCGTGCTTTTTCTAAAGAGTCTTGCGGGGTAAACATAGGGAAAATGGTCCCGGCAGTAATTTTAGTATTTAGGTTAACCAAATAATGCTCTTTGCCTAAAAAAACACTGAAAGTAATTTCAGATCTCGATCCCCTCTCGAAAGAGTGATATGGGGATAATAACCTTAAAGTTTACAAATTTTTGTTACTCTACAACTACTTAACCTCTACAGCACACTTTGTTGCAGGAACGTTGCATAACCGTTGCAGCACACTTTGTTGCAGGAACGTTGCATAACCGTTGCAGCACATTGCAATGTTGCCGTTTGGTTACAGGTTGCATTGCAATTTTACTGCAACATTGTAAAAACATTGCCGTGGAATATTGCAACGGACACGTTTGTGCAATGTTCCTGGAATTTTGCGCACACATTGCCGTGCAATATTGCAATGGACACGTTTGTGCAATGTTTCGGTAATATAGCGCACACAATACTCGCGGAATATTGCACACATACTGCGAAACAATACTCGCGGAATATTGTGCACACATTGCCGTGGAATATTGCGCATATATTGCGGTACAACCCACGTGGAACGTTCCTACAACGTCGACCACAAAATACGGTGTTACGGTACACTCGTAACCTATGAGCGCCGTTCCTGCAACGTTCCGCACTGAATACGGAATTACGCGGAACGTTCCTGAAATGTCGACACACAGAATACGGACTTACATATTTGCACTCGACATTCCGGAACGTTTTTATTAGGTATAATAACTCAGATGGCAATAGTAGGGACACTGGCAGTAATTGACACATGTAACACTTCTTTACAAATATCTTTTGTTGCTGTAATACAGTTTAAGAGTTTGATTAAACCCTATAGTATTAATTAAATAATTGTATTAATTACTTATATCACATATGCCGACAAACAGAATACAGTGTTACGTTTCACAGGCAACCTCCGAGGGAATATATGTATGTGAACACGGACAATATATGATATATGTAATTAATACAATTAGTTAATTAGCACTATAAGGTTTATGCAAAATGTTAAACTGTATACAGCAATAGAATATATTTGTAAAGAAGTCTGAGCTGTGAAATGTAAATCCACAAATACTAAAAACACGAAAATAAAAAATTTATAAAAATGTTAAACGATTGTATTAAAAATGCGCTAAAAACTAAAAAAAACGCAGGATAGTTCATAACAGAATATGAATCAACTTAATACAACATCAAGCGTCGAAATGAATTTATGTGAGATATCCGGCTCCACGATTAGGGATATGTAATGGGGTTTGTCAAAACGAATTTACGTTTTTGAATAATTTGAGTTTAAAGTTGTTGCACGGTAGAAATATAAATTCGAATACGAAACTAATTTTCTTAATCAACGGTTGTAGCTGCGGCGGTAAAGTGTTCGTCTACGGTGCTATACAGGTCACGGGTTCGAATCTCCCTGGGATAAAAGAATTTTGAATGTGAAAAAGATACACGGGCGTTATACTACTACGATTCTGCACACATTTATGTCGTCGAATCCCCCTCACAGACACGTTCAGTATATATATTATGTATATAAAATACCGTTATTTTTATTTTTGACCCTACTGCCCAAAACATTGCGGGACCATTGCTGTAAAATCTTGGAAACGTTGCTCGACAGACCACTGCTGTAAAATCTCCGAAACGTTGCGCGACCATTGCTGTAGAATCACAGAAACGTTGCGTGACCATTGCTGTAAAATCCCGAAGCAATGTTGCAGAAATATCACCTGCAATGTTACACAGGGGCGGACATAACAATTTACTTGTTACATTTCGGCAACATTCCGTGCAATGTTCCAAATATTAAACCGCAACGTAACTGAGACATTCCTGTAACAAACTGTGCTGTAGGGGAAGATATTTGAATGCATCAAAAAGCACATAGTAAGAGAGATGGTTTATATTCGTTTTATTTTTTTTTTTAATGTTCCCTCAATCCGACTCCTCTGCAGCTTATATAAATAATAGCGAAGTAGTAACGCGTTACCCCTGATTTTTTTCGTAGGGGTCATTCAAAGGGTTGTTTGCAGAAACCACTCCCCAAAAATTAGTAAAGCTAAAAAGTACCTACTATGGTCATTTCGATGCATTGAAATATCTTAAGTACTTGTTAAGAAAAGTGTAAAATTTAGGGTCGTTACCCCCTAATCCCCCATATCACCTTACGAGGGGGGATAGAGATCTGAAATTACAGTTAGTGGTTCTTTAGACAAAGAGCATTATTTGGTAAACATAATTACTAACATTGGTGCTGGGACCGTTTCCCCATGCTTACCCTGCTAGACCCATTTAAATAAATGTAAACCGTTATATGTCTGACGATAAGTCCAAATACGTTTTTCCAAAGATTGAAAAATACATACAGTAGCTTTGTTTATGAAATGTGCACTTACGACATTCCATGAAAAATGACCAGTGACAGGTAGTTGCTCATCGTTGCAACGTAACGAAGCGTGGCTGATAATAAGATGAAGAAGAACACCATGATAATCCCGATGACTGGCTTGCATTCTAAGAAGAATACCATCATCGGTGTCAATAGTGACAGCTGCATGTCCAACGCCAACTGATGGGTGTGAGTTGCGCACTATAAATGGAAGAAATGGAGTTTTTGCCAGTACTAAAACATAAGATCTTTAGAAGAGAGTTGAAGCTGTGGGAGGTACTGTACGTCCTCGATTTTTTTATAAAACTAGCTCTAGTATTGGTCAAATGGACACAGTTATTTGTCTAAAATCTTCAGTAGTTTGAACTAATACGCTCTGCAATGATTCTAGTACCATTTCTTCGAAGGGGAAGAAGTTTTGTATGTACAGCAAATTTGTCCAAGCGTTGTTCTTGCAAAGTTCAGCGTTCGGCAGTATGACGCTGTTCCACTGTGGCCCAGATCCTGTGTGTTCCATTACAAATGCGTACCAAAACACTACTGCAAGTAATGCTGGCGTAAGTCTAGAAAATAGAAGGATTAATATAATCTCCATTTTCAATTCAGTTTAAGTTATCAGATCGCGAATGCAGAGTTGAAATATGTAATGTGTGGAGTCATATATATATATAGAAATACGTTATTCTTAATATTAAATATGTTGAAGACTAATATTTCGAAAAATAATCGAAATACGAAATTTTAATGGCTCAGGTTTGGACAGAAAAAATATAATACATGTGCAGTCAATTTTTTTCTAAATACGTGTATATAGATTATAGCAAAGTCAACTTAATTTATTGAAACAGTTACACATGCTTTTAAATACCTGCACTTCTTTTTAGACTCTGCGAAAGTCGTTTCCTTACCCGAGAGCGCGGGCAAGTAGAAACGCCCCGCACATGGTCAGGCATTGGTACATAGTTCTTACTGAAATCGCGCCTAACGTTGCACTTCAACTTGGATAATAAATATACTATTAGTAGATAAGTATATTATATTCCAGTATACACATATAAAATTATTTATTTTCATATTGAACATAATTTAGATATTTATTTTACTTCCACAGTTCATTACTTTCTTTAAGCAATAAGAATTGAATTTTCTTTAGACATTATGAACTGTTTTTTTATATCTACACGAACGTAGGTACTTAGAAACATGTGACCTTGTTTAAACAAATGAAGGTAATGTTAGCACGTCCAACAGGCTTTAAAATTCAACTTTATCACGTGATGTATCCTGTAATATTCGTTCATTAGTTAATGCCACAATTTCTTCACCATACACATATTTGACCTAAACTCCCTTATTTTACCCAATACCTACGAAAAATAATCTCTCGCAATTTTCTCAGATAATTATACGGTTTGTTTGCAATAAAAGCAAATTTTTCGTAGCAGTCATTTATAAACTGTGAAACAGGAAGCTGTAGCTTCACGATAAACAATTCTAACAATAAGTAGTAGTAATATTATAAATATAAGTAGAAATTTCATGAAAAATATATACACTCCTTTAACCCTTTCGCTGCGATGGTCAACTATAGTCCGTGCATTAAAAAAATGTATTCTCTTGAAAAAAACATTTTTTGTATTCTAAAAAAAGTTGAATATTAAAAACTTTTTTATTGACGTAAAATTGACACTTTTCAAGAATCGTCCGAAAAATTAAGTACGCAGCGAAAGGGTTAATGCAACGATCTTACAATTTAAGTGAAACTTGCCTGATATATCTGGCGATAAAACGACAGAACCAACGGATCTCACCGCGAATCGTGTACTCGTTCGCCATATTGTAAGCAGTTAGGACGCCGCTGAGTAGCAGAAACGCGTCCGTATAAACCATCGATGTTCTTAGAACGGAGCTGATCGGATTATTCGCAACCTATATCGACAACAGACATCAAACATAAACGTAGACAAGATGGTAAATGTATTAAACTTATTGAACTTCCATACGAACCTCTGTAAGGTCAATTCGATTAGAAAATGGCAGCCTCGAAATTGCAATGAGCTGATGAGCAAGATAAAGGGCAATCGTGACGAGTGTCCTTATTCCATGAATGCACCTAATATCGTTTTCACTCGTCCCACTTTTCAATAAGGCTTTCATGGTCCTCCGTAAAGAAAAGGACATTATTATTCTCTCCGAATAGTTCCCTAGAAGAGAGCAGAATAAATTCAGCCGAGTTCTTTGAAAACCGTTCGCTAACGGAATGTTATTTGTATAAAGAAACAGATGTTCTACGTGTATTAACTTAGGTACACAGAGTACAGAATTTTATGAGAATCTACCTTTTCTCTCTGATACCACCAAATAGTCCCTCACGGTCGCTACGATGACAAGGCAGACGATCATGGCATAGAAGTATCTGTGACAGAATTTAAAATGAAAGAATACATTCAAGTTTTGGGGCAATAAAATAGGATTCCTAAATATTTTCGAGATTTCTTAAAATTTATGCAATGAATAAACTTTCTGTGTTTATTTGTCATCTTCTGAAAAGATATGTTATCTATTACTCAACTCAATAGTGACATAAGAGAAAACTTATTAATAACGATAAATAATTTGTCAAATATCGACGTCTTACAATTAGTATAAATTGCACAAGCCCTTTTGCTTTTTAGTAAGTTTTGAAAGGATTACCATATTCTAATTTGAAGAAATATTGAAGCTTCTCGAATGTCCTATTTTATTATCGTAGTGCGTGAAAGCACGATGTATTACGAAATATTCTACTGTAACATAATTTTGTTGAAACGCAAGTGTCAGATACGAAAAGGAAAAGTACGTACAAAACACCAATCGTCTCTTTCGAGTACGTCTTTGATGTCTGTTTGACGTAGCACATGTTAGGATCAACTTCCACCGTAAATTTGATTCCTGTGGTAGAATTGAAGTAGCTCAACGCTTGTTCCAATATATTCTGAGCGTCTTCGGCAGAGCACGCTGCTGGAAGGCATAATGCCCAGTTCGCCGTCGTAAATTTCGGAATAAAGTGACCAGGCTGAAAAATGTGAGTAACAGTTACATCTGCGCTATTAAAATACCCCGGTCGCTTACTAAGTATTCTACTATGAAATTTTCATCTTTCTGTTAATTATTCATATTTATGAACAATTAAAATTCGTTCATACGTGTAGGTCACCTAGCCTAATTAATTAAAATGTTGCAAGTACTACAATGTTCAAGTATAATTGCAAGATAGAAGTTACCAAAGGGGGCTAAGTGCCAAAATTAGGTAGATTGGGACATTTTCGTAATTAAGTACTACGTGCCATTATCAATAATTTTGTAAAGGAACAATATGCCAGCAACTCCCTTGCATCTGAAAAGCGTTTCATGTCTTTTTCGTCCCGTTTGTGACAGCTTAAATTAAATTTTTCCTTTGTGTAATTAAATAACTCATATTTGACACTTAGCTCGTATAATACTTCCACTCTATATTTGATGTAAAGCGTTATAGTAGATTTTTATATAACAAAGTGTTTTAAAATTGTATGTCAGTAGATAATCGATCTAGATCATTCATAATTAACTATTTCAATGCCACATTTTCCAGCAACCGAATATGATATTGTGAAACTGCATGCATACTAATACTCATAATTATTCATGAATGAATATGATTGGCTGCTGTTTATAAATAATTGTTAATATCACGATGATGTTATGATTTTTATACCATTCCACCAAGCGAAATAAGAATAATTCTGCAAGAAATATATTGCGAGGAAGATAAAAGTGACATTTTCTAATCCAAACATCGTGAGTTTATAATTATTAAGCATTCTGCATGCTCCATAGTATCAGAACAAGTTTCATTTAGTACAGTTTTAAATTATTTTCTTTTGTATACATATATTAGTTGAAACTCATCCCCTGGAATGTACAGAGTGATTTTAGAAAATGTATGGCCCTATTTAAAAGAAAAAAGCAATGCATTTACCAGCTGCAAAAGCATCAGCGTATATTTAAAAAAATATATAAATTTTTGAAGTTAGAGATTTCCTCTATCCTCACTAGACTACTGAAAACTAGCCTACCCCAATTTCTAAGATCATCCTATATTCATGCATTTTCAAAATTCCCCACGTGCCCCTGATTTAGAATCGTTGGCACCGCACTTCATTGTTGCGGGCTTCGGTCACGAGCATTCACAAATGTATGCATTTACACAAGCACAGCGAGGAGTTCGACGTCGTTTTGCAAAATAGAAATAAAGATAAAATCGCTGACTTACGTCATGCATGTTTCCTCTTATGAAAGCACGAGCCTGCATCATGTTAACCGGAAGCCTCATGTCCGTGTGAGACGCGTGTAAATCTATATTGGCCAAGCAATATTTGCCCTGCACCTTTATCGTATTGTCATTCAATTTCACGTACGCCACCACGCCCAAACACTCGTCAAAATCTCCGAGCTGGTTGACATTTCCGCGCAATAGACTCGAGGGGATTTTCGCACTCGAGTCCAACACTGGAAATTTCACATGGAGAACGATATAATAGGATCAAGCATGCATAACACTTTTATGCAATTGACTCATTGGATAAAAGTAATCGATTCATAGATGACCTTAAATGAACAGAGTTTGAGTGATGAGTCAGTTACGTTTGTTTGATGATTACTATTATAATTTAATGTGGTGGTTGTTTGGGGTGGTCCCTTTTTGTTGTTGTAGGTGTCATTTTTAATTAATTTTATATTAATAAGCTTTATTAAATACTTGTAAGTTTTGTAAGTACTTCAGTTTCACACAAATGAGTCATAAGGAAATTTGTGCTAGGCTGGTGATTGGTGGCATTTTTAATTAATTAGATTTCAGTGAAAAGTAAATACTTCAGTTTCATACAAATGAGTTATAAGGAAATTTACAGTAGGCTGGTGATTGGTGGCATTTTTACTGCATTTGATATTAATAAATTTTAGTGGGAAGTAAACACTTCAGGTTCATACAGATGTGTTGCACTATAAAGAAATTTATAGTAGACGGGGTGATTGGTGGCATTTGAAAATTCAAATAAGGGTATTGGTCTGTCATAAGATTCGCTATACTATTTGTTATTCCAATTTCCCGTGTATAAAATGATTCATTTGAAAAAGATTAATACAATCTTATTGATTGCACGACTAATAAAGTGTTTCATTTAAGTAGCTTCAGGTGCACATCTTTAAAGCTATTGGTCATATCAAAAAATGTTTCAAACAAGAATTGAATGTTTTCAAGGGATGAGTGACTTGGTGTTGAAAAATTTTCTCCAGGTGAAAGTATAAAAGAGATACAAAGGTCAACGTCGGTTTTTTAATGAAACTATATATTTTACTATATTACTCGATCAATGCATTAAATGGTTATATATAAAAAAAAAAACAATATTGGCCTTCATAGCTCCTCTACAAGTCATCTTGGAAGAAAACTATTGGCTTTAGATTATACCTCTCTTTTAAACAATATAACTTTGATTTGAAACATTTTTCGATATCACAAGTAATTTCGGAGATACTCTCTCAATAATTTCAGTAATATGATGAACGTAATTTTGCATTCGTAGAAAAGTGTTTCCTGACGTTATTTCTTCTCGAGTTCTACCAAACTAAATGCTCCTCTGAAAGAAACAAAGTCAGCAAGCGTGTATCCATTAAGCCCAACGCATCAGGAGTGTCAATTATAAATCGGGCAGGCTCGACTTACTTTGGAGAGCCCACAATTTATAGCCCCTCAACTGCCGAAGGAAGATCTTGCCGTGCTGCTGACACTCGAAATCCTCGACGGCCGTGAAATTTGGCACGAAGGTCGGCACGCGTAGTAACGCGTCGTTCAGTTGAGCCAAAGTGAGAGGAGCTTCCACGTGCGCTTTCGTTTTTGCTTTCGACTCTTCTTCTTCTACAAACAAGCGCGGGTATCATTTTAATTTCGCTACAGAACCGAAGGAAAATAATCACTGATACTTCAAACAAACGTAAGCAACGCCGTCTGTTCTCCAAATACGAGTCGTACAAACGTATCCCATGAATTTCAAACAGCAAATCACCCCTTTCAAACACGATACTCACTATCGAATCGTTTAACCTCTTTAGCCGGAGTAGCTTGCACTGTTTTCACTTTCGTATTTTCTGGCTGCTTCGGTGGTTCTGGCTTCGCTTTCGGCGCTACTTTAGACAGTTCCGGTTTCACGGACGCACTAGCCTTTCCCTCCGACTTTCGTGCGGGTTTAACCGATTCGGGTTCAGGTTTCGTTGGTTTAGCGAGTTCGGCTTTCTTTGCGCTCTCAGCTGACCTCCCTGGGCTCTCGGCAGACTTCTTTGCACTCTCGACTGGTTTCTTCACTGCTTCCACTACTTTCTTCGCGGGTTCTTCTTGTTTCTTTGTGGTTTCAGGTGGTTTCTTCACTTCAACCGTTGGCTTTTCGAAAACAGCTGGAGTCGGTTTAACTTCCGCAGATTTAACCTTGTCCTTATCCGCGAATCGAACTTTTTCCAGCTTCTTCGGAGGAGGAGTAGACTCCACTTCTTCTTCTTCAGAATCTTCATCATCTTCTTCATCTTCGTCTTCATCATCATCCTTATCCTCTTCATCCTCCTGGTCTTCATCATCTTCTGTATCTTCATCAACATCCTCTACTTTATCATCGTCTTCTTCAGCCTTTTCTCGTTTCGTAATATCCCTAACTCTTTCTTTCGAAACTTTCTCTAAACTCGCTGGCTTCTTCACATCTGCTTTCCCTCCTTGTCCCTCTGCTTCATCCGCAGACCTTCTTGCACCCTTACCAATCATTATTACTTTACCACGCGGTACATCTTTCTTCGCCATTAATCTAGCATCGCCCAGTTTCTTCCGCGAATCCTTTTCACTCCTTCTTTCGTCCTTTTCGTCCTCGTCTTCCACAGACATCCTCTGAACTCTACGATCTCTCCCCCTTTCCTCTTTTTCATCGTCTTCGTCATCGTTCTCCTCCTCCTCGTTTTCCTCCTCATCCTCATCCACGTCAGAATCCTCCTCTATCTCTTCATCACTCGCACCTCTATCGACATCCTCCTCTTCATCCTCCTCCACCTCCACGATCGCCAGATCTTCGTCGTCATCATCGTCCTCCACCTCGACGCTCGCAGCGTCGTCCACGTCCTGGTCCTCGTGCTCCCTCGAGCGCCCGATTCTTTCTTGCCTCGCGCGCACCCCCTCTGCCCCACTGTCGTCATGATCAGGCGACGTCACCTCGGCAGGTGGTTTCCGACCGCTGGCAAGCCGCGATGCTGTCGTCTCGTGCCACTTTCGGCCAGTCGACGTAGTCGCGCCCGTCTTCTCCTGGCATCTGCCAAAGATGGAAGCGCAGGTGCCGCGTTGCGGCTGTTCCGCCGACGAGGAGGACGTCTGCACGCCGTGCTCGCGTATACGGAAGGCATAGCAGCAGGAGTAGAGTAGGAGGATGAGCGCTAGCAGACCGATGCACTTGCCCAGAAGGGCGGCAGCCATGTCACCACGGCGTTCACATGGAAGAACCGCGGACGGAGCACTGGTCCCTCGGCTCTCAGTCGGCCGGCCACGATCAGCAGCAGCGCCAGCAACAACAGCAACCGATCACCCGCGAGAGGACCAGGCGTGTAGGCGGGTTGCCCTTTGTCCTCAGCAGCCGCTGCTGCTGCTACCGTTCTTCCCTCGGCTTCCCTAGACTTCCCTCTCCTAGGCACGAAGAACAGGTAACCCGGAGGGCCTCGCGAGACTATCGTATCCGCCTCCGGCAACGCGGCAGAACCCGGGCCACCACGTCCACGAGCGGCTGTGCCTTCGTGAAAATTAGAACGCATGGCATCGTCCCAACCAGCTAGGAGTTTTATTTAGCATCAACATTTCAGAGACGGCCGACCACGGACCGCGGCACCGTCACGCACGCGCCGACCGACGGAATCACGGCGCGGCGCGGAGCGTCGCTCGCGCCATGCAGTCCCCCGCGCTTCGTTGCGCAATCCGCGCCAAAAAGCTTAACCATCCTCTCGAAACCGTCTCCCAGAGACAGCTCGAAAATAATGTTCCGACTCCTACTCGCCCACGGCGCGCTGCCTCGGCGAAGGTTGCCGCGGTTCTCTTCGAATTTCTGGCCCAAGCCACGCGCTAGGTTATATGGCGCGATACCGAGTGTCTGGTATGCAGCCTTTGGAAGTTGTCCAGATGTTCGGGACCGCCTGAGCGTTCGATTCGAACTCTTTGATCGTGACGCATGGCGTGGTGGTATCGAGTCTCCCCATAAATAATGCTTCTCGGTGTACGTCCAGGCTGTACCAGCACAGAGTGAATCACGAAATCATTGGCGAAGACTGATTTTCGGGAGCTGATATTTGAAAGAGTATTTAAGCATCGGAGTAGCGGTTATTAGGTATTGTTTTAGTCTTCGCGATATGAAAAATTCTTCTGTTCCGTTTAATTACGCGAAATTACGGTTTTTACGTCGTGAGTTTAATTGGTTTAATTGGCAATGTGTTTAGGTAATTTATTCTAGTTTTTCGTGTTGAGGTTACTGCTAAATCTACGGAAAGGATTAGAAATAAATTTTATGATAATTCGAGGTAACTAATTTTGAAATACAGGTAAGATATAGAAATGACCTAACTTTCAATTTAATTTTTGCCACACGGCTCGGGGCTTTGGAACCTTCTTACCATTCTCGTGTCGCGTGCAACGTTATCGATTCAGAATAGAATACCATTGCAACTCTACCAGCGGTTAGGAATAGAATTCAATAGAGAGATTTCCAGTACTCTGTCGGTATAAGCTCGATTTATCATCTGTGCATTTAGGTCGCCCACAGACGAGGTCTAGAATAGACCTTGCATCCAAACACCGACGAGGTATAGGATAGATCTATCAACCAATACACTTTTCTGTCACCGGTTTGTTGAGTCCCACGACTCCATTACCATTTTAGTGTCACATGCAACGTTACCGGTCGAGTCTCGAAACAGATCGTAACGCTACGCGTGAAACTAGATCACTCGAAACCCGCGATTTACAAATTTTTCTGTTAGAATAACAATTTAATGATCGTCTTATCATAGACGAGGTATAAGATAAACCTATTAACTAATTCATTTTTCTGTCACCGGTTTGTGGAGTCCTAGAACCACAAACGATGTATAGAATAGACCTTTCACCTTATGGACTTCTGTGTCTCACACTCTAAAATACCGATCTCCTGAAACACGACTGGCACAGACGAGGTATAGGATAGACGTATCAGCTTATGGGAGTTCGTGTCACCACCCAAACTATGTTACCGACCCATAATCTAGGGACTGAATTTAGTGACCTCTGCTCATGTATAGCGTCCAACTCAGGAACTACTCTGAAATGTATTGTCATATTTCATGCATTTCTTCGATAGGTATAAATGATTTATTTTATTCGATGCATTTCTTCGATGGGTTTACATGATTTATTTTATTTGCAGCATTCCTTCGATGGTTTTGCATGATGTGTTCCCTCTCATGCATCTCAATGGGTTTATATTTCCTGCTCTCCTTCTTGTAGGTATCTCTACGATGGTTCGGCATGCTCGTGTATGCTCTTCTGTCGTTCCAAATCATTTCGATCGGCACCAGTCTAATAAGTATTTTTTAGTTCCCTCCCAAGCCTAATACACCATTGCTAACATAACGTAGTTGATTGTTTCAGGTTTTTAACAAAATAATATATTTGAAAAGAAAGTAGTGAAAAGTGATAGTGGAAGAAGACATTTAAGGAAGCCTAGGCTAATTTATTATAGTATGAAGTATTTTAGGCTCCATGTAAAATGGCCAACTAGTCACTGAATCATTAGCTTTGTTGCTCGTTTGTTGGCTCCTCATCTCGAGTGAGGAGGTCACCGCTGCTTCCTTTTCCATAAGCAAGTGGCTGAGCATGGAATCGGTATGGGTTGATCAGTTTCATCCCCTGGTGTTCTGATCCAAAGGATAAAGTTTCGGACGTAGGGGCTGTACCATGTGGTACATTGCCTGCGTAAATCACCCGGGCCGGTTACCCAATCTCCGCGTTAGTCGGCTTGAGTCAGGTCACACCTAATGTGCTCCTGACGGGTTGCTTGGGGCAACAGGAATCGCTTCAGGGACGCCGAATGCATTTCCCTTTCGATTCGGACAACAGGGTGGTAAGAACTGCGCTATCCAGTACTCGTTTCATGCTTACCCCTCGTCTTTCCTTCTTTCTTGAATTTCTTTTAATCGAGTGATTGCTTGGCAGTTCCGTAGATTCTATATTTAATCTGAAGAGATCGATGGAACTTTGTTTCCATCACCTCTTTGGTTTCGTAGGCTAAGGTTTTCATGTACAGGGAGATCGATGGAACTTTGATTCCATCTATCTCTCTACGGGTCTCCAAGCACAGCAACTTCCTCGTGGTGAGATCTGATAATCGGTGAGAATCGAGTAGATGACTGCGATTGGCAAATATTCTAGTCGGATATAAGAATTTCTTTAACTTGCAATACTTTAGTAGAATGTAACAATAACTTTAACTTGAAATCTTTGTAACTTCTATATGAAATAAAAATACTTGTATGAAATTATCGTGCTGTTCGATTATTCCTGCCCGACCTCAGAATACGAATATAGTCTTAAGATTTTCAGCGAGATACTGGAACTGATGAGTTTTTGACCATTTTTAAAGTCCTCTCTGCATCAGCACCTTATTGAACTATACCAAATTACAATTCCTTAGTGAAGTATTCCACGTTACATCATCAAAGCATGTCTTGCACAAATAATATTGTTGTTTACGTAAATTTTTATGTTAAATTTTGTTTTACGTTAAATAAATCCGAATAGGAGAGCAACGTTAAAAGGCGTATGTGTTCTTATTTTCTTGCGATCCTTCTTTCTCTGTCGTTGAACGAAATACATTTATAAAACGATATTTAAATTGTTACTCTAACAGAATCATTTGTAAATTGCGAATTTCGCATGAGCTAGTTTTACCCGTGCTGAATTCTAATTCCTACCACGCGTAGCGTTACAATCTGTTTCGAGACTTCACCGGTAACATTGCATGTGGCACTAAAGCATTGGCGTAACTAGTTAGGAAGCCGGGTGGGCCTGGCCCCTTCAAAATGCGGATTGGTCCCCCCAAAACGCGGAATAGGAACTATGGAAATAAGTAAAAAACATTCATCTGTTAAATAATCAATAATTTTTTATTCAGTTTACTGTTTGTTTTAGTGTAGTTTGTTTTATTTAAATAGATGTCCCAATTACCGTGCCCTGTCCCTATTACCGTGCCTTATACTTAAAGAAACAGTACAAAAAAATCGCATAAATAAATAAGGAAAATTTTTTTTAATTATGTTAAACTAATAATGTATGTGTTACAAATGAGAAGGTTGCATTTTTAAACAATTAAAGCATAGTAAAAAAAATTAAAAAATGCATATTTACCTAAATCCTTACCGAAAACGGTAAGGAACACGTACTTTACAGAGGTGAATAAATTGATAATTATCATGATTCGCACTTATGTAAAGTGTTTATTATATCATAAAAGGTTCAAATTTTATGAAAAAATAGCAAAATGACCACTTTTGAAACGTTTTCGTATTTTTAAAGTGAATACGGTAATAGGGACAAGAATTTAACGCTTGTCCCTATTACCGTGCCCCTCGGTGCCCACCGGCTCCCTCTGTTACTGTCAAACCTAACCTTACTTTCGTTTCTCAGAACGGTGAACAGAAATTTATATTTGCATATTTTGCTTTTGTAATGAAAGGGTCATATTAAAATTACATAAAAACACCTCTCGTAGAGCAAAAAAATGTTTTGAACAGTTCAAAGTTGAAAGACATAACCTATCCGCGGGAGCGGTATCCAAAAAAGGGCACGGTAATTGGGGGCACGGGAATAGGAAAAACGCATTTTTCAGGGCACGGTAATTGGGACAAAAACATGTATTTTTATTTAAATTAAAAAAATATGAAAAGTTAACATTTTCAGCCCGAAAAAAATGCCTTAATAAAGAGAAAAGTTCAAAACACTAGTATAAATTTTCACCAAGCAAAATTAAAGTAATAGAAGTCAGTAATTAATTCCTTCGTGAGCAAGTCGGCGTCAAAGCACGGTAATTGGGACATCCACCCTATGTAGGCAAAGGATTCTTATAAAATGTGTATGAATATAAAGATTTCCTCTACCTATAAAAAAGAGAGACAGCTAGAGAGAGGTGGGGAGGGGCGCGAAACATGGGACCTAGCCCCCCGCCCGCTCCAGACAAAAATCCTAGTTACGCCAATGCACTAAAATGGTAATGGTCCTAGGACCCCACAAAACGGTGATAGAAAAATGCATTAGTTAATAGGTCTATCCTATACCTCATCTGTGGTGACATAAACTGCCACAAGCTGATAGGTCTATCCTGTACCTCGTCTGTGGTAATATTATTTTTAGAGATGTAGCGACTAGGGTTTTGGCCGACTAGCCGATTAATTGGCCCCCAAGAAACCGACTAGTCGCCACTACTCGGTATATCTCTAAATATTTTAGACTGAATCGATAACGTTGGGTGTGATACGAAAATGGTAAGGAGGCTCGCAAGCCCTCCCGAGCAGGGATGCCAGGCTTTTGCCAGGCATATTTGTGTGATGAAGCCGTGACACACATATACCGCTGCTGCTGTAGGTGTTCCCCCTCCACTACCGTAGGGAAAAGCCTGACAACCCTGCCCGCGAGCATGTGACAAAAGTTACATTGGGTGATAGATCTATCCTATACTTCGTCGATGATTATGATACGGAAACTTGATATAATTATGTTTAATTGTATCTGCGATTGCATTTCTGCATTAACTCCACCTCTGAAAGTATCATCAGGCTTATCAATTGAATGTATTTGATTCAAACTAATCAATCGCTAAATCTTCATGCTATCGATTTTATCCTCTTGCGTGAGCGATACGTTTGCACATATCTCGCATACCATGCGCAGTATGTCATAACAGCGTTAATTCGAATTTCTGTTTGTGACTCAAAATAACGTGCAGGTGAAATGATAATAGATTCTACGACTCTTATTTAATCATGATAACGCGTTCTTAGAAATGATAATAAAATTTTGTTCTTTAAGAAAAAATAGGGAATTATTGCAATCTATACTTATTCAGTCTACAGACTAACATATATTCTGTTTATAAAAATATAAAAACAGATTGTGAAGAAAAAAAACGACGAAGCATCGTACCCCAGCGAGTTTTGATTCTTTATTCTTGTGTTTTTTTCGAGTCACCTAGTCTCATAGATCATAAAGAGTAGGGAAAGGCACGCGTGCAGAAGTCGAACCAAGTCCCTCTGCTTTACTATCTGTTTCCATCTAAAAGCATAGGAGAGATCAGGTTGACAGTAAAAGTAAGATCTATTTTCATTTGTAGCAGATTGTCGACAGACACACGTACAGAACAATACGTAAACCATGTTATCTATACGCTGGACGTAGTACTATCACGTACTGGAATTCCTTACAGGGGATCAAGTTTTACTTAAAAGTTACGCGCGTTATGCGATTGCACGCCGTTTGTAACGTACACCAATGTCGGCATTGATCAGTCCTTTCACTGACAAAATCGCAACGAACTCAATAGCTGATCGAAATTAGAATATTATAATGCAACACTAAAACATTAAAACACTGCGGTGTTTAAAGCCTGTGATATTGAAACACATATAGTACTACTTTATTCTGAAATATTGCTACACTAAAATATAACAATTAAAAAACACTAAAGTAGTAGAATACAAATGTGCTACAACAATGAGCGTGTTAAAGTACTCAAAAGTTAATACAACACGTTAAACTACTAATGTATCATATTAAAACTGAAAATGGCCCTACTACCACGCAGTAGCATACACCTGTTATGTTAATCATTACAGAGACGTCTTGATAACGATGGCATCAGGCAAAAAGGCGCACGCCAACGCGATGCCTCGAAACTATCGATCAAAACAGAGAGAGTCAAGCGGTTGACTGTGTCTAGTGCCCCGATACATCTCCGGCTAATTATTGTGAAAGGCAGAGAGGGAAAGAGAAAGAAGCTGTTGTAGATAAACGAGCGGCTCTCAAACGAGGCTCAAGAGCTTCAGCCTGGACTCAAGTAGGAGAGCAAGAGCGCGAGGCCTCTATAAATGCGTGCGTGCGTTCGTATATCTCCAGTCGGTGGGAGGTCAGCCTTTCGGCAACAGCGATACGCATTGCGTACTTACCCACGGCGCCTTTTTTTCGTCCGCTTCCTCTCTTTCCCTCCTCCTCCCATCCCCCTCTATCTTCTCTCGTTGCCCCCAAACGTGTGCAGTGCCGTCGACGTACGCTAAAGTCACCGCTGGTACTTTGCACCCGCCTTCGCACAAGACTTCCCAAAGATAATCGTTCGGTGTAATTGGGATTGCCAGTCGTCCGCGATAAACTTCGTATAACGTTACGTAAAATGGACAGAAATGTGGATCCCATAGTGAAGCCGATAGCGCCAGGATTAAACGTTACAAAATTCAATGAGATATCGAGTGTTTGAAGAGCTCCAGCAACGTGGCACGGACACCTACCTTTCATAGACACTTTATTGCATTATTACTGGTTGTAAGCGGAGGAGTATTCCGTTCTTGAAAATGCGCCAGCGTGCTGCACAGATTCCAGAGCGATAGAAAGTCGCATATTACGATATAAGTGCCGGTGTAATTTCGTTCCGAAGCTTTCTCGGCACAATTCTCCAGCGACCGCTGAATAGTACAACCGTTCTCACGTCCCCTTCGATATATCATAAACGAATGCTCGGTCCAGTCGAACCGCCGCTCTGCACGCCTAAACCAACATAACTGTGCAACCTCTAAATAGTGTGAAACCGTTGGTAAAAGGTTAAATGTTTGGAAACGAGGCGGCGGCGCACAAACGAGGCGCTCTTAAGCACAACCGTTAAGGCTTAGTTAGAGTACGCGTGCTGAAATCAGTGACCCGATAATCACGTGCGATCAAGACGTCAGTGGCACGCATACATAGCCGGGCGGCCCGTGCACCACTGACATTTCCCCCGCGGAGAAACGGGCGAGTGCAAACACCGGAGGGCAAGTGATTCACTCTCTACCGTGCAGGTGCACTCTCCTCTATAAACAGTCCCAAGGATTCGATTGGAACGTCGCGCTGCGTAATTCGAGCCGCGACGCTCGGCAAAAGCATCCTTTTGTTTTGCAACTAAAGTAGAAGCGCACGGTGTGTGCCATTGAACGGATATCCGGTGGCACTGTTGGCGGCGCGCTGCGAATATAACGCTGGGACGCATTATTTCACACATAAACATTACGATTAAACATAAAAGAATCGCGAGTTGATACACGCGTCAAGTTTGAACGTGAGATTTTGTTGCCATTCTTGAAAATGTGGAGCGTGTTAAGGGAGCTCCTGGAGCAGTTCCTGTTACTGGGACTGTTCCTAGGGATTTTGTACTGCTTCTTCACCTCGACCTTCAGCTTCTGGGAGAGGCGCGGCGTGCCGTTTCGAAAACCCACCGTGGTGTTTGGGAATTACGCCCCCATGCTTCTGTTCCGGAAATCCCTGCCTGAAGGGATTCAGGAGATGTACGAGTGGTTCAAGGACGAGAGGTTCTTCGGAGTGTTCCGCGTTAGGACGCCCGTGCTGATCCTGCGGGACCCAGATCTCATCAAGAATATCTGCGTCAAGAATTTCGCTTGCTTCTCGAATCGTGGCATTCCAGTAAATTCGCAGGTAATTTTTATTGCAGGTGCACCGAGCAGTGGTGAGGTCTTCAATGCGCATAAACTGAAAGAAGACGGGAAAGATAATATTTTTTATATATTCAGTAATATTTATCTCAAAAATATGAAAACTAACTGTTGAAAAATTTGGTAAATTAAATGGAGATTGTATATTGAACTTACATAAAGATTATGTCAACCATGGTACACTCGGCTCAAACGATTGTGGCCGATCGAGATTCGATTGCATTCGAGCTCACTAGGGCTGGCTTTTTTGCATTGCTACCATTCTACAGTATTTTATGAATATGGTGAGGGCACTGCCAAGCCACAGGTTCCCGTCTAGAACACTTCCAATTCATGTTGAAACACCACTGTGGCACCATCTGCCTATGATTGTCATAATTATATAAATCTGTGCGATCGGCTCTGTCGCGATGCTACATATAGCGTAAATGACACCAAGAATAAATGTCAAATGACTTTTATTGCAATGAACCTCAAGTAAAATCATAATAATTTTGACACTATAAACGATAAACTTGTAATGTCAAAGTAAATAAATCAATGCATTTATAATGGAAAATACAAATAAATAAAGCGGGATGGTGGGGTAATAAGGAAAAGAATGGAAACGAATGTTATGTATTTCGTAGAGATGGCAAGGGTTAGAAACCAGAATACTGAGATGAATAAAGTCTTTTGGTAGCAGTCTTCATAGATTAAAATCTAAGACGCTCATTATTAGTGGAAATGTGTAGAGCAAAGAAATACGCATTTATTTCAAAATCTACCATCCGTTATTTTATGTTAACAACGGGAAAATAAACATAACCGAAGCAATGTAAATTCAATTTTGTGACGGGACTGCGCGAACGTGTCTTATATTAGATGGCGTCACAGTGATGTTTTCTCACGAAATAGAAGTGTTTTAGACGGGAACCTGTGGCTTGGCAGTGCCCTCACCATATTCATGAAATACTGTAGAATGTTAGCGATGCAAAAAAGCCAGCCCTAGAAAGCTCGAATGCAATCGAATCTCGATCGGCCACAATCGTTTGAGCCGAGTGTACAGTTATGCAATGAACCCTGAAAATAATTCATATCTTATGGGGAGATCCTGGCTTAGGACGCTGAGAAATGATGACATTCGCAAATTTTTTTAACGCAGATAAATAAAGTCGATTTTTCTGAAACTTTACAGGTATTTTAATATATATTTATACAATACAACAAAATTTAATTTAAAAATATTAAGTTCATTGATTTGTCAAATGGCGGAGGAAATGAACTTTTTAATTTCTGCCCAAAATAAACAAACCGAAATTTTTCTTAGTATTCATGAACTTACATTGTCGGTGAATTAAAGAAATAAGAAAAAAGTCTAAAATTTACAAAATTGTGGAACATTAAAAGAAAAGTTACGGTTTTGAGGAAAAAAAATCGACGTTTTTATGCGAAAAAAATGCGTTTTAATTTAATTTTTCATAAACGTTTTAGTTCATCGACGATGGTTGGTCATTACTTAACTAAAAAGCTCTGGGAAAAAGTATCTGTTATCTTTGATAGTCTGAGTTTCAGTGGAAAAGTCTGCTATCTTTCCCGCGAACTTGAAAAATGTTCTTTTGACAAAAACGTATTAAATTTAAAGTTTCCGGTTTCCGGCCGGGCCTGGTATACTGCTCGACGCACAATTGCTGATACTTCCGAAATACTTCGAATTTCACTCCGAAACTTTAGGAATATATTCTCTGAGAGTATTGCCATCGATTAAAGTAAAAAAAATCGAAAATTTCGACCCTCTAATCTAGGTTCTCCCCTTAAAAATTTAAGGAAAAGTAGGAAATGGTTCAGACATAATTCATGTCAGTATACACTTCTACGGATACGGGTAGTTTCAAACTCGATTGAAGGCATAATTACTAGCATTGACTTCTAGAAAATTCTTGTAACACAAGTTCCAAAATAAATAATTGAACATTAGAAATCTATTCAATTTGAGAAATGGTCACACGATCGAAGATGAAGAAACGCTTTTTTCACAGTTAGAGACACATTTTATCTGCGAATTTTGCAGCAGTGTTTGGATAAAGTGAAATAAAAGATTTTCTGATTTGCTTCAGTGCCAATACTAAACAATAATAACATATATCGTAGTCGTAGTAGCCACTGTAAAGTTTTATTACGTCACAACCAATTTGTGTGTCGAAATCAACTCGAAACTGTATGAACTTTTTAGACTTCGATAACTCGAAAAGTAAGTATTTCCACACGCATGATTATATGACTTTTTTCATCCCCAAGATAAGTAGAATTATCACCCAGGGGGCAATGTTAAGTCCACAAAGTAATTTGTGACCAGATACAAGATTGCTACACACTTTTCAAAAACTCGTGTTCGGCAGTTTTTCCCTTTTGATATGATGATAAAAAAAAAACAAAAGCGTCTTCATCTTCAAGGACATCGATGAAGTAGCACTTCAATGTGACTCGAGTGCCTCCACTCACAATTAAATACAAGTGTGCAGCCACTTATTTTGTCAGCCAGCTCGAAATTACAAACATTAAGTGCATTCTTGAAGATATTCCCATTTGATTTTCAGAATAAAAATCATTCAAACCTTTTTACAAAATCATTCCAGAGAAATTCAGTAATCACAGCATTAAATCACTCTGTAGCCTTACAATTAACGTTGCCCTTTATCCAATTACTTCTGGGTCCCTCTGTACAACTTCCCTTCCTCGCCAGGACCCACTGTCCGCTCATCTCTTCAACCTGGAGGGAAAGAAGTGGAAGAGCCTCAGGGCCAAGTTGACCCCAGCCTTCTCGTCTGGCAAGCTGAAGAGGATGTTCTACCTTCTGGTGGAGTGCAGCGAGGAATTTCAGAAATTAATCGACAGGTCCTCCGAAGCTCACAGACCGATCGAGATCCGCGAGTTGGCGGCTAAGTTTACGATAGACGTCATCGGTACCTGCGCGTTCGGCATACAAATAAACGCGCTTACTGACGAGGATTCCGAGTTCCACAGGGCAGCAAAGAAGCTCTCCAGGCCTAGTTACAAAGCCACCCTGTGGCGGATGCTTAGAACGGCCATGCCCAGGTTGTACAAGGTCCTAGGTGTCCAGGTGATCGATCCTGGGGTGACCAAATTCTTTAAGGACGTCGTGTCGCAGATGGTGAAGCAACGGGAGGAGCACGGCGTGAAGCGGCACGATTTCATGGACCTGTTGATCGAATTGAAGAATAGGGGCACGCTGGAGAACGACGCGGGAAACGGGCAGGTCAACCACGAGGAGGACGCAGAGACGGCTGAAGAGATGGGTATGTCACTTTATCGCGCGTAAAAATGGCTTGTGGGTGTTAGGTCCACGGGAAAAGCACGATATGGCCGGTGAAAACGTAGAAATAGCACGAACTTACCTTATAAGCGATGAGTGTATCATCGAGCCCCTATTTATAGATATAAATTACTTTATACCGAGAAAAATCGAACGCTTTACAAGAGAAATGTCATTGGCTTCATCATGTTGTACTCGTGGTACAACTTACCGTATTTTGGGGGAAACGGAATAACATACAGCACAATTTTGTAAATAGTTGAAAATAGATAGATACATATGCTTCGAGTTACTATATGAATTACAGTTAAACTACCGCTGCAAAGTTTATACGTTTGTGTTTGTCTGTCGCCTAAAAACTTTCGAACGGTAAACTCTGGGATCACGGAATGTGCCTCAGCTCATTATGCCTGATTGATCCAGATGAATGTGACTACTTTCACAAAAAAAAATTTATAAAATGAGAATCTAAATTCCGGGCAAAGCCGAGTACTAAAGCTAGTATATGATAACACATACGACCTTAGTGCATTCCCTTTGCAAGTAGTATTTACAGAAGAGAAATGCACATGAAAATTCTTGCATTTCTGCTTGTGTAGTAGCTCCTATCACATTCAAGCAACTCGATTATTGTAATCAAAGAACGTTACGTAATTGATAACTCCCTTGGGTCAATATACGGGTTGCTCGTTGCACGCTCGGAGTAGCTACGATGCATGACCATAAACGATACAGTTCTGTTGCGAATTCATCAAGATAAAATTGGCAGTAAGTACTTCATTCATGACCACTCTGTGAACCGCGTAGTTGCAATGAAGTTATCGTGCTGTATTAACGAAATGTTTCACGGACTTCTCACAAAGCTGGCATTCTCGACTCGTAATTAAAACATACATATACTGCGCTTGTTGCTCGCGAGTATTATTTACCAAAGTACCTATGATGTGTCCGTCAATTCTGCGAAACTATATACATATATTGTTTAGAGTAATTCAAGGATTTCACTTGTTATGGACTCGTGGCGTATTAAGCTCTGATAAATAATCAAAAAAGTAAAAACAGGGAAGTACATTGGGGTAACTTTGGCAATTATGGAAATTATCATTTATGTGTTCGTAACAGTGGCGGATTTTATCCAAACACTATATTTATTTTTCTGTACTATATTACACTTAACCCGTTTTTAGTAAACTACTCTCATCATTTCCCCGAAAAAATTGGCCCCTCAGAACGTTTGCCACCTAGGCATTTTTTCTTAAGGGGAGAAGACCGTATAAATCGAACGAAAAATAGAAACAAAAAGTTTTCCATAAATCAATTCTAAAACATTTAAAAAATATATTCTCAAAGTTATAGGCCGAAATTCAACTCCGTATCGGTAATATAGCCGGGTGAGTCAGCACGCCTCCGAGCGCCAAGCACACCTAAATCGCACTTTAAGAGGAGAACACTTTATAAATCAACTGAAACATTGAAAAAAAAATCAATCAACCGCTTCTAAAACGTTGCAAAAATATGTTCTCAAAGTTATAGGTCGAAATTCAACTCCGTATCGATACTATAGCCTGGTGAGTCAGCGCGCCTCCGAGCGCCGGGCATACCTATAACGCATTTTAAACGCGTTTTTCTCGAAACCACGTTTTCAAAATTGGCGCCGGGGATAACGCAAAAACTTTTTGACCAATCAACTTCAAATGTTGCAGACTTTTAGTTTATAATATTCCTCAGAATATGAACCGCAAGGTTTAACCAAATTATTAATTTTAACCACTGTTTTTAAACAAATAAAACGCGAATTTTTGGTGAAAATTATTGGGAATTAGAATCTTGATTTTATTCAGGACACTTGGAAGGAACGTCTTTATAGAATGAAACGATTCGGCAGAATGAATTCTTCAGGAGAGATCCAGCAAGCACACGGACTCTATCGGTTGGTCATGCTATCGCTATAAACATCCTGATATAAACATTACAGCCCTGTACTCTCATGCATTCCAGAGCAGTAATATAAAAGATAATTTTTGCATAAATAAACTTTCATTAGTTAAACAAAACCAACAAAAATCACACCTAACTGTTTGAAGTTCCGCCATTTTTAAAATATGCAATTTTTTAAACCATTTGTGGTTCATATTCTTACAATTGGCACATAAATTGAAAAACAAATTTATTGGTCTGTTTTACATAACTACCACAGACGCTACAACCATCTGACGCACAGTTTTGCATCTCGAAAAAAAACCTATTTCAGATACTGCTCTATTTCTTTTGTATTTATTATAATTTTACTGTTATTAATTTTTTTTTACTTGTTTTAACGTTAAATAAAGTACCCTTAAAGTTCCAAAAGGATTAGCGCATTGGTATCTTTGCAAAAAATTCCTAAGATTTGATACAAAAATAAGCCGTTTATACGGGCTTCTCCCCTTAAATCAGCCACTGGTTTGTAACTATGTTAATTCCAAGGTAATATTCATCTATCACTATTGATTAATCTTCGTCCAATCAATTACCACTATAATCAGCTAGTAATGATAGTAGTTGGACCAGAAAATAAATATTCGAGAGCCCACATTTCACCAAGCAAGGGAAAATGAACAGGCACATCGAGTCGCTTGCATTTAAATCGAGAATGACGCCGTTCCATTTAAATTGCGTGCTTCCGTCAAAATACGAGTTGTGTGATTTTCAAGTATATATATCTCTATGCCGCCAAACATTTCGACTTTAAACCCTTAAACACCGCCGAGTTATGATCGTTTTGCTGTTACCGAGATTTTATCACGCCCGTATCCCTGAGCTTAGTCATTAGACGTGTGAACGATAAAAAAAACAGTATTCCTTTTGAAAGGCTTTATCGCATAAGCATCGTTATTTATAGAATTGGACGAGAACAGCATTGCGGCCCAAGCGTTTGTGTTCTTCGCCGCTGGTTATGAAACGTCGTCGAACACCATCGCGTTTTGCCTTCACGAGCTGGCCCTGAATGCTGAGATTCAGGAGAAAACGCGACGCGACATCCACGACGCCATCGAGAACAGAAATGGCAAATTAACGTACGACGCTGTGCAGGACATGAAGTACCTCGATATGATTATTGCAGGTAAAAGTGGACGCGTTTTTCGACGCAGGCACTGAATTCCCAATCAGATGTTATCAACGGCCCCATAACTGCAGATTAGATTAAATTGAAAGAAAAATTCAGATCGTTATCTACTTTCTCGTTTACAATTAACGCATTCGCTGCGAATATCCCATACAGACTTTTGTAACGCGACACCAAATTTTTTAATCGAATCGATACTTTTTAACGATTCTCGTATAATTATTATAACGATGGTGCATGCTTTTCGAAAGCATTAAAGTAACTCCTGCAGAGAACCTATTAGTGATCTGAAGATCTACAGAACCGTGACTTGTCTTTCAACTTTCAACGTTTTTCTCTTCGATTATTTTTCTGCATGGTAAATGAGAGGAATGGTATTTTAGGTTCAAACGATCGCTGACTTATTTTATATATTTTCTATGGAAAAATAGTCAGAATAGTACCAGCATCGTAGGATTCTCAAAGGGAGATTCATCTTTCACAATCGCTTTCAGAAACTCTAAGGAAATATCCTCCAGCTTCGCTCCTCTCTCGAAGATGCGAGTATCAATACCAAATACCGGGTACTAAAGTCGAGTTACCAACTGGCATGAGGGTGATCATTCCAATTTATGGTCTTCATCATGATCCAGATTATTATCCCAACCCTGCTGCGTTCGACCCTGAGAGATTCACGGACGAGAGCAAACGAACGAGGCATCCATATACGTATCTTCCGTTTGGAGAAGGACCACGAAATTGCATAGGTGATTCATTGGCTAACGATAAGTATTCTTACTTTAATTGCCATCATTACTTCGATTTACTGCAGCGTATAAAAAGTAGATCGTGCAATTCATTTAACGGAATTCGATAATTTTTCAAAATGACAAATTCGATGATAATAGTCAAAAGTAATTCGATTGGCATTGGGCCATTGCAAACTAAAAAATTGAACAAATCGATTACGATTAAACAAAACTCTGTTGTTGTATCAATCTATTTAAAAAAAATGGATTTTCTTTTTCAGGAATGAGATTCGCCCTTCTGCAAATCAAAATGGGAATAATTTCGTTCTTAAGGAACCATCAAGTGGAAATCTGTGATCGAACAATCACACCGATAAAATTCAGTACACGAAGTCTTGTAATTACGAGCGAGAAAGGATTCTGGCTTAGGATCGTGCAACCGTCTTAGATCTGCGAATCGCATTTTTTTAAGGATAATTTTTAATATATGAACCGCAACGTTACCTACAGTTTTTTGCGTACTTAATATATCTCGAAAAAGACGAAAGCTTTAACTCTTTCGATAAATTGATTTTGACATTTTTTTATTTTTATACTGCATTGAAGAAATTCAGCACTCACGTTATCTACTCAGAAATGTTAACAGAAATGGTACAATTTTCACGAAGCCCAGTTCGTATTATTTTACGATCTTCTCACGTTACCACAAACAGATCATTATATTATTTATAACATCATCGAAATTGGTATATTATTCTGCTAATATACATTTTGATATGATGTAGTAGTAGTTAAAGTACTTCTAAATGAAAGTACTTTATCCTAGATATACTTGGGAATGTACTTTACGAATTTAGTGTTCTTGCACTATATTTTGCGAAAGTAATTTAAGAATATTGTTATACAAATAAAACATTTATATTTTTGTAAACGTTTTATATGCTGTATATGATGTAATAAACAAACATACAAATAAAAATTATGCTGTATTCATTATCTGTTTAATTAAGATTGTAATTCTGTGATCTTCAATTATCTTAAATGTAAAATTGTCATTTTACAGATTTACTTCTTTTATATCTGGTTAATTAAAAAACATCATAAGAAACATGTAATATACCATTATTGAGTCTTTAAGAATTTGTATAAAAATCATGCGTCTTGAACATAGGAATATGGAGATGTAAGTAGTCTTGAATGTAACTTACAGTAGGCAGTTTAAAAAATCGAAGGTATTAATGCATACAAAATTATGCAGACCTTATCAAAAAATTTCGAAAACTGTCGACAAATAATCCATAAAATAGACTTACAATAAGAGATATACAGGGTGTTTATAAATATGTGGGAGATTTTTTCAGGATCGGTTCTACTCACCAAAATAATAAAAAAAAATGGTACAGGTACGCTAATGCTTAATGTCAACTAATGCTTAATTTTGCAGTTCTAAGCATTTTTATATTTCATAAAACACGTGCTCGAAACGTCTATTGATCTGGCATTTAACGAAGCCCAGCTGTGTTTCCGCGGATCAATATATTGATTATCATTTCGCCTTTAATTTTTTAAAGGCGAGAAGGAAAGAATATGAATGAAAATATAGTATACTAACTTTACTACTCGGCTTCGCCCGAAATTTAGATTCCGATTTTATAAAAAAAAGTTTTATTTATTTTTTTTATAAAAATAGTCATATTCCTCTGGATTAGCTAGAAACAATAAGCTGGGACACATCTCGTGACCTCAGAGTTTACCGTTCGAAAGTTTTTAGGCGACAGACAAACACACAACGTATAAACTTTTTGCTTTATATATTAAGATTAGTCCAATTGACGAACGCGCCAGTTTGCCGATTGCCCTTTAATAGACATTTCGAGCCGGTGTTTCATTGCAAAACTAAGCATTATCAGACATATGCGTATACCAACAATTCTTATTATTTCGATGACTAGAATCGATCCTGAAAAAATGTCCTACATTTCTATAAACACACTGTATATGCGCAGCAACATAAATCTTCAAAACACAATCTTAAATAATTCAAAAATATCTTAACTCTGCATACATGTATGTAGAGATCATTGGCTGTGTATAAGGTCCACAACGTTGGCCTGCTGATTTACAAAACTTATCTCCTCCGAGTTATATCTCTCTATGCACATTCCTACAGTTCATTGTCTATAAACTCCCCCCCCCCCCCCCCCCCCACTCCCAATGAAAAAGACCTTTGAAGCGCAGAATATAATATTTTGATTCATCTACTGCACAACAATCTGTCGCATAGCAGAGTTCTGACTAGCCATCAACCACTATATAATAATCTAATATTTGTTTATATTCATTGTTCTCTACTCTAATTCCACCTCTTCCAGTACCAATACAAACCACATGCATTCCAAATTCCGATTAGGTTTGTTCGATACTCTTTGCAATTTTAAAATAAATTAGAAACAACAATTTCCCAATGATCATTTCCCAATGATCATGATTAATTCATCCATAAAAAGAATGTACAAAACGTTCACCAGCGAAACATATTAAAACATAAAATCCAATTTCATCTTGAATCTCCTGTTGTCAAATTACGGTAGCTTAAAAGTCCCGAGTACCGTTACCACAAGCTCTCTGCTACACCTACTAGCTCGCGCCGCTATACAAATATGGTGTTCCTAACTGTAAGCGATCCTACGCATTCCGTGCATTAAATCAACTGTAATCAAATAAGGCTCGCTGCTCAAGCTGAACAGTTTAAACCAGCTGATCAGGCGACACACTGAAAGGAGTCGAATATGTTCCTGACCGTGTACTGTCACCACTTTCAATTACATCCGCACCAGAGCCAGTCTTTCGTTGCACATTGTATCGTCGCGTCGATGCAAGACGGTATCGTGCGTGCACACAGGCGCGCCTGTAGGGTAGTGTTTCGTTGCACGTAGACGATACCTCCAGGCCTGTTATGCGTGCCTTCTGCTCGTGCATCGTCTATTGGTGGCAGCAGCTTCAAGCCAGCGCACTCTTCGTTCATAAAGCGAGTTCTATGTAGATACATAAGCCAGCGTATGTACCGTGGGTCGTTTGTATACGACGGCCGATTAGAGGAATCGAAAATGTCATTTCCTTGATTAGGTGACAGTGCTTCTTCGCCATCCGTATTGCCCTTCTACTGGCCGATTTTCCGCGATACCTGACAGCGAGATATTCCGTCGAAAATAATGCTACGGTGAGCCGTAATCTGTTTATATACACTCGCGATACATCCGTCTTTTTAAACTGATAACTGAGCCCTTTAAACGACGAGCTTCGTGTCAATAGTGTATACCTTTTCCCTTCGCTGGCGCACATGTTACGATCCGCAGCCAATGTACATTTAATTCCTTAGAACGAGTATCTTTTTTTATTCAGTTAATTACGGGCCTTAAGTGTTGCTGAGGATGTATGCTAACCACCTAGAAAACATTACTTACGGGAATATTAATTGTAAGATTGTTGATTGTCGTTTGTTTAATTTTCTTAACAGCACGAATTAAGTACTTTTGTATACACAGTTAAAGTGCAGGTTAGAATGACAGCGTACATTGGCAAGCCCCTTCTTATCTGCTTCTCTTCCATTACATTTCTGTAGCATGGGTTTCAGATATACATCTATCGTTAGCAACTTACCAATACATTCATATGTTTAGATCATAGTTAAGCCTTGAACGCGCGTCTATATTTATACTTCTGTCATTCTTTAATGTACTAAGTAGTTTCTAATTTAATTGTAGATGTCACACTATAATAGAGACACAGGTGCTCAAAGGTCTGCGGTGATTGATTATGAACGTCAATTCCAAGAAGATCTGGAACGTGCGCAGGCATTGAGTTTGGAGAGTCTTGCCTTAGAGAAATTTAAATTGCAGAAGCAGCGTTCGGAATTTAGTAGTATACAGCAATCATGTGTTTCGAAGAATGGCGTACACAAAGGAAATAGTATTGTACATAGTAGTACATCGGAGACCGACAGTGGGCAGCAAGTTGAAAAGTAATTTATGTTATTCGTATATATTTGTAGTCTGATTTTATGTACGATTACAACGAACGAGTGCGTTTGTATTTAACAAATCTGTAAGAGAAGGGAATTATAGATTTCAGAGTAGGAGTCGACCAAGGCCTGGGGCTTTTAATACCAATCAGTGTAAAAATGCTGTGATATTAGCACCACCACCGGTCCCATCTAGAAGAAATTCTACGTCAGCTACCACGAGCCAAGAACAGTCTTTCGACTTGATCAATTTTACAAGTCCAGTGAAAGCGGATACTTTAACAGATTACTGTCCACCACCGCCTGCGCCGCCGTAAGATTCCCGTTTGATTATTTATGCAAGAATATTACTGACTCGAATTACCTGTTATAAATTATTTGTGTCCTACAACAGAAATACATCAGTAGAACCGAAATGGGAAACTCATCCCTCGTTGTTAAAAAAACAGACAAGAGTGTCGCGCAGTAGTAGTTCTGCGGGCTATCACTCTCGGGACTTCCGATATCAGTCGCTCTCTCCTGACCCTAGATCTTCCACAGCACCCTGCACACCTGGAACTCCAAAAATTAGTCCTATCATGTCAAGATCCAGTAGTATTAACAGTAATGTACCTGATATAGCACCACAAGTAAGCGATACAATATTTTTTTAGCTTTCGACGATGTTCGATATCGTTTGAAATTGAATATACATTTTTCTTTCGTTAGAATGGTAATTTTTATCGATAATTCTCATTGCAGCCTGCATGGAATTTTTGTGATATAAAAGGTTTTTTTCTTATGCAGGTATATTGCGTGTGAATTTTTTAATCTGAATGTCAGTTTAACACGTCCCGTGTCACATGGGGCACCGAGGACTCGCGATATTTAATGAAAGTGAAACTTTCATTCAACGGACAAGCATATTTTTCAATTTGATATTGAAACCAGAGTACGGGGGAGTTAAAATTATGCAGAATATAACGCAATTACTATTTGTCTATAATCGAATATCACGAATCATCCTACCAAAAATCTGAATTTCCGCGGTGGCACGGAACGTATTAACAATGTTATGTTTAACAAGCTTATTAGTGCCTTTTTTGTTAATAGAATCTCGAAGCTTATATAAAATTTATAGTCTTCTTTAAAAGTGAGTTTTAATAACCTTTGTTTACAGATACCTCCGTTACCTATGAATTACAGACCAAGTATTACTCCTGCTGTTTGTGGTGGTCAAAAACCTACATTCTCTATGGATGACGAGCAATTAAATGTACTGAAAGTGATAGAGAAGAAGCCAAATAATAATCTTATAGATTTGAGTTCTTTCGATCAAGTAGAAGATAGAACGAACGTTCGAGTTAGCGTATTGGAAGCATTTGATCCATTACTTGTTAAGACTGAAGATAACAATGATATTGCACAAGGGCATAAAGATGGTAATATTACAACAATAAATTTACATTTTTATAGAACTGAAGCAAAGTAATTATGTAATTAAACGTGTGTCAAAGCGCTGATGCACATCGCATAGTAATACGGTATTTTTAAACAGAGGCACAATCGCAAATCAGTGGATCAATGTATGACCCGTTTGATCCATTCGACTACATGTATAGCACAAACGAGAGCGTTAATTCAGATCCAGTATACGTTGCTGTGGAGAAGTCTGCTAAATCTCCGGCTGTATCACCAGCTGCACCACCACCGCTACCACCTAGGAATTCGTCTGCTTGGAACACTATCGAACGAAGAAGGACTTCTTTGGACAGAAGAGTAAATACCCTAACAATTTCAATATAAAACTAAATACCTAATAACTTGAATCATTAATAGCATCCATTTTTTGCAGCAAAAACGGCAGACACACTTATACGAAAATGTAACGGTGAGAAAAACTAGACCATCGCTCAGTGATTGTGATCTTAGAGCGTTTCATGAAATGATGAAGTCTGTGCGAAGTTAGTAGAGCATAAAATATTTAATTCACTATTTTCATGAAGCTTCGAATTTTTATTAATACGCCAAATGCGCGCAGGTGATTTTCCATTTAACGATCCTGGCACAAATATGGGGCATGTTGTCAGTCCAATGATGGAGAACTTATACCCCGAAGGCACAAGTATCAAATTGGTTGTACATCCGCAGTTAATGGATTCCGATGAAAATACTCCGTCCATTACTTTCACTTGTGACGGTAAGTTTTTGTACGCATAAAATTGTCCTAATAATTTCCGATAATTTAGTACATTATACGTATGTGCTTTCAGTGAATTGTAGCATTGAACATGTTATTCTCAATGTCGCTTGTTCGTTGGAAGACGAAGGTACGGTAAATATAGAAAAATATTGTTTAAGAGTCTGGGGTTTGGCAGAGTATTTTGCGCCTAATACAACTTTAGCTCAGTACGAATATATACACCAGTGTATTAAATTAGAAAAAGACATTGAGTTAGCTATCCAGATCAAAGCACAAATAAAACGATCTATATCGCGAACCGTAAGTATTTACTTGTAAGCAAACATATTGTAATCTTTAAGCATTTGCCTTACACAGATGTGTTTTGTAATAGCTTCAAGACGATAATCGTGATCAGTGTCTTAAATTAGAAGACATTCTCCCAAATGAACCTGTACAACCCATTTCCTACGATACGCTGCTCATATTACTAGGTATGCTAACATTTGCTTGCTAGTTAACCCTCTAGGTACTTAGGGGGATGTTTTAAACTCGTCGTAGAATTATTCCGAGGGTTAAAATAGTCTATTTTATACTTCGGATTTAGAAACTACACGTTTGGAATGCAGAAAATGTGAAAATCATTGATTTCTGATGTGGGACGTAGGAGCCCCACTGGGACTTATCCGGGTTTTTTGATGCTGCTCGCTCAAAAATTCACAAATATTTTATCTTTACTTCTTCATTGCGGTTCCACTCTATAATTTACAGAAATTTTTATCTTGGGATATCGTACCTAATATAAGAAATAGTTAAAAGTGTCCGGGTTTCAAGTGAAAATGTCCAGGGTATTAATGCTCTCTTTCCTAGATTAATAATTTTATGGATGGCAGCCCTACATACAGTGCATGTTTGTCTAGATTCGCTAAACATTGGAAAATGATGTAATGGCAACCAAACTAACATAAAGATTAATACAAATATTTCTTCATATCCGATTTATACACTACTAGCTTTACTACTCGGCTTCGCCCGAAATTTAGATTCTGATTTTATAAAAAAAAATTTTTTTAGTTTTTTTTTAATGGTCACATTCATCTACAAGATTAGTCAGGCATAATGAGCTGAGGCACATTTCGTGATCCCTGAGTTTATCGTTCGAAAGTTTTTAGGCGACAGACAAACACACAAACATAGAAGTTTCCTGCTTTATATATTAAGATTTAACAAATAATATAGAATTAGTATGAATATTTAAAGAAATAGCTATGACGTATAAGTACTTAATTTTCAGAAATATTTACTCCCGAGTCCCGTTGAGACATACACGTGCTAAAACTTCAACCCGAAAGCCCTTATACATAACGTAAACGGTATGCAGTGCCCATAATTTATTTTGTCAATTAGGACTCATTTTTACTATATATGTGCTTATTTTACTATAAAAAGTATCTTTTACTTACTTTAATTTATAAAACTAGTTGACAAATCGGAAGATATTCAGATCACGATCAATGGCACCAACGAGATTCACTTGTTTATAACTGTAAAAAGTTGAATCTCCGGTTCTGATGGTGCAAACAGTTTCTTTCCTGCCTACAGTGGCTGCTGAAAGCCACTATACGCACCAAATCTCGATCTTATCAATAGTGATGTTAATAAAAATTCGTTACAATGTATGGGAGTCTGGACTCTAAAGTCCCACTAGTCCCTAGAGGGTTAAAGCATTTGTACTATATCTAACATTATTGTCCAAGCGTGTCTAAAGTCGTAAAAGAATAATTGAGAGTTTTTATGACAGAGACTGTGGAAAAGGAAATGGAACGTGTGGAGACTGCTGCTATACAATTGGCAACTACTAATCATAGCTCTACTCTTTTGCCGCAACTGCAACCCCGTGGTGTCGTTCAAGCGGTAAAGGCAGTAAGCGCGTTAATGGGAAGCATAGAAACGTTTGAGATTACAGAAGCTGTTGACAACTTCGTGAATGCGTGTTGTCAATTTTTGCCTCAAGCTCATACGACGAATATAGAATGTAAGAAGCCAGAAATCCTGCACGAGGATGGTGACTACTCTGTTGTGACGTTACGAACGAAATTCCCAGATGTGATTTCGTCTCATTGTCGCAAAATCCGTGATGCTATACAAGATCTTGTAGAAACGTTTTGTCACGCGTTTAGAGTTGATTTTGAATTAAGCAGCAGGAGTGAATTCCCAGCGAGTAAGAAAAATATTAAATATTTATAAATATCTCTTTCAGTGATTCATTTTAAGAAAATCTAATCTCGTGGAATGTTTTATTTCATAACAGATACATTAGTGTCGTCCGAGGTGTTAGACACTGTATTAGTTCGTGTCGGGGCATTACACAGACTGCCAGGATCATGGAAACACGATGATTATATTGTCGCAGCTCAAATATTCCATGGGACCAGACCTGTCGGTAATCCAGTTGTATCCGAACCTATGGCAGTCAGTTCTAATTTCTATCCCAGAATTTTATTTAATTCATGGTAATTATTCAGAAATCTACCCTTCAGAAATTGTATTTTATTTTCCAAATTCGAATTATTATCTTAATGCAAAAGGTTGGAGTTTCATGGAATAAGCGTATGTCAAGTACCAAGAGAAGCTAGATTAGTGTTAGTCCTGTATGGCCGTACATTACAACCTACCGAACACGAGTCTAATTCGTCTTCTGAGAACACCATGCAGAAAGAAGAATTAGGTTGGGGTGCTATACAATTCTTTGACTATGAGGGGTAATTATAACTGTTTATGTAATAGAGTCAAAAACATTAAATGCTTCTTCATATATTCTTTTTCCTCCGTCACAGAGTTATGAGTCAAGGAAGTTTCTTCTTATCTCTTTGGCCAGCGATTGCTGACAAAAGATTAGGTCCGGCTCCGGCACCTGGAATTCATCCCCATGGAGATACACATCCTATTATTGGTTTAGAATTGCCCGATTATGGGGGAAAGGTATTATTCCCTACAGAGCTAAGAGATTATGATGTAGAATCTCTTGATTTCAATTCGCTCGACCAGAATACGCAAGAATTATTAATAGACATCACTCAACAGAATACATTCTCAAAGTAAGTATCCCTAGGCTAACAATCATTTTCACCATATTATTAATACTTATTTCTGGTATTAACAGGCCACTTATCGAAGAAAGAGAAATTTTATGGGAGAAACGCCATTACCTGCACGACAAACCTGAAGCTTTGCCTAAAGTACTTTTAGCTGCTCACAGTTGGGATTGGGCATGTTTGCCCGATCTTCACGCGTCTCTTAGAGTCTGGAGCCCCTTACCACCTGTTCAAGCTTTGCAATTATTGCTACCTTGGTAATTGAAAATTCTAAACGAATTCTAAATGTTGTATGGATTTATCTGTAACCAGATATTTTGCAGTTTCCCCGACATGAAAGTAAGAGAAATGGCAGTTGAATGGATTCGAGAATTAAGTAACGACGAACTCGTAGACTATCTACCGCAATTATTGCAAGCACTGAAACATGAAACATACGAAACGTCTCCCCTTGCGAGATTTCTATTAGAACGAGCATTACTTTCGCCACGAGTAGCTCATCACATTTACTGGCTTCTAACGCAAGCATTGCCAGGACAAAGTCCTCAGGTACAGGTTGGATTATAGTTATCAGTAGTATCGAACCTATGTTGTTTACAACTTTCATCAATTTAAAAAACCTAAATGGAAAGAGTTTCCACGAAATGTGCAGTTGATTTTATAATTTTCTATATCTACCGAGTGTTCCTCTACCTGTAGTAAATACTTTTGAGGATGATTAAACATGCAAAAATAAGACGAAAATTAACAGTGACGAAATTACGGTAAAGGCATCGTTTTCGAGAAAATGGACTTTAAAACCAGCGGAACGCGTCAGCTGCCCGTAGGACGTTCCGCTCACTTCCGCTTCCCCCAGGCGCCAACAGTGAAAGCGTATTTAGATGAAATTCCAAGCCAATTTTCTCGAAAACGAAGCCTTTACCGCAATTTCGTCACTCTAGATTTTCGACTTATTTTTACCTATATAATCACACCCTAAAGTATTAACTGTAGGTAGCGGAACACCCTGTATAGAGTAACTTTCCAGATCTACTAATCTAATTTAATATACAGTAGAGCGGCAATTATCCGAACCTCGATTAACCGAACCGTCGATTATCCGTACCAGTGCTGCATCATCGTTATCCCCACCACTTCTTCGAACCAGTGTAGCGGTACCCATTAATTATTCGAACTTTTGCGTAATATAAATTAACGCAGTAGTACTCTTGTATTTAATAAGTAATTTTAGGTGTAATTCCTATGGTTATAAACTGTGTAAAGTACATGCATGCTTCATTCTCCGAACTGTTCGATTATCCGAACAATTCGAATTTCCGAACCACCTCAGTCCCAAGCAGTTCGGATAATTGACGCTCTACTGTATTTACAAAATATTTTTTCATTAACATTCCCTGTTTATGTGATTTGATTATTTAAGCTTACTAATCCCTTTGAAATGTTTTATTTCCAGAATTCTGCTGAAACTACACCAGAAGATGACAAAAATATTAGTTATGCGCGTTATCATAGAAGGTTACAGTTGATGTTACGAGCATTACTAGCCGTTATCGGCGATGCATTAAGGAACAGCTTCCTTACGCAGCAATTACTCGTCAAAGTATGATTTGTTTTCATACGTTCTATCTCTTTAGAATTCTCCTAATGATTGTAGTACAATTCTTATTCTTACAGAACTTACACGAGGTGGCGGAGAATATCAAACAGACGAAGGAGTCATTGCGACTGGATGGGCTTAAAGTTGGATTACAAAATATACACTGTCAGTTGATGGAAGACGATGGTACATGTTTACCGTTATCTCCGAGTAAACAAGTATTTGGGATAAATGTACAGACTTGTTCGTATTTTCCATCGTTTACACTTCCATTGAAGATCAACTTCCTAAGTTGTGACGATGTAATTTGCCCGGCGATATTTAAGGTATGTTATTAGACATACCTGCTGCGTAATTAGCGCTAGTAACTCAATTTATACTAAATTATTTTGAAGGTTGGAGACGATTTGCAACAAGACATGTTAACTCTTCAAATGGTTCGTATTATGGACAAACTGTGGCTGAAAGAAGGCCTCGACCTTAAAATGGTAACGTTCGCCTGCGTGCCCACTGGTTACAAGCGTGGGATGATAGAAATGGTTACAAATGCGGAGACGTTAAGGAAAATACAGGTTGAATTTGGCCTAACTGGATCGTTTAAAGATCGACCAATTGCCGAGTGGTTGGCAAAGCATAATCCCTCAGAATTGGAATACGAAAGAGCGGTGGAAAACTTCACTGCATCTTGCGCAGGCTACAGTGTCGCCACTTATATCTTAGGCATTTGTGATAGACATAATGACAATATCATGTTAAAAACGTCGGGACATCTCTTTCATATCGATTTTGGAAAATTCTTGGGTGACGCGCAAATGTTCGGGAATTTTAAAAGGTAAATATATTGAACCTCGCGTAGTTTGTAGTTGTGACAAAATATTACTATACATTCCATACTTTTAATTAGGGATAGAACACCGTTCGTATTAACATCTGATATGGCATATGTTATAAATGGTGGAGACAAACCATCAGCTAAATTTCACCACTTTGTGGATTTGTGTTGTCAAGCGTTTAATGTGGTGCGAAAACATGGGAATCTTATTCTTCATCTTTTCGGATTGGTATGTTTGTATTATATTATACGCGCTAAAAATATATTAGTACTCAGCGGAGCGATAATTATTATAATCTTTTATAATTATTAGTATTATTCCTTTAATACGGAAAAATAGTTCTCTACCGTGCAACAATTATTTTATTGAAAACAAAGGAGTTTCTTTTTTAACTAAATAATATGATAATTTGGACCGTTATTCTTTTATGAACACAATAAAACCACAACGGAAGGACTTATCCACTCGCTTTATCAGAGAGTGGTCCGCTATCGCGCTAAACTATATGCGATGTATTTAATTAGTGTTTATCGTCCGAGCTCTCGTAATATCGTACCATGCAGCAGTCTGAAATAATTAGGAGAAGAGTCAAACTCGGCCGAATGCCGCGTTCAATGTACTTTTGTTTGATATACAATTTAATACAATCGATTTAAACGGATACTAAACAAAATTCAAAAATGGATGGTCTATTATCCCCCCAAAATAATGTGTCTGATTTACGTAAACTAAATGCTGCGCAACAAAAGCTCGGCGATATTGAAATCAAGGAATTAGTGAACAAATCGAAAATGAATAACTACACAAATTCACAGATGACTTCATCTGGAATTCCCGGAGTGACTGTGGATGCAGTTAGTTATGTGCAGAAGGCTCTTCTGCCTGAACAAACAAACCCCGAAGCGGCGGCAACGTTCGCCCGAATGATAGAAAGTTCGCTTAAAAGCTGGTTCACGCAGTTCAACTTTTTCTTGCATAATTTAGCACAGCTGAGGTTTTCGGGGGATCATAATGATGGAGCACTGTTATCATTCATTCCGCGTACATATACGTAAGTTTATGTTCAAATATTTCATACAATTGTGTATAAGTTCGAAAGCTTGAGTATATTTATGTCATTGTTACACAGAATGCAGCAAGAAGGTCAATTAACAAGCGTTCAAGTACATGGATATCAGAAACGATATGACCCTGAAAAGTATTATATGTACATTTTGCGCATACAGCGAAAAGGCCACGTAGACCCCACTTATTTATTCAGGTCATATAAGGAATTTTGCGAATTATATCAAAAGCTGTGCATTCACTTTCCTCTTGCAAAAGTTGCTAGGTAAGTAAAATGATATATTTGTTCCAGTACCTTGTATTCCATCAGTCATTTAATATTTTGTCTTCTACTTTTTATTCGTACAAATTATACTTGGTGATTCCGTATTCTCGTTTTTTATTGTTGGAGGTTTTTTATTTTCTTCCACTTTGTAAATTATATATTAAATTCCGCTGCATGTATTACATTTAATTAATAGCCATTTAATATATTTACATATTGACTCAATTTATACATAATTAATTAGCTGACAGTATCCCATCTCGTTAATCGGACAATTCGTTTAATTGTTTAACGTTAGCATTAATTGGCTTCCTTACATTATCATTTATATTTTTTTGTGATTTGGATACCAAGGAATCGGTTTGTGGTATTTTTCGGTAAAATTCTGGTGTAGTAGATAACTTGGCTAACTTCTGTTCTATCGACATTTGAGCACGGAATCGTCTGAGGCCCATTTTGAATTCTTTGATATTTTCCTTTGAATAGAACACAGAATGATATTATACGCTTATTGTATATCATGCGAAATTATTATACACACCTGTAGAAATGCAACACAGTAGCACGCAATTAACACTGTCACTGTTGCAACAGTTAGAAATAGAAAATGAAAGTATGCAGCATCGTCTTTGTTTGCAAAGTGTTTTATATCTTAATGTCAGAACTCAGCTTCGTTATCTTTTGTCATGCTATCTAATCAGACAAAAATGCTTGATATACATATACAAAATACTTCCTGTGTATTACAAAAGAAAGAAATCTCTATCTTCTGTTTACAATAATTACCAACTGATTAATTATGTATAAAATATTTATAAAACAGTTCCTACACAGTGCGACTCAAGTGAAATACATTATTGTAATTTATGTTACAGTTTACCGAGTGGTATAAGTGTTGGAAGATCGAATATAAAGCAAGTTGCCGACAAACGTCGAGCGGATATCGAAAAATTCCTTGTAAGCTTGTTCAAGATGGCACCAGAAATTTCACAAAGCGACTTAATATACACTTTCTTTCATCCTTTACTGCGAGACCAACAAAATGCTGATATTCATTTACGTAAAGTGAAAGGTATAGTGGAACTTGCAAAATATGCTCCTACAACGCGTAAAATTGTCGTAACTATCTTATAATTTTTTTTCTTCAATTAGTTGGAAACTGGTGGGCCGAGAAAAAGGTCCGAGAGAACGTACAAAGTGGGCAAATTAAAATGTCCCTTCATTATACTCGTGGAGCATTTTATGTAATGGTTTGCCATGCAAGGGGCTTGCCTAAAGTAGCTAACGGCCAAGAACCAAATACATATGTGAAAGTTTATCTTAAACCCGACCCCACAAAGAAGACGAAGCGGAAAACAAAAGTCGTTAGGAAAAATTGTCATCCTTCGTTCATGGAGATGGTAAGGAATTTTCTACCTTCGTGCTTAAATAAGTTATATTGGGCGCGGAATATATATTTTTTTATTATAGTTGGAGTATAGAATGTCTCTAGACGTCATCAAAGAAAGAACGTTGGAAGCTACAATTTGGAATCACGACACTCTACAAGAAAATGAATTTCTTGGCGGAATACGTTTGCCGCTCGGGCGACTTGATTTAACGAACGAAACGATTGAATGGTTCTCACTAGGCAGTGTTCGATGAAAGAATAACCACTTGTTTAAAAAGAGGTCCACTAATGCTCACGCATAATAGATTTATAAAAAAAAAAGAAGTGAGAAACTGTATCGCACAATTACACGAAGATAGCATTTCTGTAACATGCTCACAATAGTGCAGTAAGAAAATTAGTAGTGCTAATAACACTGATAAATGTTTTCATGTCGCTTCTTAAAGCAAGTTAGTTTATTAACTAACGATATTTCGTAAAAGCCTATCATAAAACTGTATTTAACTGATAGAGTAACGAGAAAAATGGAGGCATATTTCATAAAATTATTCTGCCTTTGGGAGAATTATCAAAGTGCGTGAAAGAAATTTCTCATTTAACAAATATGGTATTAAAAAAGAAACTGGATCTTTTGTATCGATCGCGTTTAAAATGTATTTGGCAGTAAGTGTCGGTAAACATGAATTATTTGTGAAGTATGTAAAACATTTGTGTGTGCAACACTGATTCTATTAGTGAAATTTTATAAAAATGTTTATACTATTTTTATCGAGAACTAATCTCTATTAATTGTACATAAATTTGAGCTGTGCTACACTATTTAACTGTAGCACTTGTATGCAATGTTTTCTAAATAGGTGTGAGTTTGACAATATAGACTTACGTATATGCTATAAATTTTACTCAAATATAAGTTATTTGCCTATTATAATAAGTATATCAAACGATAAGAAGATATTTTTTACTTTCATATCGAAACTTGGAATTATATATAAAAATAAACGAAATCTCGTTCTATATAAAGTAATACGATCTATACACAGAAAAATGATGTGTGAAACTGCATACTATGAAATTTTTAATGCTTATGCAAGAAACGAGAATGAAATTATGTAAATATGCTTTTAAACATACTGATAATTTCGTAATCATTTTATATATATTATATATATATACTGTGAATATTTTAAATCTATTTTTTTAGGTAAGCCGGTATAAAACTGTTATAACGAAAATTAAGGTTCGTGTCAATACATTATCGGCGGGTGATTATTAAATATCGATTTGATTTTACAAATGACAGATCAATATTTTTATAGTCTTTACTGAACAAAGTTTTTACTTCTTGACATATCACAAGATTCAGTTACCATAGATCGAGGTATGAGCAACGATATTATAAGCCTACTCTAGTCTCCCGTTGTTAGTGTATTAATGCAATTAATTTTAAAACCTTAATTTTTGTTATAAATACCATTCAAGTGCAGTGAAATAATTTAATAGTACAAGTTTTGCGTTCTTTCTTTTCAATCACATAGACTCCGATATTATAACTATACAAAAATATATCAATGCATAAGCCTTTTGCTTTTGCATCAATTTCGTAGAATAATTATCGATCACAAAGCTTCTATGCATGTGCTTTCTGTAATCTTCATGTTACAATCTAAGAGCATGGAAACCTTAATAATTTATTTATACTGTACATTGTGATTCTTCGATTTTAACACGAAGAAATATTGATCAAATAAACTGTCGTGATAACTTTACCGCATTTTGATCACACGCTTTTCTGTGAGTCAGTAGTGCACGTACGAGTACTTTTACACAAAAAGACGTGTTATTTACTTTTTAATTTGTACTGAGACATTGGAAAACTGTGTAATCAATTGTTCATAATATGATACCTGAGTTTCATTCCACTCATCATAGAATTTTAATTATGAAACTAAGATAAATCGACGTAATTGAATATGTTAAATATGTACATGTAAACGTGATTCGAAATTCAAAATTGACTGAAATTAATTTTTATTCGTTAAAAGTGCTCTGCAGAAACAGCAATCACCTAGGCTCCTAGGAAGTTAGCCACAAGGGTATTCTACTCAATTATCGTCCAATTATTACAAGTTCCGGCAAAAAAAAACAGCGAGTGGAACGTAAAGAATTCTCGAAAATAATCTCGTGGGTGTTTTTTTGTATGAAAAAATGTACTTCTGATACTAATAAAATATTTGACAATTCTAGTATTTATTTAGATATTGACATAACAAATTTTCAAATGTGACTGCCCAAAATTTAAAAGCTTAAAGTTCAATCTAACAAATTAAAGCTTCAACAATTTCTTATACAGTAAAACTATACTGTTGCAATGTATGCTTCGATTCAAATTTATAACAAAAAATGACTGCGAATTTCAATGATTAAATAAAGTAAAATTATTCTTACATATTAACAGATATTTGAGGTGGAGAGTCAGTTGGACACCCTGTATATGCACATCTTTTATACTTCTCTCGGTGATAAGGTAAGTAGCTTCAAGGTGCAATTTCATGCTGACGCTGGATCGGTTCACGTGACTTTCAGCGTCAAGCGAAAAAGCTAAACTCTGTTTAACTTTTCCGCTAGACGCCCGTTCACTTTAACTCGCTCGTTCATTGGTTGAGCGTCAAAACCAATCACGTGACCAACGCTCAACCAACGAACGAGCGAGTCAGAGCAAGTCAGAGTGAACGAGCGTCTAGCGTAAAAGCTAAACCCGGTTTAGCTTTTAGGTGCGAATCATGGACATAGGTAAATTCTGTAAATTCTGCACTCGTCCAGTGCGTTTTCTTTAGACCAGTTAACACGAACCGACGCTTCCAAAGGAAAGAATTGCTTACCTATAACAGACGAAAGCTCCGAATTAATTAACCAGTCCTCAATATAATTGCTAATTGAACACTAAATACACTCGATAGTTCTTACTACTTTAAAGCAAACTTATTCAATATTATATTTATTTGCAAAATACACACCATTTTATTCTTATCCCGGGTATTGTTCCGTTTCACGCATAAGAGATAAATAAATATGTAGAGTTAAATACGCATGCGCGCAGTAACTGCATGTTTGATGCATTAGAAGTGGGTGAATTCTAGGGAATCCTATGCGCCACCAACGCCACCAATGCATGCATTTAATGAAACGGAACGGTTTTCTCTGCAGTCTATGCACTCAATGCGCGAAACGGAACAGACCCATGGAAGTATCGATACTGACGATATCGATACTTCGTTTCCGATATTTTATCTGTATCGATACTTTGCCATCAATATGTATCGATACAATTGGCATGTATCGCCATCCCTATTCTCGTGCGAATGGAAATTTTGATTTCCTAATCACGCATAATTACATTTCTCGATTTCATAAAAATACCGTTACGGCGTAACAATAATATTTTGAAAGGATGTTAAGTCATAAAAAGTTCACAAATGTAGCGTAAAAGAACGATATGGCTAATAAATATTTATTGTCATGTAGCATATAGGTTACATTTTCTGTCACTTCGAGGACAGAAAATCCGCTCCTCGAAGTGACAGAAAATATAACCTAACTAAGAGACTGTATTTACAATGTTTGTTACGCGGTTGTATTTATATAATATTTCTCATCGAAAATTTATGGAAATAAGTGCAAATTATGCTTCTATCAAAATGTATTAGTAAACGGAATTATGCAACATGTTTCTTGAAATTAGTCGCAACGTTCAGGCCATTTTAAATTTTAAATGTTTCCGATAAGATTTAATTTCAATTCCTACCACTCGTAGCATTGTAATCTTATTTTAGACTGAATCGATAACATTGGGTGTGACATGAAAATGTTAAGAGGGCTCGCGAGCCCCCCGAGCAAGTGACACAAAATTACATTGCGTGATAGGTTTATCCTATACCTGGTCTGTGATCTCGTCTATGGTCCAACGTTCTTGATTCAGAACGGAATGAGATTACAACGCTATTAGCGGTAAGAAAAGAAAGTAAATATTGCGTGATGCCGGATCGGTAATAAAAGAATCAGTAGGATCGCATCTTTTCAACCTTATTTATTATTTATGCATTGACGAAACTTCTACTTATACATCTTATTTCGCAGCTTCTGTTTCTTTCATAGTCGAGAGCAAGTATTTCTGTTCGTTAATTTTATTGACTTCAATGTTAAGACACGAACGAGATACATGATTGACTACATTACATTGCAATTGAAATATTATATTTAAAACAAGAAATTACATGCTAATAACACGAAACTCTGAACTCAGCATATTGCGTATTAAATCAAATAGTCCCTATAATCGCATTTTCTAGCAATTGTAAAATGTATTTTCATTTCCAGCATCGTCAGAAGATGGCGCAACATAATTCACTACGACTTTTCAAAAAAATTACTATATATTATATTAAAATATAATGTGCTTACGTTCAAATATACAGTGGGGGACAAAAGTATGTGGACAATTTTAAAGTCTAATAACTTGTTCAAAATTGGTCCAAACAACTTGAGTTTTTTAAGAAACTAGAAGGATTAGTTTGCTAAGTGACGTGTTTTGTCGTTTTGAAAAAAGTTGCAATTGGTCGGAATAGCAAAAAAATATAGCAAAGATCATTTTTTTAACTTTTTTGTCAGTGCTCTTAATGAAAATTTAAAAAATGCCTTTTGTAGATTAAAGTAAGTCGTATATGCGCCTAAAATTTCATCAAAATCGGTTATCGTTGCTTTGAGCTATAAACGCTTAAAGATCACAGAATAAGGTCGAAAATTGCTGATTTCAGGAATTTCGCGAGTTTCACCCTTATTCTGCGATCTTTAAGCGTTTATAGCTCAGAGAAATTGCATTTTGTCCTCCTCTGTACTGCGTAACTTTGTCTTATAAATGAAGTGACAACAAAAAATGGAATTTCCACTAATTTAAAAGAAAAGTGACCATCGTATTATATGAAACATGCACCTACCTATATACAATTCATAATGTAAAAAATAGGAAATTTATAATTACCACTACTCGACGCGACTCAATGAAAAGATCCCTGCAGTTACGTACACGTAACTTTCGCAATTCAATGGACACCAAAGTCAATTTAAAAATTCCTACGCGCATAAGTTATAGCTCCTATAAAACCAAGAGAGACCGATGTTCTCATTTCTTCATTTTTTCACAGAATTCTACTAAGAAATTGGGAATAATGAAACGTTTCTGAAGAATGTCTTATCTACAGAAAAATATACCGTACTTGTAATTACTGTTGTGTTTTCCACTGTATTTCCATTTTTTAAGCACTACAATAAAAGTAGGTACTCTTTTAAAAAAAAATCATTCCGTCCTTTTCTCTTACCTGTCCCGGTTTGCTGGTGAAGAAATAGGTACGGTAACCGTGCTCATGACACATCTCGCATCTCTTGTAACTTGTAATTTGCAGGAACCAGAATCCCACTATGTTGCATATTTTCCTTATTTTACACCTACACAGTTTGAACATCAACCCCCAGTCACCACGCGTATCTACTAAAAACGATAAAACAGTAAACAGTTGCCGCTTCGCAAGCTTGTTATAAGCGTATTAAACCGTCGCCCGTTCTCGCGTCCCACTTTTATTTCCGTCTCAAGGTGCGTACCTACGCCTAATTGCTTAAGGTTTCGGTGTCATTGTTGAAGGGAAAGGAGAAACAGGAAGACGGTATAGTTTCTTATCCCCCAGGCGTCAGCGGCCAGGAACACGGGAATTCTACCTGAGGCCCTCCGCGCAAAGGTAGGTAAGGGGCGCGCGCGCTGCAAAAGGATTTCAGATACATACGCAGGAAGGACGTTTTATTACAGTTTTCATCCGCAGATTAGCCCCTTTGGAACCATCGATACTCGATTCAGGTCCTTTATAGCACCCCCTCATAAAACTATCTATTCGGTGTTTTCGACTGGACCGACTGGACCGAGCAACTCGAACAAAAAGGGTATCCCCCGGAATTTCTCGGTATACGTGAAACGTTGTTGCGTCTCGGGGTCCAATTACGTACGGGTCTGCCGACCGGACAACGTCCCTTCAGAATTCACGGGGCTGCATCCCTTTCTACCCCCTTTATCTCGTCCTCCTAATCCCAATTCCCAGCGTCCAAGGCGCGGCGTTCGAACGGGCCCGCCGGGCCCCTCGGTTGTACGCGCGTCGGGGAAAAGGGAAGCACTTTTTGATTTCTTTGTCGCTGTTTGCAGAGCCGTAGACACGCCGGGACGCCATTTTATGTTATTTCCTGGACGAGTTCGTGCGTTCAACATCATAAATCATGGGTAAGCTGGCGAAGACGTCGCGTTCTGGGCAAAAGTTGGGTCGCTGGAAGTTTCGAAATTGATAGCTGCTCAGGCGACATTGTCATAGAAGTAGGAGGGACGAATTATGAGCATTAGATTTAATTTCATGGCAGACGAAGAAATAAAAGGAGCTAAAGGTGCGTAAACTATTTTTCAAGAATTACCAATGAATAATAAATTCAAGTGTTGTAGCTCCATCCCATATGTTTGCTCTACCTTAATCCACCTTAATCAAGAATAAAAAGAAATCATGAGATCTTTATTAAACATTTAGTTTCTACATCACAAGTAGTCTTCTCAACCAGAAAATGCCACCTGTCTATTCAAAGACGAATGTACTTAAATATATGAAACTAGACCAGGCAAGTCACCCCAATTCTTTCACAGGGAATGCTACGCACAATGTAACAATGTAGTTACTCTCCTTAAACAACCGTAATCATTTACATTCCACCATCTCCAAACAGCAAAACCAAGCAGCGCCTCACCCAAAAGCCCCTAGGTACTTCACATTATCTTCCGCGAAAATGATGAAAACAAACCGTCCAAACTATCTTTATACCACCCGCGCGCTATCCTTGGTCTCTCAAAAATACCCGACCGTCTCGACTTCCCCGTTGCGTAACCATCTCCGTTACCTCAACCTCCTCATACAATTCCAGCGTCGCGATCACCGATCGTAATCTCGTACCCAAGCGCCGTTGGCCCCGCGCAAAACAACCATCGCGGTTTCTTTCTTCCGCCGCGGTGTTTACCACGCGACTTTTCCAGACGCCGCTGAAGTCACCGTCGCCGGAGCGCGGTGCCGCGCGTTAAACCCGCGTGCTTCCTCTCCGATCGACGCTCACCATAGGCGAACAGAGATGGGTGAGAGGTGTGCTGGGTTGCGTGCAAGTAGCTGGGGTTGTTTTCAGGGGATGAAGAGGGGCTGGGGTCGGACATCGATCTGGTAGTTAAGTTCAGGGCTCCCGCGGGACTCGTTGCCACCTTCGCAGCTTCGTCTCCTCTTGCTTTATTCGAGGCTCTGTGTCTGTGCGCGCCGAAGCGTCAGTGTGTCCCGTGGTTACGCTGGCATCGGTTACCAGGCCTGGTCGCTCACATAATCCGCATTACACGTTTTTATGCTCGTATTTATGGAGGATCTAACGAGCCCCATTCGAAGCGTCGCGGAGACACCGTCGCGGGGAACTTCTCCTAGGAATGGCATACAAATCGCGGCAAGAGCCAGTCATAGCAGTTACCCCCTAGCCGTTCTAACGATTTAATCGTTATTGCGCGCCGGGCGCGTCTCGACTGGCTCGCCGTTCCGATTTTATTGCTATCTAGTGCTTATCGTTTATCGACGATTCGCCACGGCGATCTCGCGAGAGTGAAAATGAAACGGCCCGATAGTTTCCTTCTATGGTCCAGTGCTTTAGCTGGATGCAGATAGATAATTGTACCTGTACCCACAAGTGCAGAGAATTTATGTCTGGAGGGCTGAAATGAGATGAGCGATGCCGTTACTAAACATAAGACCGTGTATTTTGGAATTTAAGATGCGATCACATGTCGACATAATGCTAGGCTTAACGATCGTGTAACATTCATAGTGTGTTAATAATACTAATAATTATTGTAATTAATAACTTACGAATTGCGGCACTAACGTATATGTACAGTTCTCACGCGAGGTTATCAGTGTTACCTGCGATCTCTCTCGCTCGCATACGCCCACAGAAAATCGTAATCGCCCGTTACGGGTTGGCGACGCTCAAGGCACACGGCACCTAAAATCCCGGCTCGTCCTCCCTCTCCCACCCGAAAGCATGCTTTTCGTACTTGTCTTTTATTGTCGTCGGATTTGGAAATATTCGAGGATCGCAATTTTTGCGGGAACATCCGCGCGAAACGCGGTCACATGCTGAGAGCAGAAGGAAAGGAGCACGTTTTGAGAGCGACGTCCCAAAAGCCGATGACAAAAGTCGAAGGTTAAAATAGACACGAATAAAATTAACGGAGCATTCTATGACTTCCCTTCTCGTCGATTAAGGCATACTTCTTGCGCACATTCTCGCAACAATTCGACGCGCCTGAACGCGGGTCCGCGTTCCCCCCGTCTGGCGATTTCAATGACCGTTTAGAAAAGATACTGCGCGCACTTATTGCATATTCTACCACTGTAAAACTCTACCTATACTATGTACACGTAGTTGCTCGACGAAGCAACTCAAGAACGCGGGGCTGCGCGACTCTCCTTCGATTGCTCTGTACAGGGTGTTCTATAACACACGATACAACCGACGAGGAGTGGTTCACAAAGCTATGTTAAAGAGAATAAATTTCTATTCACCGCGCGATTAACGAGAAAGACAACTTCGAACGTGGAAGTATTTTTCAATCAGTGAAACAAATTTGTGAGATGGGAAATTGCTGTCTCTTTACACAATTCTGCGTACCTCTTGTGATACCAGGCATAGCGTTCGTCGCTATGGTTTTCACTGATCTTTCAAAACGGCGAAGTACGGCTAGGTCTCGCGGTGGCAAACAGTTCCAGCACTTCTTATGAACAATATTTGTTGAAACACAGCTAATATTGTTATGTTATGATGTAAAAGTCTAGTCAGGATTGAGTAAGCTTCATTACGTTACACCACGCCACGGCAAGTCCACGTTCAAAGTTCTTTTCGAAAATAGCGCGATAAGTAAATTCATTTTGTATGCTCTTTCCAATTAATTCCTCACCGATTGCATCTCGCCTGGCTATCCAGCGGTGCAGTGTGCGAATGTTAACGGAATGGCGAATTTCCGTGAAGTATATACGCCCGTTGGAAGAAACGCGAGTCGAGAAGCTCGAGACGCAGTTTCTTGCCGTGCCTACGGACTCGGGTGTTCGTAGATTCGATCGTTGGTGAACAGTTTCTATTGCATTGCGCCCGCGCAACAATAGCAATCGGGCCATCGACGACGACGGCGATTTTTCAAATGCCCGCGTGAACCACGGAGGGGGGGGGGGGGGCGCAAATCGGTCGCGTTTCATGCAGAACTCGGTTCATCTGTCGATGATTTTCTTTCGATTGCCAACACGACGGACTACAATCGCGAAAGAAAGGGTAGAGAAATTTTTCATCCCCATGAAAGTCTCCTGCGCTTTGCCTCCCCTATATTTGAAAAATCGGCTCTGTCGTGGCGCAGACACCACGGGGGCCTATATACTTCGCGAAGATTCTCGAGTCATCGTAGCACACGTGCATCTGTTACGCGATCCACCTGGATCCGCTTGTCCCATCACTACTATCAACGCTCCACCCCGCGATATCACTATTCTCGAAATAAAGCTTGGCTTGTAACACTACGCTCCCAAAGAACTAACGGCTACAGAAAGATCGAACTGCTTTAGAGCGCGGCAGAAGCGGTATAAATACAGGCGAATAAAACGAAGAGCAAGATCTGCTATGACTGAATCAGATTCTCGAGGAATCGTTGCGTCGAACGCTATCGTTACCCACGAGACATACTGTGTTATGTTCGAACGATGTAAAGAAACCGAAGAAATGTAAGTGACACCTTGCGCCCTCTCACGCGTAGGTTTGTATGGCGCATATTGTTCTCTGTTTGTGTGCTTGTTTTAATTTACAGGGGAGCGTAAATACTAATGCAGTACCAAGGGGTTCCAGCGTCATAAACTTTATTCTATTTACAATTCATAAAGAAAGTACCGTGTTCCATCATCACTCGCATAAAACAACTAGCGAAATTGCTTGAAAAGAATACTGCAACGACACCGTAACAACATTACCAACAGCTTACGACAGCGATAAATAAACGAAACAGAAATGAGATCTTCGCATCGTGAGGTCTATCGACGCATTCCAGAAGAGAGAGATGAATTAATGTTCTGTCTTTCTTTTCGTGTTCGAAATGTTCTACTGTAAGGAACTTGGTGTTGCGTATATGTATATATAAAATATACAATGTCATTTGATCCCATCCACGTCATACTAGTCGAAAAGGTCTCTGTTTGGGCAACCCCTGCACGTCTAAGCATTATATATATATACAATAAACTATTTAACCACCGACGCTCGTAATATCTCCGCGACACCTCCGTGCCCGCCAACAATTACCGAAACGAAAATCACGCTCTCCGACAAACTCAACATCGGACACCTTAACTCCACTAATTTGTACATATTACACTTTTAAAAAATATATAAAACAGTCTGCTATGGCGCCCCCTTGGAACGCACACATGATAAAAACCTTAACCGAGGGGAACATATACATATATATATATATACTAATATATATTTCTTTTTTTTGCACCTAACCTACCAACTTAACGTAACCTCAATTAATTCTCTATAACGCATTCGACGCAACCACTCGATACGAGTACAGCGGCTGGTGGTTCTAAGGCAAAAAGATTGCACGTTTCTCCATCGATTCTTTCCCCCTTCTCAAGTGACAGCGAAAGCCGGAGATCTGATAGCCGGTCGGCGACTCGTGAGTATCTCTGAGGCGTTGTTGATCGTAGCCCGCGCGAGGAGACGGGCTCGCGGGCGAGGCCCGTCGCGACGGAGCGCCGAAAGCAACCGACGAAAGTGTCGCGGAATCTCCCGCAGACCGCTGGAAACAATCACAACACAAACCGCTCTCACGAACGAAGAACAACCACCACTGTATGTACATTGCGAAGAAAAGGAGACGATTCGCAGGCGGAACTTCGTTCTAGCGAGACTGAAAATAATACTGTATACAACACCGTGTCGCGGCCGCCACGGGGCGCCTGGATCGCGAACACTGCCGAGAGCCGTGCCGATTCCTACAGGCCCCCACCAACGTCGACAGCGAAACAGTTCGAACGGATGTTCGGAAAGAAGCAGAGCAATATCTCCGTGTCCACGCGCAATCACCATTGGACGGACAAGTACAGATTCCAGTCTTGTCGTAAAAGACCGACGTTATCCGCGCGTCGGGCATCGCCGAACATGCCGGACCGAGGAGCGCGGATCACTCTGTTATCACGGTGCGTTGGCCACTGAGATCCTCGAACGTTCGCTCGTCCGCGGTGGTGCGTGGTGTCAGTGAACCGAGAATGGGAATATTTTCCATGTGGCGTCGCGGATCGATCGGCGATCGTCGGATTCCGAGGGTGTAGCGAGTGGGTGCGCCGCGCGGCGTCCGTTCAGGGGGGCAGCGGATGATCGAGCGTGGTCTCCGATCTTCTCGCGATCGCGGCCACGAGGGGAGGCGTGTTTGCGCGGTCAGCCGTGGCTGGACCACGCTTCTGCGGCCGATTCCTCCGGTCACAAGCCGAGCACCGTGTGCGGGTGAGCGTGCTGATGGCCGTGCGCGTGCAGCGAAGCGGGCCCGTGGCCCAAAGTGAGCGAGTGAGACGGGTGCCCCAGGCCCAGCGGCGGCGAGCCACCATTGTGCATCAATCCACCGAGCATTCCTCCCATCCCGCTGAGCGCCAACGTGGCCATTGCACCGCCGCCGAAACCGTCTGGCTTGATGTCCTTCTGCTCCAACTCCTCCCGCTTCTTCACCTGCTTCCGCTCCTTCGCCCTTCGGTTTTGGAACCAGATCTTCACCTGTAACACGCGCAACGGCAATGTTCGCCTCGTTAACACTTGCTGTAGCTTCTTCAACAACCCGAGTCGTTTTATTTTCGCTACCTTAGCTGCGCTTGGGATTGTATTTCGTTTTCGGTCGGACTGATGGGGGGACGATTGCTGCAGCTTTTGATGAGGCTGATATGCGATTCAAGGGGAATCTTCTGTGCTTCTTGTGCACAGTGGTGGTCAAAGGAAAGTTTAAAATTCACATTCCTATGACTGCGCCGCGAATTTAACCCTCCGTTGTCACATGGGGTGTATCGCGCTCCGGGCAATTTTCGAGTTCAAATGTCGCACCTCTACGAATTCAAAATGAATTTAAATCTTGATATTAAAATTTTTAATTTTGGCGAATTTTAACAAAAAAAAACGTTTTTATCCACAGTACAAATTTCATCATATCAAAATTTACATTTCTAGAAAAAGACTATTAGTATAGTTGTATGAGTATGACGAATGTAAAATTATCACTGAGAAGTTAAAAGATTTCAAAATACTTAAATGGTAACTCAAAAATGACGCTGGGAGCAGTAAACCCGACGTGACCAATTTGTGATTATAGAAAGGCGTGACCACGGAGGGTTAATACTACGCTTTAAGAATTGTGTTGGTATTGTCCTATTTTAGCAATCCCCCCTTATCTTATTTTTCTTACCGTTCGCAGTTTGAACTTTCTTTTTAACACTACTGTAATAAAGCAATGACAATGTTTGGCCGGAGATTATGCATGACTGTTCTGTATTTAAAGCTAAAGTTTGAAAGTTACTCATAGGTGTAATGAGCAATATGGGCGTGATTAATTGCGTATATTAAGACGACACTAACTCTAAAGGTACGTCTACACGACAACACTTTTGTGTCTAGATCAAGTGTATACGACACTTAAAAAAATTGGAAACTGCCTAGAGCAGTCCGCGGCACTGAATTCGACCTATCGTCGCGGGAGTTACAGCTAGAACTAGACTGAAGACGCTGCAACTAGCTCTAGCTAGACACAAAAGACACTTGATCTAGACACAAAAGTGGTGTAGACGTACCTTAAGGAGTAGATATGCTATAATTGAAGAGTGAGGGGCAAAAACAGAGTATGTCACAAAACAGCTTTATCGAAAAAATGAAGTGTTTTGTTCCAGTGCAGAGTGGACATTACCTGTTATTAACTAGTATGCTAAAACGTTATCTTACGGTGGCATTTGAACTTTATAACCCTTTGTGATTCGACAGTTCGGTAGTCCCAGTTGCCACCAACAAAATATGCTACAAATCGCGCAAGATGGACATTCTCCGTTTTCCCATTGCCCTTCAATCATATACAGTGTTACTGAGAATATTTTATTCTTCAGGATCGAAGCGATTATTGAACATACAAAATTGAAGTAACTTAAAAATCCAATGTTCAGCGTGCAAAACCAAATGTTCGTCGTTTATCCCCGTCCCATTGCCAGTACTGAATATCTAATTTGAAGATTGGGGAAGACTCACCTGCCGTTCGGAGAGCGCAAGATTGGCGGCGAGCTCGGCCTTACGCCGGATCGTGATGTAACGGTTGTAATGGAACTCTTTCTCGAGCTCCAACCTCTGATGATCCGTGTAGACCACTCTGTATTTGTCTTTTGTTCGAGTCTTTCCTGAGAAAAAAGTGAGAAAAAGATAACGCTCGACATTATTACACGTTTAATATCTACTTCTCTAATTCTCTTGTCAATAACGCGCTAAAGAGATAACGCTTTTGACGATCGCGCTCGCAGCCACATCTCTCGCGAGGGGTATTAATAAAGTAACTAAAGCGAGATTTAAAAAACATCCAGGCATGCCGGAGCGAGCGCCGAGGCGACACGATAAATCACGACGCGGCGAAAAATAAGCGTACTGAAACCTTACACAATCGTGCCGCGGAAACTACTTGGACATAAAAACGGAAGCAACATTCTCACCCTTACGAACGATGCATTCAATTTAAACAAAGCATATCGGCTCTACGAGCCGATTAGAAATAAGTAGGTACCTACGATTCGAGCGGGTCGTTCTCACCAAACCGCGAGCATTTCGGATTAAAAGCTAGAAGCAGAAAAAGAGTCACACGAATCACCTAGCTGGAGGCTGCCGCTGCGGCCAAGGGGAAGTTCGATGGCAAAAGGAGCCGCCGGTCGCGTATCGGCGGATGGTGTGAATTCAACGTGGCATTCGGAACGATTACGTGCGCACGGAATACAAAATGAGAAGCGCACGGAGCGGTGGGAAACGGCCGGGCGGGACGTGGAAGGGGGAAACGGGACGGGACGGAACGGGAGAAAGGAAAACGATTAGATAAGGCCAGCCGGCGAGATCAAAGGCGTGCACGTTAATCCACCACTCCTCGATAAGAGTGCTGGAGGCCTTCGAGACATCACGAATAAGCTTCGACCTTAGACTTTTCGACGGTATATATAGGTGGATCCAGCATGGCTGGCACGAAATCTCCCAAGATTACTGTCACCGTCGCACAAAAGAGAAACCAATTTAAAACGAACGCCACAACGGTGAATACGAATCCTCGCCGTTCCATAAAATGACGAAACGGTATTTAGAGTGTGCGCGTAAATTGAGGCCTGAACCGTGGAGGTCGCGACGCGCCCGGTTCGCGTACAAACACCGCTGCTCGCCCGCGTCGCGGCGCCTCTGTGTGTGTGCGCACGGGATTTGAAAATACACGTATCATGTCTGTTCAAATATTAGAACAATATATTATGCCCCGTCGAATTTCGAGTTTTCGCTCGCTCAGATTGCGGACGATCGTTATCGCCCCAGCACCTTTTGCGCCTCGCGGCCACGATAATGCCCCGGGAATCAAGCGCCCGTTGTTGCGAATATAAGGTGTACGCATGCAGAAGGGGACACGCTCGATGCAGTTGCCACGATTCTCCCGCGTGAATTAAAAGAACTATAGAACTTAAATTGAGGATCCAGTTACCTTGCAGTTCCCACTGAGTTTGCGCGTACGAATTTTAGTTAACGATACAATGATAATTGTGAAGCACCATTGGGGACGTTCCGTTCGGCAACGCGGAGTCTCGTGAATTGTCAGGGAAGAAAGGCACTTTCGAGTTCGCAAATATTTGTGAATGTTGAGCATAATCATCGTTCAAGCCGGATGCACGTAGGCAAACATAAAACATTATTAAATCTTATCGACAGACATTTTATCTCTCAAGATTGTCATCGAATCAAAAAATTCCAAACCCTACGCGGCATTTACTTTAATTGCGACATGATCTTCCTACGCACATAGAGACCATTAAGCCGGCGATAAATTTCGTGACTCGCGTTTCCGTCACAAATTCGGCGAATTGCTCGATGCAAAAATGCCTCGATCTGGGTTAAGTGACGCTTTTAATTTTGAACTCTAGAGCGACACTGTGGGGTCGCCGGCGATCCGCGAAAATTTTACTGTTCTGAACATGTGTCAATAAACGCTAGAATATTAAGCTTTCGCTCCCAAATTTCGTTTTTCTTACATTAATCCAAAACCATATGCTGTAAATACCTTCTCTAAAGTTAAGTGAATTTTGAAGCATTCCAAAAGTGTCACAGTGTCGTACTGTTAAAAGGAGAAGAAGAAATTTTGCACCGTGCAGCGATTAAGTCTTTTTTCTAACTATTAAAAAAGAAATAGGATAAATTTCACGTTGAACAGCGTGCAAGCGACATAGCAAAGAATTCGTGGAGCTCCGTGTCCTCCGCCTCCTCGATTTTTAGCCGTCCAAGTTCCGCCACTTGAACTTTCGGATCCGAAAAAGTCTATCGGAATCCCAGAGGAGAGCGTTGTTTGAAGGGGGCGCGAACGGTCGGTTTTTCGATTTACCAACGATGCGGCTGTGTGAGTCGGCAAGGATTACCGTCGGCCTTTTTCATCTCCCTGATATCGGAACTCACACCTACGATTATCCGGCCGGTTCCTTGTCAACACTCGATCTACTAGTACTCTGAATAGAGTAATTGTTACGCCAGGTCAGTCAAGATAGTCTTGTCCCAGGCATTGTGTTCTACTTTGTGAGAAGATGTTTGACATGCAGCATGCTCGCGTGCGCATTCGTTATTGCCTGCTAATCATTGCGAGAAACAGACCAAGCAATTATCAAACTTGCAATCTATAAGCAATGGCGGACTGGCCAGGGTGTCATTTTAAAAATGTTAATGTCATTTTAGTAGCTTGAAAATATAATAGAAGTTTACCTTGTATTACTATTTTAATAAAAGAAATTTAATAAAATCATTTTTTGAGGATACATTTATTTCACAAACATTTTAATTTACTTTGTTGGCACGTATGCATTTTTTGAAAATTTGATTTATTTCTTTTAAAAATGAAATAATAGACTTATAGTTGTCGATGGGCCCCCTTTGTCTCCTGGCAACCAACATCTTCAGACCCAGTCCACCACCATCTATGAGTACATCTCTCTTCGTTAAATCTTCTCTACCACATGGCAGAGAAAAATGATGAGTTTATATAGAATAAAAACCACGCCATGTGGAAAAATTTGGATGTCACGCTGACTGTTTGAGGTATTTGTACAAGGATTCCAAGCAAGAAGCTTCTACAAGGCATCGAGTGCGTACCTACATCGTAAGATCTCGTCGTCACAGTTCAGTTGGCTATTTGTCACGTTTCCATCGACTAAGATTCACCGTGATACGGAATCAGTCGGTGCATTGATTACGTGTTCCCTTCTAGATGAGTAGTTACCGCAAATTGGTACTGCCACAGTGTCTTCCACAGCCACCGAAGCGGGTCGTTCTCTGCGCGTTCCGCGACACGATTTCCTCGTTCCATTCGGCTATTTCTCTCGGGGTAGATACATGTTCGAGGGAGCAAAGGGGGACGAACGTTTTGCGTGCGAGGTGGGAGAAGAGAGACAAGAAGAGAAGCGACCGAGGGAGCAAAGAAACAGGGCTCATGGGGCTCGTTGCCACCCCATTATAGCGTTTGCTCTTCCATTTCGCGTGGCGAAATGGTAAAAGCGCGTGCCCCGGTTTTCTGCGGGTGTGCGACGCCCTCGACTCACCCCTCTGCCGCCCCCTTAACCACTCCACCCCACACCGACGATTTCGGCTCCTCTAACCGATGCTTCTGAACCCGCGCGGGTGCCATTCGTCAGTGGCATCACAATTGCCTCTATTGTGCCGCGCAACATTTGTATATTGTATATCAAGTATCCTCTGCGCATTCTCGCGAGTAGGAATCTCGTGGACCGACCACGCTACTGTCGTGATTTCTTCCCTGCTCTGGCAGGGGAGTAATCTAAGGATGCGCATAGGAGTGGTGTTGCAGTGGTGATGTTACTGACAATTTAATATATAAAAATTAATGATCATGCTGATTAATTGCACACACTGCCACACCGCTTTTTCCATTTCTGTGTGCGCCTCGCCTGAAGATCGAAGAGGTATGTTCAGCACGTTCATTGATTGAGGGGGGTAGGGACCTTTTTAGACCAGACACTTTTGTGATTAGTAAGTGATATTTTTGTCTAAGCTTACTGAAGACAAAGCTGGGTTAAATTGTCGTGTTGCAAGAAGTAGCGTTTCTGACCACGGGTCGAATGGAACTGTTAAAATTGTAAATTAATTAATCTTTTCTGTTCCCAGAAAAGTTTTATAAAATAGAGTGTATTGATTGAAACTTTTGCTGCATACATTTTTGTGTAAATAAGAAACTATTATTTTCTTAAAGGTAGAAAAAAGTTCTAGTTAAACAGGGACATCTTTTCTACTGTGAAAAAGTTAAAGTTATGACAAGCAGATTTCCTGAAAATGTTATGGGGTAGATTGATCTGATGTTGAAACTTTTAACCGTTCGGTGAAAATAATTGTATAACAATCACTATGTGATTTCTCTTCTATATTTATCCTGCTTCCACTTTCTTAACGTTCGCTAAGTTAACTTAAAACAGAAAAGAAATGATTTAAAATTTAAAATTTCGATGGCACCCAATGAATTATTAATTATGAATTAATTCTTTGTAATAAGAAATAATAATATGATTATAATCAATTACGATTTACTAGGCATTATGTGATAGCCTCTACGATTTTCTATCAGTATGCGCCAACAATGCTTGGACTGCAAGAGAGTAACTTCAATTGTTACATCTCCCATGTAGGTGATAGTAATATTTGAGCAAATATGAGTGTTCTTTATTTTCAGAAGAATTTTCATATTAAAAATGTAACCACTTACATGAAAACTTTATCGAAATTCAGGAAGAAATATTTGGCATTCCATTTAAAAACTGATGGTGACCCTTATATCTTGATAAAAATGTAAAATGTAAAAAAGCGTGACATTGCATTATACGTCCTCCTTGATACCATGCAACTTTTGTTTAAAATATTTTTTAACGCCAATAATTTACGACTAATTTGAGGTCGTCACGTTAGGCGAACCACCCTGTATAGTACTTGTATATTCGGTAGAATCTTTCGTTAAAACTGTTCTGACCTAAATACACGTCAGCGAGCTGTTAAACGACGATTCGAATCTTCCGTTTGTCAGAGAACTTCAGTAATTAAGTTATCTATCTAGAATCTAGAACGTCGGCAACCTCGTCCTATTTCCCTCCACCGTTCCAAAATAACTCCTGTCCACAAATTAACCAAATGTAGCGTACGTAGCAGTAAAAACAGGGCAATAAACGTGACAGCAATCTTGCGCGAACATTAAAAACCCACCCTTGGAACTCCAAAGACGGAAGATGCCAAACAAAAACATACCTCGCGCCTTGCATTTAACACAAATCAACTCTACCAATTTGCCCCGAAAAAATGGCCGCGATCCAACCAGAAGTACCATCTAGCACCCATCTGAGAACACCGTCAATCGCGCTAAACAGAGACTCTATAAAGGTAGGATTTCCTAGACACGATTCGCCGCGGCGGCGGTCCCACTAGCGCAACGGAGACACAGATGCATAACCTCTCTATTGCACTAGTGGGACCGCCGCCAGCCGCCGCGGCCGATCGCGGCTAGGAAATCCCGCCTTTAGACGCCCGCACCGATCACTGAGTCGCGGAAACTATTCGTTATCGTCTTTCGTTGCATTTATCTCGAATTCCGTCACTTGCGCGCCCCAGATAGGTATCGATGAGGATTACCCAGAGGTTGCGTCTAACTAATCTGGGCAGTGTACCTAATTAAATCGCCTACTCGAGCGCGTCTTGTCGGTGCACGCGCTCTTTACAGCCGTGTTTACAGTAATCGCTGACGCGATGGAAGTGGTAGAACAGGTCGGGCCGGGCTTTTGTTGGATAGCTTACAGGAACGGTTTATTCGACGCCTGGCTGGAGACAATGCCTCGAATGCGTACCTAGCCGATCGAGGTATACCGGCGGGTTTCCTTCGAATCCAGAATCGTGGCTTCCAGTCTGTATACATACACTCCGGCTAGGTACCCCGAGGAGTCCCCGATCTGCCCTTCGCCTTATTATTATATTGCCGTGCGACAGCGCCTCAATAGTGGGTCCTCGAGTTGCGGGCAAAACCGAGCGAAGAATGGGGCAGAAGGGTCCGAGCAGCGTCTACCCGCGCAACGAGATAGGCCCCCGGTCCCGGCTCGAGGAGACCGGCATTTTCCCTGGAAAAATCCCGGGAGCAGGCCCGCGGCTCTGGGGCAAGCTACCTACGACGAAACGCCCCCCCGTGAACTCTCGGCAGACGAGCAATTTAATTATCCTTTATTGTTGGCAAAACAAACGGCCCGAGTTTTACGATTTAATTGTCGCGCCGATGAATGAACCCGATTCCCTTCGCGTTCACGGTCCACATTTACCTCCAGAGAACTTTCTAGGTGGACATTTATTTAGGTGGCTCTTAGCGATAGATTCGGGAAGGAAATATCGATTTATCCGTGATGTAGGTGGATTAATGAACAGTTTCATCTGTTTTGGGATGTAATTTGCGCAGACTGCGAAGGCACCGCGACGTGTGGCGGTTGGAATGGAATATTTTCAGGTTTGAATCCTTCTAGAGAGATTACGATAGCTGTACTTATAATATAGTATCGGTTGTGATTGGATCGCGAGGAAAATATTGATCGTTAAGCTAAGAATCCACCTAAAAGCTAAGCTATGCTATGCTATGTTTGGCGGTGCTATAAAGCCGGGGATCCACCTGAGAGCTGAGCTAAGCTATGCTAAGTTTTTAAAAATTAGCTTCAATACATTCTTAAGCCGGGAATCCACCTAGAAATTAAGCTATGTTATACGATACTATGTTATGCCATGCTAGGTTTTAAAAAAATTAGCTTCAATACATTCTTATGGAACCGTTTCCACCAAAAGCTAAGCTAAAACATAGCATAGCTTAGCTTAGCCAGGTGGATTCCCGACTTTATGGAAGCGTTTCCACCAAATGCTGTTCTTTTCTGAAGCTAAGTTAGCTCGACGTAGGCGGGATTCCTTCGCGAGCGATTTTCCGGGAACATAGCTACGTCACAGCTAACTTAGGGTAAGATTACGTTGGAGCTGCCATAGAAATTATCGTCAATCGGACGCTTGTATCGTTGGTCATCTCTTAATAACTCTGCTCGTTGCGTCAATGTAAACACTTCCATTATGAAACTATAGAATGTATTTCTATGCTTCGCTCTCATCGCCACTCTGATCGTTTATCGCAGCCCCCACGTAAAATTAGCTTCCGTAAAAAACATAGCGCAGCTTAGCTTTTTGGTGGAAACGCTGGCATTGAAGCTAATTTTTTAATGGTCAGCATAGCATAGCTTTCAGGTGGATTCCCAGCATTAGGTGTACGGAAATTTCTTTTTTCAGTACACCCAAGAAAATTGACAAAAGATCATAGATAGACAGCCAAAGAAAATACTTTGATTTAAAAAACATATAGGTAATATATTTTTACTTTCAACAAAAACTTTGGTTTAATAAAGCGAACAAACTTTTGCACTGATGTCCTTAACCACCTTAAGGATGTATTGGACATACAATATTAGACAAAAGTATATGAAATTTGAAATACTTGAATATCTTACGTCTTACGCATAGTAAATCTAGATGTAAGGAACTCCAACGTGAGTTGGAGTATTATTTTTACTCCTAGAAATGTATTTTTCACTTTACAAATGCTTTTTCAAGCATTATTTGCTAAACTTTTGACAGTTAAAATGCCCTGAATCCACAATTTTCTCAAGTTCTAATTTATTTCTTTAACACAGTGTAGTGAAAACAATTGAAACTCGGCAGATATTTTCATCTATCCATATACTAAATGTACGAAAAAATTGAAAACGCTGGTACCATTTCATCAACATTTTTTCAACTGTTTTATCTGTCAAGATCGTCTCTTTCCATAAGAGTACGTGTAAAATCAGTGGAAATTAAAATCCTTATAACTCAGCAACCGTTTAGTGAATTCGTTTACATTTTTTGGAGCACATTAGAAAGATTAAAACGAACAATCGCACAAATTTTCATCGACTTGGACAGTGGCGGATTTAAGGAAAAAGGCTCAGGTGACAAACGTTCTGTAGGGCCCATTTTTTCGGGAAAATGAAGAGGTAATTTACTAAAAGCGGGCTAAGTTTAGCAGTACAGAAAGAAATATAGTGTTTGGTTAAAATCATAATTTTCTTTGTAAGATAGGGCCCCAGGGGAGCCTTCTGGGTAGGGGCCCATTTTTCGGGAAAGTGAAAAGATAGTTTACTAAAAACGAGCCAAATGTAGTACGAAAATAAATGTAGTGTTTGGATACCTATACCTAATCATAATTTTTTTGGGCCTTCTGGGGAGGGGCCCAGGCGGCATCTGCTCATCAGCCGCCCTGTTAAACCCGCCACTGGACTTGGTACCATTTTGAAGATAGGTCCGATACATCCTTAATCCGCCCTAAAAATTATTTTTAAAATTCATTGCGAAGGTGGAACAAGATGGAGTGGAAGTGGAGCATTTTAGAGAGCGAGGAGCGTCGCCTTCTCCCGGCGCAACCAAAATGGCGTCGGCTGTAAAGCCTGAAGAAATCGCGCGCCGCCATTACGGAGAGTCGAGCGAACGCGGTCGTTCCAAGGAGCACCGACTAATCGTGACGAGCAAAAATCGCGCTCACCGACAGGGGCGCGCGAACGCGCGAAAACTGTAATACGCGCGTTCCGAATCACGCGAGAGCGGTCGTTATACGAGGCAGCGGCTGCCTGCAATATAACCATAAAATGCAGATAATAGCCGCTACAAGGTATTGGAGGGTCGCGCAGTTGTGAAATGGTGGACGAAAGAGAAAGACGGGGTGGAACTGAACAACGCGGAGGGAAGGGGTGAGGAAATGCCGCTCGGTAACGATTCCACGTTGCCTGGAATGGTTGCCTGCGTAGAAGTGACGGACGTTTGTCGTGTTCCTATGTAGGAATCGTATCTGATGATTTAAAATTAGGAAATACGATTGCGAAGATGTCGGTTGAAGACACGAATTAATTTAGGTAACTATATTGAAACAGAAAGGGTCTGTTGAGCAAATTAAATGGGAGAAAAGTTTTCGTCATATAGGCTGGATATTAGGGTGTGTCGATTTTTGTGGGTAAATATAAAATTTTATAATGACTGGGTAGTGACAAAGTAATGCTGTTTTTAATCCTGAATCTGAAACTATTTTCAGAAATTGATTTGAGTGAGATTTAGCCACTTCAAAACACAGTTGAAAAAAGCGAAAATTAAGTAAGGTTTAACTTCAAATTACATAGGTATTCATATACTGCTTAAAGTGAGTCTTCCTTACATAAAAGCATGAAAATGAAAATAAAAATATGTGGAAATTAGTATCTATTACATTCGCATGAAAATGTATGGAAATGTGTATTTATTACAAAATGAAAATATATGTAATTTTAGCAACAGATCTAGCGATATGTCATCTATGTAGTAAATTTAATACTATTTAACAATGTCCACCAAAGACGCGATATCTTGTTTGCTTCTATTGAGGTTCATAAGCTCATTTATTAAACATTTTTTTAAATAATTTTAGTACTTTTCGTATTTTTCTATAATTTCAAATGAAATTCCAACTAGGTAAATACTGTATTACACAAAATTTAAAGGTAGTGGTTAATTTTAAACCTGAAATTGTACCGTTTTTCCACTAGTCATTTTTAAAATTAAAACATTGAAAAAATTAACACACCATACTGGGTATTTGGTTTAAGGCTGCCGTCTCAAGTTTGTTTTGGTCCGAATCGATCGGAGCGTCCCCAGTAAACAAACGGACCCTAATGAAATTACTCCGATCGATAAAAAGAATTTGTACAGCAATGACATCTTCAGGTACTCTGGGTAGACGAATTTTTTACGCATAGTTGCCACATGTTCTGTACTCTCTGTCTCTGCCGCGCTGTTGCCACAGAGTTCTCTCTTTTCATCGAGAAGTCTTGAAGGAATACAGCACGAGAGCTGCGTCTAGCGTTAGAGCCTCCCTGAATGTAGCAATAATGAAAGATAGAGAGGTCCGGGAGTGTAAGAAGGAAAGATGGAAAGATAACCTGACACAATTTGAACTATCATTATTAACGAATAACGATATTACACATAAAATTTATTTGCAGAATTGAAAGCCGGTTTCGTTCAAAGTACTTAGTCCGATTCAAATTATTCCCTGTCAATTTAATCGGCAGAATCACTTTCATATTGATACTATGAAAAATAAAGAAATTCTGTTTCTGCATAATCAATGATATGTACATCGCCGAGCAACTCCAGGCAACAGATTAGACGGGTGAGCGATACAATGTCGCTCGGCTCGAGCTTCGGGTGACCTCAAGAATAGAGGCCCTCGATTAAAAAAATTATTTGTGGCCGACGGATGAATTCCCGTCGAATAAACTGATTCATCCGTGGCATTTCAAATAAAACTAACTCTGGGTTATTTTTATTCGACGACAAATAAATATAAAGTCTCTTTAATTTGATAGTTTATTTCAATAATTTATGAAAGAATACTAATTTGGGTATCAATATCCCTTCTAAACTTCACAATTCTTATTATCTTCTCTCATTCGGTGCAATATTTATGTTTACTTGTGAAAAAATATAATGATATGATTGTTCAATGATTTGTATATTTTGTGTGTTTTAATAGAATGTAAAACTTTCTATCGTATCGGCATGAATGTTTCAGTAACATACTGCTGTGATTTCCCAAATGAAAATGAATTTAAACACGGTATAAATCAGATTATTTTTAAACGATTTTATTCAGCTTCGACCCTCGGTTTGTTTGTATATTTTTTGTATGTTTGATATATGCATCTTCCTTTAATCTTCATTTAACCAACTTCCAACTATCGAGTTGTCTTGAAACTTTGCAGGCGTGCGTAGTTTGGAGGAAAATACAATATTTAACAAAAAATTAACCCCGAAGGGGTGGAAAAATTACCCACTCATCAATAAATATAACCCATAACCACAAAACGACTTGAAATCAGCCACTTGCGTTCTTTGCGAAAACGACGAAAAACCGCTTCGTTCTGAGATTTTATTCAAATTGCAATACGTTGTACATAGTGCATGTGAAAAGAAGAAGGGTTCAAGTTGTCACATTTTGCCACATTCAAAATTGTTTTATAAATACAGACCCTCAAAGTACTCAACTTTCTTGGTTTTTTTGAAAATTACCTTTCGAATATGGCAAAATGATTATTTAAATCCTTCTTATTTTCACATGAACTCTAACATATTTCAATTTGAACAAAATCCCCAGGACGACGGGGAGGAAATAGCCGTAGGGGAACAATATTTATATTTACTCCTAAAAAAATATTTTAAAATGATTGTGATTATTTATATAGTTTGTATTGATAGAATGTAAAACTTCCACATTCGCTATCGTATCGGCATGAACGTTTCAATAACATACTCCTGAGATTTTCCAGATGGAAATAAATTTAAACACAGTATAAACCGATTATTTTTAGCATTTTTAGATTAGAAATGTTACATTTATATTTAATTACCAAGTACAGTTCTAGAAATACTCCGGTGACGGAGAATCCTTGAAGCTTCATTCTGTCATTTCTCGAGTCTGTCTCACAAGGAGAGTATTTTAGGTGTCCGCCTCCGATCATTTCGATTTTTGGATATGTTATAGAGGACCGAAAAATAAGAAATACGTGTTTTTTTATTTTTCCCCGTTTTCATATTTGGGGGGTGAAAACTGCGTTCAAAGTTAGGGTTGAAAAATCATTTTTGTGGAATATCTCGAGAACTATTAGAGATAGGGGAATAGTGTCAATGGACGAATTTTGTGTCTTTGAATGCGAAATATGACTGACTCACCAGATTTTCAAAAAGTCCATTTTTTCCACAAAAATAATTTTTCAACCCTAATTTTGAACGCAGTTTTCACCCCCCAAATATGAAAACGGAGAAAAATAAAAAAACACGTATTTCTTATTTTTCGGTCCTCTATAACATATCCAAAAATCAAAATGATCGGAGGCGGACACCTAAAATACTCTCCTTGTCAGTACACGAGTCAGAAATTCATTATTATTTCAACGTGCGGTGGTTATTAGCGCTCAAACGCACCAGACCACCCTGCACTGATGTCTACTGGAGGCAACTATACCCGCAAAATCTTTCTTTTTGCCGATTCCAGGACGCAAGACGGTTGAAACGGTTTGTTTACTACCTCGCGTATATGCAGGGTCGGCGAAACCACTATGCAAGTTACGCGCCGCATAAGGGCGCCAGCCGAATGGGACGCTAAAAAACTATATCGCACGCTTAATAATGACGAAATCGAACCCCCACATAAACGAAATGTTCACCCCGTAAAGAAAAAACATATTAAATTGAAAACAGGTGCAAATATTTGGGAGCATCAAAAATTTTCTTGCGTAAGGGCGCCAACTAACCTCGCGTCGGCCCTAAGTAACGTCACGCTGGTGCTACGTGGCTGCCGTTAGTGATCCTCTAGGTAGCAGAGATGGGCAAAAAATTATTTCAAATAAAAAATTGATTTCGAATAAAAGACAAAAATTTTATTCGAGACTCATCAAATAAAAATAACCCAGAGTTATTTTTATTTCAAATAAAAATAAGTGAGAGTTACTTTCATTTGACACGTCACAAATAATTTCTTTTGTTCGACGTGAATTTATCCGATGGCCACAAATAATTTTCTCGTTTGACGCAAAATTATCCGACGGCCACAAATATTTTTCTCGTTTGACGGAATTCATTTTAACCTTCAAATAATTTTGTCGTCTTTCCATTCATTTGTATTTGAAAAAAATTATTTGAAGCTCAAATAGTTCTGGGAGTAGAGAGCGAGAGAGAGGGGGAGCGTGTGCGAGAAGGATAGAGATAGATGATACTTTTTCGCTCTCTGTATACCATTTTGTGTGGTGTGACATGCTTGGTAACAGAAACACATTTAAGTACATATCTAAAATTTATAGGACAATTAAGCAACACACTTATTTATGCACATCGTCCAATGGAATTTCACCTTTCATGCAATATCAACATCATTAATATTCCAGTTGTTAGGTGAAATTCTGTGGGAACGTAATTGCCATTCGACGAAAACAGACATGCCCAGCATTCATGCGAAGCGATTAACTGATGGTCGAATGTCAATAGAATATTCGCATGCTCCAACGATAATGAACGACGCATGCAAGCTACCTAAGGTCGGTATCATATATGTATATTGGCCGGTGAGTTTCGTGAGGGGTATTCTCCCACCACACAGTTTGCCTGCCTCGGTGCTCCTTTTCTCAACGTTTTCTGACTCGCTCTCGTTCCATCTCGCTCTCGCCTTCGCAGAACAAGAGTGAGCCAGAAATGGTGGGGACAGTGCCAAGCTTCTGGGGTGTAGACCAAACCGAGCTGTCAGCGTAGAAATACACACAACAGAATAGGTGTGGGTTAGCTACGAAAAAATTCAGGAGCTTTATTGGTTAGAACATTGATACTTTCTCGATAGCTTCATCTCGTATTGGTCTACGCATAGCTTCGTAACGCACACAACTATTACGCTAAGAATAAATAACAGCCAAACGGCTAGGTTCAGGCGGAGCCGAGCAGCGTTCCCGTTACCCCACCATACCCTGCGAGGACCAAGCAACTCCAACTGACAAATCCACGATCGTCAGATGGTGGTGGCTGATTTCTCCTCGATCGCTGTTCCCGAAAACGAATTCACCGGCCAATATATTTGATACCGACCTTTAGCTGTTCAAGGGAATAACAGCTGGAAAATATATAGCTGAAAAAACAAGGGAAACACAATAATCGAATGACAATAATTGTTATCGTACCAAGGGCGTCAAGGGTGCAGAGCTCGTGAATCGTTGAACCCGCACTTGCGTTGCAGTTTGTAGCTATGTTGCACGCTGCAACAGTAGAAAAATTACTGCTGAATTGAACGTTCTGCATCTCACGTTTTACTTGTTTACTGGGACCAACATTATGAGATATTTTATTTTTACACAGATTTTCTTTAAGGGAGGATTGCGCCTTGTTGGGCCGAAAATAGAAAATTCTTTCTGAATTTTTTGTATACAAAGGGTTTGACAAATTAATTTCAGGTTTGGAAGGTTGTTTTATTGTATCTTGAACTATTGTTCTGAATTTTTGTGTGACAGTGAAAAAAACGTGGCAGATACAAAGAGAGCGTTGGAAAATAATCGGGTGGTGCTGGCGGTGACGAAAAGTACTGTAAGGGTTATAAAAAAAACCACAAAAAGTAGAAGATAATAATAATTACAAAGTAAAAAAAGATGTGAAATCAAAGCGAGCTGCAAGTACATAAAGGCGACACTGTGTAACACAACAAAAGACAAAAAAAAAATGTCCGCGGCCTGGAAGTCAAATACTTGGCGTGGCCAGGCAAGGTCAAGGTGTCGTTGAATAAGAATTATTTAAAAACGCAAAATAATGAAATTGTATTCATATTGTCAGAGTTTTAAATGGACAAATTATCTGAAAGCCTGCGAGGGGGAAGGTATGGGTATTGATGATCTCAGAATACCTTGCCTTGCCACGCCAAGTATTTGACTTCCAGGCCGCGGACATTTTTTTTTTGTCTTTTGTTGTGTTACACACTGTCGCCTTTATGTACTTGCAACTCGCTTTGATTTCAAATCTTTTTTTACTTTGTAATTATTATTATCTTCTACTTTTTGTGGTTTTTTTTATTTCATGTACTTGGCGTAATTTTTTTACTTCCTTGAAGTTTTTTATGAGGATCTCACTTCTTTTTACAAAGGTAATTTGCATAGGGAATGACTCCAGATAATTTTTAAAATATTATATGATTATCATCTATTTTTTGTGATTTATTTGATAATAGTACTCTTTTCCGTCCTCGACATTTTCAGGTACTTGGCGTATTGTTTTTACTTTTTTGAAGTTTTTTATGGGGATTAATTAATCCTAGGCTCTGCAGTATCAAAGAGGTTACAGATCAAACAATTTTATTCATTACTGCTTCAATACTGTGTCGAAATCGACTATAAATTTCTTTCATTCAAAGTAACGAATGAAAATTGAAGGGTTGGATGCAATAAGGGGACTAGCGCTTGAAAATAGGAAAACTTATTGTCCAAACGCTAAGAAAGATTGGAAAATTAAATGTTGTTAAACTGAATTTTTAAAAATATAGTGTTGTAAAGCTCATCACGACACACATTTTTTCTATTTACAGTTTGTTTATCCAATCATTATTATTCGAGCTAAAAATTATAAACTCAAAATTTTTCATCGTCCGAAATCATTATTTCTTTAGACAAAAATTGCGATAACTTGAATAAATATTAACGGATCGTCATCAGACTTGAAACATAACTTTAGAAAACTCTAGCGAAGCCGTGAAATGTGTGCACAAAACCCTTATGTTAAAAAATGTAATAATATTTCATTAAAAAGTAATACTGGACATAACCCAAGTTTTTCAACGTTCACCGTTAAAAAGTATCGAGGCAATTTTGAGGTACTTATAACTTGTAGCGACAAAGTTTTTCCTTAATATACAAGCAAGATTTTCACCAATTTTCACGCTGATTAATAAATGTAGAAGATACGGCGATATGTATAAATCCCGCGCGGCATCAACAGTCAACGCGACTGCTAAAACTGCTAAATTGCGCATTACACGCGGCTACCGACTGTTGGTGGCGCGCGAGATTGATATATATCGTCATATCTTCTACAATTATTCATTAATCAGTGTGAAAATTAGTGAAAATCTTCCTTGTATATCAAGGAAAAACTTTGTCGCTGCAAGTTGTATGTACCTCAAAATTGCCTCGATACTTTTTAACGGCGAACATTGAAAAACATGTCCAGTATTACTTTTTAATTAAATATTATTACATTTTTTAACATAAGGTTTTTGTGCATACATTTTACGGCTTGGCTAGAGTTTTCTGAAGTTATGTTTCAAGTCTCATAACGATCCCTTAATATTTACTCAAGTTATCGCAATTTATGTTTAAAGAAATAATGATTTCGGGCGATGAAAAATTTTTGGTTTATAATTTTTAGCTCGGATAGTAATGATTGGATAAACAAACTGTAAATAGAAAAAATGTGTGTCGTGACGAGCTGTACAACACTATATTTTTAGAAATGCAATTTAATAACATTTAATTTACCAATCTTTCTTTGCGTTTGGACAATTATTTTTCCAATTTCCAAGCGCTAGTCCCCTTATTGCATCCAACCCTTCAATTATCTTTTTCTCTTTTTCACTTCGCTACAGTTTGTTTATCCAATCATTAATATTCGAGCTAAAAATTATAAACAAAATATTTCTCATCGTCCAAAGTCAATATTTCTTTAAACATAAATTGCAATAAGTTGAGGAAATATTCACGGATCGTTATGAGACTAAAAATGTAATTTCACCAAACTCTAACAAAGCCGCAAAGTGTACGTTAAAAAATGTAATAATATTTAATTAAAAAGTAATACTGGTTTGTGGTTATATGCTGATTGCATACCGATTGAATTGATTTGATTTGAGGTTACAGGCTGTTTCAAGTCGTTTGAATTTGTGGTTCTGGGTTATATTTATGATATACAAACAGGACGCAACGTACCTTGTGTTTGAGACTGCATTTTGGTTGCAATTCAATGGTACAGCGATATATATTTGTAAAAACACGTGGCATCTCAAATTTTGACAACCTACCTTATTTGACACTCGTCAGGTTATAACCTGACTGTAAGCTGTCAAAATTTGGAGTAGATTGCATAGTGAAGATAGCGATTGACGAACGAAACATGTATTAGTTCGTTTTTATACAATGACGGACGACGATCCCTGCCGAATAATCCCGAGAGTCGACGAACGAAGAACGAAACATGTGTTAGTTTCGTTTTGGCTGAAGGTGTGCGTGTAACGCGTATATACGTATTATGGTTGACGAAAAATTTCTTGGAGAACAAGGAGAAGAAGAAGAAGAAGAATCTTACCGTTTTCGACAGATCCATGAGACGATATTACGATATCTCTGTCATGCGTGGACCGATTTTATTGAAATTGGTCTTATTCGAAAGCTTATATGCGGTTTACATGAGAAAAATGCCATTAAATATAGAAAATATTGCAGGCGTGATGAGATATTAATGAAATAAGTTTCAGGTTAGGTTGGAATAGCTGTGCTTCGAGTAAAGATACACGGCAGCGACAGGCATATACAAGGTGTTTTTTTTACGAGAATCCCCTTTTCTGAAACTGACATTTTTTTCATATAGCCCCTATGTATACACAGTACTTGACATAATATCTCGATTATTGTACCTACTCATATTTGTAACGAGAATTTTAGCGCCAAATGTCAAATTTACGGCATCTTTCTCTTATTTATCATCCTTATACTATAATTCTCTTCCCTTGGATATTCGTTCCTTGACCTATATGCCCGCTTTTAAATGTGCTGCCCGTTCTTTTATTCTTGTTCACTATCCCTAACTCCCCTTGTCATGTGGTCCTCTCTCTTGCTCATCTGTTGTTTCGTTAGCTTTATTTCTGTTTGATACTGTTTTTGGGTTAGGTTGCAAAACGGCATATATGCTGAACCTCGCCTATTTATCACATAAGTTTTTTTTTTCTTTTTTGTTTGTTTGTAAATGTGATAAATAAAGACGAATTATTATTATTATTATTATTATTATTATATTACTGTCTTCAAAGGAATTTATCGAAAACTTTGAACAAAGCAGCCTATTTTCCTATTCTGATATTTAAGGAGTTAGCGCAATCTCACAGCACTGCAAAACTTTTAACGAATCATGGACCGTTTAATAAAATTCCCCGTATCAAACATTACCCAAACAATTCCCACCTAAATTAACGCTTCAGAAAATGCAAACAGTAGTTCCCCATTCGACAATTTCCAACACGGTGACAACAATCTCTGACATTACATTTTCCTACACTGTTGTTTCTTGTAGGGGGCAAATAAAGTCCTCCGAGGAGTGAAAAGTTACGTCAGAACTTCCTCAGCCATAAATCCTTCCCGACGTATGAATACTAATGCGAAACTCAAACGATGAGCTGTGTTCACGACGAATTAGCATACGACGGGACGGTTTACCGAAGCAACCAGCGTCCGCAGTAAGTCAAGAAGCTTCTAATCGCCAATTTGTACGACGGCCATTAACATAATCGGGATCGCTGTTTCATGTGGAACTGAGCAGATTTCCCACTGGAAATGGAATTTCTCGGCCGGGTGGATTTGGAACCGCGGCTCGAGCGAGCAGCGCTCTCGACGCGGTTGGTCCGGTTGAAAATCGAGACGACAGCAAGAGGACGGAGATTATCTCACAAATATTTGAGAGCAATTAGATGTTTGCTCGTCTGTTACCGTGTTTACATTGTTCACCGTATCTAGACCGCGGAGACGTGTTTATAGCCGAGCACGCTGCGCGCCATGTCCTCCGCGGGATGTTTCTTAAAAACGCTTTTCCTCTACGATATTTTTCATCGAATTAAGCTACGCTCAGAACCGAGCTGATTATTCACCGCGGCTCGACTTTCCGTGCAAATTTACACGCGCCCCCGATTCCTCGCTCGCGAGCCTTCCTTGCCCTTGATAACGCTCCGATGTGAAGTAGGCGCAGGAGTATGTTACTCTGAAGTTACGCGATGGATGAAAATAGGTAGAATTCAGTTTGAAGGAATATTTAACCGCATAGAAAAGCTTTGACATATATTAGATGACGAAATTCGAAGAAGAAAAATCAGCAATAATAGAAGTGACTTAAAAATGGCACTTTTGAAAGAGTGGTCAAAAGTTGTTCTAGAAAGTACCAGAAAACTTGTCGAATCGAGTGCCAAATCGATTGCAAGCACGCATAGAAAATATTAAACACTTGTTTAACAATTCCAAAAACTGTGCGTTTAATAATTATGTCATATGTGAGCCAGTATTTTTTGGGTGGGTATGGAATTCTCGTTTTTCTTTTGTTACTTGTTTAAATTACTATTCGGAGCCCTGAAAAAATACATTACTTCTATATGTCAGAAGACATTAATGGAAATATGTTGAGATATTTAAAAACAAAGCTGGTGTGCCAATACTTTTCTCATCCACTGTATAAACATTAAAGTAGAACGTTAGCTTCGGTTAGTAAACAAAATGGGAGTCGTTTAAATTCTTTGGTGGAGTTTCCTAATTTTTTAAATACCTATTTCTAATATTAGCAACCCTCGTTTCTCAGTATGAATCTTGGAAAATTCTCTAATATTTGTGACACGAAGTACGTAGAGTGGAATAAGTACGTATGGAGAGCTGATCAATGAGTCCAAGTTAATTCTGATGTTAAGGTAGCTTTTCCTATACGCGACTGGACGCAACATGAAGAAATTCAAAGTCGATTTTCTCGAAAATTGAGCGCAATATCAAAAAATTTTATTCCTTTTTCTCGACTTATTTACTTGTTATAAGTCGAAAAGAAACAGTAACTTTTTTCGATGTCGCGCTTCATTTCCGAGAAAATCGACTTTGAATTTCTTGACACTGCGTTCAGACGCGTATAGGAAAACCTTTAGAAGAAAATGGACAAAACAGTTCTCACTAGGTAGATATCTTTGTCTACTAATCCATCACGTATACCAGGAACATTAGATAGTTATGTTAAAGAATCCAATGAAATAACGCAAATTAATTTCTCACGGAAATACAGAATACAATATATTGTTAGAATAACCGAAGATATCAGAAAAAATTCCATTCTTGCCCACCATTATCTGTCAAACGAACTGACTAATTTCCTAAAACCTGGTCGATTAAATAAAAATAAAAATTTCAAATACCCTTCGTAACGAAGAGAAGAAAATGATGTTACATTCAGATTTCGATTAAATTTCTCGCAATGAAATATAATAAAATTATTCTCCACGTTCCGTAATGTCTGTTTCTCGAAATAGTATAGCCATTATGCCACAAGGATAAATCATACGTCGCGTCGTAAATATACTATGTTGGTATACAGAAACGAGGTGCTGGTACACCGAAATTTCGTAAGAGTCTCGAAATCATTCGTTGAAACATTCAACGTGATTGTTCAGGAATATTTGAATCGTTCCTTTGTTGCCTGCCTCTAGAATGGCGGGAGGAACAACGCATTTCAACATTTCGTAGGATAATCGACACCTTATCGGTATTAGCGAGAGAACGTTTTAATTCTTCTCATCCATCACGCGTGTCGTCGATTAATTTAATGCGGGCAATTAGAGGTTCGCCTAAACAAGTGTGACAAGCGGATGGTGTCGCGCGTCAAAACGTAAATTAAACGTAATTTATCACTGCTGCTTCCTGCGCGATCGTTCCCAACGTCACTCGTCCTGCCGTCGTTCGACTCGCCGAGCGCGAGATTCCTGCTTGGGGGTCGCGCAGTCATCAGCAACAACGCGCCGTCGCGTAAACACGCGCTCGGCGAATTCAAAATGGCATTAAGATTTTAACGAGTGGCTTTGCAAAGTCACGGATCTCCGTTTCCCCGTACGCTCGTACGAGGGTCGGTTGTTTTCCCCAATTTACTAATTGCTAGTCTGCGCGTTCGTTACCTACTGCCGAACAAAGGGGATCTTAATTCCCGTGAACTGGTTTATTATGCAGTATGCACAATGGGCTGCGACCGTTTTCGAATATTAAATTTGGGATTAACGACTCTGCCCTTTTTTGCCTGCCTAGGCAGATTAATTTTATGGTGCAGGGGTAGGTAGTTTTGGTAAATGAATCAATTCTTTTAGAGATACGTGTATGAAGTATTTTGCGGGGTGAAGCGGATGATGGTAAGCATTTTTCTATCGTTAGATATAGGTACCTATAAATATTCTTGTGAATGTCAGAAATTTGAGATTCGACGAGGAAAGTTTAGTTTAAACTGTGACGAACCTTGGGTAATATACTTGGTCCGAGAAAATGTTGATTTTACAGTAATTTACTTCTATTTTGAAATTTTCGTTAAAGAAGGATGATCAGAAGATGTATTAAGTTAATATGGGAATTTTGGTAACAATTTCACTATCATTTAAATCCTTGTACCGTTCCTCTGCGGAATCGCTTGCAGAGAAATGAAAGGAAGCCGAGTTCGAAACAGAAGAAACACTTATAGGTAGAAGGCGAAGCGGCAATAGGATAATGGTACCAGAAGAATTATCACTAAACGGTACCAGAGGAGCCATAGTCGCCTCAGTTTTAATTGGCTTTCCAAGTATAATCTCAAACGGTCCCAAAAATTAACGAACTCATGTCCTTCTATTCGTTACAGTATTCATAAAACATAAACCGAGTTACGGGAGGTAAGCTTATAAAATCGAGATTCACCTATCCCCAATAAACAAAATGAGCAACCCAACCCGGCTCAAATCTTTCCATTAGCAAACGAATGTCCAAGCAATTAATTTACCCAAATCCCAACGTCCAACGAATGGCTGCCGCCTCTGGCAACCACTCCGCCGAGACGAACGTCTACGTTAACCTTCACGCTCCTGCGGCCCATCCGATTGACAAATACCCGGTATTTGAAATTCCACGAATCATAACAGAGGCGAAGAGGAGAGACAGAAAGTCTGACTAACCTGGATTCGGTTGACTCTGGTACGACGTCTTCTTCATCCATTCGTACGGGCTCCTGACCTGCACGGGTCTCATGGGCGTCGTGTTGTTGTTGGCGGTGATGGTGTTGTTGTTGTTGTTACTGGCGGGTGGAGTGGACGGTGTGCCGGGGTTGCTGATCTCGCTGCCGCTGACGGTAATCGGCGGGCTTGGTTCGCCGGCGCCGACCGCCGGGTTCGCCTCGTCGCCGCTCCAGTCCCCTACGCCGTTCATCTGCTGTTGCTGCTGCTGGTGTTGCTGGTAGGCCTGGTGATGCTGGTACTGGAGGTGCGTGTAATGTGCGTGTGCGTGCGGCCAGCCCGCCAGGACCTCCGCATGGTCCAGATACTGCTGCGGGCCGCCGGCCTGGTGATGGTGGGCCGCGTGCGGATGCCCGTGCGGATAGCCGTACCAGTACTGTCCCCCGCTATCGGCGGCCGTCCCGTTCGCGTGTTGCTGCGCCTGTTGCGCCTGGCCGTGTTGCTGGGCCTGCTGCACCAGCGGCTGCTGGCCGGCCGCCTGCTGTTGCTGCCGGTACATCGCCAGCGGGTTGTAGTACGAGACCATGCCAATGCTGCTGATGTCCGTCATGTGGCGGAACGATCCAGCGCAACCGCGTGCCACGGTCGCGCGTCTCCGTCGAGGACTGATGCGCAGGCACTGGGTGAACCGTGGACGTCGCTGAACACGCGCGATGCTCCGTGAGCCCTGGACACCAGGATTCATAGACAACCGCCCAGGAGGAAGAGATCCTGCGACCAGACCGAACCGATCGCCGGCGTTCGACTACCAACAGACCAGCCAACGTCCCATGGCAAACTGGACTCGCGCGAACCTGCCGTTCCTGCGGTGCCTATCTACCCGAGCAACACTCTCCCTTCACTTGTCACCAAAAAACGAACACCGGCTCTGAGCCACCCGGAGCTAACACTGTCTTCGCCGATCGTGGAGATCCGCGGATCGTCCTTCCAGGCGAATTTCACGGAACCTGACTGTCGGATGAACGATAACTGCCGGCGTGACTTGCGTATCTTTGGTGTTCACGATGTGGTACCGACGACTGCTTGCTCGTCTGTGATTACGAAGGGTGCGACCGCTCTTCGACGTTGCGTCCGCCTACGGCCCGGACTCACCCCCTCCATTACCCTGCCTCGGCCAATCAGAGTGCGACCTGCCGCTCGCCGAGCGTGATGGCGTCCGACGAGCTTCCCTGCCGCCAGCGATATCGCTGGCTGATAACGAACGCGCGGGAGGCGGCCCTCACGCCCCCGCGGAAGCGCTCCCCTTGTAAACGACGCGAAATAGACAACATTTTTCGCACTTGTCGCGCTTTACTCCCGTTATGAAAATATATCTTCGTCGCTACCCCCTCGCGCGCGCTCTTCGGAGGGGGCAGGGCTGGGGAATATTCGAGGGACCTTGCGCTCGCGAGAATTCACGCGGTTGCTGTAAATAGTAGTGAGCAGATTTATCTTAATGGCGAGGGGAATATTTCGTTCTCTGACACTCGATCAGGTGATATCGTGTTTGTAATCAAAATCAATGTCTTCGATAAATTCGGGTGACTTTGGTGAAAAATATGTAGGTATTTATTTAAATAGGAATATTTGTGTGATTGTAGACATTTTACTGCGGTCGCAGCGGATATTAATGGGGCGGGGGGAAGTTTTGAAAATCGTTTCATCCGATCTGGAAAAACAGTTGCGTGAATTCTTCGAAAGGTAAATACTATCGTGCTAGTTTTTGTACGGGAATAATAAGACATTTAGAAAGAGATATATCGATATATGAAACGCTGGACGAAACCAAAATTCTGTTACCCTTCGTTATTTCCGTTTTTATATTTGAAGAGTTCTTGTAGATATGCCACAAATCAAATTATATACCATAGTATTACCATTGGCGCGTAAAACATTTCCCGATAAACTTTGTTTTAATATTGGCATTTACAGTGTTTTCTACAAGGACTCTTTATTTATTGGCAAATACTATATGGGTTTTGTAGGAATAATATTATGTGTTCAGATGTTTTGTAAAACCTCTCTGCAAGTGTGCAAAATTTGTATGCCGTTAAACCTAAGAGCTTCAAAAATATCTTTATAGTTTTGGAGTAGGAAAAACACTAATAGCAAAACGTGTAAGATTATTAATATATTCTATACTGAATGAAAGCTTCACTGCATTGATCATTGCAGTAGTAGGTGTTACAATAAACTTAAATAGATATAATTAAGAATGGTAAGGGGAAAACAGGGAATGTCACAAAACAGTTTTATTGAGAAAATTAAATTTTAATACTTTAGCCCATCAGTAAAGAAACGAGGTTCAATGCTTTAATTTTCTTCTTAAATAATTTCTTGCTTTACCTTGACGACAGAAGCTTGTGCTCAGACAAAGAGTGGGGACATACCGTATTTTGTTCCAATCCCGATTGGACATTTCCTGTTTCTAACCAGTATACCAAATCTTTAACGTTTATAGGGGAGAGGTGCTATAAAAGGGACAGGTTTTAAATGGAACAAATCGAATTGCCAAAATTCTAAACGCATTACACATGCAAGTTGTTTTCCTGTTTATGTCAACACTAGTGCCCAGTCTTTTGACGTAAACTTTACTGCGGCCTCACTTGCAACAGATTAGTAATCCGCGGTTGATGTTTTTCGGCAGTAAAAGAACAATTTTCGTTGGTTTTCTGTGTCGTTTTCTAAGATCAAGATACATACAAAGTTTTAAAGTGTTATATCATTAAAATAGCCTGTATTCAACTGAAATGAAAATACTTAACAGGCACGCTTAATTGATTATTTTCTTTGTTTTGAGGTTCTTTTATATTAAACTCACTTGTAGTCTTAAATGGGACAGTATAACAAGTCTTAAATGGGACGTCCGTTTCATGGCTGTCCCTCTCATACACATGCACTGCTGGACACTGTATTTTACTTTCCTGTAAAGTTATTAGTGTATCATCTGATACATAGATGACATTGTTTTAAATTATCAATTATTAGTTGATGGCGTATTGTTTCAAATTTAAGAATTAATAAACTGACTATTCAAAGCCACCAACTTTATAGTAAAAAATTAATAATAAAATCTTTAATCTGCAATATGAAAACGTACCTACCCATCTTAGTACAATTGATCTCAGTTTTGCTCAAGTAGAATTTAATTCTAAACTATTTTATTATTTAAGTGTTTTATAGATTTTTTATATGCGTACTTATTTTTACCACTCGTGGGTATTCCTGTGTTGAACTTAGTTTGTAAGACATAAATTTTATAAAAAATATTACTTTATAACTAAAAAAGCTGCTAAAGCTATCATTAATGTCACACTCTATGAAGATACTCAACAATATTGATGATGGATATTACAAAGAGTTAATTTTTTCACAGATTCCATTATAATACTTAATAAGTTTATTTTTATTAACGTGTCCCTTTCTTAACTTATAACGTCCCATTTAAAACCACCTAGTCGTAAAACGGACATTTCCCACTTATTTGAAAATCGAAGATTTTGTTATTTTCTAATATAATTTATGAATTTGTAATATACTTTTATTGGAGAGAAATAAACACGCTTTCTATTGATGTACTTGTTTCTTAAATTCCTATAATTACATTGTCAGAAATGGGCGCTAAACAAAAGTGTCCCTTTTATAGCACTTCTCCCCTAACCCAACAAAATATGCTCTAAATCGGAAAATCACGAAAAATAGACATTCCCACACAGAGAAAGTACAGCATATAACACACAACTATGTTTCGCCTGACATACCTATACGCAAATATTATACAAAGAACATTGCTATACTTACAAGGGAAAATCGTGAACCCGAAAGTTCCAAAAATTCTGAAACTTTGTGAATACCTACATAGGGGATTTCCTCCTGGTTACAATGTAATTTATGTTTGCAGCCCAAAATCCCTCGAAGGTGGTGAAATTAATCCTTGAAAATTCGGTTATTTTTCGATTTTGTGTTATAACTTGCGAACAGTAAGAGAGAGAAAAAACGTTTCAAAATAAATGTTACTTCTTTTAATTAGATCCATCATTTGGTGAAAAATTATTTTATAGTTCACGAGTTACAACACAAAATCGGAAAATAACTGGATTTTCAGGGGTCAATTACACCCCCTTAAAGTGAATTTGGGCTGCAAGCAAAAATTGCATTGTAATCAGGGGGAAATTCCCTACATGTTCACAAAGTTTCAGAATTTTTTGAATTTCCGGGTTCGGAATCTTCCCTTGTTAGTCACGTTAAGTTGAAATGTGAGAGATTTAACATTAAATAATTAAATAAAAAAAAAATGAATCGTGATTCCCAGACTACCTTGAGTAGCTTATTTAAATCCCCCACATTCGTGAGTAAGTAGCAACTCAATTATTGTCGATCGATGCATTGTTACCGGATTAATCGTTCGTTATCTCCCCCGATGAACCGCAACAAACAGCTGCGGAAATTCTTCGAGCACGTTGCTGCAGGCATTGCAGGCGAGCGCATCGCGTTCGTTGCACCCGCAACAACAGATTGACGTGATATTTTACTGCGCGGTCGTAACAAAATCATACATAATTAAGAATGTATAACAATTATAAACTGCACCGGCAGTTCATAAATCACATCTTGCCGCGGAAATGATTTAAGGCCAAAAACTCGGGGAGTTTGCCAGCGGGTATGATTAAGATCGATCATCATCGTTTATTACGTTTGCGTAAGTGTAAATGAGAATTAAACATTTGCGCGTAGTGATTGCACCCGACCGCGGACAACACACAGAACTATTTCAGTATGAAGCAATAACCGGAGATATATCCGTTGCTTATCAGCATTCCATATTTCTTTCGAGCTACTCGAAACACGCGCTCCCCGTGCTTCTACTAAGTATGCACGTTTCTTGTGAAATTTGAAATTAGTCAACGCATCAGTTTGCCATTGATAGATACCATTATTCGCGGGTTCTAGATTTGCATTCACTTTAGGCACCTGCTCCATATCATCGTGTCCCAAAACTACAGTAACTTCGTAGATTAATGAAGCTACCAGATAGTAATCAATCTTAGATAATAATCAGCCTTAACGATCAGTGCTGGATTAACCAATAAGCAAAATAAGCACGTGCCTACTTAGGGCATGAGGAGAAAGGTGGGGACCATGGAAATTTTCTGAATTTTAAAATCTAACTATTGTTATAAGGGGGCTTCAAAATCTTTTAAGGGGGAACCTGATTTAGGACGCTGAAAAAATCGATTTTTAAAATTTTTTTAATCGATAGTAATACTGGTGGAGAATGTATTCTGAAAGTTACAGAGAGAAGTTCGAAGTAACTTCATAGATACAGCCGACGTAACAGATACGTGTCGGACGGATGCAGTCGGAAAGTTTAAACGCGTTTTTCTCGAAACCACGTTTTTTAAACTTGTGTACACGATAGAGAAAAATTTATTTGGTTTCACCCGGGGCTTTTACTGACCAATTATCGTCGATGAATGAAAAACATTTATACAGAAATTAAATTAAACCATTTTTTTGCATAAGAACTTCAATTTTTTTCCGCCAAAATCGTAAATTTTTCTTTAAAATCCCCTAACTTTGTCAATTTTAGACTTTTTTATTATTTTTTTAATTCATCGGGGATATAAATTCATGTCAATTAAGAAAAACTTCGGCTTTTTTATTTCAGCCAAAATTGGATCCGCTAGCATGTACACAATTTAAGAACTCCGGCGGCGCGGCGAAGATATACCAATAAAGCAATATTAAATAAATTATTCTTGAATAAAAAAAAGTTTTCTTGTTGTCTGAATATACAGTAAAACACACTTAAAGTTTTGGAACGATTCTCTTGATATTTATTGAGAAAATAATTCTTACAAATCACCGTGTTTTCAGCGTCCTAAACCCGGTTCCTCCCTTAAATGCTAAGGGCCTGTAAAGGTCTTAATTCGGCCCTGTTAACAATATACCTGCCCCACAAACTCCGATCTACTCCAGAGAATATTCCACCTTACCTTTCAAGACACGCATAACAATATTAATTCCATTTCTCTAATTCTAATCCTTTCCATCATCCAATAAAATCTGTAACCATTATGACAGCTATTAATCAATTTTAAACACCCCGTCGCAATAGCAAGGAAGTACCCGCAGCGAGGGACCATCGCGCGCGTAGCATGCCCGACGATAAGCTGCTGAACTGTATCTAATCGTGGGAATTAAAATGTTGTCGTAGGCGACGTGATCTCGTTAAAATTACCAGGGTTGGAGAGGTCCCTAAGTCCGGGCTCGATGCATAATCCAGTGGAAACAATGACGGTCGGTAAATTATTGTTAAAGCTTGCATCGGACCCCGTCCGAGTGCGGGGAATCGGTAATCACGATGCGAGCGTGCGGGGCGTGATTCGATAATGTCAATACATATCCGTCAAACCAGGCCGGGCGATGAAGCGGTTTGTCGCAAGGTCGATTATGTAGGTAGAAGGCAAAGATAATCTGTAGGTATAATGGCAGCTGTCCTCGAGCCCACCGACGGCGACGTGTGTCACAATATTGACTCGATTGCAGCCAGCATTTGTGGTCCCTTAAGCCCCTTTCGGTCGCCTTGTAGAAACGCTCCGCCTACGGACGCCTCTGTCCACTCTCGTTTTGTTCTCTCCTTTTGGCCTTTCCGGTTCCCCTTCACACCCCTCCGAACCCCTACAATCCTACCCCATTCTTGCCCTCATTTTCTGCATTCGCCCGCGACTACGGATGATGTATAATTGAGGTATTGGGAACGGAAACGGACTAACCCACATTTTTTGCGGAATTGAGTTACTAGCAATAATGTATTCTAATAGGTTGTACTAATCATATAAAATAGGGAAAATTGTTTTTCTTTTCAACGTGGGTTAATCCGTTTTTGCTCTCAATTAATGTGGCAATCATCTGTTGCCAAAACAGCAAGCAATGAATGAGAAGTTAGATATGCGTTTATATTAGGTAACACATTCACTGAGAAAATTGAGCTTGTTTAACACTTTGCACTCCCAGGATTATTAAACCGTGTATCAGTGGAAGAATTCGTGATTCATTGAATTAAATGAATTTTTGATTTTGAAATCGGTAGGTATATACTGCTAAGTTTATTTTCCTATTTCGGAGTTTTTTGGTTGATTGGGGAGCGAAGAAGTTGAAATGAGAAGGGTTAATAATTTGTGAATTAAATCTCCAACGCCGACCTTACAAGGGAAGATTCCCAACCCGGAAATTAAAAAATTTACGAAACTTTGGGGATATGTAGAGGATATAGGTATAGGTATGTATTATGCAATTTTTTTGTTGCCCAAATTCATTCTAAGGGGGTGAAATTGACCCCTGTAAATCCGGTTATTTTCCAATTTTCTGTTATTACTGACGTATCACTTTTACCAAATGATAGTCCTAATTAAAAGAACTAACTTTTATCTGAAAACTTTTTTTCTATATCTTACAGTTCGCGTGTTCTAACACAAAATCGGAAAATAGTCGGATTTTCAGGGGCCAATTTCACCCCCTTGAATTTAATGAATTTAGAAAGCCAAAAAAATTGCGTAATCCATATCTACATATCCTCTACATATCCCCAAAGTTTCATAATTTTTGGAATTTCCTGGTTGGGGATCTTCCCTAGTTAGTTAATCTCAGTTTTCCAGGAACTGCAGTGTACCTACAAATGAAGGGAATAATCTTTGTACAATTTAATGTTCCTAGTCTTCAGTATTTGCGGAAGAAAAGGCTCGAGTAGCCGAATTTATTGTTCCCCGTGGCCGGAAAGTGTCTAGCAGCGATTGACTCCCTTTATTATCGGTGTGATTTACGTAACGCCACGCGATGCCGGATGATCGATGACTTAATAACACAACAAAAGCTGTTTGCTGCAACCTTCAATGGCCCACGAGTTACGCACTTTGTCAAGGTGTCATCACCACGCTTCTTACAAGCAGACCCACAGTTTCCAGAAACCCTGCTGCTCGGTACTTGGGTCCACAGCAGTTGCGGTAAACACTGTGATTACTCGGTTAGTTTACGACGTTCCAGATGCCACGGTGACAACGTCAAGCTTCCGAGGAGATGCCTTAATACGGGAACAAATCTCGTTCTTAATCACTTGAACGAATATCCATAAAAATTCTACAAATTACAATAAGAATGAAAAACTGAGTAATATCTCAAATATGTAATTCGACACACGATCACATTTCCTCCGTTTGTCTTTTAATTTCGAAAAAAAAAAACAGAAAAATCAGGCACTTTGTTTTCTTTAGGTATATCAACGTGCATAAATTTTGTTCAATTAACATTTAATTTTAGTAAGTACCTGCTAAGGGATAACGGAATATTTAGAATTTATTAGCGTTAAATTAAAAATCGCATTCTATCATGTGAAAGAAATAAGCTTGGATAGCATCAGCTTGAAATATCAATCCGACTAATTTTTCCTTAACCGGGTAAAGGTTATAAGTTATAATACGCGTCTATTCTGCCAGTTGCCGCGAAAGACGGGGATTTCTTATTTCCAAGAACAGGACAAACAAATCCAGGAAATTTAATGACCTTTCGCAAATGGGGGCGAGGGGTGACCCTAAAACGTTACCGTTTCAATTAAAAACGGGACGGCTACGGTAGAGGGCGTGACAGTATTGCCCATGCCCCCTTTTGTTTTCTGCTGCCCGTCAGTCTGCCTGAGGCCCGATGATTGCTCTACATTGTAGTTACCTCTTTAAAAATTTCCGACCTAACTGTAGTGGAATTGCCCCCAATAGAACAATCATAAAGACCTGTAAGGGACGGACCTTTTCCAACGAGCGCAGCAGTATCCATCGTGGACTCCGTTTCAGTACCTACTCTACTCGCTACGCGCTACAGTGTATCTCAGCTTACTTCTTCGTATGAACACCTTTTTCCATTCACCTTAGTTTCGCATTTATTTATTTTATTTTGTATCTTATATTTCGCCTTCTTTTTTTTACTTCAGTAATTTATTTTATTTTTGTATCTTATATTTCGTATTCTCTTTTTGACTCCATCAATTTACGTGCATACATATTACGTTGCAAGGATTTATTGAAACATTCGGATTCTTCAGAATTTTTCACTATTTGAAGAAATTTAATAATTATGGATTTATATATTAGTGTATTATTTATATTTCCTATTATATTATTTTGAGATATTTTGAAGTACTTTGATATCAAAATAAATACCTACAAATGCACCTGATTTATTTACTCATTTTTCAATACTTAATCTAGACCAAATTTTATCTCTTTAAAGAATTAACTGGTTTTGTTACCATTTCAAAAACGAAGTAGTGGAAGTACCCCTAGTTGAGCTGCCCGGAATTGTTGGGTCGCATAAATGTTTCTGGGTCTCGATTGAGGTTTCCGTGCCATTTAAATTTTGGGATCTGAGGGGATCCAAATGGTACGAGGCTACGACCGTAATGGCTGGTAAACACCGATACAATACAAAGTCCGCTACGACTAGAAAACGGAGAACTCTCTAACTTAATCCTTAGTCCCGTTGCAACTTTTAGGAATTTTTTTTACCATCCTGGGTTTCTACACTATTCCTTCCCTTTCTTCTTATCCTTCTTCCCCACACTCAACGTATTTCCAATGCACTCGAAGGTTCTACGAAACTGTAAAGAGTAGCTACCTACTTCCTATTTTCAATACTGTACAGAGTGTTTTAAAAGTGTAGAAGTTGTGGAAAGAACATTCTGTACTTAATAAGACTGTTTAAATAATCCTTCAACTGATTTTTTCACACATGCACCACGATATTTAAACGTAAATAATTGAAATCACACCTATCAAAGTATTTATGGTAATATTGAAACTTTTGGTATTACATAATAGGAGGAAAATAATCTCGAATGAACAACATATGGAAATTAAAGAACAATTTCCTGTCAAAATCGTTATTAAACTGAAAAAGTTTTCTAAACCATAATGAAATTAATGTGTGAAAAAAATATATAAACCTACCGTTTATGAAGATAAGCTCAAATAAACTGACAATGAGATATTTAATCCATTTAATTCCATTTATCCGCAAAATTTAGCAAATGAGATTTTCGCCTGTTATCTTACAATTAGTACCCATATGATACGGTTACACAAAAAAAAATTACAGGCCTAATAAATACAGTGTGAACGTTCATGTAGCAATATCAATTTAATAGAGAAATATCACCAATCGAAAAGAAAATATATTGTGCAATGGGAAAAAAAATAACATACTACCTATTTAACTCTTGCATAACTCAACTTCAAAGTGAGCTTAATTTTAAAACGAAGGCTTGCTGTTTCAGGGCACAGAAATCTTGAGCTCCTTCGCCAAACTGTCCATATTCTTTATGAAGCGAAAACGGAGTGTTTCGAAAGCAGCAAAGGGTTCAAACCGGCAGAAATTTGGAATTTATTGGCGCCTATAAAAATGGCACCCGAGTCTCGTGAACAGTAAACAATGGTTGATTTGCCATACAGTTGTCGTTTACGAACTTTGCTAAAATTAAAGGCCCACCTTGAGAATTTAAAAAAAGGGAAACAAAATAAATAGACGCACCTATGATGGCAGTATCTTCAAATAGAAGTGTCTTCGAGGGCACGGCACTTGCGTCAATGGTTTCTTTAAGTGGATTACGCGTAATCTTTGAGAGTACAATTACGCGGCGATATTTGCATGCTCGTCGCCGTGACTCGGCACCTTTATTGCAAACGGAATGTTAATATTAAAAGTAATATTGCTCGGCGGTGGAAAGGCACGTGAAGAAGGCGTAGGAGATAAAACACGATAGCGTCCTTTGGCCTTTCTTTTCTCGTCTCTTTTCCCTCTCTCGTTCTTTTCTACTCTTGCTACTTTTTTTTACTTTTTGCACGTTCGAGAATCATAGTTTGGGCGAGCCGACGGACATTAATCGACGAACATCTTCGTTTCTTCCGTCGAGTCGACTTTAATGATCGGCGCCGTAAAAATGTTTTCTATTTTTATTTTTTTATGGCGCCATAAACACGTCGCCGATGAAGGCCCGCGCGCGCGCGGTGCATTTTATTTGGACAGGCTTCGGACTCGATCCCCCGATACAGTTTCCCAAGTCGAATGAAATTGTAAAGTGCTTTATACACCGTTTAACAGTAAATCTGTTTGCGAAGATATAGGAGCCCAGGATTGCGGGTCTTATTGGTTATGAATTTTATTGTTTCTGTTTTGGGGGTGCAATCACGCCTTGGGGCGTAAAGAGGAAAGTTTTCAACAATATAATTGCAGGGACTTGTTTTATGTACTATTTATGGAAATATCAGTTTCTGTCATGTTATTATCGATTTTAGGGTGAATGCAGTTTGGAATGGGGGATGAAGTAAGATGGGGTGTTGGGGAATATCCATGAAGATTCGAATGTAGGTTTGAAGATAGAATTTTTTGCTTGACTACACTAAGAGGCATTTGGTGACGGAGACTCCGCTATAAAATTCTTATGTAAGGTGGTCCCCTAAACTCAAAAAACGACGTGAAACGAAATCCTAAAGATACGTTTTTGAGATATCGCCCGATGAATATTTTGGTAATTTTTTAAGAAGAGTTGAATCTATTTGATCGCTATGACTCTTAAATTAAGGGTGTAGCATGCAGAAAAAGAAGTTTGAGAAACGCTGACCATCCAGAGTTCTAGACGTTTCGAGAACACGCTTGTAGGCCGCCCGTGAGGAGAGACGTGCGGGCGCGAGGCTCGCGCTTGACGACGCGTTTGTTGATTTCTGCGTCCGCGTATAGCAACGATTGGGTATAAATTAGAGGACCGCAAAGGCATTTCCTTCTTCGCTGTTCCGAGAGAGAGGACGAGGTACGACACGCGGCCGCTCTCGGACAGCTTAGGGACTCCGGCAGGAGAGTTCGGCGATAATACCTGGACGCCTGCTGGAGGAACTAGAGTCTGTTCCTGGACGCTCGACCGATATGGAGCATCTCATTAGAAAAGAGAGGAGAGTACGGGAGAATATTCCTGGACGCCTGTTCGGTATGGAGAGTACAGCGATCATACCTGGACGCCAACCGAACGGGAGAGTACAGAGTATCTCCTGGACGCCTCAGTAGAGGTAGAGTCACGAAAGTACAAAGCCCCTTTCTTAAATACCCAATCGTTGAGAGAGGAGAGTACGGGAGAATATTCCTGGACGCCTGTTCGATATGGAGAGTTCGGCGACAATACCTGGACGCCAATCGAACGGGAGAGTACAGAGTAACTCCTGGACGCCTCATTAGATTAAAGTCAAGTGCTGTCTGCCCAATAGAATCTTGACAAATTGTATAAATGCATCGAGACGTAACGTCTGACCATCGAAATTTGTAGCCCTTCCTGTCAACCAAACCATGTATTCCTACCTAATCCGAATAAATCTTGTCTGTCCAGAAAGTTTTTCCTATCCTGTCAATCCGAAAGGCTACAGTTGGAAATATTTAATATATTAATTTATTCGTGCTTTGATCCATTACGAATTTCAGGGGCTGCTATAATGGATACGCGACCAAGGAGATGTTAATCAAGTATAGATATCGATGGCTTAGTGCACAAATATTGTATCACTTTTAGCGTTTTCGAGAAAAGCAGGTTTAAACATGCAACGGTACATAAAGGTGGAATCAGACGGCTCGTGGCTCCGCGAGCCGGCTCGCCTCGTCTGGCTCGTCAAGTCGGCTTGGCGAGCCCGACTCGACAAGCCATGACCGATCAGACGGCTCGTGGCTCGGCTCGTGGCTCGGCTCGTGGCTCGTCAAGTCGGCTTGGCGAGCCCGACTCGACAAGCCATGACCGATCAGACGGCTCGTGGCTCCGCAAACTGGCTCGGCTCGTCTAGCTCGTCAAGTCGGCTTGGCGAGCCCGGGCGAGCGGAGCCATGACCGATCAGACGGCTCGTGGATCGCGGCTCCACGAGCCGTCTGATTCCACCTTAAGATTCAGGAGCGAGCAATAAACAGCAATTTTATTTTTGACAAATTTATGAAGTAGGTATAAATGTGATTTTTACACAGCATAAAGAAACAGTCAAGAACTATTTGTTGCATATAAAAACTCAAATTTCATAAAAAGTGGACATAGAATATTTGTGCACTAAGCTATCAATATGAATTATTCAGGTGACTGTTTTTTTTGCAGTCAAAATCTATCAGATCAATGAGTACCTACCTAACTGACTAAAATTATGAAGACAAATTTAATTACGAAATTAATTAAATTGTGTCGCTGAGACCAAAAGATGATCGATAGTAAGAAAAAATAGGGTCGATGAGGGGACAAAATTAATGACAAAGAGTGATTTGATTGGAAAATAAAAAAGCGAACAATCTCCATAATTCATGTTTCTTACGTGTCAATAAAATATGACACCATTCTCCTTCAGGGTACCCACCCATCAAATCACTCCAAAAATAGGTAATCTTTAGGATTTTATTTAAAAAAAAGTAAACGTCATAGTGTTGAAAAAGTTTTTAGACTGTATTTGTACATCACTGAAGATAATAACATTTTTGGGGGATATTTCATCTAATACATTAGGGCTGTAATTGTCCTGGCGATACAAAAAAAAATTGCGGAATTTATAACGCCTTTTAGAATTATGTGAAATTAACAAACCTAGAAAATTCTTAAAGTTTATAAGATTCTCCATGGAATCATCTACGATCCTAACTTTTTTTTTAAGTTTATGGTTGTGAAACGTGTGCCAAAAAATGAGATTGCAGTATTTTGCTATGACCATAGATGATTCCATGAAGCATCTTATAAACTTTAAGAATTTTCTTAGTTTGTTAATTTCAGATAATCCTACAAGACGTAATAAATTCCGCAGATGAGGAACTTCTTTGTATCACCAGTTCGGTCACAGCCACCAACCGACAGCAGTATGAGATAAAATACGCCAAAAATCTTTTTATCATCTTCAACGCTGTACAAATTCAGCCTACAAATTTTTTTAACCCCGTGAAGTTTACTTTTTTTTAAAAATAAAATCCAAAAAATTACCTACTCTAGGAATGATTTGTTGGGAGAGTACCCTTAATTCTACTCGATCTCGTATAACATAAGACACTCGATTCAATTTAAGAGTTGCCTCGAAATCGACAGGTCCTTCTTTACCCTTTTGTATCAGAAAACGCGTTGGTACGTCGGAACGAGTTGGCTAGTCGGAATTCCTGGTAGAACATTTAGTTATACTGCAGCTCAGCGGCTCTGAATCGCAACCTCTTGATTATAGCACCTGCGGGAAGCATGATGGCACATCAGGGTGCTGCAACGTCTCGTAACTTTACATAAAATTAGTACCTAAAAGCCCTTCGTCTTCATGGAGCCCATGAAATAACCGTGCCCTGGCTAGTATTATAACTGACAACGTCTCTGACGCCTAATCAAAGATAATTAATAGTAAGTCTGATCTAGGTGTGATTCAACTTCAGATTATTTATCAAAAGATGAAACAAAACTGAATTAAAATCGCTATCGTTAGCAAACTGAAGCTGTCTGTAAAAAATACTGGTTTGAGTGATACAAAAACGAGATGTAATTGTTTTAAGAAAATTGCTGTAATTAGGAGACTGAAATAATTAACGGATTATCTATCAGAATGAATTATTCTATCCTATTGAATTATATTTGGTTTCGATAATTCTATCGATTGCGACGCCATTTCGATTTGCAATATAGAGTTAAAAGAAGAAATAATGTTTTTCCCAACTGAGGGGCCATTATACAAGAATAAGGAACGCACAACTGCAGGGGGTCTAATTATAACAGAAACGCGAAGGTAAAACAATGAAGCCATAAAAGCATCGAACCTCAATTTGCCGTCATTCAACGCTTGTCAAACAAATGGATTATCGATTCTAAGATAATTTATGGTTGGCGATTAGAGTGCCAGGTAAGTACAGAGATTGTTCGTTAATAACATAAAGTCCCGTCACGTTAACCATAATTTACAACACGTCCGATAGACTATTACCTCATACGTAGGATGTAAGTACTTTTTCTTGTCCTTCGAGGTTTCTTGAACGTTCCAAGATCATCCTCAATCATCCTGGAAACGTTTAAATTAAACCAGATGTTCATACTATCTTGTTCCTTCAACTGACGAACAAAAAAGCTCCACTGTTCAATCGATCAAAAAATACATATACCTACCTAATATTTAGGTGTTGCAATCTGGAATTAAAATTCTCCAACTTAAGAAAGAGAATTCTAAACCAGTCCACCACCTCCAAAACTAATCAATACGATCAGCTCACGCGGTTCACCGCATAAAAAAATAACAATCAATCGAATCCAACGCCATCAGGTAAACTAAATATTAAACACTAAAAAAACAGAAATACCTACCAAAAATTCTAAACCCCAGTACACCGTAGCAAAGAAACATCTGAAAGTGCCCATTCGAATTTCCCAAATCGTGATAACACCCACACGGTTTTTTTCTCGCCAAGGGGGAGAGACACTGCAAGGTGCAAGAGGGTGGAAAAAAGCATGGCGGGATGGTCGAAAGAAATTTGTGAAAGCTACGTGGCTAGGGTAAAAGATTAAGTCCGCTTATGCCGGGTTAGCTTAGCTCGCCACGTTTCGTGCATTTACGGGGGTGCCGGCTGTACGCGGGGACGCTTTCAAACCGCATTTAAACAATATTAATTTTATTGCATGGTAATTCGCAACCGTCCGAGCCCCGACGTACCTTAGCCGCCCGTGCTCCCTCGCGGCGCGGCGCGCAGGTAAGGCACGAAATTTTACGACCGATTTTGCCTGGACTTTGACCGGCGAAGGGAAGTAAAAAAAAAAAGGAGAGGAAAAAAGACCGCTCCGTACCTTCCTTCCTCGTCATTCGGGCGGACGTCACTCGACCGTTTTACTGTACTCTCTTAAAGGTATTAAGCTGAAAACGAAGCAGCTAAAGACACTTTATTCCACGGACAAAGCGCCGAACGACTCGCCGATAATCCTTTGCGTGGTTGCATTGTGCGCACCCTTGATTACCGCGTCTCGACAGCGACGCCCAAGCTGACTGCAACCCGTATGCAAGCGGTGTAATTTCTCGAACGAGGGGAAACGGTTTTTTGGAGGAATAACGGATGTACAAACACTTGGGGCGACGTTACAATTATCGGGGGATAATCCGTTTTACACGGAGGATTGTGGAATTGTTTTAGGGAGTTCTTATAAAGGGTTGGTCATGGGGATTCTTTGAAAGATGATTGCAGTTTTCTGCAATTTCTGCAAGCATGATAGGGGAGACCGGGGCTAGATGATACAGACGAATTATCTCGGTACCATATATTTTAGCTCCATTTGAGCGAGATATGTGAAGTTTGTTGTTCAATTCTTTATTACGATCCAGCTTACGTCTCTGTACCTTGGCGTTAACAATAGTTTTTTAACTGCTTCCGTTTATGTAGAGAAAAAGTAAATAGTTTTGATACATCCAAATTGATCGTCCAAATAACATTTTTTCATTCATTTTGTATGTATTTTCTCAAGTTTTCGCTTATTATATATGAAAGAGGAAGGACCAAAGTATATTTTGGCATATTTGCTATTAAGTAATTAATTCAAATAAAGAATGAAAAAAATTGAAACCAGAATAACGTATCAACTACTTAGCTCTGCAGTGGGGTAAATTGATACATTTTGCCTTCTTCCAAATAACATTTTTTCATTCATTTTGTATGTATTTTCTCAAGTTTTCGCTTATTATATATGAAAGAGGAAGGACCAAAGTATATTTTGGCATATTTGCTATTAAGTAATTAATTCAAATAAAGAATGAAAAAAATTGAAACCAGAATAACGTATCAACTACTTAGCTCTGCAGTGGGGTAAATTGATACATTTTGCCTTCTTCCAAATAACATTTTTTCATTCATTTTGTATGTATTTTCTGAAGTTTTCGCTTACTATGTATTAAAGAGGAAGGACCAAAGTATATTTTGGCATATTTGTTATTAAGTAATTAATTTAAATAAAAAATTTTAAAAATTGAAAACAGAATAACGTATCAACTACTTAGCTCCACCAGTGGGGTAAATTGATACATTTTGCCTTCGTCCAAATAACATTTTTTCATTCGTTTTGTATGTATTTTCTCAGGTTTTCGCTTACTATATATTAAAGAGGAAGGACCAAAGTATATTTTGGCATATTTGTTATTAAGTAATTAATTGAAATAAAAAATTAAAAAATTGAAAACAGTTTAGCTTATCAACTAGGCCCGGTCTCCCCTATGTATTTCGAAATGATTTGACTGGGAAGTTCTTAAGTTAATTTAATTTGTAATTTATAATAATGTAATGGCATTGTGATCTAACTTTATTCCAACTTCTACATATGCGTTTTTAGATAACTTATAATTTATTTCGGCGTGATTAATTATCAGTTATAAGAGTGTAAATGTTATCAAGAACACCGTTTAGGAATACTTGTTCCTTTACGATTCCTGCGTTTTAGACAATTTTCATTTAAAAAAAATAATATTTCTTGTCCGTAAGTATCGGTATTTATCTTCCACGAGGAGTGTAAACACACGATGTTTAATCCTTCGTTGCATACTGTTGCAAATATGCAACATATATTTTCTTTTTAATTTTTTTGCTTTAACTAGCCTGTAGTGTGATGTAACTACTTTATCATGAAAGATACATATCCTAGTTTCTAAACATTTACAAACATCGCGTTGAACGTTGTAATTCCGCGGTTTTTAAGTAATCATAATCGTAATGGCGGAAAAATAAAAAAAACACAATTTTTATATTATATTTCTCTTCTTATTATAACTTGCACGAGTCCAGAAATGTATTTTTTTCAAATTCGAAGAAGTTATGCAACGAAGAGTTAAGCCCAATCAAAGAGTGACCCAAAAATAAGGCCTTTTTTCGCCTCTTTTTGATCCCACGATTTTGAAACTGAATTTTATGCCAAACGATACCTTATGATGAGACATCAATCACACAAAATTTTCAAAGTTGAGGTGAGAATTAGTTTCTGAAATATGGGTTTTGCTGACTGCTAACAACGAATTTGAACTCAGATTTTCAAAATTCACAACAAAAAAAAATTAAAAGATCAAAGTCAAGAAATATAAATGTCTGTGTAGTGGGTGCTTTTTAAGTATATCGTCCACCCTATTGAATCGGCCATTGTGAATTTTGAAAATCTAAGTTCAAATTCGTTGTTAGCAGTCAGCAAAACCCCTGGGAATGGACTGACAAAAGTCCATTTAGCATAAAATTCAGTTCCAATATCATGGGACCAAAAAGAGGCGATGTCTTGGGTCACTCTTTACATTCAACAGAAGCCTCAGATGGTCCCAAAACTCATCCAGAAGTAAAATACATGAATCCTGGTCTATATTAAAAAAAAAAATCCACGCGTTTCATCTTACTGAAGGATCCAGAATTCAAGCACTTCAATTGAAGTCTCCCATGTTTCGCGAGCAATCCACCTACAGACACGGGGCTAGGTAATCCCCATTTCCACCGGCATACGCAATATATAAAAAATTCATGGTACAAAGCGCGTAACAATGTCGAAACCCGTTGGCACCGGTTTGAATGTTAGATTAAGTAGGCAACTCGAATAAAGGTATAATACTATCCCACGTGGGCTGAAGAATTACTACCCTCCGCCATTAGAGCCGCAAGGACTCGTGTTGTCCCGGTGCAACGTCCCCCTAGCTGGGTTTCATCTGTAGATCGTAATAAGACTGTCCCCCTTTGATTTATATAGGCGTTTTGTGCCTCGAATTTTGATTATAAATGTAGGGAACCAGCCACGACATCGCTGGACCGTTTCTGAACGCGAGAGGAGCCGGTCATTGGAGGTTCTGCCATTTCGCCCCGCCTATGAGCACACAGGCGTTAGAACATCTTCTGATCCTTTTTATGCGTGTATACGAATGCGACAGTACGGGAATTTCCGTGATGGGCAGGCCTAAGCTGAAAGCATACCCCGGAGCAACCGGTTCGACCACTCCGACACGAAACCCAGGCTCGCCTTTGGAACCCCCGAGCTCACCAACACCGAGGGAGATCAAAAGAGACGGATTCAAAGATGGTAGCCAGATCTTCAACAGCTATATATGTGGTCTTCTAAATTTTGCTCATCTTTTCTGGTACACGGCTAACTTTATCAATTTTATGAAATTTGTGTGTAAGTACCTGCTACATGTGGGCGAAATGGATACCAAGCTAGGAAAAGCGTGTACGTATACGCGTGTAGTAAACAAACCGTAAATTACAACTTTCGTCCTGGAATCGGCCACCCTGCACAGATGTCTAGTGAAGGTAACTGTACCAGCAAAAACTTCCTTCTGGCCGATTCCAGGACGAAAGTTGTAATTTACGGTTTGTTTACTACACGCGTATACGTACACGCTCTTCCTAGCTTGTGTGAGCGTACGCACACATTCAAGGCCCGCTGAGACGGCAGCCTTAATGTGTTTTCTTTATCTTATTAAATTTACCTTACCTTATACGGGGGAGGGGGTTGCGGGTTATTTCAGTATTACAAAAGGGGATCGTTACTCAATCAATATTCAAAAAAGGTTGGGAAGCACTGATTTAGAGAATCGCTGTAGATAGTGCTTATTTAAATTATGTTTGATATAGGAAGGAAGTGTTTTGTTTGTTGGCTGTACGTCAATATGGGGATGGAGTGCTGTGTTTTGCCTGGAGTACCTATATCATGGTATACGAGATTTGAGGATTAAGGGGTCTCCCTACCTTGACGGACAAAAAATGATGCGAATTTTGGGAATTTTTTAAAACAAAACCATTAAATATATTTACTTCTAGCTTTGTGGCTTCATTTGTCATTCGAAGAGTTTCCATGCGATTAATATAACATTTGTCGGCTGTAAATTCAAGAAATGTTTCGCCGGCAACTAGCGTTGCTACAATTATAAGAATTACGTCGATTTCTTGACTTTGTATTGGGAGTACTCATTATCCAATTACTGTACAACTATAGGTATGTATAAGTACATATGTTGGCAACATATTCCCAGAAAATTGAAGATTTTGTAAAGTGCGCGCTTAACATATAACCTCAGCAATGAGGAATTGACAAAACAGATAATAAGCCCCACCAAACTATTAAGTGGGCTTTAAGGCTTCAGAAAATAACCAGAGACCCCTTTCAAAGCAGGAACGATATTAAGAAGAGCTCCAAAGCACGTGGCACTTCACCCAGAAGAAAAAAGACAAGATTGTGTGAACAAGAACCCAAGCCATCCACCTCCAGAGAAAACGTGGACGGCAACTCTGCAGACAATTGGTTTTGCAAATTATGCAGAAATGCATTCAAGAATGATATGCGACAGTGTGTCATGTGTCTCACCTGGATACACGAGGATTGCGTTGGGTTCACACCTGAGGAAGAAGATGTCTTTGTTTATCCGAATTGTACATACTAAATAGGTGGGCCTTGTTACCTGCACTACACGAAACAAAGCCCGTTTACAAGGTTTTTAAAAACCTATTAATTTTCGTATTTCTTGTGTATATATATTGTTACAAATATTAAAATTTATAGTTTAATGCCCACAGATTTCTATAAAAAAAAAGTTTTCAAGAATATGTACAAGTTTTTTTTTTTTAATTATAGATCCTTATGTAGGCCTTATTACCCGCACTTACCTTATGAAAAAAAAATAGTATGCAAAAATAGTGGTTATATCCGGAGTTATACAGTGCTTCAAATTGAGCGCCTTACAAAAATCATATGCGCATTGTTAGCATAAAATCTGCCATTGTAGTTGTGTGAAATAGAAAATTTTAAATTTTGTGTAATCTGGATGAGTGTGGCTATCGTTCGAACTAAATTAAATGACAAATACTGAAAAAAATTTTAAAAAATGGCAGCGTCTAAAACAGACATCGATTTCTGCAAAAAAATCGCTGGTTTTTTAAGTCGCAAAAGTTTTGCAAAAATCAACTTAATTTTAGTACCAACGAGAATGGGAGATCTACTGAAGATATATGGCAAGTTTGAAGTAAATCGGGTAATTGATTTTTGAGATATCATGCCAACAAATTCGAAAAACATCGTTATCAGAAAAACGTGTTTAAACTTTCAGGTACCGTTTTTTAAATTTTTTTTTTAATGTTGCCTAAATATGTACAAGTATAGACATAAAGTTTTCAATTAATATAATTTGAGGATTTCTCTTAAAAAAATCCCAAATATCGCGCTCCTTTTCAGGCCGTCAAAGTTGGGGGGCCCCTTAATTTCCATGATTATGGGAATTTTGAGGAAGTCATATTTAAAATTGCATGGTATTAATTAACATGCATTGAAATACCATTTTTTTTTATCGCTTGTGAAATTGTTGGAAAACACTTTTGGGTCATTTGTGTGTAATACTATTTAGCTAAACATTTGAAATGTTTCATGATAGATTTGATTTTAAAGAATAACAAATCATTGGGTGGTGATAAATTGGGAGAATATGGAGATGACTTAATTTTAGGCTCTCTTGCTTTGTGAAAAAAAAACAATCTTACTACTGTGACATTGCAATGAAGAGCAATCAGGTTTATCATTCTTGACAAAAGGGACCTTGATCAGGGATCTTACTCGATAAATTCTCTAAACCAGGTTTATTCAATGCAACAGTATTTCTTATTTATTTAACAGCGTGTTATTTTAAATTTATGACAAATATTAATTTTATTAATGACATCCTACCTACCATAATGTGTAACAACAATTGAAATATAATATGTCTCCCAAACCCTTAACTTTATTGTTTTAACGTACCATAAGTCTAAAAAAAAGCAGGTAACACCGCTGGACACTGCAACATAATAATATTAAAATGTAGAACTGTCTTGTAAAACTATGAAAGTGCAATTAAGAATGGTAAACTAACATTGTAAGTACACATACAATATAAACAATCTATTTGTCTTCGGACCACTTTTTTTTATTAAATACTTTGAACCTAGACAGGTCCATAAGCAAACTTTCGAAAGTTATCATACAGAAATAATATAATGGTACTTATAAACTAGCTTATTTACAATGCTTTAACAAGTATAAAAGTAAATTTATAGTAAAAAAAATTGTTTAGAAACAAGCTTTTATTAAAATTGTACTAAAAAGGAAAAAAATAATTTTTATACCGGCCTAAATGACTGCCTTACAAGAATTCCCTTATATGACTAAAAATAAATGCGTGGGGTGTAAATAGGTATATGATACCTTTTAATATTCAATATTTACAAGCCACGCTTTTATTTTTAGTCATATGAGGGAATTCTTCTAAGGCAGTCATTCAGGCCGGTATCAAAATTATATTTTTCCTTTTTAGTACATTTTAATAAAAGCTAGTTTTTAAAAAAAAATACTATAAATTGTCTTGTTATTTGCTGGGAATATTGTATTGTCACGGATATGTGAAAGTGGGTCAAAATTGGCTTACAAGATTTCACCCTAACAAACTAACTGACGAACCCACAAGTGGAGCTAAATAAATGCTTGTAAAAATGTAAGACCTTGGTTTTATCAATAAAATACTTTCGCTTAAGACTATTACACTAATAACATTTGTATACCTATATATAAATTACTACATAGTAAATATTAGAGTACATTTGAATCTACTTGACTTCGGACCAATTAGTGATCTTCCAGGGAGTGATCGGTATAACCGCAGCCATTTGTCAAGATTTGGAGCAAAACCGGAAATAAACATAACCTAACCGTTCACTCTATCTCTTTCTATCAGTATTTCTGTCTCTTTCTATCAGTATTTCTGTCTCTTTCTATCAGTATTTCTGTCTCTTTCTTTTTTACAGTTTCTTTCTCTGTCTACTTCCGCTTTTGCTCCAAATCGTAGTAACCAATCAGCGACGATATACGTTGTTCCGATCACTCTCTAGAGGATCACTAGGCCTAATGTAATAGTAGTGCCATCTGTGAAACGAAGGATTCACCACTTTCAAGTTATAAAAAACAATGATATCAAATGCGGGTAGATTAATTTAAATTACAAACAAGCTGTGATAACGACTTAGGGAAGACACGAAAGTGTTCTATTCGTTTAAGTAAACTATTTTTAATCATTGTTAATCTTCAACAACTTTACACGACCATCAACCATAGCAAGGGCGTCCGTAGATTATTTTCCAGGAGGGGGTAACATTGGGGTGACGGTGAAGAAAAATATAATAATGGAAAAACGAGTAGCCCGCTTGGTTTTTATAAACTGATTTTGTAGTGCCAATTTAATTAAAATTTTAAATGGCTGTACTTCCTAAAACCCCCATGTTCTGAATTGGCTGAAATTTTGGAAACAGTTTCATTTTGAATAGAAATAATTTTTGCCAGAAAGATTTTTGGCGACTCGAAATTTTTTTTATATCATTTAAATGTCACTTCCTATGTTACTGACACGTTGAAGGGGGCTCTAAAGCCACAGAACCTGCTGTTTTCAATTGTTTTTATAAGGTATCGGGAATGTTGAGACTACAATGTAACACGTGGTTCAGTTCGTTGTGGTTCGACGTTATTAGTAAGTCTAGGTCTTTGTGTAAAAATCAATCACATAAATTTATTTTTCCTTACGAAGAAAATGACCGAGCACGAAACAGCAATTGAATGACTAAAGGATATGTATTTAATTCCCAGGGAAAACTGCTGTGCAAAACATAAAAGAAAGGATGGTTGATATCGAAACAAGAGGAGGTACAACGCATTCCACTTTTCAACTTGTTCCGGAAATTAGTATTGGTTGGGGCTATATTAGTGCGGGGGCGCGCTAAGCATGGTAGCGAACCGTTGTGAGTTCGATAATTATTTGTTTTAAATGTTTTGACCATTACACATTATACTACTATATTGCGTCGGTAAGGCAAGGAATGATATCAAAATGATAAAAAAGATTTAAGTCGCCAAAAATCCTTCTCGCAAACATTATTTTTATGCAAAATGAAACTGTTTAAAAAATTTCAGCCAATTTGGAGCATGGGGGTTTTCGGAAGTTTAGCCCTCTCCTGTAATTTTACGGAACTTAGGATAGGTTAGGTTTATTTTTTCTTCGGTACAGTTTACAAAAATAACGCTTCTGTATACACATTCCCGAAAGTGGCATTTCAAGAACTGTCTTCTTACATAGCCCAACGAACTCTAGTCCCTCTCTACGGAACGTTGTGTCAATCAATAGAGATACACCTTTATTACCGAGCGCAATATTTAGTTTCAATCCTTATCGCAAACAGCGTTGCAATATCATTCCATTTTGAATCGATAATGTAGGATGTTGCACGAAAATGGCGAAGGGGGTCGCGTGCTCCTGAATCGTGGAATAAAAATTGTATTATACATTGACCTATCCTATACCTCGTCTGCGTCGAAATAATTACTTTATAAATTCATTATGTATTTTTAAACTTACCTCTGTTTATTCCGCTAACATACGGCGGATCGTACCTTCACTTAACGAAATAAACAATTGAAATTCAGGACATTTAATTGCACATAGTTGTAAGAGGGTATGCATTTTCATGGTGAACACAAATCAACAGATATCTCGTGTATTGTTAAAAATGCAAAAGGAAGTAAACGAGATAGTTGCAAAGTCACTGCAAAAGGCTTATGATCATGACAGAACTGGAAATGTAGGAAAAGCATACGCGTACTATACAGTCGTAGCAGAATTATGCCCAGCGAAGCGATCAGACATCGAAGAAGCTTTTGTTGATGTCCTTTGTATGTTCATACCTTTTACGTGCTAGACATTCCTTAATGCGCAAAGATTTATATGTATCTGTTTCTCAGGTCAATGGGGAATGCAACTCGCATGCGATAACAGATTCGCCGATGTTGTTTTATGTTATACACGTTCCTTACACATGTATCCAAACAATCCCCGTATGTTAAATAATTTCGCAGCTCACCTTCTGAGGTAATTCGAACTCGCTACTTAGACAAATTCGCAATTAGTTAATTTAAAATCAACTTTTTAATATGACAGATATCATGACCGCTAAAATTCCATCTAATGAGGATAAAAAATATGTTGTTAAAGGAATAATGATCCGATAAAGGCAATGAAGTATTTAAAGAGAGCGCTGCAGGCCAATCCTAATTTTCTGCCAGCAGAAAGAAACATGCAAAACGCGCTAAGCATGGCCGTAGATAGGTGGCATTTCCCAATGCTAAACGACAAACAGCGCAACAATGCATTCGAGAATGCGATAAGAAAGAGAGTTTCTCAAGGATACGATACTGTACTAGACATAGGAACTGGTACGGGGTTGTTAAGTTTATACGCGCAGAACGCAGGCGCAAGAAAAATTTATGCATGCGAATGCTCGCCGGCGATGATAAAAATTGCGGAGAAAGTATTTGAAACCAATGATGCTAAAAATGTACTGTTATTACCTAAATTATCAACGGATCTTACGATACCTACTGATATTTCAGAAAGGTCCGTCTTTTACTTATTATCTTCTACCTATTTCGTTAGAGTATGTTGCTAATAGCGAGTATCACTTTGAATATTTTAAAAAGTTCATTTCTATTAAAGACACATTTCTTGCAGAGTGAAGTTAATAACGACTGAAACATTTGACGCTGGTCTTTTCGGAGAACACGTAATAGCTTCCTTAATAAATGCTCATAAGAATATCTTAGATAGGAATAGTTTAGTGATACCTATGAGTGCCACGGTTTATGTAGCTGCCGTCGAATGCGAATACATAAGGCATAGGTCGTCAGTAGTGTTTGATAAAGTTAAAGAATCTTGCCCTCTACATTTTCATAATATGTCTGTGCTGCTAGACGAGGAATATTATGACACGGACAATTTAAAAGACGCGACTGTTACTTATATCACGGAACCCAAAGTTCTTTTTACCGTCAATTTTAATGACTTGCCAGACTTACAAAAGTTTAATACAGATGGAACAAAGAGTATTATAAATGTAAAATGTAAACGAGGTGGTATCATAGACGGTTTAGTGACTTGGTTTAAGTTGCACCTTGACGAAGAAATAATAATAGATACGTCGGAGAGGAAATCCTGTTGGCAAACTGTTATCTTCTCAGCGATACCAAGATTATTCAAAGAAGGGAGTACGTTAGCTGTTAAAGGGGAAATGTTGAAAGGAAAACTGAAATGCTCTTATACATCGGACAAGGCTGAATTTGATGACTATAGTGAGGAAAAAACTTTATATCGCTTGCCGAAAGAAGTGATAACATTTTTAAACGACTTTGAGTATGTAAAGTTACTTACGGAAGTGAGCAAATCGTTAACCAACAAGGAAATAAATAGCATTTTGGACACTTCTCCTTTTCCAATTTATGGACTAATGTTACTGAAGGAGAATAAACACAGCAAAACGTTGTATTACAAAACTGAAAACTCCACGCTTCGCCTTTTCATTGAACAAATCGCGGAGCAAAATGGTTTTAAAGATAAATTGCATATTGTATCAAAGTACAGCCACATTAAAATTTCTTTGGATACTATATTTGTACACGATTTTGATATTAAAGGGGAATTGAAAGATTATGGTCAAGACCACAATTATGAATTTTTTAGGTAAAGATACTTAAAAAAATACTGTTAGCTTAGAGTTGTGCTTCGTTGATGAAATTACAAGAATTGTACCATTCATTTCGCAGATGTTTACTTAAACCGAACGGCATGTTATTACCCGAACAAATATTCCTTATAGGCCAACTGGTATTTTCAGAAGATTTACCAAATATGGTTTATGTTAAAGACGAGAATCTACAAAGAATTTCACCGCATGTATTTAATGCGTCAAGTTCGGGAAAGGTATGTTTATAAGAATGCATATTAACTATAAAGTTGAAAGTAGAATGGAAAATAAGCACAGGTATTTTACAATATTTTTCTTGCAGAAATTCGATGAATACCCAAATGAAGAAAATACTTTTTGTAATACAAATACCTATGGGATTGCACAGCATATTAACCAATTCAAGGTAAATTTTTAAATACGTTACATACTTCAGATAGTATTTCACAAATTTCTGCGATATCATTTATTACGTTACAGATAAATCAAGTTTTTGACTTAAATTCAAGTTTATACCTATGCGAACGTTTATCCGACGTACATTTAATAATAGAAATGAAAGAAAGCGAAATTGCTGAACGTGTAGTGAACTTTGGAAAGATAAATGCAACTAACGAGAAACCATTACCAAACGCATTGATCTGCTGGTACAAAATCAGATTAACGTTAAACCATAGTTACGACACAAAAAGAAATGGATCGTTCATGAATCATACAGCAATATTATTAGAAGACGAGTTAAAAAATACAATTCTACAAGGTAACGAAGTTTGTATAAAAGTTCAGCAAGCCGAAGGTGTACTACGAATAAAAGTTAAATGATGTTAACGATATATCGTGATTCGTATAATGATATTCCATTCGAAGTGTACATTTTTCCTGTATATTCTAATTCCATTTTATATCCGTACATACAAAAATAGATATAAACAATAACTTCCACCATTAACGAAGTTTCACCATTTACTATTAAACGAACAACAGTGTATTCTGAAAAGTTATACCTCCCTGAAATAAAGTTTTATAATTTACTCGGCAAGTTATTATTTAAAATTTTAAGTATGTGCGGCGCCACCCTCTCCGGGTAGTTATTATGCACATCATGATTTCCTTTTACATAAGTCACAGTTAAATTGTCTTTATTATTACAATATGTTTGTATTGTGTCTACCGATCGAGCCATTAATTTTACTCTAACGGAATTAGTGGCAGTAAGTGCAAAAACTGGAGATGGCAATGTCTTAAAATACTTCTGCTGTTGCTCTGCATTAAACATTGTGCACACAAGAAGCCTTAACCTGGAGTCGCGATTGTACTTATATAAATCGCCAACTTTCGTCACTGCACGTTCGAACGCAGCTTCCGCAGCGTCTGTTGTCAACGTTTCTTGCCTTTTGAATTTTAATGCATACATTATTTCGTCTTTAGTATAAAGCTTCGCTGGCACTGCAGCGTAAGAATTTAAATCATATATATTCTGAATGTATGGAACAGGCTCATCTATTACTTCGGGTATAAGCCCGTCTATAGCTATGACTTTATCCAGCCTCCCAGGAAATAAGACGCTAAAATGTAATCCTAACTGAGCGCCTAAACTGTGCCCTAAGAAGGTACAAGTTTTCCATTTCAAGGCATCCAAGACTAATAATATTGAATACACGTAATCGAAGAAATTTAATGGTACGCCAGGAGGAAATGGCGATGAGAGTCCATGTCCTGGCAAGTCTATGTTCACATACTGATAGCTTTGCGGTAGAAGTTCTATTAATCGATGAAACGATCCGGCGTTGTCTAAGATGCCATGTACCACCAGAATCTTTGAATCCTTCTCAGGCCCATACACTCTCCCTGCGATATGGCCCCATGGCATAGGTAGCTCTATTTCTGTCACCTGCCTTTCCATCTTTTGAACCATAATATTCACGTCTAATACTTCCTAGTCACTTCACGAACTTATCTGTCCTGCAAAACATAAAGTAACAGAATCAATAAATTATGCACACAGTGAGATTGGTGAGAAATGTAAGGTGTATTTCTTTCATAATTACAAAAAAGAATTGTCATGAACGAAGCAACTGTTGTACTTGATAGTGTAGTGGTGTACAAAGTTCAAAGATAAATTTGCCAGTCATAAGACCTGCTGATTGTTAAATATATAAATTATGCAATTTAGATAATTATGACGAGTAGATATCAATTACTGAATAAACATTATGGCGGCAATTTAGAAAAAACTGTTGCGTTGTTTATATATAAAAGTTAAATGGTGGAAGAATCACCTTCGCTTTTAACCAATTATGAAGGCAATCATTAACACGATTGAAATATACTTTGAACTATGTTATAGGAAATAAATAGCATTTTTTTAACTAGCTTTACTACTCGGCTTCGCCCGAAATTTGGATTCTGATTTTATAAACATTTTTTTTTAGTTTTTTTGTGAAAATAGTCATATTCATCTGGTTTAATTAGTCAAGCATAATGAGCTGAGGCACATTTCGTGATCCCAGAGTTTAGCATTAGAATGTTTTTAGGCGACAGACAAACACACAACATATAGAAGATTTCTGCTTTATATATTAAGATTTGTTATGTATGCACTGTACATATTAAACATACATTATGCAATTTCGTTTTACTTTCATAGCAACGAAATATGTAAGAGAATGATAAAAAATTATGATTCCATTGATAAATAAGAATTTGTTGTCGACAATGGGATAGGAATTCAAATGTTCGAAGTCCTTAAGTAGAATATAATATCACTAACTGCGTGCGTCAAGTCGTAAAGTGATTATTTAATTGTGGTCATACAGGAATTAACTCTATAATTGCATTAGGCATAAAACTGGGTGTACCAACTTTGGTTCTAGGAAAGATATAAGGAATATATTGCATACACAGTGCATGAATGACTGAATTTTGAGATGCGCTACATAAGATGAATGATAAAAAATTTTAAGTTTGTACTTGAATAAAATTCTATAAACATTTGATCACACTTTGGTAAATCGATTCTTACTTTGCATTTGACCTACTGATAACATCACCTTCTCGAAAAAGAGGCTATATTTATAACGATGGTTCTAAATAAATTAGAAATAATAAGAGTATTGAGTTTATCTCCGTTGAAGTTAATTAATAATCGATATTATAAATGCGTGCAAGGAAGATTATTTTCAAATTCCTTTTATTACGAAGTGCAGCTTTCAAAGCATCCACCATTTTGCTATATACGTCATTTCGCATGATGCCCAAAATCGCAAATACAAATTTTATGCGGTGAAAGGATCCAAATTCAATATTCTAGACAGTGTCTTTGATTTTTAGAACGCGAACATAGAAATTTCAAGATATTCCCACCGTACATTAAATAACCTTCAAGTAACTAAAAAGTCTAGTAAAATATACCGTTGTGTAGAATCGTTTATATAGAATGTTCTAATCGTTCGTATTTCAGACGATTTCGATTCCCACATTTACTTCGAACGCGAACTCAATAAAACATAATCGATACCGGTGCGACACTTCTACAATGTTCCTCTTCGTTTCTTCATTATGAAGTAATAATGACTTGGAAATGAAACTTCGTATATACCGCCGGCTCGGTGTAACGATAATGGTTCAAATCAGATGGCGTAACAATTTGTACACCACTTGAATATACAAGAGTTTCCAGGTCCTGCTTTGTCATGGACATGCAAGCTTCTAATGGTTCGTACTTGTTTTCCTACGCTATGTGATATCTTCGCGCGTTAAATTACATCGTAATTTATGATCCTGGAATTGAATACCTTACACAGGATATGGTGTATCTTCAAAGAGAAACTCCTTCTCTCGAAAAATGTTTCCCAGTGGAAAAGGTTGAATAAATGTTGATTTTGGAAGCTTCGGCGTCGCTTTGAGAAATAAATCATAATGAGTTTTTTTTAGATTTCGTACGATTCAAATTGGCATTTAAATACTGTAGCGTCCGCTTTGAAAATCTGCGCTCTGTACCTCGTGCTACGTAGATTTAGTGAAATAAGTTTCCCTACACGAGCCAGATATACTATTGTCTAAATACCAAGTGTCTTAATCTTATCAAAGCTGTATCATTTTTGTAGAAGCATTCTGTTTTCTGCCGAGGAATAGCAACATTTCGTTGTCCGAAGCTACAAACTATCGTTACGCCTAATCTGTCTAAAAGTAATACTTGGATCGTTATGTGACTATAGGGATGGATATTTGTATGAATTCAGTGTATGCTTCCATCCCTGGATTACCGGAACTAGGGATGGTATGGATGGGAGATATGATGGTGCACGGAGAACCCACTCATGAACTTATGTTGGACCCTCGTCAAGCCGAAAGTCCATTTTTCTCTCATGGCTCGAATCCATACGAAGACATTAGGAACCATCAAATCGCACCTACAACTATGGTACGGTATCTACCACCACAGTTCGCTAACGAGTGCTCGGAACCCGACGAAGCTATGGAAGCCGTCGATGCCCAAGAGATACAGCAAGTCAGTTGAATATCCTTAAAATCCTCAACGTTACTTTTTAACTGACTTTGTACGAACCGTATAAGAATGATATTTCCTGTCTTTTTAGGAATACGATTCGCAGTCCGAAAGGCAAGAAATGACTGAATACTTAACATTAGAAGATTATATCGGCGACGAAGAGCGGGAGCAGGTTGTAAACAATGCAGCGACGCAAACTACTCAGGACAATCGTAATAGGAAGATAAAGCCTATAAAGCACCCTGGTCTTGTGCTAAAGACACCGATCGCGTACCAACCGCACACAGACTTAAATTTTATTCCCATTCGTAAGGATGGTATAGGTAAGACATAGAATTTGAAACGAGCTAAAAGTGTAATTGCAAGTCACTTCTATGCATTATCCTTATACGCTAATAAGCTGCTTTTATTTGTCGTAGCTGTTTGTGAGAAGTGTGGCGCTATTGGTGTGAAACACGCATTTTACACAAAGGAGCGCAGATTTTGTAGTAGGGCGTGCGCACGATCCTCGGAACACACAGCTCCTACAGCAGACTCTACGTACAGTCCATCTCATTCGGTAGAGGCGCCTACGTCTGTAGATCCAGCTTCTCCGAATGAATCGAAAGTAACGAAAAACGTAAGTGTTATTCGGCAATATATCGTAATAGAACGACGTGATACTCTGAGTTTTTTAGGTCCCGGTGAAGGAAGAAGTGGATGTAAGGGAACCTATTGAATTAGAGAAAGAGAAAGTTATATCTGAGCCGGTGATGCCGGAGGATTTACCTGTAAGAAGAAAGAGAACAGCTGAAATGGCAGGTTCATACGATTGGACCCCGCAGCTGGTTGAACCTGGATTCTGCGCTGCCCCAGTGTCTTGCTTCAAACACGTCAGTTTTCTATACAATTATAGCAACGACGCTATGTTTCCAAATATACCTTATATCGCTGTCCGTAACACGTGTGGTTTTTGTAGAAATTTTAATCTCATTTTCATTCCGTAGGCACCCATATCGGAGATATGGGATAATATAACAGTTGGTATGAAAGTCGAAGTGGAGAATACAGATTGTGATGAAGTATGCGAAGCTTTCCCAGATTCATTTTGGGTTGCTACTGTGCTACGTATATCTGGATATAGAGCGCTGCTAAGGTACGAAGGCTTTGGACTGAACGCTGATAAAGATTTCTGGGTGTCTTTGTGCTCCAATGATATACACCCAGTAGGCTGGTGTGCAACCATTGGGAAACCTCTCATTCCACCTAACAGTAAGTAGACATCGTAAATAAGCGATTAAAGAACCATTTGATTCATAATTATGACAAATTTATTGCAGCAATTGCTAACAAGTACAAAGACTGGAAGGATTTTCTAATGAGACGATTAACGGGTGCAAGGACACTGCCAACTAATTTTTATAATAAAGTTAATGATAGTATGAAGTCGCGTTTCAGATGCGGACTTCATTTGGAAGTAGTAGATAAAAATCGAATCTCGCAGGTGAAGGTAGCAACGATACAGAAAATTGTCGGTAAACGTTTGCACGTGAGATACTATGACTCACCACCCGAAGACAATGGTTTTTGGTGCCACGAAGATTCCCCCCTTATACACCCTGTTGGCTGGGCCAAGAGGGTAGGGCAGACATTGGACGCATATCCGGAGTATTTGGAACGTGTGACGAAATCAAAATTATGCGAAGACGACGCGACGGAAGATCTCTTTTATGTGCCAAAGAACCATCATTTGCACCTTAATTATACATTTCGAGAAGGAATGAAGATAGAGGCCATTGATCCGCTTAATCTTTCCGCCATATGTGCAGCGACGGTTATGCAAGTGATGAAGGAGGATTATATAATGATCCGCATAGATAGTTACGACGAAGACACGAGTGGTGCTGATTGGTTTTGCTATAATTCATGCTCACCTTGTATTTTTCCAATCGGATTTTGTTCCCAACATGGTCTGCCACTCACGCCACCAAAGGGATTCGATCCTACTACATTTACATGGGATGCATATTTATCAGAGACGAATACTATACCTGCCTCTTTGCAATTATTTAATAGGGTAATTACAGAGACAGCTTCCATAATTTATAGACTAAGATCTTTCAGAAAACTATGCGAGCTAAAATCTCGTAAACATCGAGTCTTATGTATCTTACTTTAGTAGTCATTGCTGTTCATTATCTTTCCTTTTATTCGTTACTTTAACTGAACAATAACTTACATTGTAGGAAATACCTCAACATGGGTTTATCGAGGGGATGAGACTCGAAGCCGCTGATTTAATGGATCCTAGATTAGTTTGCGTCGCTACTATTACTAGGGTGATTGGAAGGTTATTAAGAGTACATTTCGATGGCTGGGAAGATGAATATGATCAATGGCTCGATTGCCAGAGCCCTGACATATATCCAGTTGGGTGGTGCGATCTGGTTGATCATAAATTAGAAGGGCCCCGTGTACTCAATAAAAACACTAGTCCTACTGGTAAATACACTTTATAACTGTAATTAGGTGTAATTTAATATACAGTGGCGTGCAAAAGTATTCGGCCACCCTTTAAAATCGCATAACTTTTTTAAAATCAATCCAACCGACTTGAGTTTTTTTTGAGAAGCTAGAGGGAATAGTTTGCTAAATGATGTGATTCGTCGTTTTGAAAAAAATGCACTTGGTCGGAATAGCAATAAAAAATAGTAAAGGTCGTTTTTTAAACTTTTTTGTGAGCTGTAATGAAAATTTAAAAAAAAACCGTTTGTAGATGTAAGTTATATACGTGCCTAAAATTTCATAAAAATCGGTTAACGTTGCTTTGAATAATGAACGCTTAAAGATCGCAGAATAAGGTCGAAAATTGCGAAATTCCCGAAATCAGCGATTTTCGACCTTATTCTGCGATCTTTAAGCGTTCATAGCTCAGAGCAACGTTAACCGATTTTTATGAAATTTTAGACACTTATATAACTTACTTCAATCTACAAAAGGCATTTGTTAAATTTTCATTACGAGCACCGACAAAAAGTTGAAAAAATGATCTTTCCTATTTTTTTTTGATATTCCGACCAATTGCAACTTTTTTCAAAACGACGAAACACATCATTTAGCAAACTAATCCTTCTAACTTCTCAAAAAAACTCAAGTCGTTGGGATTAATTTGAAAAAAGTTATGCGATTTTAAAGGGTGGCCGAATACTTTTGCACACCACTGTATATTGAAATATGTAATAGAGTGTTCCATGAAATATGTAATGGAGTGATACCATTTCTAAATGTATACACACATTACGTTTCTCAGTAAAATCACCAAGAGGCCTTAAACGTAAAGCTAAGAGAAAACTGAAAAAAAGCAGCAAAGTATCGTGCGCGAAAAATATTCTACCTCGGCACAGTGAACGTATTAGTACGGCTCGCGAACGTGAGCGAGAATTAGAGCCTGCTCAAGGAGTAAAGATCGAGAGAGAACATGACGTGGAAAGTTTACCAGAACAAAGAAATAGGGAACCAGAGCCAGCAGAAGAGCCAGTCGGACCTGATCAAACACTACCTAGTCCCACTACTGGGCAAGGTCAAGCATTGCACGATACTCAAAGTGAGACGCCAAGCCCTCCGCCGCCAAAAGAAAGAACTGCGACATCATACATTAACGTAAGTGTATTTACTTACTTTTACAGTATTTTAAGTATTTAAAAACTTTTAATAAAAGCAGTATCGAAGTGTCTTATTTTCATTAGATTCTTAGATTCAAGTACTGTATCTGAAAAAGGACACTCAATTATATGCCAAATAGAATGTGCTAATCAGATATGTTAGACATTTGCAGCATTGAAAACTAACTGCAAAGCGCAATTCAATTTGAGCTATATAATTTAATATAAAAATTGATTTTAAATCGTATTGTTGTATAAAAAATTTTATGACAAATTGAATTTAATATTTCCTGCAGTAATGATCGATAAGATTTTGCTAAGAAAATTTTCTGATGTTGTATTAATGCTCTTTTATTATGTGGTAATGTTCAATTGTACGATAGAGCATAATATTTTCATTGTACAATGAAAATCAAGTGTTACACTTTTAAGGAAATTTTTTATTCTTTAGGTGATGTCTGTCTCTAATAAATACATCCCAAGGCTAGCAGATGGTGTTCAAAAAAGTTCTGAATCTGGTGATTTAGTGCCATCTGAATGGAATGTGTTTGATGTTGCACAATTTCTTCGTGTTAATGATTGTGCAACGTATTGCGATAATTTTAGTAAACGTAAAATAGATGGAAAAACTTTGTTGACACTCACTAAGGACCAAATAATAGACTTGACAGGTTTTAAAGTTGGGCCTTCTTTAAAAATATACGATCTTATTCAGCAATTGAAAATCAAAGTGAATCCAGCTCAGGAAAGGTTGAAATTAGGATTGAAAAAGTTATTATAACAAAGCTAGTACATAGTTAGTACCATGAATAAGTTCCATCATTGCATAAAAATAAACATGGATTTACAGGTAAGGCATGTAGATGCAAATAACTCGAAATTCATACTTCACCGTGGTTACATTCTTTGTTATATGCTTTATTAATATGCTAATGTGAACATACATCTATATATACACGCATATATAAAAAAAATGAGAGAGATCTTGCTCTATTCTAAAAGTTACAACTTACTCTATTGTGCATCGGGAGACAATAGCATTTAATTCGAGTCAAAGGATTGCTTCGTTTTGGGAAAGATTTAAAGTCTGTTCATTATTTTAATACAGCTGTACAAAAATGTTATATCTAGTATTCTGTGGAAAAGTCTAGTTTTAACAATTATTCTTGCTATAATAGAGATATTAATAGCGAATGTATTACTTTTACTAAAGTATTACAACATATTTTATTATCGTAATGTATGCGGTAAACATTAACAGGTAATAAGATAGTTATTTTAGTTTATACGGTGTATTTCAGTTTATATGTCAATTTTGATGTTTTTAGAATAAACGATTATATTCCAGAACGAACTGATCCGAATTAAGTTGCAATATCATACGCGTAACAACGCGTAACAACCACTAAGAAAAAGATCAAAATTGATTTTATCGTAATATTTACATTTATGTGCATCACTAGCAGATGCACAAAGAAAACTTTGTGTACACCCGTTACATTTATATTTTCTTATAAATATGCGAAATTAATCTATCATTCAAGGTAATTGTTTCCTTCGTCGCGCCATTATTTGTAAATCCATGCTTTCATGTTGTACTAAATTGACTGCAGATGCATGAACCACATTTGAAAAATTACTAATGTATATTTAAACATTTTTTTTTTTAAGGAAACAGAAATTGAAAACATGTAATTTAAAGAGGCACGTTGAACAGAGTAAATCAACAAAGATATATTAAAATAGGAAGTAAAAATATAGTAAAATAAATGATAAAGTACAAACTATTTCTTGGATATCGATTCATTACAGATCTAATCACATTTGCCTTAACGATACAATTCGCGTTATTGAAATAGTTTTACATATTTTAATAAATAGATTTGTTGATTTACTCTCTACTGTAACCAACCAGTACACATCTGTACATAATTAAAGAGAATGAAACTGTCAACTTCTAATCTTGTAAATATAGCATTTAGCACATTGTTAGGTTTAACTACTTTTTTTTTTTAAAGAAAAAGAGAAAAACGACGAGAACGTAACCACAGTGTACAAGAAACATAACTGATAGAAAGTGGTTGATGCATTTGTATATCAGATATTGTATCTATATCTAGCTTTATAATCATTACAGTAACTCAAACCAGTCGAGCAACGTTTAAGACTAATTTGTCTTGGACTCTTTAATACTATTTTTAGTATGATAGAGTAACGAGATTACTCTCCTTATTTATTCAATACTTTGGAATCTCATCCAGTGCCGATTCGGATTGGTATTTAACATATTTTAGCAGTTAATTGATAAAACGATAGATACGAAATATCCAATCGGTGAGCTACATTTTATTGCGTCGATCATACCAGGATTTTTATCGCTTCTTGTATGCTAAAATATGTGTTTTCGTTAGGTTGACATGCGGTTTCATATTAACAATGTAAAAAATTTATTATTTCGGGGAATATTATATATCCATATCTGCTGAGCAAAGACAAAGTAGTGACGTTTCTTTTTTAATCCACTGTCGTGTACAAATTGGGAGGCATTATGAATAGTATTACAATTATAAAGCGAGATGTTCTTAGGTTTCTTTAAATACATTAATCACGTGACTGTGAGTACAAAAGGAAAACAATATCAATGATGAAACAAAAGCGCAGATTATAGCAGATTTGTACGTATTATCTGAAAATGAGTTCTAGATTTAAAATGAAGTAACGTCCATTGCAAAATCCAGCACAGATAGAGCGAATTCAATATTAAAGTTTAAATTCTGTTATTACGAAGCAATGCTTGATTTGAAAATCTGCATATTTAAGATAATGTTTTCTGTTTAAACTGATGTGAAAATTCAAATCAAACTGGACATACTTCATGTGCGCAACTTTCCGAGAAAAATATAATCGGCTAAATAAAATTGAGTAGGTTGCTCCTTTATATAAAGTGTTAACAAAAATGATTCGTGATTTCATATTTTCACATTTCAAATTGTTCCTCAGTCTTGTTAAATGACGTGCTAAAAATTTGGAAGGAAGATGAGATATTTCCAAATTTATGAGCCTAAAGTTCAAGTTATGAATAATAATTTCTGAATTAACGAATGAGCTGTTTTATAAGAGAAAGGAACGAAACGAAATAATATTCATTTATTTAACTGCATTTAAGGCGTATTCATAGTTATCCTTTTTAAATGATTATACAATTTCCATATTTTTTTTTTAACAATGTAATATATTAGTTATGTAAACGGATATTATGAACAATAACTATGAATACGGTCCGCAGATATTATTTTTAGCCTGTCATTGTATTGAATTAAAAAGAAAGACCGCGCCGCAGATAATCAACAACAGTATTTATCGATATGTTAGGTTTGGAAGTGTGCACATTTCCATTTCCTCTCTTTTTTATTTGTACGTTCGTCAATCATATATTTCTTTTATAGAAGTAAAGAGAGAATGATTAAAAATAAACGTTTTTCACATATATTGTAAAAAATTTGCAAATAATGATGGAAGTACATTGTTTATATTAAATCATCTGTGTTTGTAATTCGGTTGCCGTTCCGTTACATTTAGCGAGTACGACGGGTGGCCGCCAGATGGCACAGGCTGCAAGATTTTTGCGAACTTATCGATTTAAATAAGAACACGTACAATTCCTAAAGTATTATTCGATTTAATATCGAAAATTATAATATTATTAGACTTCTATTTGAAAGATTCAATTATTATTGCATACGTTTAATTTTGTATCATTGAAATCCATTATTTTCCGAGAAAAGTAAGAAGGGAGTAATGGGCGAGAGTATTAGCGCACGATATTATCGCAATTCTTCATTTCATACGCTTATATTTTAATTCCAACAAATTTCGCATATAGTTCGCGAAGCTAAAACCTCTTAAATATTAAGCGATTTCTGTTCGAAGATAAAATATTAAGATCGTTCAGAATCGCATGTCGTACAAATATAAACAAATAAGCTTTTAGTGATATTTATATAAAAGTTAGTTTAAAGTATTAAGAAGCAGGTACTATTTAAGAAAGAAAATCGAAGGAGCGAAAAATTGATGATATCTTCGGATACAGAGGATTAAAATTCTTTGTTTAGTTGTATTTCATAGACGCGTCTCTTTATCGTTCATCTCATTGCGCATCTATATAGGACTATGCACGACAGGCCACTTACGATGTGTCGTACGCGCGGGGAAGAAACAAATTTTTATTGTCAACTTTTGTATCGTGTAACATTGCGCAGAGAGCTCGATGAAGGACCAGGATAGAAGATCGCGTGCGTGTGTGTCGCGTGTTCGCGCGCACGGTCGTGGCTATACAGATGGCTCTGAACGTGGTGTATGTGGGTTTAGCTCGCGCAGGTGGGGGAAGTGGGGGAGACTGGCGTATTCTATGGGCGGGGCCTCTGCCAGCTGGCAGATGTTTCCCGCGCGGCCGCACCATTCCTCTAGCGTAAACCTACGCGACGAGAAAGTAGTCCCATCTAACGCGTTAAATATTTCTAACAATAGCCCGCCGAGGAGACAGCTAGGTATACCAGTGATCCGTTACGAAACGACCGGATGTCTTGCGTGCAACTACCTGCGGAAAACTGTGGAAACTCAGCGTGAAACCGAAGATGAGCTGGTGTGGGATTGGTCCAAAGAGAGTCGTCGTCCAGGGCAGCATACGATGTAGCGTTCACCCTAACCGCGTCCACTGAACTTTTCGCGAGTGCCTTGAAAATGGTTTCTGAGCGTCCAACGCCGTGAATCTCCGTGCACGTCCACGCCCGTGCACCTGCAAATGATACGGTTTCCCCGTTTTCATCGACACACAGGATCGTCGCTACGTAGTTTATCGTCCGTTCAACTGTATCCCCGGTTTGTATTGCTGCTACAGTGCGCGAGTGTTATTCCCATCGTGGAAGTGTTACGGACGATAGCGTTTAGTATGTGCCGCCACGTGATGGTTTCGTCGACGCGAGCACGTAAAACGATTTCTCGCGTCACGACGTTCATCGGACGATTAATTTGAAATGTGCGGCTTCACGCGGCCCTCGCAACGCTGTCCGTGACATTTCTCCCTCGACAAGTTTTATTCTCAAAAGTCGAGAACTTTGCCGCGCCCGTGCCATCCGGGACATTTGCACAGTGAAGTTTTAATAATTACGTTGAAAGATCGTCTCACGGCCCATCGGGTCTACGCGATATATCTTGAATAGGTATGCGATAAAAAAAGATTGTGCTACGAAGCGGACAAATTTGGGGAGAAATTGGGCAGGAGGGAAGGGTGCCGCGTGTGCCGAACGGGAAGAAAGTGGAGGGGCTCTCGGTGAACCTCGCGTAGTGACGGCCCTGAAGCCGGTGGCGGAGTGATTCGTGGTACGCTGTGGGGGCCCTCAGCTGTTTCCCGCCAAAGATCGCCATTACAAAACGCGTTCGGGCGTTGTGTGTGCGCCGCGCGGAGTGGCTGTCCCGTGGACGAATCTCGGTGCGTGCCACCGCGGCAGAGGAAAAATTTAATCACGAGTTCCGGCGAGTATCCGCGTCGCAAAGGGCGTGAGAAGTGTGCGCGTTATTGTTTTCCCGGTGGAAAGTGTGCGAGCAGAGGGCTCGTCGTCCTTTTCGCTGCCGCGACGACGGTTACAGGGACGTGGTGGAATCGCGCGGCGGGATTCTCAGTGTTGCGGACCAACGAGATATGTCAGTGTTTGGTGGTGAGGATCGTATTCTGCTCGAAGAAATCGTCGAAGCCACCGAGGAACAGGAAACCAACTTGTGCGGGTGAGTCTGCTTCCCTACTACCTCCCCCGTCGCGAGTAATTCGTCCTCGCTCGCCGGCCGACGAATTTGAAAAGCGGGCCGGCGTAAATGCGCGACACGCAGGGGCCATGTGTCGTGTCGCGGAAAAGTCGTGGCGCGTTACATATGCGTTCGGTCTCTCGCTCGCGTGCACGTCACCGCGTTCTATAACGTAGTAGAGCAACGGCACGGTTTGACACGCCACGTCATTGGCGAGTTGAATCCGCACGGTGTAAACGCCTCGCCCGCGAATTCTTTACGAGCGGGATGACACAAATTTATCGGCAAAGGAAGGCGTGCTTGTCCACCGCCGTTATCGAGCCGTGCCGTTTCAGAGCGTAACCCAACGTCCATCATCGTCTCCTTCTCTTCCACCGCGGTATCCGTGCCGTCGTCGCCCCGCGACACCGTCGTCATTGTCGTCGTCGACGGTGTCGCGGCGCCGCGCTGTATATATTGGCAGGCCTGGCCGTAATCGTGACACAGACGTGAAACGCGTGCACAATACAAACAAAATCTTAGTATAGCCATCCTCTCTCTCTGTCCCACTCGATGGCCAGCTGTCGCGAAGCGATGCCGGCCGGTGAGGCAAGCGCGAAGCCGGCCGGCCGGCACAATATCCTCTGTCTCTTTCACACGCTGCAATTACGCGAGATTCTTTCGCCTGTCTCGAGCCGAATTTCATCGATCCCCGTTCTATTATCGGCCCCCTTCGCAGTGCTTCATTATCGGCGAGTACCGAGGCAAATTCGTACCACCGCGTCGTGTCGAATTCTTGCCCACCACGCGTTCACGCCCAAACAAGCATGGCGCGGGGGATCGGACTCGAGTGAAATGCACCGTTGTACCGCCCAAACAGTAAATAGTGGGCAGGCTATTTTACGTCGAACTCGTGTGTTTTATCGTATTTCCAACGAAATTGTATTTTACTGCTTTGGAATTCTTTTCGAATGGAGCTTGGGTATGCTGCTTTTCTGTTTCATCGTTGTGGAAATAGAAACACGCTTTTGTTTGACGTAAACGTGGAGTGAGTAGGTTAATAGTAGAACTCTAAAATATCTTACTTAGTTCTTCATGGTGTATGAAAATATTTATAGAAAAGTATCTGTATTTTGGAGTGGCGATTAATTTTAAAGGATATTATTTATTCACAGTTAGAGAATCTTTAGACGTTCATATGTTATTTTTGCTTAGTTTCATCGATGTTAGGTATTTCAATTATTTTATGGAATTTCGGAATTGAAAATAGAATGTTTTTATTTTAATTATTGAATTGGAGCTATTCGGTCCTTAAGTTTTCGAATTAAATTTTATATAATATTTTATTTGCATACGCTTCGGAGAATACTATTTCTTAAATACTTGTCCAATTTTTTCTCTATTTCTGTTGGAATTTGGTCTTGATTTTGATCATATCATTTTGTTTTTATAGTATCGTAGGGAATATTAATACAAATGCAACGTCATCGGTAGTGTCAATTGTACTCATACTTTACGTGAAATTCAAGATATTCCTTAGGGTAGCATTTTTCGAACTGTGTTCAGCTCAAATGACTACAAGTTATTTTGTACAAGCCAAGTTTATTAAAGTCTGATCAAGAAACTAGACAGATATTTCTGTGGAGGTAGTCACTGGCATGCATTTTTCTCAGTACTTTCTAAATCTGGAGCGTGTAATAACTTCTAGCAATAAATCTTCGGATCTGTTTCCTATTCGTTTCTATTTACGAGCATGGTTACAACTCACTAACTACCAAACACCATTCCATTTCTGCAAAAAAGAAAACACAAACGCTAACTCCTACATTCTTTAAATTTTCCTCCATATTCTTTACAACATAAACAAAAAAACATCATAGGACTCCAATTAATAAGAACTTATTAAGAACTTTTCCTTCTTTAAGCATCAAATTCCATTTTGAAAATCATCCCCACTTTTATCGCCCGCACACGTAGTTCTTAAACATCCGCCCTCCTAAAAAAAAAAAGGAAATTAAACAAAGATCCTGAACTTCGTTAGTGACGAAGATCGTTACCACGCTTCGATATATTTGGGGCACAAAGAATTCTTACGGGCAAATTATATCGCGTCTGGGATAAATCATACCGGTTTTCTGCGACGACTCTGGCGGCGGCAAACGGCCGCTCGGGTGGGCGCGCAACCATAGTCGCGATTAATCGTTTCTCGGAATGTTATCGCGAGTTGTCTAAACAGGTTTGGAATGCATGTACGGTACTCTGCAGCGTTTGTATCTCCCTGCTCGAACAATCGTTTCCTACGTTTCCCTCGTGACGGCCACGTCGGACCAACGACGATGGCCTGTTGTGTCTATATACATACGTATCACGGCCACGATACGATCGAAATCGCTCGCGAAAAAGAAATATGTATCGAGCTCTCTGGCACAGCCCCGAGCAGCGAACTTGCTTGCCCCGTATACTCTTCCATTTAGGGGTCGTTTCTGTTCTCTTCCCCCCTCGTCCCCTCCCACCTTTTTTCACCGTGCACGATTCTCAGAATCGTCTCTCGTAGCTTTTGTTTACATTCGTAGCGAACGGTGCGGAGCGAAGCGGTTTTCAGTTGCCCCGAGTTCTGCTGCCCGCTGTAAGCGACGCGACGCGAGCGAGCGAACCAGCCTGGGCGAAAAAACAAAAGGACGAGGAAAGCCAGTTCCTTTGTATACGGCCGACTGACCGACAGAGACCGGGGTATATACTACGCGCGTTACGTAAAGCCACGTTTGTTGCACAATAATGGATTTCTATAAATAACTCCAAGCATGCCGCTCCGCCGCGATTTCTTGTTTACATACGCTCATCACCGTTCTGCCCCTCATTACGTTCGCTCGCGTAGAGCTTCGATCTATTGTCCGCGCGCGCGCGCGAGCGCCTTTCAACGGGAAAGGATCTATCAGGATCTGTAAAAAAATGCGGGAACCTCTCCTCTACGCTTAAGTCCTTGTATGTTGTTGCGAGTTTGTTGGAATTCTTTTCAGTCGATACATGTTGAATCTTAGGATTGGCAATAATTGTATGAAAAGTGATATTGTGTTTATTACGGAAGGTGGATGTAGGGCACCATGCTAGTTTAGTGTTTGTCGTTTTGCATGGCGAAGTAGTAGAATTTCAGAATTCTTATGCGGTGGAATAGAAGATTTATTCCGGCCTGCAGAAATGTGAACAAGTTTTTTGCAATCCAGATACTGGTTTGTGTAAAAGGTTTTGGAGACGGTGGTAGGTAATTCTTCCGTTGCAATATTTGGCCACTATAGGAATGTGAATCTTCAAAATTGATTATTTTGAAAGTGAAGTCTTATATGATACATATTTTAGTCTGAATTTTCTTCATTTCCAAAACATTCCCGGCTTTTTACACTTCATAATCGTTACAAAACTTTCAAACCAAGAATTGTCAATTTCATATCCTCGGCTTAAGCTATCTTTTAACAAGCTTTAAATACTACTATTACTGGTCACGTAGTTACGTCAAAGTGTACGGAAAGTCAAACGACAAGGCGAATCCAAATGAGCTGTGCCAATACCTTCATGACTCTGTATATACGTAAAATTCGCAATTTGCGTTACATTTAACGAGCCTCTGCAATTGCGTATGGTGATTATCGTCGATATTACGATCGTACACACAGTTTCTACCGTTGACCCGACTACACGGCGCATAATACGCGATAATAAGCGAGCTAACTGAAATTACACGACCGAGTATGGTGTAAGAAACGCTGAGCAGTGTACGCCATATAAAGATAGCTTGAATGAATCGGTCGTTGCGTCTCTGGGAACACGAAAAGATACATGTGCCAGCGATTTTACAGACTATAAAGTTCTTATTGGAGGTATCGAGCGTAAATGATTGCGTTAATGCACGCGGTATACCTTACGTTCAGTTTCACCATGTACGTTTGTTCCTTTGATTCGCAAATTACGCGCTAAGTGAAGCATCCAAATATCCTCGTTATTCCCTCAAAAATACAGAGATATGGAGAGGTCGAAATTTAAAGGTCATCGACATTTCGGCGAATGAAAAACGGAATGGTATTTTTATTCCACAGTAACCGGAATTTAGATATATGATTTTTTTGTTACACCACGATTTTCGCTTCGCCCTATATAGATCTTCGTCGTCTTACAAAATGAAACACATAAGAGGCCGTCGCGCATGTTGGCGAAGCGAAGCGTCGCGAAGAAATTGATAATAATTAATTAATTGTCGCTGCGCTTCGGTCGTCAATTGTTTATATCGCGCTGCATCAAAATGCGCGACGTTCTATATGGGGAAATTAAATGAAATGAAGGATAATCTTAAGCGAAGAACGACGCCACAAGTAGGAAATAATCTCTGTTGTCGCGTTATCTGATTTTTCTTCGACGCTTAGATTCCGCGGAACATTTCCAGGTCTTTTTTTGCAAAGTGTTGCGAATTACGAGGAATAGCTTATTACGAGAAAGAACATCTGATACGTGTTTATCCGCTCATCGCGCGACCCATCGTATCAGCTGATTAAACGTCCCGCCATTACGTAATCCGCGCGATTGATACACCGCCGATCGTGATAAATTTTGTCTCTTAGTTCATTTGGGCTCTATACGAATGGAACGATGATGTAGATACGCTAACTGGCGTCATTTCGTGCCGTAAATTTGCAAATTGGTCATGCGACTGCCGGCAAATATTGACCATCTAATTAATTCTCTTAAACTTTGTTCTGCTCCGAGCAATTAGAGGATCGCGTCTTGAAAACCAGGCAATCGATATTAAGAGAACTACTGGCACGGCAAAACTTAAACATTCCCATGGAAATTGCGCGATATTCAATATTCAGTTTCTATAGATCCGTTTGTTGTATTCGATCCTTCCTACTTAATTTTCATATTTATTTGTTCCTCGAGAGAGATCTTGTACTTATTTTCAGCAGTGTGGTAACATTCCATGCGACCGTCTTTTTTCCCAATATGATCTCACAGTTCTTATCGTACATAATCGCTCCAAGTCACTTTTGTGTATTTTCTGTACACCTCGTTTTTTTTTTATAATAATCGTAAGTTCACAAGTTCATGAGTTTAGAGATTGCGGCTGGTGTCGAACTCACGTGTGCATTTCAAAGTCCATCCTCTTTTTTTCTCGCGACCAGCGGTAATATTTGCGAAGTTCTCATTCTACTTTAACTCGGTATTTAATTAACAGAAAGAAGTTTAGATCGGATAAGTAGTAAAATCGCCATTATACGTATCTCAAATGCTGGAATTTCAATATTCGAAATTTAATAGTCTATCATATGTACCTTTCTTAGCAGTTCCTATATTTACTTTTTCGACCTTCTCCTGCAGACGTTCGTCAAAATAATGCATTCGCCGTTACTTCCATCCTTTTCTCACCGCGCAGATTGCCCTCAAAGCAAACAATTAGACGGAACGGGCACGCACGGAACACGTAGAGTGGAGTTCACCCTCCAATGACCTTCAGGGATCCGAATTTTTGCTCCAACTCTCCTGTTGAAGAGCAAGCATCCTTGTGGAACGAGTTCATATCTATACACAGGGTGGCCCGTTTTTGGTGCTACAACTACGAACCGAGCAATTCTTCACGAATGCCTAATGTTCAAAAAATTTTAGTTTCGCAAAACAGAATTGTAAGATCTCTTAAAGAAGCATATAGTTGGCCAAGAATTTACAGAACCCAGAAGTAAATATGTCGCAATTGCTGATAAAACGAATCTTTGTACAAAAATGAGCGAAAACTGTGGAAGAACTTTTTCACCAGCGTGCCTTTGTTCTCACCAAAATCGGCGTTAAAAAATCGCCCGTTCCGCATGCCCGCGTGGCCAAAAATCGGGTTTCATTTTCGAGCCCGATTTTCTCGGAACAATGCCGCGTCGAAAAAAAAGTCATCCCGCAATGTCGACTTGTTTTTCCATGATGAGTCAGCCCGCTATCGGGTTGCGCCACCAATAACGGACCACTATGTGTAAAAATAGAAAAGGAAGCGCGTACCATCCACCCGCCATCGCGTAGGTTTTCCGCGGCGCGTTACAAGATAAAAATTACTGTCGCTCGATGCCCTATCGATTTTCCTCCGGTATTTACGTCGGACCCCCTTTCGACCGTGTGCGTGTGCGTGCGCGGGCACCGCCTGTTCTCTCACCGTGGTTATTATCATCACATCGTTTATCAAGCGTTGGGGAATGAGAGAGGCATCTCGCTCGGCCGATGGCGCTTTTTCGTTCGCTCGGTTTGCGCGACTTAATAAATCGGTCGAGCCAATCCTGACCACGGTCAACGTTGCTTGCACCGTATTATCGTACGCAGTTCACATTTTATGCACGTACACGCTCACCTATGCCTGCACACGCAACGCCTGTCTATGCTGCAGCGTCACGAGCAGGCCGGGATAGAAGCGCAGAGAGAAAGAGAGATTCGGTGAGCAAGAGAGGGAATCTTGGATTGCGTATTACACTTGCGCCGAGTTAAGGCGGAGTCACACGTATCAGTTCCGCGACGGCTGAGCGCCGTCTGTGTCGGTGGTCTCTTTGCGCCGGTGCCAGTAACTGATACGGGCATGCGTGAACCGCTGCACTCGGAGAGCAGGGAAACTATATTTTTCATCACCGACACTGACGGCATTCAACCGTCGCGGAACTGATATGTGTGAATCCGCCTTTAATCTACGTAGGTAGGTGCACTTGCACTTAACGCGACCTTACGTACGTTGCACGGCGTTACGGGTTTCCCGGAGATATTCATCGTTCAGTTATGAGTCGATCACTTCGTATTTCGTGTTATTTCTAATGGTTAACTTGTTCAGTGTCGCGCTATTTTTGTGCGACTCGTCATTCAGGTCGCGTGTACCACCGATGGCGCACGTTGGCGCGCTTGTTGCTGAAAGGAGCGCTCACCGTGGGCCACCGGTGGTACAGACTTGGGCAAAATGTAATCAAATTACAAATGACAAATTATGATTAAAATGGAATTGTGTAATTGATTACACATTATTTTCTGTAATCGTTAATTTAGGCAGTTGATCACAATTTTGTAAACTTGTGTCAATTTAGGTAGTTGACCACAATATTGTCAACTACCTAAATTCACGATTACAGAAAATGATGTGTAATCAATTACACAATTACTTTTTAATAGTAATTTGTAATTTGTAACTAGATTACATTTGCCCAAATCTGCGGTGGTACATGCGGCATGGAACGGGTTAAACGTACAGTAAAAATTATTTTTTTCACTTGGGAACATTACAATTTTAGTAATAGCAATTATTAATGTACATAATAATAACTCGTTAACCAAAAGAATTAAAGAAACGTATGTTGATTTGTTCAAGAAAATTTATTTTATTATATTTTAGACTTCTTAAATAAACACAAGGTTATAAATTCAGAATATGTTATAATAAAAGTATAATAAGAAAAATATTCTGAATTTGTCTTTATTTAGGAAGTCTAAGAAATAATAAAATAAATTATATGAACAAATCAACATACGTTTCTTCGATTTTGGTTCTATTTTTGATTTCTGTTTTTTGCCTTATTTCTTAGGCTAAATTAATCAGTTACAGTGAAAATGAGTATTAAAAATTCAGCTATAACTAAAATATTTAATATTAAGGCGCTCACTCCAGGGTTAACATCGTTCCTTATTATCGTTACCTTGTTATGAGCACTTTGGAGAGGCACTGCGAGTTCGACACGATGATTCCTATAGCAGTCAACCTGTTATCGCTGTAATTTTTAATGCGCCGTCTCGTGGATGTCACTTCGCGAACAAAGTAACTGGGAAATATGGACGATCGGTACAGTGACTCTACGCGAATAGTTAAAAAGTATCGAGTTAGTATTTACATGCATACATACATATTCATCTCGCTGTCCGAAGGTTTGAACATTCGTCAAAAAGCCTGGCAATATTTTTGACACGCTCATTGTGGACGGATGTTGCGGGCGCACGATAAGGAGCACGAATTTCGCGCTTGTGTTTTTCGCGATCGTGGTTAATTATAGAGTCGAGTGAGACGAGATAACAAACTTAATTGGGTTGCCTGATATCTGCCCCGGCGACAATCGGATCGGATCCAAAATCCGCAATGGACCAAATTCAATTTAACAAAGTAGCCCCGTACGAAATCACCCAGCGCTGGCGTTTTAACAGCAAAATAATTTACCTCCGTTACATGTAAACCCAAAGCACACGTATACAACACAAATTATTATCTTCATCGCATTCGCGGTTTGACCAGCGGCGCGTAGAATAAAAGATACATAACATCAGCTGCGTCTAACAAAATAAACCCTGGGAAATAACTCTGCATCATTAAAATCGAGTTTCATTTGGTACGCCTCGAAAAACACGAAGCTCATACCAAATACGAAATCATCGCCGAGGCGTTAAATTGGGAATCTCGATTCCAAAGACCCATCTGAGCAATCATACCCGAGCTGCTGATAATACCACAAATTGTGCAAATAGAATCCTTATTACAGAGATTAATGACGCTGCGTGTTGGCAGACTTTCGAGAACGTAAGCGCGTAATATCAACATTAATAAAATATCAGCAAACACGATATCAGTGATATTATCCGCAAGAGTAAAACAAGAATTTATATACAGAAAGGGTTAAATATTGATTGAAATGATTCCTTGCCAAATTATCGCCAAAACACGTGGCCTTAGCGACGCGCATGCGTCAACCGTTTCCGCGCGCTTTGCCGTAATTCGTGCATTTGCGATGCATTTCCAAAGTAGAACGGTGTGTTGCGTTTATTGATTACCGATTGTTTCGAGCGAGAGGCAGCATTACCCGTGAATGCATAATATCGCCGCCTGGTTTTTTGCACGGCGAAAACAGGCACGATGACGCGTCGCGCGGCGTCACGTCATTGCACTGCAAAATCTCGGCACTTGGCTGGCCTCGTCTAGGAATGGACTTAACACTTACTGGAACTGTATATTTTCAAATCTCGTTACCCAGCCGTACTTACGGCCAAGGGTTAAGTCGCACGAACACTCGCGCCGCCCGTTTTTTACAACGACGCTTACGGTCGCTAGGAACCTACACCACCGATTACAAGTGTCTGACTACCCGCGTGCTTCTAGTGTTACAAAATAGGCGCAACATTTTTTAATAATATACCCTTTGGAAAATTTAAAAAAATCATTTGTATGGTTTTGTATGAATTAAGATAGTACGATGCACTAAATTGTTAAAAAATGTTTGCTTCGGGTTTCCAGTTTTCATAGTTTGATAGATATTTAGATGGCGGTAGCCGCGCGAGCACGAAATTTTTCAATAACATATTCCTCGTAGAATTTTAGAAATTAATTCGCAAGATTTTGGCGAATGAAGATATTAGCATGGAATGACATTTTTTTTATACGTTAAACAATGTTTTCCTCGACTTCCCGTAATTTCGTGGTTACCCAGATGCAGAGATGGGCAAAATGTTTATTTAACTAAAAATTTCGAGTAACGAATAGAATTTAAAAAAATGATTGTCGAATGAAAAAATTAACTTTATTCGTCAAATAATCTAATGTTAAACGAACTTTTGTTTGATCCGTTATTTAAAGAATTTTTTATTCGGATAATGCCCAACTCTGCTAAGGTGTCGGTAGCTATTCAGCTACTTTACATAGCTACCTGTATTGGGTTGTTATTTCGATCGATACGTAATTTCGTTGCTCGCGTATTTGTGACGCAATTGACGTTTCGTATGAATCAGCTGGTGTACGTTCAATGGAACACGGTGTTAACGAGTATTTTTGCTCGTGGGTGTTCCTTAGTTGTAGGTATCAATTGTTCAATTGGAACCGAAGCTATTTCCGTATTTTCTAGTTACATGTCATCTACGTAGCATCGAGAGTTTGGTGAATATATTTAAACGACCTACTTTTAGTCTACCAAAACTTTAATTTAAATATTCTAATAACTTGTATTTACTCCAAAATAGTGTAGCTAGACAAATATAGTTTAGTTAATAAAAATATGCTATATGTACATATATGGAAATTCTCTAGTGATTTATGCTGCATAAAGAGATGATAGTGTCAGTGGTTGACTCACTTCGTCGATTGAATGAGTGTGTGGAAAGATCGCTCTTTCGTTCTTTTCTTTCTCATTTTTTCTCTGAGCACATGTCATTGATAAAGAATTATCTGTACGTCCTCTTAACAGCATATATATGCCACAGAGGCTTCTGGCCCACCAAAATTAAATACGAATCTTAAAATGTATTTCTCTGTTGATTTCGATAAGCCGAGTATGATTAGTCCAAAGTACCATTGATTAAAAATGAAGCATCAGCTGGGGCAATGATTAAAGGCCATATTCACATAATACATCTTTATTCCCATCATAATTTCTTAAGCGTTGGTGCAGTAATTACACAATATTTTTATATTCTCCTTTGAATGTGCAAGTCACTGAAGAAAGTAATAAGTTATTGTCACTCGATTGCTAACGTATCCAAGCCAAATAATCGCTAATTAACTCAAGTTTCTTCATGCAATTAATTACCAGGATAATACCATTTCATAATTACATTTAATTATCTTCAAATGTTCAACAAAATCATTTTTTCTACACCCACATACAGATTATTTAAATAAATTCATACGAGAGATTTATCGTTATAATGAACGCATTAACCACACCTACAAAGAATGTACCGTATATTTTGAACCGAGTGCGTCACACATAAGATCATTTGGTGTATAAAAAGTCGAATCTTAATTAAGATGCGTGCAAGTATATCGACGAGGATAGACGAACGTGATATTTTCATATCTTTTCCCCACCCGAATCCTTTGGATTTCCTTTTTTTTTATCTTGCCATAGTAGACAGCTAAACTGCGAAAATGGCCTCTGCAGTCTTGAAACGCCTTCCAGTTCTGGAGCCTGCCAGAGCAGACAACAATGGTTTCTCTGTTGACCTCTTACGCTCCACATATCCACTGTGCACCGCAAACTCATGTTACATGCACATGTGTGTGTGTAGCTATTACTCATGGATAGAGGCGAAGGGACCAACATCAGACAGGTATAGTGCCCCTGTCTGACGCCCCTTCTCTTTCTTTTCTTTTCGAGTACGTTCGCGGTGTGCTACCAATGTCGCTTCATAATCCTATCCTTGAATTTTTTATTGAAAATCTCAGCTACACCATTCAAGTATTACCTAAGTCTGATCCATGCGCACAAAGAGGTAATATTGTATGAAGTAAGTGGACGTACACCTCCGTTAAAAAATCTTAGGACAGTTGTTATATTTAAGGTCAGTATCAGATATATTGGCCGGTGAATTTCGTGAGAAGTATTCTCCCACCACACCGTTTTCCTGCCTCGGTGCTCCTTTTCTCAACGTTTTCTGACTCGCTCTCGTTGCATCTCGCTCTCGCCTTCGCAGAACAAGAGCGAGCCAGAAGTGGTGGGGATGGTGCCAAGCTTCTAGCGTGTAGGCCAAACCGAGCTGTCAGCGTAGAAATACACACATCAGAATAGGTGCGCGTTAGCTCCGAAAAAATTCAGGAGCTTTATTGGTCAGAACATTGATTCTTTCTCGATAGCTTTATCTCGTATTGGTCTGCGCATAGCTTCGTAACGCACACAACTAAGACTAAATAACAGCCAAACGGCTAGGTTCAGGCGGAGTCGAGCAGAGTTCCCGTTTCCCCGCCACGCAACTCCAACTGACAAATCCACGAGCGTCAGATGGTGGTGGCTGGTTTCTCCTCGATCGTTGCTCGCGAAACCGAATTCACCGGCCAATATATCTGATACCGAGCTTAGATAATTATTTTTGTAACTGAAACCCAGCTACGGATCTTTAAAGTCGCTTATTTCTTTTAAATCGTTGGGTATTTTCTCTACCAATTCATTCTTTTCGTCCAAAATGAAGGATCCAATAGGGAAACGGTACCACACTGAAGTTTCTGATTTTAGCAATTTTTTTCTGTGGAAATTCATTCATTTCTTTCTTAGTATAATTGTTATATTGGTAGTGAGATAGAGCATACAAAACTGAACAATTCTTATATTTAAAGTTTTGTTCTATTTCGCACCGTTACAGAATTAAAAAAAATCGCGATAACATTAAGGGGGTTGATTTCACCCTTCCAATATACTCTACATTCACACAAAGTTTCATTAAAATCAGAATCTTAGGGTTAGGGACGTTTTTTGTCACTTAACAAATTTAACTTCCCATGCGAGTCTCCACACCTATTCCATCGTTTTATACTTTCAAACGAGAAGGGAAGGTCATTTATTCACGCACTTTACTAAAAACGTCACCCAATTTGCCAATGCATAAACCAACCAATGGCTTTCGTTCAGGGAAAGGACAATGATTCTCCAATTCTGAATAAGCTCCGTCGAGTGTCGAATCTCGCCGAAGTTGACGGTGTACCTCCCATGCGCTTGAGAACCGTTTTAATACCTGCGCCGTATTTTTTCACTGCCCTGGGAATTAACAAAGACCTCAGCTCTGCGCCCTGAAACTACCTGGGCCTCTAGCTGCACCCAAACCCAGAATAATACGCACGCCAGGTTTCACTTTGTTCCCTGACCTTCCACCAATCCGAGGAAACGCTTCGAAAACGCGATTTAGGCGGTACACAATACGAATAGCCCCGTCCCTGCTATTTACGCAGGAAGGTTCTTACCCGGAGACCTTTACCTTCTGCGCGCTATCGCTTCCTTGCTTTCTCTCCCGCTCAAGGACCTTCCTCCTGCGAATCTTTCATCTCGTCTTTCCTCTTCCGCGCCCCGACCCCGCGACTCTGGAGTTTGAATATTTTCAACGTCCAAGGCTCAGCTCTTTTGCATTCACCAATTTCATCCTGCTGCTCGAATACACGTTACCGGGAATAATTTGCGACCGTGGCCTCAAATTTTCTGTTACTTATAACACGCGAGAAGTATTGTGCAGAATCTGGAGAATTCTGTATAGGTGTGTGGTAGGACGAGTGGTTTTGATTTGGAATATTTTCGTCGATACGTGGGCTCTGCTCGATTTAGATGTGCTTCCACGCCTTTTCACTATTGAAAATAGCTTTTCTTGGGAGTCAGTTTGGTGGAGGCGATTAGATTGGAATTTATATTTGCTTGAGTATTAGATAAATAATTGAGAGAATTCTCAATGATGATAAACAAGGTTTATGATACTGGGTTAGTACTTCTTACAAGGAGAGGTTCCCATGTGTCCGCCTCCGATTGTTTTGAATTTTGGATATGTTTTAGAGGACCAAAAAATTAGATATACGTGTTTTTTTATAGCGGCCCGTTTTCATATTTAGGGGTTGAAACCACCCTCCAAAGTTCATTAGAATAGTTGGTGCCCGTCTCCAATTGCTTTGAATTTTGGATATGTTTTTGAGGACCGAAAAATAAGAAACACGTGTCTTTTCATTTTGGCCCATTTGCATGTTTAGGGGGTGAAACCAATTCCCAAAGTTATACGATTTTCAGGTGTTCGTCCCCGATTGCTTTGGTTTTTGGATATGTTTTAGAGGACTGAAAAATAGGAAATGCATGTCTTTCTTTTTTGGCCCATTTGTATGTTCAAGGGGTGAAACCACACCTCATAGTTACCCCATACTAACGGTGACGGACGACAAGAACATCGTCCATACAGCAAGTTATGACGCAAATTAAATTTATATAAAGTTTTACTCAACACAATTTTTATACCCCGTATGAACTTTGGGGGATGGTTTCACCTCCTAAATATGAAAACGGGCCGCTATAAAAAACACGTATGTCTTATTTTTCGGTCCCCTAAAACATATCCCAAATTCAAAGCAATCGGAGGCGGGCACCAACTATTCTTATGAACTTTGGAGGGTGATCTCAACCCTTAAACATTCAAGCAGGCCAAAATAAAAAGACACGTGTTTCTTATTTTTCGGTCCTCTAAACTAAAAAATATCCAAAATTCAAAGCAATCGGAGGCGGACACCTGGGATACTCTCCTTGTTAGTATTTTGTTGCACTAAAACGCTGTGAAAATTCACGTTTAAATCACTGCTTTGAAATCTGAATCCTCGACAATTTTTCTAAGTCATCTTTACTACACGTGTATCATGCACGGTAGCCAAAACATCCCAAAATAAAAAACCAATCTACTTGTACCACTTTTTCTTCACTAAATAGAAACAGAAGTCAAAATTCATTCTAAGTTTCTCCACCTGAAGCCTTTTTTCACTTTTATAACTGTCCCCCAACCTTTAAAACCGTAGCACTCTTTCCCCATAAATTGTTTTCCCACGAATTACATTAACTCTTTGGCTACCGGCAATTTAAATACTCAGCGTACGCGGCGTGCGGAACTTCTCTTGTCGCACCTCCTAACCATAGTCGCTGAACGCCCATTGGCGTTCCCCGCACACGTCACGTGCACTGAATGAATGTATTTATGTACATATACGCCTATAGTACCTATAGGGTCAAGGCAACCATCAGCAGTCACGTTGGTGATTATTTATTCAACGATCCGCGATACCTACAGCGTGACGTTTTGAATGACGTCAAGGAATAGACACGCGATACGGAGAAAGAAAGGAGAGATGAGGATTCTTACAATCTGACGCGGTGTAGAAACTACCAGCTGTCATTGGTGGTGGCGTTGCCTCGACGAAATCCGACAGCTGGTCGACTCGCATCGTTTCACGCGTCAGGGCACTCGCATTCCGATCGTCATCGATATAAATTGTCATTGTTTTCGTCGCGCAGGTGGTGCACCAGCCGATTAACAGCCCGATGTATTGTATATGCACATATAGAGGAGGATGTCTGCATTGGAACAGGTATCAGGACGCGTGGAGAGTCCTTGCCATTTCTGACAGGCTCGTTCGATTATCTGTCGAAGCAGCGACTGTGGTCAACCCACGCTGTCGCGCTCACTTTTATTTTCGTCCGATGGGAGCGAGATTTTTACAGATTGAACTTTGCGAAGAAAATTTGTAACGGGTATAATACGTCACTTTTATGGCTAGGGTAAACCAACCAGTAATTAACCGTATACCAGTGAATGACCATTAGGCAAAGAAATGTCAATTATAAATTTAAAAATATTATGTTTATAAATGGAGTGTAGTTGCACTTTTAATATCCCATATTTTTAGTTATGCGTATTAAGCAAACATTAATAAGTAGAATTCTTATTAAAAGTATGCGGTCATTTACTGGGTTTCTACATGTTTTGCATTTTATGTTTTTTTTTAAAAATTACGATAAGAATAAGTAATTATTTTTATAGAAATTTCAAGAAAAATAAATTTAAATGCAATTTCAACAGTTGTTTTGTTGTTATACATAAATATATTCAAGTATTAATCTCAAAGGTCCATGAATTCAACAATTCGGTCATTCACTGGTTGGTTTACCCTACGTAGGGTAGGGTTGCCTTTATCGTACCATTTAAGACATTTTTCGTTATATTTCATATTTAGTACTAATTTGAACGCAAATGACTATTGGATATTGTAGCTTGATTCTTTAGGTACATACTATTATACGCTTAACCTTTTGTTCAGAACAAATTCATTTGTTATTAATCGTTTTGTCACATACTGTAAAATGTACGATTTAGGCAACCGGTCTCCTAAATCGTACCTCCACGAAAAATATTATCAATAATAAATAGAGTAGAAAATATTCAACATAAAGTAATGATTATTATATAGTTACATATACATATGTGTATGGATCACACACAGGCCACAATGACCTACTGGTACGATTGTAGTGGTACGATTTAGGAAACATGGTCAGTTTATTTATAAATATCAATTTAAACTTTGTAATAAATGTAATGTGTACTTAAAATTAATGTAAAATATTCTACATTAAACCCGCTTTTAGAAAAATACAAAAATACAGGACAAAATTGCATTGTTTGATTATTATCAACTAAAATAAACTGATAAAAAGTTACATCAATCATACCTGACTTTTTAAAATGTTTATAGCACGCACAAAATAGGGTGTAAACTCAAAAGATTTTGTTTCTATTTCTTACTTCGCTTTTACTTAATATTTTTATCATCAGATGTCGTTTATATTTATTAATTACTGAGAAAGTGATGAGGTACGATATTGGTAACTCTCCCCTATATACTACAGAGCACAAAATCAAGCACAAATCAACCTCGTTGACCCAGCGTGTAATTTCCCAATGACGATTTAACTCGTCTCCGCCACTTAACAGTTTAATTGTACCCCATCATCGTGAAATTCCAATAATTCAGTGAAACAGCCAGACAATATCTCCGGCGCTATCTAGAAACGGAACCACAGGTAGTAACAAGTAGTTACAGTGAAACTATTTAACAGACCTTCGACTTCGATTTTCTCCCAAAGGAAGCCCAATACAAAATGATCTATATCTCCGAGCTTTTCGACTCGGCTTTCCCATTTCCAACGCATTTTATCCGACTTCTCGATACACTACAGTTTCAAGCAAACTACACGCGCACTCGACGCTAAGTATCCTTAGACAAACGTCTCGTTGGTTTTATTCAAGCGGCACGGAATGCGCGTCCATAAATCAAGCGTATTAATAGAGTGTTGCAGCAGCAGCAGTAATTAAGGGTTAAGAGAAACGTAACCGCGGGGGGCTAGCGCTTTCATATTTCTTCCTCTCATCCAGCGAGGATTAGTAACGGAATGTCGATTGAGCTCGATATGCTTCTCTGTTATAAATAGCCTAGATGGAATCTGTACACCGTGCCTCTGGCCAGCTGAGTGATTAAATAATAAAAGTAGGAAGTCAATTGAGCCCGATAGGATTTCGCGGATATAAACTGGCGGCGGCGTCCCGAGCGGACGAAGAAGAAGAGGAGGAAGACGAAGAAGAGGCACGTAGACTCGACGTGGCGCCCGCTTGCCTGTACCTTACGTCACACAGCTAAATATATGCCTGGCTGTTCCCAATCTCATTCCCATTCTCGTTCTTCATTCCATCCTGCGTGAGCTAACACGACAGCGGGCATCCTTACTGCCAAAGACATCCGCGAAATTGGCCTCCATCTTTAACCCTCGCCCCTGTCCCGTGGCTCTGTAACTCGATCTCGCCAATCATCGAGCGATGCACTGCATACTACGACCTGTGCAAACAACATTCTGACGTAGCCTGACGAGCTTCGGATGCTGCTGCCGAATTGTCCTCGATGATGCACCTTGTCCTCTTTGGTTCGTGGCTGTGGCTGGGAATGGAACTGGGTTGTACAGCTGGTGTTGGATTTTTTAGAAAGATGTTTTGTTTATACCAGCGTTAGGGCACCTGCTGTATTCGAAGAAAATTCCATTGCTTTTGTTCTTCTTTTTCCTTCACTTTCGTCAATTTTTCTGGAGCAGCTGGCTTTGTTTGGATGAACGTTGATGCATAAGGGATGATTGGAATATGAAGAAGTGCTATTATGCATTTTTCTAATTTCAATGAAAGGGGCACGTTTCAATTATAAATCGTCAAGATGATCAGGGTTACATTTGTTAGAGTTGAAAGCAAAAATTATAGATTACTTATTATAAAATTTAATATGAAATCTCGATATTCCACATACATTTTGCAATAATCTGAGATATTATATTCTTCGACGTAATATTTTAACGTAATCTTACAGCAATTTCTTACGAATCCTTCAGAGCTAACTGTAACTCCTATATTTTAGAGCGTGTCTTAAGGAGAAGTTAAATGAAATTAAATTATCCGCCTTGGGAGCAGATTACGACTATGTTGGTTGAATAAAGTCTGCAGGCTTAATTCTTAAGAATGGTCACTAAATTCTGTTGTCATGTCTAAACTAAGGAAGAATGAGTCGGTCGAAGGAAGAGTCCAGGACAGGGAGGGAGGGTTGTACTGTTCGCTTCTGGTCTTGTTCTTGATCCTGTTAACATCTGTCGCCGACAGCTTCGTTTCTAGAAAAATTCCCTCGCAGCAGCGGCAGCTGCTGCTGCTGGCAGCAATTTTTACGCTTATTCGCTCCTATTTTTTCCTTTGAAGCCACGCTGGCCAAACGGCTCTGTAATGAACTGTAATCGAATGTATCGTGACAAAATGGCCAATCTTCGGCCTCCATTCCCGGAGTAATGTGGAGTCTGAAAGAACAACGAGCTCGATATGGTCCATTAATACGAGGAGATTATAGTCATTCCAGAGGGAGAAGTTTATCCACGACTTCGATTAATCTTTAGTGTAGGTATAAATACAAGAAGTGACAGATTTGGATGATTGTTGTGTCTAAGCATTATTATAGAAATCAGTGCAAGAAATTAGGCTGGGATGATTTTTTAAATCTTCCATATATAAATACCTGGACACTCAACAATTTAAGTATTCGAATACGTATAACATGAATTACCTATGTATCGAATTCTTTCAGTTAATTTTGATAATTTTACTCGGTTTCTAAAATACACAAAATAGTATCCATGCTTACAATACTCTAACATTAGATTATTCAAATACTCCTAACTAAATAACAAGCTCGTTAGGGTCATTAAAAGAACGAAAACTAGAAATTCACTGCAAAATTCATTTAGATATTGCTCCCTTAAATTTCACAAAGCCTGCATACTTATTACATTTTCGATTCTTTGACTTTACTCCAACATGATCGTCCCTGATCAAATTCTCATTGAAGAACCGCGAGTCGAATGAAACGAGAACCGTCACGGGAAATAAAACGAAGAGAAGGCAACGGGAAGATAGGTCTCCATTGTGCGCTCGCTGGGCTTCGTTCGTAGGGAGAGCTTTCCCGTGGTTGGGTAGATGGGTAGGGTGTTCAAACCCCCAACGTAAACCCACTTACACACGCAGACGTAGGGACTCTACAGGCATATTCGTACGCACTTACACAGGCTCGTTCATGACCATTGGGAGAGCAACACACAGTTCCCTGTTCTATCCAAACTTGGCCTTGAATCTATATACAGGGTGACTGGAAAAAAATTCGCCTGTAACGGTGCTATTTTCTAAATTTACGCGAATTTTGATTGTGCTTTTGGATTGTAGAAGTGTGAAAGTACCTATTAGAAAAGTGTGTATTTTATTGAGCACTCTAATTGAGGCAGTCAGAGCAACAACGGACTAACCCACATTTTTTTTCGAAATTAAATTAGTAGCAATAACGTATTCCAATAGGCTCTACGAACCTTATAAAATAGGGAAAAATTTTTTTTTTTTAATGTGGGTTAGTCCGTTGTTGCTCTGACTGCCTCAATTGATCTGTTATTATTTTAAATTTAATATTTTCGATTACATTGTTGTTTTCATCTTGAAATAGTATTCGAATGAGTGAGTTTTCGTTGTGATGAAGAGTTTTAAAAAATCTCAATTTTAAGTTGCTCGAATATTGTTATTATACAACTGGTTTATCTTTGATTTGTTTTGTCTCAGCAATTTTCACTAAAAGCTATATTTTTCAGAGAATTTTAAACCAGTTAAATTCGACTTTTTGTCGAAACTCAGAGTCTAATATTTGCATAGAACTCTTCAGATCTAACATCCATCTCAACATACCTGTCCACCGCACACCCATTTCGGAAACATGCACCCGGCTCGAAAATTCCCCGAGCCAAACTCATCTCTATTCCCCAAATCACCAGACGTCCTAAAAACATGCATTCGCTTACACCACAAATCCCACGCAAAGGACAAAAAATTTTCAAGGACCGAGCGAACCCAAGCATATACACCGCTGCCTATAACACACCTGCCGTATTTGCAGAAAATGTGATATTTGCTGCAGAGTGAATACTTTTTTCACTACTTTTAATTTAAACTACCAAATGAAGTAAAATTTGTCAGAGTTCTTCAATAAAGTTTTCCACTATTATTCCGCACAGAGTAGGCGCTCGAATATTTATAAACAACGGTGCGCCTTAAAGAATCTTATATGAAAATCCATTGAATCGGAGCGATGAATGATCGCGTTAAATGCCGCCGGGACGCGAATTTACACGAGTTTTCGCGAACCTTGACCCGCGGCTATCGCGGACACGGCGACACCGTCGAACCGTGTATTTCCATTCGCGCGAGTATCAATCGGGAGTGGCGGGACGCTGGAGCGAGAAACCGAGCCAGCCAGCCGCAACTGGCACGTCGTTTCGGCCGCGTTCCATTGATCCCCGGCGAGCCGGAGGGCCACGAGTGAAAAGCCAGGCCACGAGGCGAACTTTCGAGTAGCTCCGGCGCCGGCCGCGCGAGCGCCCCTTTTTCTGTCGAGTCTCTTTTTTTTTGGAGAGCCGAACAAGACGTCCTTTCCGGTCGTTTCCTAGTTGTGCTCGCAGCTGATAGGCAGCCAGAGATAGCGAGGCTCGTGCGAAGGCACCGGTAACAACCAGCTGAGTGGCGCCAGCCATCAGCTGTTGGTGACTCACGCGAGTCGAGCCGACACGCACACACGTAACCACGCGATCTCTGTGTCTGTGGCTAACTCTATCGCTAGCCCAGGAAGGCGCTTGCGCGAAAGAGTAACGCCACGCGTTCGTGGACGGAGATGGGCGTTGGGATCTCAGGCTCGGAAATTTTTTTCGATGATTTCGGGATATGAGGGTCTGGAGATCAGTGGATGTTGGGGGTTCCTGAGTGTTTTGGATGCTCCTGCAAGTCCTGAGTGTGATGAATAGTTGGGCTTCTGTTTTGAGGCAGTTGCTTTTGGATGGAGAGGTCCAAGTTTCTGTAAGTGTTCATTCGTTTGATGTGGGATGACCTGTTTAACTTTAACTTGTTAATTGGGGAAATTAAATCTACTCGTTTTTACTCGTCTTGAGTACAGCTGAAGGGACAGAAAATAGTATAGTACAGTGATTTACTTAATTCTACGAAATACTAATTCTTGTAATTTTATAAAATGTAACAACATTCGTATGCTACCTTAATTTGAATTTCGGTGTTCCTGAACGGTATACTCGAAGTGCAATCGGTTAAAAATAACCCTGATTAATTGCTTGAACGTTCGTCGGCTCACGAAATTATAAACATGTTATAGATATAACGACTTCATACCTCAGCATCCCCTTTTGGTAACCACGATACGCAGAGTTTCCTGTAGTTGCGGGGGGATTGAAATTTTCGCACCGATTAGCGGTGGCTCGTTAACCAAGTGGCTGGGGATTATGTTTACCCCTTTCAAAGACGAATATATAAGGTCTGCGATGAAAAGGGAGGTAGCCACCTACTTGGTCGACCTACTTCCACGAGACTGATCCAAGCGAGCGCAGCGGGTATCCGACGAACAAGCTGACGTCACGGCAGCCAGCCATCCAGCCAGCAAGCGTACCAGCTGATCTAATGTAACCATTCGATGGGAGAATGCCATGTGGAATTCTAGCTCGTGGACCACGTGTTATTATACATGCCACAGGAAGTCCATCGGTTCCATCAATTTTTCATGAGTCTGGGACTTATCAGGATTCTGAAGGTGTTTTCTCGACGTTCCTTCGTGTCACTTGCCTCCTCTCTTCCCTCCGCTGATCCTTTACAAGCGCACACCTCCCAATCGATGGCCCATTTGTGAACAGATTCATTCGTTTATAAAATAAGTGGTCTTAACACTTCGACGGTCGCATCTTTCTTCGATTTTTCAACTATCCATTGCTTTTCGAAAATCATTAAAACGAATATAAATATTTGTATGGTATAGTTTTGTTGGTGGTAAATATGACACATATGCAATCTATTTCTTAACTTCACGGAAAGTAGTAAATGAAAATCGAGAAATCACGCATATGTATGTAATTTCAATTCTGAGAATACTTCTGTTTTATTTGTGCCATTTAAAGATTTCTATTTTATTTATAATATTATGTTTGAATGGTTTGTAAAAGATCAATGAAAGATTGGGAAATTTTAGAGAAATCGGCAGTTAGCGATCGTCGAGTGTTACCTTCAATTTTTTTTTTCACTGTCTTCCGTAAAATATGTTTACTCAATTTTCTTAGTTGGTGATTCATGACTTCTAGAAAATTCCTTTGACATTGTAATCGCCCTCGTTTCCGATTCGCAGTACAACAATCATTTTCTGATCGATAATACTTATATAGCAGGGGTAAGTACATTGACCTTTCATTGTTATGAAAAGCCGCATGAACAGTGGTTTCTAGTTCTTTCAAATGCTTGGATCTTAGCTTCGTCGCCGTCCTATTCAGTGCACTATCTTTAGAATTGATTCCTCTTAACTCTTCCACGTGAACTTAGTCCATAGGCGTTGCAAAGGGTCAAAGTTCGTGGCCACTTATCCAACCCTAGTCTGGAACAAGGTAAAACTAAATATTTAACCGACCCATTATCGTGGGGTATAGTCTCTGAGTAATTAGTGTCTCACTAGAATTTGTCAATTAAGGAAACTTAGCCGAACATTAGGGATTAAAGGGATATCTACTATTAATTTCACAGTAGTTTCATTGATCCAATTCCAACATGAAGCTAGTTTTGAAATGAATTTTCTCCAATCTCGTCGAAAAGTTCACTTGCAATGTACGTGTGCTTTTCGTTTTGAAAGGTGTATTTTTTTTTTCCACAGGCTTTATCGTTGCAGTGCAATTTCACACCGTATATTAGGCATATGTACATGGTCTATACTCCGTTTCTATTATCATCGTGCTGTGAACGAACGTTTCCAGAGAACGGGGCACAAGGTCACGGTCTTTCCCTGCTGACTCATCTCACATCCGCCATCCCGATCTTGTCCCTCTTTTCCCATCCTCTCTTCCCCCGGTCGTCTGTGTAATTTTACCAGATGTTCCCCACCGGTGTGTTAGTGCCATTCGTTTTCCCGTCCTCCTTTCTTTTTGTCTTTCCAGACGCGAAACATTCATTTCTTCGTTTCTCAACTGTTCATTGTGTCTGCCGCCATAAGGATACATCACTTTGCTGAGTTAATCTTCCTTGAAACGCCTGGTCTCCTTTTTTAACCGAGGCTCAGTCTTCGCGGAAATAATCTATTTTTAACCGAACTTTCAAGTCACGACTTTTCTTATTTCAAATAAAAGTACGAAGTTTTATTATATATTACGTGAAGATAGAAAATTATTTTGCTACTGAAATGAAGGTAGCTGGGTGAACCGAAATGTTCGAATTTTCGTTAGGCCAAAAATGGTAGGATAACTTTGGCGGTGATTTTGAGGAAATTTATGAACTTTATGAAGCATGTAACATAAGGTTCTCATGATACGTATAAACAAGAGCCAAAAAATATTTTTACAGGTTTTTTTTAAATAAAATATAGCGGCAAAATAGCCGCATACGTATTTTCCATTTGAATCATTCCGCGGTGGAATTTTGCACGTCCACACCGTTGGACCCAGAACAAAAACGCAAAAAGTTTTGTTATCTACACACGAAACACTAGAGATGTACCCAAGATTTCGAAAAAATATTGATTTTTGAAGGAATGGCGGACATTTGAAAACAATTCTTTTTTGCAAGAATATTTCTTATAGAAATATTAATTACAAAAAGAGTTTACAATATTTTGCAAAATTATACACACGGTGCTATGCTTACCAAATTTTAACGTAAAAAATATTTGAGTTGAGCCCATCATGGTAGCTTTTTCAAAATATTCAAGAAAAACTTTTCGCAGCTGAAATCTCCAAATACTTCGATAGAAAATCTGAATAGCTCAAGTAAGTACTCCAATAAGGTACTCAGAATTATCCGAGTTCTTACTTGCACTGCTCTCGATTAGATTCGATAAAACCACTTTTACTAGGATCAAATACCAAGATACTCGAATGTTTCGAGTACTCAGCGAGCCGTGATACCCGTGTCCAGCTTTCGACTTGCGATATGCACTGTAATTGTAAGCATATTGGGCGCGCGGCGTAATGGGAAAACGATCGTGTGTATGTCGGATCGGAGTGGACGATAATATGCGAGAACACGTAGAGTCTGCCCTTAGTGATACATGCGCTGCCTGTAAATGAATCGAAGGAAATTTCGACGGCACTGGACAGTTATTCAGGAGCACGGATCGAAAGTAACCCTGGCGAAGTGGAATGAACAGAATGAATATTTAAATGGCTGAAAGTCGGCGTGGACGGTTTTAGAGATTGATTGAAAATTCTGTGGAGTATGCTGCATAAACGTAGTTGGCCCCATATTAATGCAACCTTCTTCATTACGTCAAATTTGAAGTTATGTTAATTTTGTGGAAACACTTGAAAACAAATCTGCTCAGTTTTGTTACTAAATTAATTTTGTATTATTATAACTAAATTTTGAAATATTCATGCATCATCATGGTTGCCTAAAATAATATTAATAATACTGGCTTTATTACACACGTACAAAATAATCTGCTTTGGTTCAGTTTACGTAGAGTTTCAAGCCTCAATTACTTCCTATATAGAATTCAGAATTGACCTCAAAATAAATAATTTAACCTGTGAACCGGGCCGCTTCTCCTGAAATGATGTAATTAATTATTTCAACAACAGCGAATGTTGCATACGACATACTAAATTATCTTCTCCCGTTACAAAACTGTGATCCTTAAGTCTCCGCGAATAATTCATTCATTTTATATAATGTCAAGGAATGCTTAGGTGACGAGTTAACTCGTCTTCCTCGGTTAACGAGTTAAACACGCGCCCACCTGCCTATGCTTGCACCTTGCCTACAAACAACGCAAAAAGGAGAAAGGAAAAAGATTCTCGACTACACCTTGCTTCTTAAAAAAAGAATCCTAACCAGTGGAATGGAGGCTCGTAAAAAGTGTCAACCCTAGAACGACACAATGGGATCGCCGGTGACACCAGAAAATTTTAATATTTACAAAAGTGTCAATAGACGCTAACACCTCAAGATTTCACTTTCAAATTTTGATTTTCAAGCTGTAAACGAAAACCACATGTTGTAAATATTTTTTCTAAAGATAGGGTATCTAAAGAGAAATAGAAAATAATTTTTCGGAAACTTTAAGTGAATTTAAAAATATTAAAATTCCCATTTGGGGTCATTCGCGCCCCCAGAGTATCAGCAACGCTCAAAAAGTCGTTCTAGCGTTGGAAGCGGTATAAGGTGACAAGGGGGAGAGAAGGATAATTCCATGTAGCGAGGAATTGCGTGCAGTGTTCGAGGCTGTAACCTAACCGCAGGACGACAACAATGTCTCGCTTCATTGACCGCGAATTTAACTGACGATAAGTCTCGGCCAGCCCGCGAAACAAACCAGCCGCCGACGCTTTCAATTTCCTTAAAAGCCCTTGGACCCAGACAGGCGCTTTTTTTTTTTTTTTTATATTTCCATTCGCGTTGATTTCAGTGCGCTGCGCCCCGTATCTGCCCGTAAATCAAATATTCAAAGCCACCACAAAACCAGACGCTGGTGGACGCTGCGCGTCGAGGGGGCACGCGTGTCTGCCGTCGGTGTCGTCCTCTTCCATCTCGTCCCTTTCATTTTCGGGATCTCTTTGGCGGCTGCGTCGAAACGCTTTTCAAGAGACACCGACACCCAGCCTGTCGTGTGCGCTATCAAACGAGTGCTACCGCCATAATGCTCTGTCAATGATCACTTCTTTGTCCCACCTGTGCTTGGACGCATTGAGGACTATATTCGAAGCTTCCTTCTTTACGGCCTTTTTTTTTTAATTGTGATTTCTGTGTTTTTAAATGATGTAGAACATGTGAAAGGGGGAGGATAGGCTGGAGGAAATGTTTGCATCATTGTAGTCGTTGGGTGCAGGGTCAATTTTGACCCATAGTTTCATTTCCATGTACTTCAGAATAAGCTTTGATATTCGATTCTTGCGGGGGTAGAATGAAACTGTTAACTTTTATAAATAAAAGTTATTTAGCGAACTTTCAACTTTTAAGAAATTTATTTTCTGTTTTAAGGGGAGGCTATATTTTAGGCAACGCTAAAACAGGCCGATTTGGGGGATTTTTTTCTGGAGAAATTATGAAGCAAATGATTTTGAACTTTTTTTTTAGCTTTATATTTAAATTTTCAAGATAGGAAAAAAATTTATGTTAAAAATATGAATTGTAGATGTAGCTATCGACGCATGTCGCTACAGCGTCGTTGCCAGAGTTGCAAAACCGTGGGGATAATTTAGAGAAAACTATTCAACCAATCCATTTGCCCTTGCACATACAACTAGATAATTCCAAACTATTGTCGATGGACCTCAAAAACCAAAAAAGTCGAGAATTGTCAAAATTCTAGATCTTAGGAAAAGAAGTACGATTTTGCAGGAAATTTGTTAATCTATTTATGCAACATTGAAGTATTAAAATTATTTTTTTTTATAATACTAGAAGTCCACTAACTTCATATCATAATTTATCCAGAAAAGAATCCCAAAAATCGGCTTGATTTAGCGTTGCCTAATGTATAGTCCCCCCTTCAGGGGTTACATACGTTTAGCTGTGGCGAAAATGAATGATTTTAGGTATTTTTTAAGGGGTTTATTAAAAAAGTTAGAACATAATACTTATTGCACATGGTTTATTAGTCCATAAAGTGCAGGACAAAATTTATTTACAATAATTCTTATATAAAATTATTTACGATTTTTTAGGTTCTTTATACCACTGTAGAAAAAATAGTTAGCATGATATCTCCTTTAAACATCGATGGATCTGAAAAATAAAATGATATTCTTGTAAAATAATGTTGCCATTATGGGCTGACGAGTCAATTTTTTAAATTTAATAAAATAAACATTTTATGGCACTTTAAAGTTAAATAGCGTTTTTTATGCAAAATTTTGCTGTGAATTGTGCATAAAAAAATCATTAAACAGAATATCAAAAAATGGCCTGTCCATATATTTTACCCTATATTTAAGGGTAAAATATAAGTGTTAGAAATATTTTTTGAATTAGCATAATTTAAAGTAATTGGAAGCAGGATAAATACAGAAAAGTTTTATATAATTATATTCACCGAACGGTTTACGGTTTCAACTTCAGATCTATCTACCCCACAACATTTTCAGGAAATCTGCTTATCACAACTTTACTTTTTCAGAGCAGAATAAACGATCCTGTTCAACCAGAACTTTTTTCTACTTTCAAGAAAATAAAAGCTTCCCATTTACACAAAAATCTATGGAATAAAAGTTTCAGTTAATACACTGCATTTTATAACAGAAAAGACAATAGTCATTAAATTACAGTTATTTCATAATTAATTGAAAATTTTAACAGTTTCGTTCAACTTCTGGATTCTTGTTCTGTTACCATCTGAGATTTTCGTATTTTCAAAAGAAGGAATGCTCGTTATAAATTTGATATTTGGGGTGGGTTAAATGCTTACTGATTTGATAATTAGGTGCTCGGTATCTTGGCCAAAATAAGCTGAATATCATGCACTTCGTCAATAAATGTTTCCAGTGGTGTGTATAATTTGACAAACATATGGGTGGTTTAGAAACCGTTGTCCTTATCACACCCCTATCATATGATAGTTAGTAAAGCATAATATTCCACTTTAAATATATTAAAGTAATCATGCTGCTGGGACAGATAAACCTAGAAGCAAAATTATCACCGCCATATTACTCTTCCTAGATTGCAACTTGTATTGAAAAGTCACTCTATTTAATGTAACTTCGTAAGTAGATACGGAAGCAAAAAATATTACCCTCGTTTGTTCTCTCGCGTAACAATAGGGATAGTACATTTCACTCGTTACTTCGTGCATCAGTGAATTTTCATTACTGCTTACGACTTTAAACTCCGTTCAAGCAAGACGACATAGTCCAATGAATAGGGTCGAAGCATTTTCTGATTTAGAAATCTTCCAAGTTCCTTTTACCACACCATTGCCTTTTCATTTTGCTCCCTTCAATATAGTAAACATCATACTATGGCAATAACACTCTGCCTTTTCCCATGTAAATTAACATTGTCGTCATTTACTCAATTCTTTTTGCCATTTTTATCACAAATGGTTAATAAAGTAAACTTAAAATTCATGTACTTAATAATATCTACGTCTTCTTTTAAATAAATCGTTCACCAATTTATCGGTGAATTGTTCAGTCCTTAGTTTCAACATTCTATTTACACAAGAAATTGCATTACATTTCACTGTAATGCCCTTAAAAATTGGCAGGCATTAAAAAAATATGAATTTCTTTTGTATTTTCAAAATACGTACCAATAAATAGAAAAATCTTCAATTGAGTAAACACATTCTTCTTATAACAAAAAAGGCCCAAAATCAACGGTAATATTTTAGAGCGTTTCTTATTTACCCTTGTCCAGCTAGAGAACGCTTTTGATCGAAACAACTGCCGGTTAACAAGTTAAATACATATCTCCTAATCTATTACGCGTCCATAGAAAAGACCAAGCATGGCTGCAATATTTATTGCGTCTCTACCTACTTAGAAAGTTTCGTTAAAAATCGCTGCCGGGCACTTGACGTGGCCCCTCGTAAGTCTCGGCGAAGTAACGTCTACAACGCCACTTTAGGCTTCCGTGCATCCATCAATGGGATTAACGGGAGCTGAATGAGAGGTGTGATACACACACTCCGTACGACCCTAAGCGAGGCTCGGGTGTTTATTTTCCCACGCTTTTTTTTTCCCCTCCCCGACGTCCTTGTCCAGGCGCTCGAAACGTGTTTACTTTAACGGCTGACTGACTCGGCCGACTTCCCTATTTCGCCGACTCTATTTCGCTGGCCACGCGTGCAACAACGTCAGTGGACGAGCAATAGGGAAGTGGGTCAAATCATCCGGGCGTTATAGTAAACACGCCTCGAGCGTCGGAACAACGACCTTGCGGAAAAAACGTGGGAAAATTAGGAGCCGTGCTCGGGGTCGTGTGGAGTTGTGTCTCACTTCTCATTCAGCTCCCATTGATCCCATCGAGCAGAGGACGGAACGATGAAATTGGACACCGTGGACCGTGCATGGCTTTGTCTTTCTGCCTCCCTCCACTTTACTGTCGAATTTACGAGTTCGATATACGTATCTATACCATAATGTATATTGTATGTCTGGTTAGGTTTCATAGCGGTGTTACAACTGTCTTGCCTCTTATGCAATATTTGTAATGTTATTCTCTTTCATGTAAAGTAATTGCGCGATAAACACGTTGGTAATAATTATAATGATGTGGATGCTGCTGGATATATTTATTGCATTAATCAAATGCCCAACGTTTTATTACTTATTTCATATAATATTAGTATTGAGAAAGTGGCTGTTGACTTAACGAGTCAGTGGTCAATGTGAGTTCGATATGAATCGCTTTAGTGATATAATTTGGGAAGTTGTGCATTTTATATGTACTAAATATTTACAGTAGTGTGCATCTTGAATTGGAATATTAATACGGATTGTATAATTATTGTACAATTGGGAGGTACTCTTATGAAACAATGCCTTCATGCTACTTTTGTCGACAACTTGAAATTTTGTCCTGTTAAGGGGGGATTATACTTTACGCATAGCTAAAACTATTGGTTGTGGGGTAGGTGATTAATTAAAACAAGTCGTTTTGTTACTATAATCTAAAACTTTAATTAAGAAAGAAGTTGGAATATACGTCTGTAACGGACAAGTCGCTAAGAACGAATGAGAGGAAGAATATCGGTGCTCACTCGGCGCAATCATCTTTCCTTCTTTAAACAATAAACCATAATAATAATCTCAGTATCTCCTCTTAGAGTGTTGATTCAATTTTGACCTTTACATTCCATCATGCACTCACGGCAAACACGAAATATCCAACAAAAACATGCCGATTTTGGGGATTTTTTTCTGGAGAAATTAAGAAGCATTTTGAATCCTTTTATGAGTTTATATTTATCATTTGAAAACAGGAAAAATAAAATTTTGCTGAAGCTGCGAAACGGTGGGGGTTCTAGCGCGTTCAATTCTTGTCTAGAATTAAAAGCCAAAAATATTCCTATTATTTATGAAATTTTATTATCGATGAACCTCAAAAACAATAAAAAAAAGTCGAAACTTCACAAAATTGTAGAGTTTATGAGAAAAAGTACTATACAAAAATTCCTAAAAAAATCATGCTTTTTCTCCTCTTTAAATGTTAAGTATAAAGAAATACAAATGTTCGAGATGATTTGCTTCATAATTTTTCCAGAAATCCCCAAAATCGGCCTGTTTTAGAGTTACGTAAAGTATAATCCCCCGCTTAAGTACACCATGTTTTGCTTTAAAATTTGAAATATAGATAGAGTTCAAGTATTTGGAAATCTTTCGCTGTCGTGGTTCGTTATACATTTAATTTCCTCTTGCAAGATGTGCTTCGAAGAAATCAGGTAGAAGAAAACGTGAAATCGCCACTGTAAATTTATGAACCTACTACCTGAATTTTGCACCTGCTCTGCGCAATCCTTCCGCTAGGTATACACTGCACCAACGTTGCACGTGTCTGCAATTTAGCCCCCATAATGGCAGTCCAAAAACACGCCCCCCCCCCCCCCCCCCCACCACGCCACGTCAATCGTCATTAAGGAGTTACTCGCAGTCAGGAGGTAGAAAAATAACGATTCTTTAGGAATTTATTTCAGAAATTAGATGCATATTTTTTTGCAAAGGTTTTTGTATTCAGATAAGGGACACTTTAACGGGTTATTATATTATGTTTCGGTATAAAAGCATGTAAAATTACAACTGATTTCCCGAAAGCTGTTTTTAGAAATAACTTTCGCGGTGACCAACATTATTTGGAACTGGCTTATCTGATATATAAAAACAAAGAAAATTTAGTTGGTACAATAGTGTGTCTAGTCTTTAATCGGCCCGTTTTATAAAATATTAATCCGGGTCAAAATGGCGGATGTTAAAGTGAAATGATCGATTTTCGTAGAAAAAAACACTCATTTTTTATCTATAAAATGAAAACTATGCAGGGGAAAAACAAATGCTTCGATTAAAGACTATATTTGAATGTCTGGACTCTAGAAGAAACCTACAAAGTTTCAGAAAGATTAGTGCAATAAATTAATTTTGCAATAAATAGATACTTTTACACCAAAACATAATATAATAACTTGTAAAAGTGTCCCTCATCTGAACACAAAAACCTTTGCATAAATATATACATGTAAACTATCTGAAACAAATTTCCAAAGAATCGTTCTCCTTCTATTTACGTACTGACTGCGAGTAGCCCCCTTAAACTACAGACAAAACACCCAATTAGACTCCAAATTCCCCGGGCCATAAATCACTAAATTACTCCCCAATCCAACTAACAAAAAAAAAAGTCACGTCCTCGCCATAAATCTCACCCACCAATAAGCCTTTATTCTCACATTAATCAACGAAATATATTTCTAATAATAATACAACGGAGTAATTCCAACACCAGTAACCTAGTTAACCATTAAAATGGCAAACTCTTCCATTTCTGCAATATTTAATCAAACCTACTTAGGTTCATTAATTTACAATTCAAAAGCACCAGTAGCATTAAATTTCGCGAGGCATACTTGTGGTGCAAAGGGTTAAGTTTCTGCAGCAAGGTGGCAAAGAATCAGCCGGTGAAACGAGCTAATTTCTGTTGCAGAAGCATTGGAACAGTCGAGGACGGCTCGGTGGCGACGAGCGTGACGGTCGCCGAGGTTGTTGCTGATTCGCAGGAGCAACAGCAATCGAAGGGCAACGGCGTGGTGTCACGCCGTGTTGCTGGTCAGAACGTTGCGCCGAGCAACGGGAACGGTACCAGCAACGTCGGCCGCGTTACGCCGCGAAGCCACATGGAGCAGGAGAAGCGGATGCGGCGAGAGATCGCCAACAGTAACGAACGGCGTCGGATGCAAAGTATTAACGCTGGTTTCCAGTCGTTGAGGACGTTGCTGCCGCATCACGAGGGCGAGAAACTTTCCAAGGTAAGTGAATCATTGCTCTTTCTTCCACTCGGGCAGCGATCGCGTGTCTCTTCGTTCACGGGCCGCCGTCTACATTCGAACAGCATCAATTGTGCTCGAAGTTTCAAGCACCGCGAACGAAACCCTCCTTGGCATGAACAGATTATTCCTGTGACTCGAGACGTTCAACGGAATAGAGCATCGCTATATATGATGCGCAACGTTGCTAACGGGAACGCATTCAGCAGTTTTCTTCTTCCCCATTTTCTTTTTTTTTTTTTCGCAACACCAGAGAACACGAGACATGCTATATAGTGTCGGTTGAGATCGATGAGAGTTGTTGAAAAGGAAGTGCTGTCATCCTTCATAGTAGTTCCAAACGCTTCTTCGTCGAGTGACGCATCTGTAGCACTTCCTCCAATAAGTTACCTGTGCTGGAGGAAGCATTAATCCCCAGCTTGAGAACCATTCTCTTTTTGGCTTCCAGGCGTGTCACGTTAGTCGGTCGACCCTTCCAATTCGGCGTGCCGGTTATTGCAACGTGGTTTTCTATGTAAGGCTAGGCTTCCTGTCGACGTAATAATATTTGAATAGTTGGACCATTATTCTACGCACGCTGAATTCAAAGGGTTGATTTATCCGAAGGAATGCAGTCAGTATCCATTTAGCCACCATTTGCACGCGCAGAATCAGAGGGAGAGAGAAGGATGTTGCATTCAGTGTACGAGATACATTTACACTGCCTCGCACCAACACGCGGTGTGTTTTAATTCAAAATATGAATTTTGCTGATGATTTCGCTCGAGTACAACACTTTCTCGATCGCCTCGACTCTCCCAGACCCATGAGATGTGTACCTTGAAGGGGTGCAAAATGTGCTGTGCGTACAAACAGTTATTCTTATGCTGCACTTTTTGCACCATTCTTCGAAATCATCCATTACCAAATATCGCATTACAGCCAGAGTGGCGTTACGTTTACTAATTAGTATCGCTCTGCTGTATCCATTTCATTCGCCTCTCATTCACCACTGTAAGTCTCCAGTCCATATCCATATTATTGAAGAACAACCATCGAATACATTAAAAATTCTATTTCATCGTCTGTATATTAGAGATGATAAAATAGTATCAACAATAATAATGAAAGAAATTTTCAGTCGTGCCAACACTCATTTTAATTACATCCAAGGGGCTAAGATTTACGCTACCTTCTACGAGATTATTTTTCCCCGTTTCCGTCCCAGAGGGATTTAAGGATGGAATTCGTTATTTGGTGGTCGTAGGTTTTCGTTGCGTACGGTCATGCCGCTGACAGCGACGATGGTGGCGTCCTTAACAGGATGTGTCGCTCCTACTAAGGTCAGCACGTGGACCGGAAACGGTAACCTGCTTCGCTTTGAGTAAGGTGAATTCGCCAATGAGGCTCAAACGCTGCCGCGCTTCGTACCCGGGAGGTACATATTACGCAACGAGAACGACGCCGCGGAGCCGACTTCGGCGGCGGCTTTTGCAAATTGTCGCGCGGCGTTGTACGACTAATTTTAGCATGTGAAAGTCGTCGCCCGATCCCACGCCGCTAAACTAGACCCGGTCGATCGGCCCTCGTGTGCCTAGTCATGTCGGTGCTTCTATCGTTTGTACCGCCATAGTCGAACCGTGTGACACTGACCGCGTTAAGCTGGGGTCCCACTGTCCATCTGACTCGTGCTAGGGAAGTTTTCATCGGAACCTATTTTGGCGATGTTTCTCAGGGAAAGAGTCATGCTCTATGCAAAATTTATAGAGAAATGTATATGGTTTGTTGCTGCTATTCACCGTCGAATAGAGGTTCTTCTTGATTAATGCAAGAATGTCTTTTTACCTGGGATATTTAAACCGCAGGGTCACAGGCAGCGTACTCCATATACCACTGCGTAGAAAAAGTCTGTTATTTTCCGTTTTGATGGTCTTTTTTTACGTAGTGGTCATTTAGGGGCCGTCCTTAATTTACGCAAGGGTAAATTTGACGAATTATTACTCCCTCCCTCTCCCAGTATAAGAATTCGTAAGATTTGATATTCCAACCCCCTCCTTACGTAATATTTTTTGCATTTAATTTTTTCAGTTATTAAAATTCTTTTAAAGGTTTATATAATTTATTTAACTCGGTTTCGGGAAATATAAACTAAAACTACTTTTCTGGAATATTAATAATAGAATTTGTATTTATTGAAAATTAGTTTAAAAAATATTACGTAAGACGCTACCTGACTCCCCAGGCCCTTGTAAGAAAACGTAAGAAATTCGTGACCCCCTCCCCCCTAGAAAGCCTTACGTAAATTAAGGACGACCCTTTACTCTATGTCTGGATTTCTGTCAATTAATACTGACTAAATAGAATTTTTTGGGGGTAATTTTGTTTTTTCAGTTATTTTGTTTACCTGAAAACTGCTTGTTTTTTTTTATTGTAATTAGCTACTACTAGAAATAGAAAATTATTCAATCAAAGGACAAACAAAAAGCCTATTGCTCCCTGCAAGGGAGGATCCTGAACCCGGAAATTCAAAAATTTTGAAATTTTGTGAATATGTATGGAAACTCTATCTGATTACAAAGCAAATTTTGTTTGCTGCATCAAATTCACTCTATGGGTGTGTAATTGACCCCTGAAAATCCGGTTATTTTCTGATTTTGTGTTATAACGCGTGAACTGTAAAATAATTTTTTACCAAATGATAGATCTAATTGAAAGAAGTAACTTTTGTCTTGAAACTTTTTTTCTATCTCTTACATTTCGAGAGTTATAACGCAAAATCGGAAAATAGCCGCATTTTCAGGGGTTAATTTCACCCTCTTCGAGTGAATTTGGGCAGCCAACAAAAATTGTGTTGTAACCAGGCGGAAATCCCCTACATATTCACAACGTTTCAGAATTTTTTGAATTTCCGGGTTCGGGATCTTCCCTTGTTAGCGTAACTAATTCATGGCCCAAAGTATCATATTCTTTTATTATTCTGTGCAGAACAGGATGTAGAATTCTTTCGTGGCTCGTACCTGCTATTTTATACATATTCATACATTTGAAATCTCTTCTTTGTTGCTAGTAGCAATCTCCAAAGAGAAAATCGCAGTACGAAGCATTTCCCAAAACAAAAGACCTGCGATATTTAATAATTAACGCCCTCGGTTCCGACAGAATCCATCGATACCACTGAATTTTTCATATCCGTGGCTCGTACAATCATCTCTTTGCTACGTGTCATTTATTTATTTATTCCGCTTGGACAGCTCGCAGGATGTGGCATAGGAAGCTAAAACCCATCAGTTATTTAATATTCGTATAAATCGTACATTTAATGGAGGGAACGTGTGTCGTGTCCGTTCATTCTTCGTTATGTCACGTGACCCGACGATACCTGAATGTATCGACGTGTACGATACGCGTATCCGTAGATATCAAGCAGGCATTTACGCGTAAAATCAGCTGTTAGTTCACAGTGGCAATTACGAGTCACGCGCCACTCGAGGTTCTTGTCCCGACTGACACACATGCGCCTATGTGTGCTCACCTTTACCATTCTTGTACTGCGCCTTCAGCGGCCGACAATCGTAGAAATTCTTTATGAACCGCATAATCACGGTCATTCTCCTCGATATGCAGGGCGGTACAGGATCTGGGTTGATAATTGTAATATATACTCAAGGATAGCATCATTCCTCGTGCAAACATAAATCGAAATTAGAGAATAATTTATTTTTAAAAGATGCTTCGTTTTCGAGGAAATTTGAAAATGTTTGCAGTGCGTTTTTATTTGATTAAGAATCGGTTTCATATGTCTTTGTGTGCTACTATTCTTCTTGATTTTCAGTTTGAAGGATATTGCTAGCATTGGCGGCAAGATTTAAGAAAACCATGGAACCCCATGAATTTTGATTTACAGAGGAATACGATAGGGTTCTTTTGGGACTTAATATTGGTACATTGGGAGTTTCAAAATTTGTATTCTCGAAATTGAGAAATCGAGACCATGTTTGGAAAAAAGTTATTTTATTCAATTGACTTACTTTTGCATAAGGAAGAATTCTATTTCACTTTGTAGGATTCAAATCTTGAGAATGAACCGGAAGACTGAATTATATTAGGACAGTATATTTCAGCAGGGGCGGATTTGTGTACAGGCTAAGTAGGCTGCAGCGTCGGGCAGCAAATTTTTGGGGCGGGAAAGGTTTAAACACAACGAGAAACAACTTAAAAAACAATTAACTTCTTTTTATTTTATTTATTATTATTTATTATTATTTATTATATATTTTATTTTTCGTCTTTATTTCACCAATTTGTTATTAGGCCTAACCTTCGTATAGTGTAGGAGTCCAAGCATAATACTGAATACAAAACAAAAACTAAAGAATAATAAAAGAAGCAATAACTTGTATTTGAGTTGCTATATGGAATTAATTTTGAAATTGCCTGGGCTCTTTTAATTTAAAATATTTTATGATTTTTCGCGGAAGGGGCGGCAGACACTTGTTAGCCTAGGGACCCCGAATCTCCAAATCGGCCCCTGTATTTCAGGATTAATTTCTTGAGATATCAGTTAGTACAACCAAAGAGTTTCTAAGTGTGCAGTTTTCAAATACCCGGAAATAAGCTACTTTTTGAAGGAACTTAAACTTTGAAATAGAAAGTGAGAATGGAAGTGGGGATAGAAAGTGAGACCACGGTGATGAATAATACGTTTGGAAAATAACTAGTTGAGAGAATATGCACATAAGTCTAGTAGAACGCTCATCATTCGACGATACGGACGATTTCTACGTCTGAAATTAATTGAGTATTTATCGTTTCAAGATAATGAATCATTCAACTAGAATTTAAATATTTTTTAAGCAATATCCAGTGGCATCTCGAAAAACGTGTGTTGGTATAGTTTACCCAGTGCTTGCAATTTGTACTGAAAGCATAGAAGATTTTGTTATTCAATGCGAAAAGGTTGGGCTTCAGTTTTATCGTCCCCATCGCGAATGAAGGATAGTGTCTATAGCCGCTGTTCAGGAAGCAGGTGCTACTATGACAGTATGATAAACTGGTACTTCCTGTAGCTTTCCATCAAAACGATATAATCACCTCCAATCAACTATCGCACTAGCATGAATCATTTTGTTCTAACATCGAAGAAAATCTTCAAGAATTTATACCCAATAGGTAGTTACGTTTGCTCGTTGAATTCTAATACTAACAAAATTATATTCACCACAGTTCAACTGGTATAAACACCTTGCTTTCACACAAAATAAGAGAATTTATGTTTGAGCTGCGATAAACGATCAAAGCGGTGATAGGAGCGAAGCGTAGAAATACATTCTACATATAGTTTTGTAATGCTTACTAGATGATCAACGATATGTACTTAAACGATATGTTTAGTCGAGAACTAAATGTTACTTTTTCTTCGCTATTATCGCGGTTTCTATCGTTGATACATAACAGATTTGTTTTAGATAAGTTATGAGACGAAGTAGCAGTTAAATTAAATGCAACACGATGTTTACGTTTACTGCGTTGCAGATAATAATTATTCTTCTTCAGAATCACTCATGATGTAAATGGTTCATCTTTACGAAGCTTTAAATGACTGAAACTGTATTATTATCACAGCTCCACTATAAACACTATAAAAAAAAGAAGATATTTTTGCGTTACCATTTTCGTATTTTTGAATATTTTAACATAAATACTCTTTTTCTAGAAATGTAAATTTTGATGTGATAAAATCTGTAGTTCAAGAAAAGCGATTTACTACGGTTGTGGAAAAAGTCATATTTTTTTTCTTTTTATTTTTGCTCAGCGATGAATTCCCTTTGGAAGTTATAAAGATGTGACATTTGAACCCGAAAATTTGCTCTTTAAAAAAAAAGAGGACATGTTTTTACATTGGAAATTCTAATTATACATACTTTGGTTGAAATTATCTATATTTAAGGTATAACAAACTATTTAAAAAAAATATCACGAACAAGGATGAATAATGCACGAGGACGCTAATTTTTTAGTTTTTAGGTTCTAACAAACACATGATAATTATTGATATTGTATTGGTTGTTTGGGGTATTATATTTGACATCCATATTCCTTATTTACGAGCTAATGGTTATATAGAATAACTAGATAAGAATTGAATATTGATTATTTCGATTTTTGTTCATTACGTGCCGCACTGTGTCTGATAAACGTTCTTATCTTAGAAATAAATACTGAAAGAAATCTTTGATCTTGAATCAACCCTTCCTAGATTTCCCCGACACCTCAATTTCCTCGCGTATCAGTGAACGAATATCTCTTACGATCAAACAAAATCCCATATCCTCCCCAGGAGAGCCGCGCACGTGTGCGCGCGTACGCGCACCGTTTGGCGTACGTTTGGTTTGCGGGTGTGCGCGTACTTTCGCAATGCGATATTTCGCGAACCAGTCCTCGCGAGCCAGCCACATGGTTCAATTCCCACGCATTTCTCTTAAGGAGATCTCTCCGTCCCTTTTGTTCGTTCGCTCGTTCCTTCGCCGCGGCTCCACCTCTCCCGCCCTTTTCTTTTTTTGTCCTTTTCCCTTGTGTTCGGCCTCGCTCGCCTTCGCCTCTCCGCTCCTTGTCCCTTCTTTCTTGACACGCCAAGACGAAGGCCAAACCTTGGCCGGCGGATTTCGCGGAGCCCTGGCCCACTAAGAAACCTTCTGCGGAGCGTATCGCTGCCTCCTCCCCCTCTTCACTACGCTGCGAATATTAACGAGGCCTCATCGCCAAATACGAAGAGCGTCCCGTTTGCTTTTTTACCGCCGCGGGCCTTTTCTTGCTCGTTACGCGACAATCCACGGAAAGTATCGGGAACGCTTTTTTATTAATTGGTCAAACGGTGAGCAACGCTTGTGGAAAGTTGCGAGCGGTTTCTGTGAAACAGGGAAATGGGAGACGGCTAGTGCAAGCTCGTAGAAGCTTCCTCGTGATTACTGGGAAAGGCAAAAATGAAGGGGAGTTGTGTAGGGTGAGGTACATAGAGATGGTACTGAAGGTATTAGGGATGAGATGGAACCAGTGGATTTGAATGTACTTTTCTTTTTATAGAAGTTAATGTGGCGATTACGTCACACATTTTGAGGGAAGTTTTGTAGGATTAAGTATACTTTAGGGGTAGTATTCGTTAGGGATTGAAATTAAAGTTGTGTTAGGAGCTTCTATACTGCGTTCAAAATGTTGAAGTAATACGGAAATATATCTGTTCGGATAAGGGAATTTTAGGGTAATAGGAGATAAATTTTTAAACGTCAATCATTCTATATTCTAGATAAATACAAGTACTTTTCGAAATTCTTGATCTTAGCCGGACATCATAACTGTTATAAGACAAATTTTAAAAGTTTTGGTATAAGAGGTAATATCTTTAATTAAATGATTTTGGTGATGAATAACAATTATAAATGATTAAAATCTTTTCATTACCGGTAATCATTATCGATGACGGGAATTTTATTTTGGTTACGAATAACCATTATCGATGACGGAAATTTAATTTTGGTTACCAGTAACCGATATAAATGACCGCAATTTCTTTTTGTTTTCCGACGGCATTTTTTCTGGTGATATTCGATCATTGTCAATTAGTGTTATTAACATTACTGATAATTAAATAAAACTGACAACATGAAAATAAATTAATTATATAACTTACATATTTTATTAAGCAAAACAAATGTTATGTAAAAATATGAAACAAAGAATAGAATAAAAGCTTATTGAAATATACCAATTTTATAATTAATTTTTTTCATGTTATCAATGAATACGAATTATCAGTAATGTTAATAACAATCGCCAATGATTGAACGTAACCAGAAAATTTTTCTTTCGCCGAAATTGGTTAGCGGTAGCAAATTTTTTTGTCGTCGATATTGGTTAGCAGTAACCAAAAACAATTCCGGTCATTTGTATTGGTTACTGGTAACCAAAATTAAATTTCCGTCATCGATAATTTGTTGGCCCACATTTCTTAATCATTCATAATGATTAGTCGTAATGACAACAATTAAAAATGAATATTTCTTAATCATTTCATTTTTTGAGAAATTTCTTTGAGAGTTAATGGTAACTGTCTTCCATTGAAATAAATATCAATTTTTACTTAATGACCTTTTTTTTTTAAATAATTATTTTGAATCTCTGATCTTATCACATCTGGTTTAATTACAAGTTTCTTGGGAACCAATATTATCAGCGTGTAAAAGATTCTTTTATTATAATTTTCTCATCATTTCTATATTCCATTTCTTCTGTCAGATGTCGATAAAAATTAAACAAAATCGCCGTACATGTTCCCTACCAACACCTTCTTCATAGACCCGGACAAACGAACCTCCAACCTTCCCCTGAAAAAGAAAAGGAGAAAAAAAACACAAAATATATCAGTTCAAGCATCCACTAAAGTTCATCCCTTCCAAGTAAAAATTCTGCAGCCCACAGCAACCTTGCAACCATTTATCCCGCGCACCCACGGTGCTATCAGTAATTTCTTTTCCCATACTTTAGACACACCTTGCACCTTCCGTATTAGTGCTCGAGGTCCGTCTTATCGATAACGTTATCGTTAGCAGCAGCCCGGCGCAGGGCTGCACGCTCGAGGAGTCGCCGCGCCTTTTGTAGCGACAGCACTCGGAGAAAGAAATAAAAGGAGGAGCGCAAATGAGCGCAGACGCCTCGACCCATTTTCATTTAGCGTTCGCCAGACAAAAATAAAAGTGTACCGCTCCTCTCCTGCGCCTTTTAACGAAACTCGGATCGGGCCTGCACCGTTCTTCACGTGGGTAGGGGGTGGTTTCGCGGGCGCATAAACCGTGCCTTGTCTCGTACGAGATGATCGATCTCAGATACTCTCCTCAAGACGTGCAAATATATTTCCTTCAAGGCTGCTCAATTGATGGCAGCGTTTCTGTCTGTTCGTCGGGAAACCTCGCCACTTGAAAATTGAAATGGGGGGGGGGGGGGCGGGGGAAGCTGATAATTGCAAAGATCTGTCAAATTTCTTTAGAAGAGTGGGATGGGTTAATGAGTTGATGTGAAAATAAATTCAAGGATATGGAAAATTACAAATTCTGAACTCACTTCGGATGGCTGAAACATTTATTGCAGGTGCTAATTCACAAAAATTCCATATTCAACTATTGTAACGTAGGAATGACAAACTTTTGTGTTACAATAAAGTGTTTATGAAATGAAATTGAACGGTACCCCAAAACTGTAACCTCGAAATTTTAGTTGAACGTGCAAGTCGTGTATTCAGACTATTTAATAATATGGAGAGTTGTAACGAAACAATTATTTTCCTCCGATTTTCCCCATGGCCACTAAAATGGCAGTAAATTAGTAAATGATTTTTACGGTTATTAAGTGTGGTTTATGTTCATGGTGTTACCGTTATTACTTTGGCATTAACTTTTATGGTTTGTAAAAACCGTGGTTGGTACATCCGGTTCCTGTAATAATTTTAATTACTCGCTTCCTTTAATTTCGCAAGCGCGCCGACGATAGCATCTTCAGTTACGAGTTCCATTTGCTGGTAATTCCGTACTTTTAATTATCCCCATCGACTCTGCTACGGGACATTGAGTAAGCGATCGTCGATCCTGAGTAGCTTTCATTCAGTCAAGGATCAAGGGGATTTTATCCAGGAACATCGTCGGTAGATCACATTCATTTCCTTGAATTCTTAACAGCTGTAACGAGCTTACGTCGCATCACTTCGTGCCCCCTTTCTCTCCTTTCAATTGGCTACCAGCAACACATGTACCTTTTCCTCTCCGTTTTATTTTTTACTCGGCCTCCCATTTCCCCCTCTCCCTCCTGTTCGTATCCCCTCGTTTTGTTTTATTGTTCTTGCTTCTTTATTTAGAAGACGCGCCTGCTTTTTCTTGGCCTCAGCTTTCTGCTTGTATTTTTGTCACGAGGAAACTAAAATGGCACAAAAATCTCCATTTTCTTTCAACTTTCTTGGTTCGCCGAGTCCGAAGGGAGTGCTCCGCGATTTTTATTCCAGGCTCATTTCGAGTTTCTAAGAGTGAATTGATTTTATGGATTTAGCATGACCTGGAGGAAAAGCGTTAAAATTTTATCAGCTTCTTTTTCGTTCAGAATAGCATACAAGATGAAAATAAGAATTGTCTAACATTCGTAATAAATTCCTTTATAGATTGACGAAGCTGGAAAGAACACAAAACTCTTTAAAAAGAGGACGTGAATAAAATCGAAACTTCAAACCTAAAATCTATTTATTCACATAAAATATTCTGCCATCTACTTTAAGAATATGAATATTCCACGATTGAAAAATTCCCCCAAAATTCAATTAATATCACATGCAAAGGAGAATTTTGAGAAAATGAATGTCATGTTTAGACTAGATTAAACAAAATTCTATGCACGTGGGGGTGATTCCTTAAGTACGTCCCACGCACAGTAAAAGTTTCTTTCCAAAAACTGTATTTACAAAAAGGATACATACCAATTCCAAAATTCATATATTATTATCATTAAAATGTAGATAAAAACTATACTATGCACTTCTCTTACCAGCTACTCTCGCCCAAAACATTTCTAGAAGCAGCAAAAAGTATCTTCCACATTCCTAAAGAGCATAACAATCAGGGAAACAAAATTCATTCGACTTTTTCAGTCGACCATCTCTGCCCCTCCGCAAACCTGCAAAATAAAAGGCACATCACTGAAGGTTCCCTTGTCAGGCTCTTTCTCCCTCCGTGTTCTTTCTCTTGATTCCGATGGTCGTGTGCGTTTCAGCTCGGTAGGAAAGGACGGCGGGAACCCAGACGTCACGTGCTTCGCCCGTCGGGCTAGTCTCCTCTCCTCCATCCACCTTTTTCGTGCCAATGGTAGTACTACTACGGAACACGAAGTGCAATAAGTGGCTTTACGCCGCTGCCAACGTCGCGTATCCCAACCTCCTTTCTTCCTCCTCTTCCTTTTTCCACCTCTCATTTTTCGCGCGTTACCTCTCCCCTCTCCGGCTCGCCGTGAATGTTAATGCTTTTAAGCGTCGCCACCCATAGAGAGAGAGGCTCACGCACATATGTGTGCAAATTTTTCTCCCTGACACTGTCGTGTTATTTTGTAACGCAATATTGAGACGCGGGAGGAGTTACGCGCGCCTGGAAATCCGTCCTCGACGTCGAGTATACACGGAATAAATTTCCCTTAACCCTGGAATCGTTAACATTTTCACACGCGTGATTCACGCGGCTGAATTTGCCCCACGGTGTTTGAGAAGCCCATTCGTGGCACGGTGTATTCTCTGAATGGCATGGTCGAGGTATGTTTGTTGCTCCTTGGTGTATTATACAGAGTTTTGTATGATTTATATGGATAAAAAAGTGGTCATAAAAACACAGAGTTGTTCAAAGTGAACTCCTTGATCGAGGGGAATTTGCCCGTTAAATTAAAAAAAAATGGTCTTCTAAAAATTAAACCTTGAGATACTGTAAAACTGTATGCTTTTTGAACTCGCGAAGATGTGTTCCTCTTCGAGGAAAATGGCGCGCAGGGATCTGCATGGTGTGTTTGAACAAGGTTCCTCAGCAATCGGTTCCTCCTGAAGCAGGCTTCGCTGAACGCGAGCCAAACGTATGGGCCCCGAAGCATCTGGGTCATTTTGCCCCTCTCTCCCCTCTCCGCTGCCCCCCTCCCCGTTCCTTGGGGCCCTGTCCGTCCCTTTGTCTCGGGCTTCCCTACGGTCCCTCCTTCTGGTTAGCCCGAGCGAACCGACAAAGGTGTCTCGGCTTCGCTGTATACCTGCCGTGCACCACGCCGATACAGCCGTTGCTTTCTACAAGGTGTCCCGAGCGGACAGAAGAGAAAGTTCGCCCGATCTTCGACGGACGGGACGTTACGAGAGCGGCCAGCAAAACCGACGGATTATTTTCTTTCATCTCGGATTGAATTTCGTTTCGCACGTTTCTAATTACGCGACGTCCACGAGCGGCTGGGTCGGAGCCTAGGGGGCAGGAGGGGCCCTCTTCCACGCGAAATTACTTTGCTTTGGAGGAACGGTGGCGAAGGGCGCGCGTCGCGGACTGGGACTATATGTCGAGTTGTAAGACAGGGGTTCGGGGGGATCGTTTTTTGGGAGGGTGTTGGAAAATTATGCGGAGTTGGTACCTTGGTGGTTCTTCATTTTTACTTGAATTGATTGTATATTTTGGAATGCGAATTGGGTTGGTTGCGTGTCGGGTGTAACTGTGCGAGGGTACTTGGTTCTTTGTTTCTGTGGGCGTTGAAGGTGGAAATTTTGTAAAATAGGTGTGTTAAGTTTATTCAAATATTGGCGCCTTTCTTCATCTTACGCATAGGAGGCAAGAAGCACGAAATGTAAAGGGCCATTTTTCTAAATTAGTTGAGTCAACTATATGTATTTATTTTCCGCTATTATAAAACAAGTTTAAGTTTACTTAGGGTAGATGCACCATTTGTGGCCACTTTAAGGATTTCAGTGACTTTCATCGTAATTATCTTTAAAATTGTACTTCAAATTAGGAAACTAAAAGCTTTACTAAATTTTACACTATCTTTACTATTAATGTCTAAGTTACCATTAACTAGAGAAATCGTTAAAGAATTAATAAAGTTAAAAAATATAAGAAATCCATTTTTCACCGTTTGTGGCCACTTGCCACTTTTCGCGGAAGCAATAAATGTAACCTTATATTTCTGATGGTATACTAAACAAAATATTTACGGTTTTAAATTCTACACATAATTATGTGTCTACAAGCAATTTCAAGCTAAAAAACCGCGATAATTATGCACATGGCCAAAAACGGTACAATGGCCACAAACGGTACATCTACCCTATGTGCATCTAAATGATCACGAATATTCTCAGTTGATTGTATGTATCGAGTTCTGTCGAGTGTACTATACAGAGTAATCGACAATTTATTTTTTCGCTCTAAATCAAATCCTCGGCTTGTTGTTTTTCTAATTATTTTCACAACCTCTAATAAGTCGTTTAAAAAATTCCCAATACATGATTTAAAGATGCCTTCTAAATTTATATACCTAGTAGGCTACAAAGCTATGTGAGCAGGTTTATTTGCACCACAACATTTACTCTCTTCTACATTTTTACAGAATTACCTGACTTCCACATATTAAATTTGTTTTTCTCGTAACCGTTCTCCTATTAACCGTAATTTCGAAGCACTCTTCACATCCTTTTATCAGAAACACTATTTCCACCCAACCAAAAAAGTATTTAGCCTAAGAGCACTGATCCTACAATTTTATATACCTCCCGTTACATTCAACAAGCTTTCCCTGTCACGACCATATTGGTTCCCCACAGCTCTCCTAATCTCACCCCTTTTCACAATCTCCCCTACAACACTAAACCTTCTCTCCGTCATTTCCCCATTTCTCCACTCGACCTATCATCTTCCAAACACAAAATCCAATACCTCTTGCGCAGCTCGAAGAACACCCGCGACTTTAATTTCACCTGGCAAGAGTGTTAAAAGTAAAATGGATTACTCGCGGCGACAGTAAATTACAGCGACGTTAGTCCCCGCGAATACGTCTGGCCGTAACGAAAAACTCTACTGCGTACTTCTGCGGCTGCGGTGAAGTTATAACGCAGGCCGTTATACGAGACTGCGGCTTCGTGTTTCCTTCTGCATTCCTAGGCGACGAAGCGCGTGCAGGCTGGCACCAGCGACACGCTTCTAAATTGCAAGGACGAGGGGCGGGGGGGGGGGGGGGCACACACGAGGATCACACGATTAGGACACGATTAGGACACAATTGCGTTAATTTGTTCATGCGGCTGGCCACTTAATTGTACCGTTAATACGGCCATTCGGCACGTCGCCTTTTCACCTGTACGCTTGGCAATTACGCAAAGTGTGCGAGGAATACTCTTGGTATACTATTTGATATCTTCATGAATGTGTGCAGTGTGACATACAGGGTGCGATCGACAAGAGGTGATTCCTTGTGCAAAAATAAATCAAAAGTGTGGAATAGAATTTTTCATCGGAGGCCTCAGATTCCTATGCTGAACCTCGCCTATTTATCACATAATTTATGTAATTTGTGGTGAATAAAGTCGAATTATTAATATTATTATTATTATTATTCCCAGAAAATCGACATGGATATTTTGCTGGGCACGCATGCGCCTGAATAAGATTTTGTGGAACGTAGCAGTAAATATGGCACAAACGCTGATGAAGCGAATCCTTGGGCAGAAATAAGACGAAATAAAATTGTGCAACAGCTTTTTTACAATAAGGCTTTGTTTTTAAGAGAATCGAGTTTGAAGATCTAAAAATCGGTTCCATCTCCAAATCGAGTTTTTTTTAGATTAAAGCCCATTTGAATGTTATTCTACTGTTTCTATTTATTTGTAGACGAGCATTCATTTAATTCGCAGTTGTGTTGTATTTACCATCAAATGGGGTAATTTCTAAGTGGCGAACATCCTCCACCGTATACCTGTTGTAGAGCAGGTGTTATTCTCAGACAAAATTCCTTGGATAGCTTTAATTACCTACTTCAAGATGCATTTAGTCCGAGACTAATACCTTTTATATAATACATGCGAGGGGAATTTGTTCTAAAATCTACTTTTGTGGTCAAAGTTACCCCATTTGACGGTACTGATAAATTCTATTCCTTCTTAGCGATTTTTGAAAATCGATTTTCTTGAAAAGTAAGCCTCGGATGAAAAAATTTTATTCTGCACTTTTGATTTATTTTTGCATAAGAAATCACCTCGTGCTCGCTTGTATATACCATCCTTTGGTATGCTTACTTTCACACTTTGTCATTGATAGTTTTATACTGTGCCTGTATAGTGATATAGGGAATAAAGACGTAGCGATAAGTCTGCACTGCGTTGTGGAGTTGGATTTGCGGTGTGAGGCATCAGAGAATACATAAATATATCTAGTAGAACTAAAAGTATGAAGTAGTCCATTCAAACTGGAATGAAAGATAAATTTGATCATTTATACAATATAATTAATATCAATAGTAAACTAAGGTCTCGTAGATATTACTAAACACTTCTTTCCAAATTAAATCTCAAATTGAGTAATACTGGCATGAGTGAAAGCTCCGATATTTCAATAGCAAATAATAAAACTAAATAAAAAAATCTCTTACGACAATCAACAAATTGGGAATTTAGAATACCTGATGAGTAGCTCATGAAAGCTTAAAGTAAATCGTGGCGACCACGTAAAAATAATCACCACTAGCTTGAAATATCACCCTTACTCCTTAAACCTCCCCCTATAGAACACTTAGGTATTCAAATTTACCAACACAGAAGAAAAATATAAATTTGGGCACCACAGATCCGTAGATCTTCCACTACCCACTATCTTCCATATCTTTTTTTCCCACTACTTTTCCACGAGTGACATGGTCCTCTTCAAATGCAGTGAAACCTACAGCATATCTCCTGCTTTTCGATCCATTCGACAAAAACAAAGGATCACGTAACTCGGGCACTCGGCCAAGTCACCATTGGTTGAGTGATATTAATCGACTCTTCACGCCTGTGGCTGTGTAATATCGAATTTTCCTATTCCTGCACGTTAATAATAACCGATTTGATAACTGTGAAGAACGGACGACTGAAGTTTAACGTCCGTCGGTTTTTGGTAATTTATTCCCTCTTCCTTCCTTCCTTCTTTTCGTGCCCCGTCCAAACGGAATTGTTTACACGAACACGCGCGACTAATGCGCGACCAAACCACGTCGCTGATTAATTTACACACAGGCCCCGCGTAAATCATTTGCTCGCGCATGCACGCCAGTAGCAACGCGTACACGCGCCAATCGACATCGATGTTTGCCACGTAAAAGCACGAGCATGGATTGTTCTAGTTATTAAAGCTGGAGGCTGCATCGCGCGGCGAACGTACGATGGAAACGTTTCTGGGCGACGTTTCAATGGAGGTGACAGTAGCAATTGTAAGTTGATCGTTCGACCACCATTTTACGGGGATGTCAAATTAAATTGCAGTTTACATCAGTTCATTGTGATTCATTTTAATGTTTGGTAATAATTTCAACTTGGGTCTGTGTTGTGAGATGTTTCTTTCTTTACGATTCGATTGGATGCCGTTTTTGGCATACGTGACTAACAAGGAAACGGTTCCAAACCGAAAATTCTGATTTTAAGGAAACTTCGTATATTGGAGTATTGTAAGGAGCAATTTTTTTCGGTGGAAATTCACTCTGAAGGGGTGAAATCAGCCCTTAAAGTTGTCGCGTTTTTTTAAATATAACTTTATTTTTCTTTGAGTAGTGTGATAGAGCATAAAGAACTAAACAATTCTTATATTTAAAATTTTGTTCTATATCGCACCGTTACAAAGTTATGTTAAAAAATGCAATAACATCAAGGGCTGATTTCACCCTTTCAGAGTGAATATCTGGAAAAAATTGCTTGCATACTCCAATATGCTCTACATTCACACGAAGTCTTATTAAAATTAAAATTTTTAGGCTTCGAACGTTTCCTTCTAAGTTCAATTTTCAAGTATCTAAATCTGCAACTCTCAGTTTAAAACTGGCTAAAAATTTCTGCAATTTCTCTACTCCATTCAATCACCCAGTTTCAACAAGTTTAAAGTAGAAAAATAAAACGGGCACACGCGTACTTGACAAGCCTCCAAAATCAATTTTCTCGTAACAATATTTCGAACACAAAAATTCTGTTTTAAGTTTTTGAACACACAATCTCAATTCTACTTTCTGCAAAATATTTTACATCCGCTAAAATTATCGAAAATACATTTTCAAACCATCTTAGTGCCCTTGTCGCTTACATAAATTCTGAAAATTTAATCATCTTAAAGTGTCACGTTCGGAAAAGAGAAATATCTGAGCATGTACAAAACAAGAATTTATACACATATTTCATAATTTCATCTGAACGGGATCTAGACGAAATGTTTGCTTCGCGTTGCTCCCTGACATAGTTTTAGTTCAACGTTCCCGAATTCCTTCTGCTTCTGTTCACCTGCCGAGAAAAATAGACGCAGGTCTCATTCCCGCTGCGACCTGTCCCCAGACACACCTTGGAGTCAGGAGTCATCGTGCGTATTTATAGAACGTGACTGGTGATTGTTAGTGGCATTTGTCGGTAACAACTTACCCTAATGACGCCATTGTGCGTAACGACCGTTGCACCTGTGTTTTCACACCACTGCATATGCATCCTTCGTGATTTACGGCGATCTAGGATCGATACCCCACTGATATAAATTATATATACACTTTCGTAATCACGACTGTGTAAGCAGCTTCAAAAGTCGACTTTGATATCATCATAAATCGATAGATAAAAACGTTCATCAGGCGCCATTAATGGGGAGCGTTCTTCCACAGTAAACTGCTTTTTATGGAGCCAAATAAAATTAAGAAAAATAAAAGCAAAGAAATTATGCTTTGGTAGAATGTTAAGAATTACGAAAGTTCAATGGATTCCCCGTCTCTGTTCCTTATAAAATGGTACTCTATGAAGCGAGATAACCCTTAACCAGTGACGCCACACTTTGTGACATAAACGTTGACGTGGAGTCTCGCAGATACCTTTTTAATAACACTGTCCAACAAAATTCAATTATTTGCTGTTCTGTAACATTCAGTAGCCGTTTCTTATAGATTTTTGTGCACTGAAAACGAATCGGCAAACCTTTTGTCGCCATCATCCTCAGTTTTTTAGAAATTCGATTTTTGAAAAAAAAATGCAAATTTTCAATTTTGAACATCTTTATGTGTTCAAATAGTAATAGTTCTTCGGTTACTTGTTCTGTCAAATTATTCTATGAACGTGAACACAACGATCTAAGTTATTATTGAATTATTAACATTTACATATGTTTAAACAACGATCAAAGGGAAAAGGACACCCGGAATGCACCAATTTTTGCAGATATCTTTCTGTATATTTCAAAAACTCAGGGTCTAGGAGAAAATCTGACTAATCCACGTGATGCAGCAAACATTTTTCCTCCGGAAACCATCAACAGAAGTGGTAGGCACGCGCGTTACGCGACTCTGTGACGCTGAGCGGCAGTGGACCGCCATTGACTACCACTGTCGGCGCCGCATATTTTGCCAAATTCTTTCGTTTCTGTGTGGTAAACAAAAGTAGTTTTACCCTTTCTGTTGATGCTTTCCGGAGGAAGAATGTCTGCTGCATCGTGTGGAGTAGTCAGATTTTCTCCAAGACCTTTAGTTTTTGAAAAATATAGAAAGATATCTGCAAAAATTGCTGCATTTCGGATGTCCTTTTCCCTTTGATCGTTGTATAAACATATTTAAATGTTTATAATTCAATAATAACTTATATCGGTGTGTTCGCGAGGGTTCATAGAATAATTTGACCCAACAAGCAACCTAATAACTATTACTGTTTGACCACAAAAGATGTTCAAAGTTGAAAATTTGCATTTTTTTTTTCAAAATCGAATTTCTCGAAAACTGAGGGTGATAGCGATAAACGGTTTGCAGATTCGTTTCCAGCGCACAAATATCTATAAGAAGCAGCTATTATATGTTACAGACCAAAATGGTTGTTGGACAGTGTAATTTGACATTTTCAAGCCTACATTTATTTTTAACATATACTGGAGTTATTAGTGACTTCATTATATATTTAAAAAGATACGTTTGCATGTTTTGTTGAAAACCACTGACAGTTGTCTTCACGCCGACATATTGCGAAACAAGGTCGAATGCAAAGAAGAAAAAAATACGAAAAATAATTCTGCAGAAGTCTTCCAGACTCCACGTGAGAGATAAAATTTCTGCATTCGACAACAGAAAGTTAATAAATTTGGGGTAAAAAAAAGTGACCAAAAACTGACCTGTGCAAAGAAATAAAAAGCCTGCACTTAACAGCAGTTGAATTAAAAAGTTAGTAAGCTCATCAAGCAAAGAAACATCATGTTCCTAGAAACTTACACAGTTTCAATTTCATACTTTCAAAAATTTTCAAACGTTCAAAGCCACTTCGACCCTCGTTTCCCATTTTTCGAGACGATGGGAACAGAGCATTATGATCCCACGCAAGAAGAATCCCCGTGCCACGGGTAATCCCCACACAGGAAAACCGACGAGACGCATCAGACTTCCTTAATTGCTTTTAATACGTCCCGTGATTTAATGTCGCCGTGGTTTCTGCGCTGACCGCTCGTAAAAGACGCGAATGTCGCAGATACGGCGGCTGCAATTAATGGATAATGCCATCCTGGTCTTCCTCGCCGTTTTTACTCATCTCCCATGCCCCGCCGCCGGTCCCTCGATGTTAATTCAAGATGACGAAACACTTCTGGTCGTATCCACAAGCATCTCCAAAGTCGTCGTTCATACCGCGCTCGTATTTATCGGTTGCATTTATCGCGGTGAGAACCGAGCGCGACATCGCACCGCACGAGGTGAAGGACACGAGCAAAACATCGATGAAGGAAAATGGAGGCTCGGTGGGAGCATTCAACGCGAATGATCGTTCACTGTCGATGGAAATCATGAGGATTGCTCCGAGCGAGCGTGCTGAGATACGTGACAGGGCTTATACACCGTACATTTAAGTGCAAAAAGTTTTTTAAAAATATATGCTTCCGCTTTTTCAAAGAAAAAAAAAAAGAAAAAAAACGGCTCTTTTCGACCACCTGACTAGGTATAACCCCTTAAATCCGTCACTGCCTACATGCGTTTGCTTAGGCCACTGTTACGTACACTGCAGAAAATGTGATACTTGGTACAGATTGAATACTTTTCACTGCTTTTAATTTAAAATACCATATAAAGTAAACTTTGTTAGACTTCTTCAATACGTTTGTCATAATTATTCTACATAGAGTAGGTGTCTTAATATTTCAGTGACCTAATAATTAGTACGTCACCTAATCTATATATGTAGACGACGGTTGCGGAAACGAATTTTGGGTCCTGAGTGAGAATGAGAATAACTGTAAGGAAAAATGTGCTTCTTCGTTAAAATTTAAAACAGATGTCGGAGTACGTAGTCACTGTTCGTGGCATTTAAACGAAATAAAGCATCTGATTTTCCTGTAAATATTCATCTAGGCTATCACACGTCCCCTTCTTACACCTTCAAAAATACCCAAAAATTCGGAGGTTGTAAAATAATCGGACGAACCTACCTGACCCATCTCTTAAATTAAAAAAATTCATTCCCGGCGACTCAAGCTCCCAACAAGCTGAAACAAGAAAGTCACTGTAACATCCGCGTTTCTCGGGCAACGAACGACACGCAAGTGGCGTGTACAAAAAGACTTAGAAGCTACGCAGCTACGTGTTAGCGAGGCGAACGTTTGCCCAACTGTGTCACCAAGAACAGTTTCTAGCGTCGCCGTTCCCAAAGTGCAGGGCAATACGCGTGCAAACGATACCGCGGAGAGACACGTGAGGAAGGGGAGGGGGGGAAAAAAAGAAGGACGTTGTTCCACATGCCTTCGGTTCGTATAAACGAGCGTACGTAATACGGTGTCATTATCGTCGCACGCGAGGATACTTGGCGCCATGTCGTACTCCTGTTCTTTCCCATTACCCGCGGCCCGCTACCCCCACGTATCGCTCTATCGCGAAATATAGTTATCGTGCGACTATTCTCATGTATTTATGCATGTCACCGTCGCTGAACAACGTTCCGCGCGGGACACTTGTACACGCGCATCCATACGTGGATTCGTACCGTTCCAGCGGAGCTTCTGTTGTCCATGACTCATGCTCGAAATCGCCCGCAATCTTTGCCATTTCATTATTTTACACTGATTCTAAATCTGGTTTGTATTGTGACTTGGTCGAACGTGGGGAATAATGGAGAATTTTGTTTGAGCTTCAGTGAAGGATTCAGTTGTTTTAATGTTATTTAGCTGCCTGTTAAGGGACCAGAATTTTTTTTCTCGATAGGTACTGTATTTGTTGGATAGGGAACTTTGCAGTGGGAGAAAATTGTAGGCGCATGAGTCATGAAGTTGTTTCTTGTAATATTTATTCACACCAGTATGAATGTTTTTATAAAGTGGGCGATTGAAAGAAGCAAATGGATTGATATTTTTATCATAATCAAAAAAAAAAAAAACTAAGTATGAGATTGTAGAAATTGTAGCACAGTAGTGACACATAATTAGGGAATTCAATCCCGGTCATTATTTACTATCCCGGGATTGCGGGATTTTTTAAAGTCTATCCCGGGATCCCGGGGCTAATCCCGGGATTGGGTAATAGAAAAATTCAGTAATTAAAATGATTTACTATATGTTAAAATTCTAAATCTTTATTTAAAGTAAACAAACATAAATTAAGATCATTTTTAAGAATAAAAAAACAATCTGAATAAGTATAGATAATATCAGTAAACCATTATGAAGCGTTTTGGAAATGTACACGAAGCATCTAATGTATCATCTAATGTATCATATAACCGGCCGTTGAAAAAGCTCGCTCTGCTCCAATCCTTGTCGGAGGAATTGATAACAAATATTGATATGCTTGTTCTAGGAATCCACCACCCTCAAAGGGATGTAAGCCGGTTCGGCGCGTTTCGACCTACAAAGTTTCGACTTTACGTGTTCAGACAAATTGCAATTTGCAACTCGCACGATTTCAAAATAGTGGAAAGTGGGAATATCATTGTAAAAATAAATACAATTTAGTTAGTTATATGCGATTCAATATTTTTATTTAAATAAATCATTTTTATTATTGTGCTTATTATTATGAATGACTATGTTGATTTATTCTTATATTTTATTTTTATATTTTTCAGTTGTTCATAAAGTAATTCGCATTTGTAAAAAATCCCGAAAATCTCGGGATTAGTGATATCAAATCCCGGAGTTTTTGAAATTAAAAAAACAGCCGGGATCCCGGAATCCCGGGATCCCGTATCCCGGGATTGAATTCCCTACACATAATTCTGAGATGAGCAAAATTTTTATTTAAATAAAATTTCGAATAACGAATATAAGTTAAACAAATTTTACGTCATTCGTTCGTTAACCTAAGTTAACTTTATTCGACACATGACGAATCATTTTTCAAAACTTTTATTCGTTATTCGAAATTTTATTTATATACTTGAAAAACAAAAGAATGAAAATCGCATGTCTGATAATGTATAAAGCAAAATTTTTAACAATTAAGGAGAAGTGCATTAAAACAGACGTATGCCAGTAAACTCGTATGATCCCAAACTTAAATTTATAAATAATAAGAAATAAAAACCTACACGACAATTGACTTCATATCTTCATTGCAATTAGCATTCAAGGCTCTAAAATAAATATACATAAGCATGTTCTAATATACACAAGACCTTGAACTATTTGTAAACGTTGTACTGATGTTGTTATTCCTCGAAATTTGGCATATCTACATCATATTGTGTAATATTTCTGCACATATAATATTTTTGCACATATAATATTTCTGCATTGATTATATACGAGTCTGATTTATGAATCAGTCTCGTGTTGCGTTTCTTTTTCACAAAGGCCGATGCAAATGTGAGAGCGTTAAACGATTTTCAGTGTAACTCACTGTCTGGCTGAAAAAAATTTGCCAAGGTTTCGTCTGGGTTGCAAACAGCCACTGTCGCGTTGTCACGATAAATCGATGACGTTTATTACCATCGTCTCGTGGTCGTTTTTCTATCGCCACTTAAGTTATATAAAAATCCTTACGTAAAAGTTGCGACCAAGTTAAAACGTACGTTTCGCCAGCGTCCCAATTAAAAGTTAATGATTCCTAAAGTAAACTTCGATCGAGAGTTCGCGGCTACTTAGTTCCGCGTCGTGAAGACAATTAAATCTGCTAATTTAATTTTATGCTTCTTCGTTTTTTCCTTCTCCGGCTGGCAGTATCTACTGTTACGTAAACGGTGGACGTGTGCACTGCAGTTTAAACAATTTAAGTTTCATGGGTCGACTGTCTCGAGGAAATAGCAGAAAATTGGAAATTGATCAATTATATTTATTATGACTGCATCGGGGCTATGACGAAGTTTAGAATGATTTTGGAATTGCGTGTTTCCTTCTTATTGTGTACGAATTAAATTTCAAAAATGATCCTACAAAACTAAAGATACAGTGCTAAATATCTATTTATTTTGAGCAGTTGATTTCGGCGCCCGTCCCTTTATGTACGAAAATGAAGATGAATTTAATTCATTTTTGGCCCAAAGTATACGAAAAATTTCATAGAAATCTTTTATTTGAACAGTAATTTGATAAAATATTAAGAGCCAATTCAATATTAAAATACTAAACATACATTGGCGCAACATACTGTAAAAAAGAAATAGTTTTATAGTATATCAATATTATTCCTCCTTCCTTTCGAGGTTACCTAGTTAGGTTGTGTAGGCTCTATGCATTATATATTGCAGCTTAATGTCAGCCAAATCAATTATTAAATTTAGGCGACTGAGCATACACTTTGCGATAAATCGATTTTATCGTCTGGTCGTTTGTCATGTTCCACGTTTCTAATAGCACCCTCAGAATTGCTAGGTTCCCTTGATTACCCATAATTTTCATATCTCATTTAGCTGTACCTTAGCATTCGCTTACTCCCTTCAAGTAGCTATAGAGCAAATTCACCAGACCCTTGTTACAGTAGAAACAATCGTCGTAGGCGTTCTCAAACAACTATTACCCAACTATCATACAATAACGTGACAAAGTAGGAATATTACGTAGAGTAGTACTTTTTATAGTTTCGCATAATTCGTAGATGATTACTTTTGACAGCTTACTTTTTCCTCCATCCCTATTATGCCCTCAGAACTATTCGAAGAAACCGTGTTATTATTTTATCGGGATTTCCTAGGTGCTGAAAATTTGGGCCAAGGTCGTATGGGTTAGCGCGCTGCACTCTACTTTTTCATTATTAATTATCGAACTCCTTACCTGTAGTTATGAAACGTCGTAGTAGTTCAGCGCCACGGTATTCGAAACCAATACCCGTGGTAATATCAACACGTGTGACCAAAGTGCCTGAATTCATTGACTGTGATGGACAGCCCGCTACAGTGTTTTTCAAGACCGGAAAGGAACGAGGTAGACACAAAGATGCCCCACTGAAAACGAAAGAAACGACGGCGGTCGCGAGTTATTGGCCTGTTAACCGCTTTACCTGAGAGATTATCCACTTCACCTCGATAATGGTCTGCGGTAACGTGCCTAACTCGTGTCAACTCTGAGTCAACCATGTCTTTACTTCCATACACCTGTTTTATTTAGAATCTTATCGGACACGGACTTGTTGACTTTGGCTATTTCTATGCATGTGTTTTATTTTTACGTTTGCAAAAGTATGCGTGTATTCCCTCACGGGGTCTATATGACTCGAACACAATTGGCGCAAGTTTTTCTGAACACAAGTCGAGTCTCACAAGGAGAGTATTTTAGGTGTCCGCCTCCGATCATTTTGATTTTTGGATATGTTATAGAGGACCGAAAAATAAGAAATACGTGTTTTTTTATTTTTCACCGTTTTCATATTTGGGGGGGGGGGGGGGGTGAAAACTGCGTTCAAAGTTAGGGTTGAAAAATTATTTTTGTGGAAAAAATGGACTTTTTGAAAATCTGGTGAGTCAGTCATATTTCGCATTGAAAGACACAAAATTCGTCCATTGACACTATTCCCCTATCTCTAATAGTTCTCGAGATATTCCACAAAAATGATTTTTCAACCCTAACTTTGAACGCAGTTTTCACCCCCCAAATATGAAAACGGAGAAAAATAAAAAAAACACGTATTTCTTATTTTTCGGTCCTCTATAACATATCCAAAAATCGAAATGATCGGAGGCGGACACCTAAAATACTCTCCTTGTCAGACACGAGAAGTTATAACATTATATCTACACGGAACTAGTTTAATATCTGTTTTAGGGAATAAAATCCTGTCTTTCCGGCGTGAAATTATAAAAATGAATTACTTTTGCAATTGGCCAAGAATTAAGGACCTTAGAATAAGTAGCTCCATTTTTACCAACTTCGAGTAAATGAGAAGAAAATGTTTGTAAAGGTATTGCATTGACTTAACATTAAAAAGAGAACACTAATTACAAATATATATTTTCACACAATAAGCAATACTTGTTGAGTTGATAAGTTTTTATTTCTATTTTTGGTGAATAAAATATTAATACTAGTATTTTTATTTGTTTTCATTTATTATCGAACTTGCATCAACATGCACCAAGCAATGTAGAATTTTTTTTACGTACATATACAAAAAATGGAGCTGCACCACTCTTGCCGCAAGGCCCTCAAATTCGCGAGTGCCAGAAAAGCTGAGGGGTGGTAAATATAAATCATGCACTACGAGTTGTCGACAAGGGTGGCCAAAAGTCCGTTTATAATAGGTACCTAGGTATCCTCAATCCCACCGGAGACGTATTCTCGATAGTCCCCATCTGTCTGCCCATTACTCTTCAACGCGAAATCAACAGTGCACCCCCAATTTCCCGCGTTCTTCTCCCCTTCAAGGAGAGTCTTTCAGCGAAGCTGTCCACGGCGGTGTTTATCGAGGGCTAGGAGTGATAAACGCACGTGCAGAGAGCGGACGCGCGCCCGATAAGGTTCTCCCATCGTGGGCCGATAATAGCGAGTCGGGTCGGCCGAGGCTCGGCGACGTGTCGCGGGTGAACGAGCGAGTCGCGCTCTGCTCACCGTGTCATTCGGTCAACGATCTCGCCAGGCGGGTTCGTGCCACGAGTGGGAGATCGTGGGCAAAAAGGCGAGCAACGTAAGAAAAACTCGGTCAAATGGATCGAGAGTATCGCGCCTACCTCGTGCCTGCTCTTTTTACTGTCCTCCTTCTTTCACCCCCTCGACACGTCTCGTTAAACCGCGGCAGAACCTCGCGCCCCGCCACACCCCTGCCGCACGCGTCCACATTCCTAACTAAATAACTATTTATGTCGCCGCTATAACCGTCGAGCACGTAACAGCGAAATTATTAAGGGCATTGCATGGAATTACGTGTCCGTGGAACGGGGGACGTTCATGGCCTGGGGCGTACTATTGACTTTCTGTCGGTGGGCGATTTAGCAATGTGGTAAATGCTTCGGGGCTTGTATCAGCCATTCATAGGGCATGACTGATCAACTGCTGTGAAATAAAAACTTGAGAACATTGATTAGTCTGGCGTTATTGCTTTGAATGGCGTCGGCGTGTTTCCACGCCTGTGCATGCATTGTTTTGGGTGACAAATGTTTGAGGTTTTCAAAGTTGCACTGTGGGAAATGAGAATGTTCCATTGTTTAGTGACGAACGTGGTAATATGCATGTTGGTTACAGTGGCGTTGTTGTGAAAATTTGCAAGTATAGGGGTTGATTTACTGTTTGCAATTTAATATAGTACACACGAAGTATTCAAATATTAAGTTAGTATTATACTCTGTCTCAATTAGGAGTCCACTTATAACGGCAAATCCTCAGCTAATGACCATTAGTACACCAAGCTGTTAACACTAACGAACAGTAACAAGAGAAGGTAGTACACGGAGGCAAAGTAGATTCTGCGTTGACTAGATATACAGGATTATTTTCAGAGACTTATGAGACCAGTTGTTGGGTAAATGTAAGTATCTGTATAGTGGAATTTTTCCTAGTTGAATCAATACCTGCAATTCATTATTTCTTTTTATACTTACTTTTCAATTTGTTGCTCCATGTGCATTCTGTGATCCAATGATCGAACGAGACTCGTGCAAAGGTGGTTCTCGAAAAGAAGCCGAAGGAGGTCGAGTTGAACGGTCGCGGGCTTGCTAGTCGCTTGGCAAACGTAACGGAGGGCGTAATGAACTGGTCGGTTCGTTGTTGACAAACATTCTGTTTACAAATAGCGAGCACACGGTTACTGCGCACGTTTTCGTTGCTCGATGACGAAAATAATTACTCGGGCTTCGTGCGCGGTGCCAAGGGTTATGATTTCGAAACGACTGAGACAGTTACGTAAGGTGTAAAGAAGTGATGAAGTTCTATTGCGATTAAACGCTTTAACAACCTTACGATTTTATAAGGATTGATAATGATCATTCAATACTGAATTATTAAACAAGATTAATCGACATATCGAAATCTCGACCACGTTGCATTTGTATTATTAGTGGAAGACGTGTAGTGAATTCATAAGAGCAGCAGAAATCAAGGAAGCTGTGGCTTTACTGTAATTCATTTCTGTTATTCAACTCGTTCCTACAAACTCACTTCTTTCAATTCACGACGAAGTCCACGTTGTACCTAGCAATAGTCTTAAATATATTGGCACCAAAAGTCGTCACTCACAGAGTTAATATGTTCCCCACCATTATGCAATTTAAAGTTTTAGGGACACAGAACCTTAAAGAGTGACAAAGAAATTAAGCAGCAATATTTAGTCATAGAAAAACAGCAATTATACTAAACTTTTCAAAATTTTAACGCCTTTCTCGCTTCTATCATTTCAACGCCAATTTAAAAAATGTCGACGAATAGGCGATTCGGGGCTGCAGGACCGTGAAGCATACTTCCTGTCAGACGCACACACATTGAAATCTTAAATTTATCATTTAACTGGCAGCATCGATTGAAGCAAAAAGGAAGATAGACCGAGGGTCATACATCCAGTCCAGTTTTAGGGTTTCGTATATCCTGCAATGGGGTTAATGGAAACTGTATACTAGCTGGGACACTCCACACCGGCCTGAATGAGGCCCTATCTTCTCCTATTTCCCTCAAGCTTGCCACGACACCCGAAACATGTTTACTTTAACGACTGGCTAATTTTTACGACTTCTCTATAGCTGTGCCAGCGGGTACGAGCGTCGAAAATACGACACATGTAGCGGCTATTACCTACAAGAGTATCACGTTTCAGGCCACTTGAATGGGCGTCGAGCAGTTCGTTATATCTGTTCCACCAGCAGTGCGTGCGTAGTAAGAGACCTATTGTAATGGACTCGTAAAGTGAACCACGGGTTAAAGTATACATGTTTCCAGCGTCGGGACAGTCGCTTTGAAAGAAACATGGGGAGATATGGTGTCGAGCTTCATTCATGGTAATAGGAAGCACTCGACTTCGATTCGGTTCTCTCTTGGACGGTGGATGGCTCAACAGTCGAACCACGATGGGCAAAATTTTTATTTAAATTAAAATTTCGAATAATGAATAAAAAAATGAAGAAAAAAATTCGTCATGTGTAACGTTTAATTCATAAAGTAACTTTTATTCGATCCGTTATTTAAATAATTTTTTATTTAGTTACTACGGGGTCCATTTTTACTCACCATATCATTCTGATACTCTTGTAATCTAAACTTGAAAAGTCCTAGCAGAAACCACTGTAAGAGCCACAAAAAAATTACGTAGGTACCAATGGTAATACTATAGGAGGTATATATAGATTTTGATTTTTGGCACTTACAGTGCTCTCTGCAAGGACTCTTCAATTCTCATTAAAATTTTTTTTTTTTATAGATTTTCTTAGAAAACTGGCACTAATGAGTGATAAGTGACTTAAGGGGTTGTGCTTAGTCAGCTGGAGAAAAAGAACGCGATTTTCGAGAATTTTTTTGTGGAATATCTACCGTATATTTTTTTTTACAACTATTTGCATATTTTAAAAGTACATATATGCAGTGACTCTCAGTAATTTTGTTATAGAAAAACATTAAAAAATGAATGAATTACAGCCATTCGCGCGGAAGCTGTTTTGATAAAGGCACTCTGCGGTGTGCACGATTTCTCTGAGCCGGATCATCTAAAATTAAAAATTCAGAAAGATTCTGTTAATATATGGTTGAATTCAGTAGATGAACGAAGCTTTTTCAAAACGTCGGTTTTTCAAAAAGTCGATTTTGGACAAAATGGCGGCCGTTTAACGCAAAACCACGATTTTTCGAGGGCCTGCATTTCTCGTTTTTCGTTAATTGAAAATAGAGTTTTTGTTAATATAAAAAATCCTTCGTTCGTCTACTAGTCTTTGGTATATAAAAGAAATCAGCAAAAATTTAGGCCAATCGAAGCAGCGGTTTTTGAAATATCTTGCGCACCGATATCAAAACAGCTTCCGCGAGAACGGCTGTTATTCGTTCATGTTTTAATGTTTTCTATAACAAAACTACTGAGAGTTGCTGCATATATGTACTTTAAAAAAAAAACCAATATTTGTAAAAAATATGCAGTAGATATTCCACAAAAAATTGTCGAAAATCGTTATATACTTAATTTGTAAGTACGTAGATTAATGTGTAAGATGGGCCCAAATAGACCCCGCAGCCTGAGTTAATCTTACTGCATAATACAGAGAACATTAAAATGTGTTTAAAGTTAAATTGATACGTTCACGTATCGATTAAGCTTGCTGAGGTGAAATGTCTTTACAATAAAAAATTTCAATTTTGCTCTGTCACCATAGATGTAATCGCTAAAGGCAACACGTAAGTCATCAAATCTTCAAGTACATATAAGTTATTCCATGTAACTATATCTTGAATTTCGAAATTAAAATTTTTGCCGCAATCAATTTTCCCAAGACAGTTATGTTTTACTATGAGAAATGCGATCTCTTGGTGGTATAATTTCAAAAACTGCCTGGCAGAAAATTTCACGAAGTATAAACAAAGGACGAAGGAGTAAATATATTGGAATGCATTCTTTTATCGGAATGCAATTCGTTTCAGTGTCCTCGGTGGCATTGTTTGCATTGCTCCGCCTGTCCCCCTCCGTTATAACGTTGTGTGCACCGCAAGGAATTCGCGGTTCAACAGTTCGATCTACAGATCGATCATCCATTCCACGCACTTGGGCCGCATTTACGTGCACCGAATTTCGCGGTACGGCAAAGGCATGTCGCGGAAGGTTATATGCGCTGGTTTGTCCAAGGTGAACGAACTTGACTGCCTCGAGTGTCCTGTTTAACGTAGATTAAGCCTTCTTCCCCCCAATTAACTCTCTTTGTAATTGTCTTCTCTGATTTATTTGGAATAGAACGGACTTTTGATAGATGTTTGGAAGGAACGCGCTTTTCCACTTCAAATTTCGAAAGTAATTGAATATTTTGTGGCTTACAGAAATTATTACCTTTGTCAGAGCAAAAGATAGATATTGGCTGAAGGAGGGAAAGAATGGTATAAAGAAAAACTCAGTGGTTCTCGGATGCTTCCTGTTTTTAAACGATTTTATTCAGCTTCGATCCTCTGTTTGTTTGTTTGTATGTATGTTTGTTTGTATGTATGTATGGTCAAATCTGGCAAATCAAATTTAACCCACTTCCAACTATCTAATTGTCTTGAAACTTTGCGGGCGCGTGTAGATTGGATGACAATACAATATTTAAAAAAAATATTAACCCCGAGCGAGTGAAAAATTTACCCAGTCATCAATAAATATAACCCATAACCACCAATCCAAACGACTTGAAATCAACCACTCGCGTTCTTTACGAAAACGACAAAACGTCGCTGCGTTCGGATCGCTATTCGCATCGCGATTTGAAATTAAATAAAAGATATTTCTAAAGAAGTCAGAGCTGCGAAATGTAAATCCATAAACACTAAAAGCTAGAAAATAAAAAATATATAAAAAAAATTTTTTTATGTTAAACGATTTTATTAAAAATGCGCTAAAAACTAAAAAATAATTATTTTCTTGTACTGCAATTTCGATGGTGTTTTGTCACTTTAAATAAAATCGTGGAGCAGGGTATCTCACAACAAATTCATTTCGACGCTTGATGCTGTATTAAATTGATTCATATCTATTCTGTTACGAAAAATCCTTCTCCACGATTTAATTAAAGTGAAAAAGCACCATCGAAATTGCAGTGCAAGAAAAGAATTATTTTTTAGTTTTTAGCGCATTTTTAATAAAATCGTTTAACATACAAATTTCTTTTTATATATTTTTTTTGACTTATGAGTTGTTGTTTGAGTTGTAAAATCGTTGTGACTCTATTGCATCTCTAAGATCACGTGATTTTGCAGCTGATATGCTAATCATACACTGGTTAGAATAACTAGGCAACTATTACCCAAAATCAGCAATCAGCATATTTCTCATTCCTAATTATCCATCCAAAATTCTCTAATTACATCACCATATCGCCCAAACTTATCATTTCTATTTTCAGTCAATCCTAAAGTCATTCAACCACCGCTAAAATCCTAAAAACGCTAAACCGTTAAAAAAAAAGGATAAATAAACAAACTCCTAAAATTTTTATAGTAAAAAAGGAAAAATTCTTTCTGGACTTACGCAATCTTTCCACTATATAATTTTTGTTCAGCAGCAACCATTTTGTACCTTTCCACCTGACCCAAAAGTACTCCGAACGTGTCACTGGGATAGCACGGAAAAGTAGCAGCAACAGATTGCGTGTAATTCAATGGTCCCGCGTTGACGCTGGCTCTTGAGCGTGTACGCGTACATTTACACCCTTCACGGTAAAAGGGTCAACCTCATTGTGGGCTGCAATTGGGCGGCGAGGGACGTGGGGCAAGGGAAACGACAGCTGACGTAGAGAAATTGCATAACATTATTAATTGTAATTAACGTTGCGTTACACGCTCACGCAATGGCAAGCTGATTACGAGCGAGAGATCGTGCTCGCGCGTGCATGTTCCGCGAATCTACACGCAACATGATGCCCAGTGGTGTGCGCGCGGAGGTTGCACTCGCGATTTCAGCGAAGTCCTCGACCAGTGGCCCATTATAAATTTCAGGATTAAAGCGCAGCCGAGGCTGGGGGCATACACTAACGACCAAAAGTATCGAACCAAGGGACGCAAGTGTTTTTGCACGTTCAACACTTTCCACGGTCGCAATTCAGATTTTTGTGGCATCTCATGTTTCGAAAGTAAGCTTCTTCTGTGGTACTTTCAATTTTTCTTGTTATATTTTGATTTCAAAAGTGAAATGAGAAATAATCACCTCCATCAAATATCACGGAACGTGTTAAATAAATAAATTCTAGTCAGATTATTCTAACGATCGTTTAAAGTGTTAATGTGGAGTTGGATGAATATTTTTCAGACGATGCGATTTTGAATGAAAATCGATGAGCTGCTCGAAACTTTTGGGTGGCAGTGTATGCTCGCGCTGCAGTAAAAAGATGCCACGATGCGTCGACCACAATTAGCGGAAATTATACGTGCAGTCGCGTAATAAATATCACGCTGTTAGAGTAATAAATAATATCGCGTTTCGTGGTGGGATTCTTACGGGCTGCGTTTATGATCGGTGTTGCTTCGTGTAATGGTGGTTAATAGAGTGTCAGTGGAGGTTGCGGTTTAATTATTGTTTCGGGAAGACATCCTGTGTGATAAATTGAAATTTTTGGTTAGTCATTCCTCCTTAGTCTTGCTTTAGAGTTGAGCTTTAATTTTGAAATTGCCTTAGTATAGATTATTGAGAGCTTAGTTTTTAATCATTTAAACGGTTTATATATATATAATTTCCCCAATTACAATTACACTCCCTTCATTCCTTCATAAACTTACATATAGTTGATTAGATAAACAACATCTTAATTACAAGACACGAACAATTATTCATGTAATACAAAAGCTAACTGTACTCCATCACTTTTTATTCCCCACTTATCATGAAATACTCAAACCAAAGATCATGAAATTCTTGCCCATCCCCAGATCTCCGTGTCGCGTATCCTAATCAGAAGCCAGCTAGCAAGAGTCAGCGTTCAATCGCAATGATGGAACCCACCCCTGAATAAATTCGATCACCTGCCGCTTTCGACCGAATAACAAAAGCAAGTGGTCGATAAAGGGAGCGAGGTCTTTAATGGGGAGGATGGTATTTACCTTAAATGATTAACGAAGCAACGCTCCAGTCGGTTTCATAAGGGGGCGTGATAAATGGCTGGCAACTCGTTCACGGATTTATCCGCGGCGCGATAATGGAGGCACGCTCGTAGCCATCGCTGTTGGCGATTGCATAAATTCAGCATAGGCACAGGCATGAAGCGTAGTAAGTAATGGATATAGTAGTACGCGGAGCGTACTATGAGTGGCCACTAAATGGAAACTTGAATGAAGCCCGGTGTGTGCAACTGTTTCTGCGATTCTAAGCACGGATAAGGGGGCCGCGCTGATTACGTGGACGGAAAGAAGGCGAGGGAAAAAGGCATGGTATTATTATGCGACGTTACGCGCGTAGTTACGTCTTATCCTAATCTGCCGAACCGGCGAGCATGCACTGATAACATCTTGGCTCGTCGCGTTCTGCGCGCGTCTGTGTCGGCTTGGACGGCTGTGTGCGCCCCGGCCAGTGGGACTCCGCTAACGATGAATGAAACGCTTTCAACGTGGCTCCGTGGCGCGACTGTTTGATGAATAAAGCCGGCCGTGCTCTTTCTTTTTCACTGATAACACTGTGGCCTGACAGTCAGCCTTCGAGTTTAACGATCTAGAATCGCGTATTTTCATCGTTTCATTGAACGCTGTCGTTTGCAATGGGATTAAGTTCGGGCACCGAAGGGTGTTTATTGGAATGTTCCGCGAGACTTTTCGGAGTTCTTGTAGAATTCTGTGGGGAATTAGGTTCGTTTGCAGCGAGTAATAAATTGGCGTAACAGATGTGTATGGGCGCTTTGTTTTTGGGTGATTAATAAATTGATGTAAGAGATGTGTATGGAATCTTTGTTGTTGTTGTTGTTTTTTTTTTTTTAAATTGAGGGATCAAAGTCAGTTTTAGTTTTTAGAAGGACTGTGCAATATTCTGTTTGTAATCTTGTGGGGGATTTAAGAGAATTCGACGGGTGTTAGAAACACCCTTTTCGTTTATGTTTAGTCTGACATAAAGGGAATTTAAAAAACTTGAGTAATGTAAGTCAAATTTTTCTTTGAAGTATGCTCAGGTTGGAAGTCAGATATTAATTTTGAATTGCTCTGGAATAGATGGAAAGATGACGGTTACTTAATAATTGCAGAACATTTTTTATTAAACGTAACTGAAGAAGTAAGAACCCAATGACGTACAGGTCGACTCGAAGCTTATACTACGCAATTAGATGGAAATAAAATCATAAAATAACCGATGACAATTATTTGTAATTAATGAGTATTAAGACGCACTCTAGAAATAACTGAATTTTACTAGAAACTATGATCAAACACACGACACAAACTCTTCAAAATATTTCACAGGCCATTATTCGCGATATCACTGTTTTTATTAAAAATCAACACATAATAACTCGACGTGTTAATTAATTCGCACGATTACTTACAACATTTGAAAAATGAACGAGCTCCTAAGAGGCAGATTCTCTGAACTCTAAACGAAGTCTCCTTTGTGAACTTCTCGAGCGTGGACATTTTCGCACGATGAAGGGAAAGCCAAGATGACGGCTGTTCGGTTCTTAACGAAGAAACTAAAAAGTCGGGGCGACCGCGTACGTCATCGTGAGAACGTTCCTTCCATTCTCGTGTTCAAACCTGATCTGAGAGAAAGCTGGTTTGAAAATGCGATACCAGCCAGCGGTCGTAAACGACTGAATCGAACTCGATGCGATATTATTGAGATATGTATCGTCTTCGACGTTCATTCAGAGCAAGCCTTGCCCACCAAAAGCATCGATTATTAGAATCTTCACGCCTTCCACGCCGTGGCCAATGTGGACTTTCAGGTTTTAAGGGGGGCCGTAAAAAGGGATAAAAATATTACCCTGTAATTCATCGTAGATAAGTAACAATTATGTAAAACATTCCAGCATTTTAGCTTCTTTTCTTTTTTTATTTGACTTCAACGTTGAATTTAAAAATAGATTTATTGCTTCGATGAAAATTTCAGTTCCGATAAATATGATGGTTCGTCCCATGTGGCGTGGAACGTCTTATCATTTTTTCGATTCAGGATATTTATTCCGTCTAAAGAAATTTATTGCTGTGTTGGATTATGGAGATGGAGGATTACGAAGTAGAATCAATCTGGGGCGATTACTTTATCTTCAAGTGGAATACCTTGTTCTGGAAGAAATTGAAGGACTTCACTCGTCACTGATTTCATTGAACAGTGTTTGGTACAGTGGAATATCTCAGTTATCTCAACTTTTGTTTAATTGAATGTTTGTTTATGTGTACAGAGTTCATCCAAACATTTGGTGTCTGAACAATGTCGGGTAATGGAGAAGTTAGTTTATTAATTGTCTTGGAAGATATTGCCTTAACAGTGGAAACAGTACTGAACATCAATTCGGTTGTGAAACCATGGACATTAATATAAGACATTAGAAAATGAAAATAAAGAAGATCATATTCACTGGGAAGAATATTCATACGCATTCTAAAATAGTTACAAAGTCAAAAGCAGTAACGGAGTAACATTATGAAAAACTAATTTGAAAATGATTATTCAATTTAGTAGCTCAAAAGAATTAGGTATATGGAACCAGAGTTGGGAATTAACTAAATGGATGAAATAAAAGTTACTTTCACTTTAGATTATTTGACAAATAAAGTTAATTTTTTTATTCGACACATGACGAATAATTTTTTTGATCTTTTATTCACTATTCAAAATTTTATTTAAATAAAATATTTGCCCAACTCTGCATGGAATTTATTTAAATTTTACATAATCCATGAGGTGATTTCTCGTTCGATAATCCAGAAAAATCAATCACCTTAGCATCATGTATTCCAATTCGTTCAAATAATCGTGGTTCTACTATATTAGGAACAGTTACATTGTGCCTGCAATTTCATATGTCAGAGGCTGAATAACGATCGTTTTCGCCAGGCTGAATTGTTGAGTAGGCCCTCCAGCCCAGTAGGTTCTTTCTTCTTTATTTGGTTCTGTCCGAAGATGAACTCATCAAAGTATCCTCTGAGCACCGAAGCGCGTTACACTTATAAACCTGTCGATAGTATTGATCGTTTGATCTAGGACGACATAAAGAGGGCACATGTGAACGCAAAAACTACTCTTCCATCGATTGGACTCCTCTCGTAATAACAACTTCAATCTTCCTCGAAGGAAATACGTCCAATAAGACGTAAAACAGTTTTTACAAAAATGAAAAACAGAGATAATTTCGAAATGAGTGTAGTTTGATAAATTATGCTAATAAAGTAGAGTTTCATTTTCTGAAAATCTTGTGAATTTTAAAATATTCCAATTTCTACAGTAGCGGACAAAAAAGCTCTTTTTTTAGCATCAAGTTGGAACAATGTTATGTATTGAATACAAATATTCTGACAGGGAAATGAAAGATTTATTAAACCGAGTTGAAGTTCAATTTATTGAACTAACAAACAAAAGTTTTGGGTACATGGCATTGAACGGGACAACACATTTTTGGGGCCGACAAAGGTTACCACTTTTGTTAACTTTTTAGGTCGTCCTAAAAGCAAAAGGCCCCCCTCAAAATATTAGATTTTTTATTACTTTTAAAGAATGGTAAATATTTTGTCGGCTATAAAAGTGTATTTTCTGGTTTAATGTTTTTGTTTGTTAGTTAAATAAATTCAACTTTAACTCGGTTTTATACAGCTTTTAATTCTCTATCTGGAATTGTATGTTGGGCCGCATGCCGCAGTTTTGAGTAAAAGTAATAGAGGTAGGAGTGGATTGAAAAAGTGATCATTTTTTTGTCCTCTGCTGTAGGAAGCGCATCAACATTTACATCCACCGCTTCGTTCAACGAATCATTTGGTAACTGGTCGTTATGTGGCCAGCAGTAAAAGGTTGCAAAGATTGGCACAATCGCAAAGACACGCGCGTGTGTCTCCCGCACCATTTACAAAATAATCTTTTCCATCGCCGGTGTTAGCCAGCTTCTTTCACTGCATGCGACATTCCACAGTGCGTGGGCGGGTCTGCGGCTCTCTGTTTCGCGAATATCATACGATTACGTTCTCCCAGGCCATTAGGTCTGCCACGAAAGAATGCAGAAGGGAACTCGTTAGCTGTGGAATGTCGGTTATTGATTCTACAACGACCGTTATCGGAATGAGATGTAGTTGTTGCACGCTCGCGTTCCACACGCACCGCGCGAATGTAGATCGTCCGTGGAAATTCTCCCTTTTTCCGTGTTCCGTCGCGAAAATAGAGAAATTGAAAGTACCGTATGATTGGAGGGTATATTTATGGGTATTTTCATAGCAGATCAGCTTTTCTTAGAAAGTTTCTTTTGGAAATGAAGCGAACACTGTGAAGTAGAACTGTAAATATTCGAATGATTTCGAATAGTTTCTTTGAATAATTTCGAATAGTTTCATCGAATAATTTCGAATAGTTTCTTTGAATAATTTCGAATAGTTTCATCGAATAATTTCGAATAGTTTCTTTGAATAATTTCGAATAGTTTCTTCGAATAGTTTCTTCGAATAATTTCGAATAGTTTCTTCGAATAATTTCGAACAATTTCTTCGAATAATTTCGAATTGTCTCTTCGAGTAATTTCGAATAGTTGAATAGTTTCTTTGAATAATTCGAACACTCGAATATTCGAGTAATTAGGAGTTTACGAATATTCGAACATTATTGAGAAATTTGGAACTTTATTACTCTTTGGTAAATTTTTAGCTTTCTACAAAAATGCCTGTTTATACTAATGTTTTGAACTTTATGTTGAAAATGAAGTCGTGTAGATCGAGTGCGAAACAGAATTAGGCATTATTCCCATTGTTTTGAGTAAATATATACATATGTAGCGTAATTATCCGAATAAATTATTTTTCGTAAAATATTTTATTTAAATAGTAAATATTTACTCTTTGCAACAAATTATTTCTTGCATTTATTCGAATAATTCAACATTATTTATGTGAATAATTTGTTCGAATAACGATCGTAAAATAATTAAATTCATTAATTTCGTTTAAAAATTTATAAACTTACTAAACATTAATAATTTTTCAAATTTATCGTTTGAAAAACAAATAATTGTAAAGAAACAATATTTCATATTCAGATTCCTATTACCTACAATCCGAATTTCGATCACTCCGAATATCCGAATACTCCTAATTATTCGAATATTCGGATCTCAAATTAAAATTCTTTGGTATTCGAAGACTTAGAGTTTTCGAATATTCGTTACAGCCCTACTGTGAAGAATAACTGTACGACTACAGTGAAGTTGGAATTTGTTCGTCGATAAAAATGGGACCTCCATTACGTTATTTGATTGAAATTTTGGTAGGGCGGATAATTAAAGCTTGAAAACTATTGTTTATGAAATCTTTCATTTATATCACTAAGTACGATGAGTACAGATTATTACTTTGTGTTAGTTGAGTTTTATGACGCTGGAATATTATCGTTTGGTTGTGAAGCTTACCAGCATCAGACATTTATAATTTATACTTATGTAGCTGTAAAATAAAAGGAAGAATAATTGTTTCAGAAGCAATAAACTTCTGTTTAAAGAATACTCAAATTATTGTGTACTGTCGTAGCATATCAAACAATTATAAAACAAGCCGAAACATGCAAACTCCTCATGCTGGAAAGATCAAAAGATCCATCATTCTCTGCAAATTGCAGCCTTGACTTTAAATTATGAGCAACTAAAGAGTTGGAACCGACTCCCAGTGCGAGTTATTCAAATATCATGCAACCAAAATCCAGTATACTATCTGAAAATTCAAAATACATAGGAAACGTACAATTAAAAAGACCTTGTAGAAAACACTGTAAGTGCCAAATTAAAAAAAAAGTTTTTTACCGGAAAATATTCTACGTGCCAATGGTAATACTATAGTACAGAATCTGATTTTTGGCACTTACAGTGTTTTCTACAAGGACTCTTTAGTTATTCATTGGAAACATCCTAAGTCAGTGGTACAAATTCTGTACTATTTGTGACAAGTTAAATTCTAAACATCGCCTTATACTCGTTAAACTATCCAAATAATCATTTAAGAGGAAATCAAAAGACTAAAGCTAGAAAGTGTCTATGATACTTTATCAATACTACAAAACATTGCGTCAGAGCCTTACCACCAACTGCTCCCCCCACATTTCTTAACTACGAACGATAACATTTCCTCTGTACCCTGAAATTTCAAAACGACCCCTAATCCCCACCCACAGTCAAAAGTAGCTTCGCGCGGCCAGTATCATTTCGGCAGTCGGCGTGATAAGACCTGTCTCGAAGAATCTGTGCTTTAAATGGTGTGATAGTGAAGTGAAGTAAAAATTGAGATTCTGGTGGCTAAAGAAATTATCACGCCGCGTTCTAATGCCTATTTAGCATTGATATGTTTTATTATTCGTGTAAAAATATAGTTTTCTGTTGAGCATAAAGGTTATAATTTGATCGCAATTTTTTCTTTTAAATAATAGTATGTAGATATAAATGTTCGTTATGAATATTCATAATATATTAGAATGTTTATTGGTAACGCGAACATCAGCTAGTGATTCTCGCGTGTGAATTCATTTCCCGCTGATATTCGAATATGGCGCGCCGGAAGTTGGGCTCTCAACCTCCACCTCCCTACATCTTCAAAACGGGGTTCCATATTGTAAAAAGGTATTGCCATTTTGTGATCAAAGGGCTGGTTTGTGTCAGTTTGGGACGTTTTATACATATCATCGCCACATGAAGCATTCAAATAATTAAAAAATCATTAAATTCCCACCGATTGTTCGACGCACCACTGCATTTTGAAATATTGATACACCAACAGAAAGGATAGCTATTATCTTTCAAAACTAAACATGTCTCAATACCTAATCACCATTAAACTTAGCTCGATTTCTTAATTCTACATAATTTTCATGTAATTGAGAGCAAAAACGACTAACCCATATTTTTTCCGAATTTGAGTTTGTAGCAATAACATTTTCCAATAAACTGTACTAATCATATAAAGTAGAAAAAATTACTTTTTTTTTCAACGAGGAATAGTCCGTTTTCCCCTCAATGCCTCATTTCATAATAATACACAAGCCTCCAGTTCACTTAATTCAATTTCATTTCATTGTATTACGATAATATAAAGTTCCCACTCAGCAATCTCCGTGATTACGATGCTTACACAATATCGAATTTTCGCTGCGCCCACCGTATTTTATAACACGGAAATTCTGCCGAGCCCGTCTTTCGACAACCTTGAGCAAATTCAGCGGCCGCAACGATCCCTCATTTACACTCGGACAGAACGGGTTCTCTTAATCGCTATTCTAAGCACCCCGGGCGGCGTTCGAGAAGAATCCCAATCGACCGGCGTGACACAATGGGTAACGTTTTCCCGACCGTGCAAATCCTCTTTCACGCGGCGATATAATTTCCGATTACGCGGCTTAGCCCGCGGGCGGCGGTTAAAAAACCATAAAATTGGATTATAATTTATAGGCGAGCGCGGAATGTGCAGTTGCGGCACGATAAATGGCCAGCTCTGATTGTACAGTCACTCACCCCCGTTTATTGCGGCTCGTATCGCCGTCCAGCCGTACAGAGTCCACGGCAATAACATCAACAAGAGTAGTTATCGCGGCGAAAATAGGGTCAAGTACAAGTTTTACGAGCGAGCCTGCAGACAAGGCTTCGAATTGCTTCGTATCCAACACTCCTCTCTCGGTTACGTGGCATTTCGAACGGATTAGTGGCCTCCGTTAGATCGAACGATGTAGAAGGCCAATTATGATTTTTTTCTTTCTTTCGTTTTTGTTTCTGTTTTGAAGATTGAAGATGGGATGAGCTTTCGGTCGAGGTCGGTCGTGTTTTATCGAACCGTTTAACTGGAGAGCCAGCCACTGTAGTAATTAAAAGATCAGTTATCGGGACAATTGGAAGAGAGAGAAAATGGTCGTCACGAGAAACAGGTTTCCTGCGATCCAAGAACAATTTCGTTCGAAAAATTCAATTTGTTTTGCTCGATTGTGCCTGCGACTGCTTCCTGCGGTACGGTGCCTCGTCGTTTCAGCGACATTGATACACGAGGGATGGGAAATATTCGATTGCAGCGTATGAAGCGGTCGTTTTTCTTTGCGAGGTGTGTCGATGATTTTCTTAAGGGGTTATGCCTACCTGTGAGGTCTGGAAAAACATGTGTATTCGGGAATTTTTTGGGGAAAAACTTGAAGGCTTTTTTAATCAAACCTTTATGACATGTTAAACTACTTGTAGTAATTTTTGCGATGGAAAATATAAATAAATGAAATAAATATCAGCGATCTCCCTGCGGCGATTTTTTTTTTTCAGTAGTTTGCGCTGACCACTCTAATTTTGAACTGGATCATTTGAAATAGAAAATTCGCGGGAATTTGGTTAGTATATTAGATAATCTAGTCCTTAATCGTTCATTATACTGAAAAATTAATTTACTACAATGTGGCGGCTTTTTATAGCAAAAGTATCGATTTTCACCACAGAATCGCTCTCATTTTTCATCATTTTTCATCTGTAAAATAAAAACTACGCAACGGAAATGAAAAAGCCACAATTAAGGACTAGATAATCTAATATACCTACTAATTAAATTTCGTCGAATTTTTTATTTCTGATCAATCAGTTTAAAGCTACAGTGGTCACCGTAATAAAAAAACGCTTGCGGGAGATCGCCTATAATTCCATTATTTATTCAGATATCGCATTGCAAAAAAAAAAACAACTCTTTATTTAAAAAGTCTTCAAGTTTTTTAAAATAAATTCCGAAAATACTTGTGTTTTCAGACCTTACAGGTAGGCATAACCTCTTAATGGAAATGTTGAACGTGGAAATTGACGTGCTCCTGGTTGCAAGTTTTTGAAAGGCTATTCTTAATTTTTAAGTTGCTTTCCACGGATTTCATTATATAGCACAGAGAATCTAATTCCAACGTATTGAATTTGGATTCCTGTATTCAATTTAAATAGAAATACTTTGTCCTCTGATCGAAAACTTGGTTCGTTACTCAAAGTATTTGCTATATGGATTAACAAGTGGACTTTACTTTGTGGGAGAACATAAAATCCTGTAAATTTTTATAAGTGTTTCCTACAGCTTTTCCTCTATAGTCTCTTATTACCTTTCTCTTTGTATGAGATAAATCTGAAAAGATTATATTCTTTGCTGTATCGTCACCAATTTAAAGCATATCGGCATTATTAAGAGTAAGTTAAACACGTTCGAAATTTTGAGTACAACTTTCTGAAAAAGTATCTCTGCTCGATCGACGAGTAATAAATTAATGCGCGAATGGTTAAAAATTATCAGAGACCAATGCACCATATGATGGGCGCAAGTTTCATACGACATTTTTACGCTGACATTTCCTCGTGACTATTTCACAAAATACTCTTTCGCGGAGACTATCGGTTGACCGCAGAATCTAGATTCTAGATTCTCGGATGTCTGCAAGCGTTCACAGTTTACAGTAATAGCGTTTCGCAAGCCTCGATGTTATTTCGATCATTTATGGTACATCATGGCTAGAAGAACGGAAACGTAGGTGCCCGAGTTAAGTGTCCATCGCCGAAGTGAGAAAAGATGGGAACGGTGGCGGATTTAAGGAAAAAGTCCCAGGTGGCAAACGTTCCGTGGGGTTTATTTTTCCGGGAAAACGAAGAGGTAGTTTACTAAAATTGGGCTAAGTATAAAAAGCAAAAAAAATATAGTGTTTGGATAAAGTCATATTTTTTTTTTAATATTGGGCCTTGGGGGCCTTGTGGGCAGGGGGCTGTTAACACACGGCATGTATTATTTTGTGTCAAACGTACAGAGTGCAGTAGTGGGGCGTTTTGTGAGAAAATCAAGTTGAAAGTTTAACTTGTCTGTACCCCCGATATATGCACTTGTACATAAAACGGAATTGTAGTTAAGTAGCAGCTGGGATTCACATAGTAATTTCAGGCATATATATATATATATATATATATATATATATATCTACTAATTTCTAATTATTTCTACCATTAGTTATTAAAAGCGATCTAGTTCTCACAAAAGTTCAAAAAGGCAAACTTTCGAGCTCTACTTTTATCACAGAATTTTGATTAATTTTCTGTATGTATTTCACATGTTACTATACATGCCATAGACCACTGCGGCCCACCTGAACATCGCCATATATGTTTTGAACTATAAAACATATCGGAATATTGTATAATTTTATATTTTTTACGTTTATTTAATGTTTTTTCATTTCTGTTAACTTAATTATGATAAAAAAGTTTGAAAACTGTTTAATTATTTAAACTACTGTAAAAAACTGTTTATTTATTTAAACTACTTTATTTAATGCCCTTTTAAGTGGTTTCTAATACAATTGTTTAATAGTCTGTCATCGAGTCGATTACGACGAACATTTTTTTAAATTTTCATTCTCGAGAATAGTTGCTCACACGCATACGTACTGTCAAATAAGCTCATTATTTGCCTGGTGTGGGTAGCTAGCAATGGAAATTTATTAGCCGGAAAGTAACGCTTATAAAACTCAATAAGACTGGCATTCTAAAATTTATTCCTTTGTTCTGTGTCGTTTTGTAAATCGATTAATTCCATTTGAAATTCTTCGGGAATTCTTTCAACATTTATAAATTTCCATTGCTAGCTACCCACTCCAGGCAAATAATGAGCTTATTTGGCAGTACGTATGCGTGTGAGCAACTATTCTCGAAAATGAAAATTGTAAAAAGTGATCGTCGTAATCGACTCACTGACGAACGATTAAATAATTGTCTTAGAGTAGCAGTTTCAAATGTCGCACCTAATATTGTCAAGCTCGTTCATGAAAAACAGAATCAAGTATCTCATTAATTAAATTTCAATAGTTATTTACGTTCATTTAATTAGAAAAATATAGGTACATATACCTGTTTAGATTATAATATGTAGGTATATATTAATGTGTATATATTGCTAATAAACAGTACATCAAAGTTAAAACAAAAACGTTTTATTGTAAATCAATGTCAGAAATAACAAATTCAGCCCATAAATTAAAATTCTTGGATTAGTTATAGGGTAAAGTACCCAATTACTGACACCTAACCAATTACTGTCACCTTAACCGGTTAACTGGCACGGTCCTTTTCATTATTCGGGCCCAAACTGGTAACATCGAAAAATTAAGAGAATCACACAAAATTTGGTATACAGGGGTTTTTTGAGTCGCTGAACCGATTCCGGGGGTAATTTTTTTCATCTGACACCCCCAACCCCTAAAAAATAGAATTTAGGGGTGAGTTTGTCAATTCTTTTCTCGTCGGTACACTCTGGGGTCGTGAAATTTTCACCAGCTAACTACGGGAGTAAGAGTTTACTTATGAAATCGAATACAGTACGAATAATTTATACAAATCCCAACAATTCGCTAGTCATTTTGGTTCGGCCATATTGAGTCTGTCATATTGAAATTTAAAATTCCAATGCCAAATTCAGATTCAGCGACCCCAAAAACCCCTATATACAATTTTTCTATATCCCGATAGTATTTTAATGTTTGTCAGCCAATTTGGTTCGGCCATTTTGAGTCTGCCATATTGACTTTTACAATTCCGATGCCAAATTCAGATTCAGCGATCCCAAAAACCATTACATACCAAGTTTCATTCAAATCTTTTGAAAATCATAAAAGTTATTCCATTTGATCATATATGATACATTGACAGAATTGGCCAGATTTTTGTTTGATCATATATGATACATTCACAGTTAACCGGTTAAGCTATTTTACTTAAAATAACGAATAAATAAACGTTGTAAAGTCACACACAAAAAGAATTATGTAATTCAACCTATAATCTATACTATAGATTATATACTATAGTTTATTTATTCGTTATTTTAAGTAAAATAACTTAAGGTGACAGTAATTGGTTAGGTGTCAGTAATTGGGTTCTTTACCCTATTTATGTATTTAATATTGCGGTCCGCGTATAGTAGTAGGTTTCCACTTGTGGCCCACTTCGGACAAAAGGTTGCTCGCCACTGCCATAGACTATCTTACATAGGTACTGGAAATATTTATTGTACCACCCATAAACCCAATCTAGTATTGCATAATATTCATATCTACACGCGAGTAGTTGCTGTCCAACTTCGTCTGGCGAGGACATCGGTCACCGAATACCCAATAAATAATTACGCAATGATATTGACCGAATGCTAAGTAGGCAGGTATAAGCGATAACCTGTTAATTTCAAGCGGCGTAATAAATAGATTCCCATCGGCGTCTGTACAAGATTCTAGCCAAATCGATGACCCGAAACTTGTACACCACCCTTGTAAGTGCAGCGAGTCTGGCGCAGTTGTGTGTGGCGCGTGTACGGTTTCAGATCGACGGATAGACGAATGAGAAAGGACGGGCTGACTGACAAACGGATAAACGGAGAAACGGAGGAACCGAGTGGCGGGAGTGGAGTACAGACGCCACATAGCCAGACAGTGAGTGCCGTGCTATTTTCAGGCTGCAGTCGTCTACCACGTTGGCAGCCTAACCTTACTTAATCCCAACCTCAACCTTACCAGTCGGCTGAACCCCCTTCTTCAGCTTCTGCTTCTGTTTCTCTCTCGCTTCAGCCGCCTCTCTTTCCTGTTCTCAGCGGATTCAAGCGTTCTCCGTTTCTCCGCCGCGCTCCTCCTGTTCTTCAGGCACCGTTCTACGTTGCACTGCCACCTAAGCGTTCGTTGCCATCCTTGTTTCCTGAAAAGTCGCTTCTTTACGGACTGCTCTCGAGTTTTGATAATCAGTTAATTGTGTCTTTATTTTGGACGGTTCTACTTGTCGTCATTTTATTGGCCCTCGGGGTATCAACTCAGACCCTCTTCTTCCACTATACGATTAAGTTTTTTTTTCGGTTGCAGAATCTCTGCTAAATGTTGCTCCGCTCGTCGTCATTCTCGTTTCTTGAAAATTCGCCATTGTCACTTATTTTCGAGTCGCGTCGACAATGACTTAATTGTGATTTAACCGGCTTCTGCTTATCCTAACATCTCTGTTTTTTCTCTGCTTTACCGTCGCGATTCCAAATCTTCTCCCGCCCCGCCGTTCCTTCTACTGTCCAGAGTCTGTTCTGTTCTGAACAGCCTTCTCATTCTTATTTTTGGAAAGTTGTTATTCTCCCGAGTTCTCCTCGAATTTCGTCGATGACATAATGGCGCCCTTAACGAGTTCATCGTCACTGTTATCCCACTTGGCTGCCTGAATTTTCTTTCATTTTTATTACTATTGGGAACGAATCCAGAAATCGATCGTACATCTGTATTATCGCACTTAATTCACCAGAATTAGAGCTACACTTGCTACTGCCAACTGGACACATTGTAGCTATTTTTTTTATTAGCAATCGTTAACAGTCGTTTCGCAGATGTGAGTGGTTATGTTAAGCGCGTTTCTATTGCAGTAACATGCATTGGTAACTGGTAAGCAACACGATGGCAAGTATGGCAGTAGTAGGTTAAACCTTTTGTGATTCGAGTGTAACCACCAGGCACAACGTCTGGCAATGTCAGTCGTTGTGATCTATGCGCACCTGCGAGGAGGCATTTGCAAGTTTAGACTAAGGGAAGCTATAGATTTTGCTACATTCGTGACATCTAAAAGCTTCCTAGAAATACAGAAAGGATATACAGGGTGTTATAGGATAGGTACATCGTACAATCTGAAAATAGATAGTTCCTTGGAAATGAAGACTTCAATGGCAGTAGAACTAATCTTCTATTTTCGATAAGTTTATTGAACTCTGTGTAGTGCGAAGGGTTAATATTCCATTTAAAAGTTCTGCCAAAGATTGTCCATTGCAGCTCTATACCTCCCACATTCCCACAAATCAATGCCTTCTTTATCTTTCAGTCTGTTTCCATAACGGCAGCTTACATTCAGATTTTTTTAAACTGCGCGAGTTTGTAGAGGACCCCAATAGAAGTATCAGACAATTTTTCGTTTGTGATCATTTTCGGCTCTTCAGGGTGAAAACACCCTCTAAAGGTTAATGAGTGTTTTACTATTTTGCAGTGTATATTGAAAACTATAGCAGATATAAAAATTGCTATAAAGGAAATTTATTGGATTTTTATACTGTATAGAACTATATAATCGAATTGTTTAAAATGGTGGGGAATATTTTACTGTTTAAAGTACAAATTTAAAAAAATTCGATTACACAGTTTTTAAGGTCATAAACCTTTTTTTCATTTTAATAATTTTTTTTGTATATACTATAGTTTTCAAGATATACCGTTAAGGAACTAGTTCTTGATCAGGCACTAATTTTTTATCAGTTCATGAAATAAATCGTTCTTTTAAGTTTATGTCAATAAATAATTGTTTGAAATAATTACTAACATAAAAATTGATAATTCAAAAATATATGTGTTGTCTGTGAAAGCAGTTAATATTGTTAGTTTTCGTGAAAATAAATGTGTAAGGAAGCCCACTTGAAGGAAGCCGCTGTTGAACGCCATCTCTTACTGTTCGAAGTAAGAGATCACCACGGGCGATTTCTTAGCTGGATGTTGCGGTATTAGAGGTTATTTTCATACATTCTGTTTACAATAGTTTACTTTACAATGTAGCGCAAGAATTTTAGTATTATATGTATCATTTTGCTTTAAAAGTCAGTGATCATTATTTAGTTCCAATTTTTTCTTGTGGAACTAATTTTTGATCACCTGAATAAAAAATAGGTTAGGACATTATAAAATTATAGAAAAATTAAATTTCGATGGTATAATACTAAAAATAAGTTTATTTGGTACTTTCTTTTTAATTAGTATTAGTATCTGATCAAATATTAGTTCCTTACTTGATAAGAAATTAGTTCCCATGTATTTCAAATGATCATAAACTAGTTCCTCACCTGATCAAAAAATTAGTCCCCATGTATTTTAGATGATCAAAAACTAGTTCCTAGTTACCTTATTATTCCGTACCTTATAAATAATTAAATTATACTTATGTTCAACTGTTTACAATTTTTCCTTAAAGTTTAAACATTAATTCATCTTTTAGTGTAAAAAAAGTTTATGGTTTAAAGTTTTATTAGGTTAAAAATAAATATTAAATTGGGAAGCCCTCTAAACTGATCAGAAACTAGTTCCTTAACGGTACAACAAAGTAGGAAATCACACATTAACTTTTAGAGGGTGTTTTTACCCTGAAGAGCCGAAAATGGGCACAAACAAAAAATTGCCTGATACTTCTATCGAGGTCCACTACAAACCCGCACAGTTTCAAAAAATTCTGAATCTTCGAGTAACCAAACTCCCGTTGTTCGTAAAAAAAAATTACATATTGTTAATCCAACGCTACCAAATATTTTAACATTGCATCTATCAGCCCACAATATCTCTGTACCTCTTGTATGCCAGCAGAACAGTGTCTCCTCTACGTTTTTCTCTCTCCTTGAATGAAATCAACATCTCTAAAAATTATTATGAAACATACATAACACCAATGCAACGCCCACAAAAAATACCATGACTCTCGTCTGAATGCAGCTCCGTCCCCAAAAACCCTTCACTCGCAAATTCTGGATGCCTTGTATCCTCTTCGCTGCTACTTTGCGAAAATTACCATCCCGATCACCGACGAATCGCGACATTCTCGTCCCACCCCTGTGTCGTCGTAAAAGCAAATTGGCCCGCGGTAACATCAAAATAAATGGGATCGATGTTGGCCTGGCAGAATTTTGCATAATTGCGCCCGGCCCCGGAAGTAGCGACGGGAGTTTGGCTTCGCGGAGGTCGAGCGTCCGCCGCGGTTTGCGAGGGATACGATTTTTGCATCCGTTACCAGACGCGCGTTTTTCCACACAGGAAACGTGTATAATGATCGGAATGTGCGCAAAAAAAAGGGGGAAACTGGACGGCAATCGCGAGATGAATCATTCGTTTCGCGTCAGCGTAGTCGCATCACGAAATGCTTGTGCCTTGTAATCCTCTTATAAACCATTTTAAAATGTCCCCCCTTTGCCACTTGGAAACTGTTTATGGACGTTATTATGCCGCTCTTCCTCGTATTTCTCTCTCCCTTCCAATTGAATGCATGAAATTTCTTTTATTACTCTCCGGGGGAAGAAAGTTGGTTACGAATAATATTGTTTATTATGTAAACGTGATGCGTGTAATATGTTTTTAGTATCCTCCATACGTGGGATAAAAGTTTGTTTTATGCACGTAGCAGAATGTCATACGTATTCTTTTCTCTTAAGTACCTCGTATTTCTGCTTTTAAAAGTGTACACGTATTGTTACGTTTTTTACGCGAAATAAGCGGACATGTTGGATGCTAGGAAGTTTCTTGTTTCTTGGCTTCTAAAGAGACTTGCAAAATTTAATGCACTCGAGGATACTTTGACGTTAAGATGGTCGTAGGTAATATTTTGTAGTAAAATTGAAAGTTAAAAACGAGAGCTCATAAAAGTTCATAAAAAAGGTTTAATTTAAATTACCATACAAATTAGAATTATTATATTTGTGACAACTTCTTGGTGTCAGAGTCTATCTCTTTGTTCCTAATTTGAAGTATCTGAAATTACACGATAGAGTTACGATTCAGAAATGAATTTGGGGGAATATATTAACCCTATGTGTGCGGGGAACTCTGATGGGCGTTTAGCGACTATGGTTAAGGGGGGAGCCCTATTTAGGACGCTAGGAATAAGGTAATTCTTGGGAATTTTTTTTCTAAGAAACTGTTAAGCGGATCTTTTCAAAACTTTCAGGGTATTTTAGTTCACAGTCAGGCAATAAAAATTAATTTTTACGTTTTAAAGTCTTCGGTAGAAATGGAGATATATGAAGACGTTCGTTAAGACTCGCGCGCCGGAGTTGCAAATTGGCGATTGTAATGGTGGCCTCATTTCTTCCCTGAAATAAAAAAACCAAGGAGTTTCTTATTTCTAGTATAATTACATTGTCGATGAACCTGAGACATTGATAAATAAATTGAATTGAATAACTCTTTTTCCATAAATAGTACGAAATATCTTTGGCCAGAATCGTAACTTTTTCTTTCAAGTCCCACCAATTTGTCAACTTTTAACTTTTTTTTCGTTTGTTAGGTTCATCGACAATGTGATTATACTAGAAATAAGAAAATCCTTGGTTTTTTTATTTCAGGGAAGAAATGGGGCCACCATTACAATCGCCAATTTGCAACTGCGGCGCGCGAGTCCTAACGAACGTGTTCATATATCTCCACTTCTACCGAACACTTTGCAACGTAAAAATTAATTTCTATTGTTTAAATGTGATCTAAAATACCCTGAAAGTTTGGAAAAGATTCGCTTAACAGTTTCTTAGAAAAAAAATTCCCAAGAATCACCTCATTTCTAGCGTCCTAAATAGGGCTCCCCCCTTAAGAGATGCGACGAGATCAGTTCCGCACGCGGCGTACCCAAGTATCCAAAGGGTTAATGAATTTGTTTTCGATATTAGGAATAGATGTGTGTGAAGTGTAGGTAGGTACTCATTGTTCCCATTTCGATTCCTTGGCTATAGTTAACGATGTCAACGAATAATACATTAGTTTTGCAAATGTAATGTCGATCGAATTGTTATGACTTGTGAACAAGCTATGCATTGAAACTATCGATTATGAAGTTAGTGCTAGTACTAGGGCCTACACTATCGCCTTTGCAATTAAAACTTTTTCATATTGACGTTTCTCAAAGTGGTTATGTGACGGTAAGACTTAATCGTTTGGCGTAATAAAGCAGACCATTCTAAAGTTTATTGCCGTTTCGCTGTGCAAGATCATCGACCTGTCATTTGCCTTTGATGCTCATTTAAATAATAGAAATGGTGTTTTGCACTTTCCACTCTAGTCGAATGAATTGATTTTTTTTTTAGTAGTTGTAATTGTTTGGTGTGCAAAGTAGTCCACGGAAACACGCATTAGGAAATATTGCTGATGATATTATGGCGATAGATTTCTTATATTCGAGTACGGCTCATTTTTAGCAATGTGTAATAGGTTTGAAACTCCAAACTTGGTATATGAGCTCCATTGAGAATTTTTAGAAGAGTAGTATCTGCAGATAGCTTAAAGCAAGAAACTAAACCTTTGAAAATAGGAAATGCGAGCTTCCAGGCAAATCTAATTCAATTTGGAATAAGGATATGCATAATCGAAATTCTCTAATTGATAACACCAATTACAGCCATCATCGGCTCATTTACAAACACACACATAATTTTCAAATCCCCCAATCACAAACCCTTAAGGAGACCGTCCGGTCAAAACGCTCGAAAAATAGGTGATCTTTAGGATTTTTTTTCAAAAAAGTATACAACTTGCGGTAAAAAAAAACCTTATGGCTTTTCTTTACTCGTTCTTCAAGGATATAAAAACTTTTTTTTTCATTTTTCTATAACGGTTCGAATTTTACGTGGCGCTCAGTGCAGAGCTGCATCAAAAGAGGCGTAAACGGTAGACAGTAGAACTCGACGTAGGATTGTCCGAAGTCAAAAAACCAAAGATATTCTTATAGGTTGTATCAATCACTATCGCATCAACCTTTAAGAAGGCAAATAGAGCAAAATGGTGATGTTTGGTACACGTTTAGAACACAAACATGCGAAAAAGGGGGTAATTCTGCGTCTAAAAATGTTAATAACGAAGAACTATGACCTCTAAAATTGATGGTTAAAGAGTGATGCGATAGTGAATTCAATCCCAAACAAAATGCCATCAGGTTTTTTGGAATCGGTCAATAATTTCATTTGTTATGCTGTCTACCGTTCGGAAAAATCATGATTTGAAAAAAAAAACGCGTTTAAAGTTTTCCATGAGTGTCAAGTGGCCGGGTTTTTCCCACGCATTTGCCGCTACTCAAATGTCTATAACGTCGGGAATTTTACGAATTTCAAAGAATCCTTTTAAACACATCCCTAAAAGGTTGAACATTCCAAAAATTAAATAAAAAAAAATCGATTTTTAGACCGGACGGTTCCCTTAATACGTCCCCTACCACACGGGTTACCAAAGACCCACGATTCTTCTCAGGCTCCAAACCCTTCCCTAACAAAAAAACATATGTTACCTTTCAATCTTGAATTCAAGCTAGTGTCCAAATAACCCGAAGCAATGTAAATTCCAATACAACCACTGCGTCCCAATTTTCCCAAGAATTTTCAAAATCCTACCCGAAATCTGAATTATCAAGGTGGCACCAAGCGTGTCGGGGCACACATGCCCTTCATACCAGCCTCCAAAGGGACGCACGCCTCTCTTCGGCCATCAGAACATCCTAACCGCGAGTTCGGCGGAATTTAATACCGTGTACACGCGTTACCCGCTGGTCCCCGAGAAAATATTGCGGGCACAGCGAAAGGGTGGGGGATGAAAGAAGCTGAGGACGTTAAAATACCAAGGAGGCGTACATGAACGGAACCGGTTGGCCGTTCTCTGGACTCGAGAGGGGCGAAACGGTCGGTTCGTGCTCGAGTTCAGATAACGAGGTTGCCGGTGCAGTTTCGCGAGACTGGTTTTTCGGCGGAGGATTTCTGGCCAATGGGCCAGCGGTTCTCTCCTCGTCGCGTGGTTCCTATTCCCTCCTCCCGCCTTCCTCCTCTCTTTCGGTTTGCATTTTTGGCGGCCCAGCGGGCCTGTCGATCTCGTCTTAATTGCCGAGTCGATCGGGCCAGGGGACGATTCCTAACGACGAGGAGAAGAAGAGGAGGAAAACTGTGCAACGGTGCAGCCCGGGCGGTTTCTACTTATCGTGTTATATCTCGCTGGTAGGATGCCGTTGCGGTTGCATTTGCGGCGTACTTGGGCTTTTTATACGGCCTTGAACGCGGCCGACCGATCAGAACCAGGACGACTTCGTCCTGTCTCGAGATACCCAGCTGTCTCGATCGCTTAGTCTGTCTCTTTTAGTTTCCTCCTGCTTGATGCCTCGACGACCATCGAGCGGCCTCGTGTTCCCTCGTTGGCCGTGATTCAATGCGTGAGGTGTCGGATGGCGTCCTTTTGAATGGATGAATTTTCGCGGTCAACGGATATATCATTGTATCTATAAATTGATGCGGATACAGTGGCTTGTAAAGGTGGTAGAAGTCGTGGGTTTTTGGTGGTAACGCGTTTAATTAAGGGTTGGCGCTTCTTCTGGATTTTTAGACGAACCTCAGATTTGTATATGTTGAATTTGTAGAAGAAAAACAGAACCTCGGGGCGATGGGATTCGAACCCGAGATCCGCGGGTCCTCTGTGTTACTGGTCAGTCGCGTTAAGAATTCCCCCAACGCCGACTTTCCTGTGGGACTCTTTCCTGAACTCAAATACCGCAGCAACGGAGCGCCATCTAGGGCAGATGTTCCTATTACAGAGCTTTGACACCGACTTCCTCACGAATGAACTAATTGCCGACTTCTCTTACTTCAATTTTGCTTGGTGAAAATTAACATTGGTTTTTTAACTTAATTTTTCATGTTTTTTTTTTAATTGAAATAAAAATACATACAGTTTTTGTCCTGAAAAGCGCGTTGTCCGTATTACAGTGCGTCAATTACGGTGCCTTTTTTTAATTTGCGTTCCCGCGGTTAGGTTATGTCTTTGAACTTTGAACTGTTCAAAGCATTTTCTTCTCTACGAGAGGTGTTTTCATTTAATTTTAATATGATCTTTTCATTACAAAAGCAAAATATGCAAATATAAATTTCTGTTCACGCGTTCTGAGAAATGAAAATAAGGTTAGATTTAGCAGTTACACAGGGAGTGAGCGGGCACTGAGGGTACATTCACTGTCTCCTTAATATGGACAGGCGTTAAAATTCTATCCCTATTAGTGGCTTCATTTTAAAAAATACAAAAATATTTCAAGAGTGCTCATTTTTCTATTTTTGTTCGTAAAATTAGAAGCTTTTATTATGTAATTAACACTTTACATAAGTTCAAATCATGATAATTATGAATTTATTCACTTCTGTAAAGTAAGTGTTCCTTACCGTTTTCGATATCTAAGGATTTGGGTAAATCCATTGAATTTTTTTTTTACCATGCTTTAATTGTTTAAAAATCCAACCTTCCCGTTTGTAACACATACATTAGTAGTTTAACTTAAATAAAAAAATTCAATCCCATTAATTTATGTCAGTTTTTTGTACAGCTTCTTTAAATATAAAGGCACCGTAATAGGGACATCCACCCTATGTGCCAATCGCATCACGGGCCGTTCCCAAACGCCAAATGCCTACAAATTCGCTTTCATTGTTAAGTAAAGTATGCTAGGAGTTGGCAGGCTTTGATACGTGATCGTTTCTTTATGTAAATAGTATCCGTCCATGATCTGCCTTCAAAAATCAAACATTTCTCTGTACCAAACACAATCTTCCCAATTGCGATCGTAATCCGAAGAATATTGAAGGGTGGAAAAAATCTTCAACCCAATATACGCTATAATTCTCTAAGATCACCACATTGCCAGCCATTTTACATTATCACACCGAACAAGGCTCATTTTACAAATTTTAAAATCAGCCTATAGAACACACCAACCAGTAAACTCACCCCCTTTATTACACCCTTCATGGATCTAATTAACCCGTGAGCGGCCACTCGGGTGCCTTTTATTTTTAGTTAACACAGTCTCAAGTAGCCACCCTATTTTTCGTGAATTGTCAAAGGGTCCGTGTGCCCCTAATGTATAAAAAACACCGCACTGCCGAGTTTTTACGTATCTAGTATCCGTTTATTTTTAAGGAAGACAAGAAGCAAATAACTTTACGTCATTTAACTCTTCTTAAATTTTGTAACCCTTAGCTGAGGGCATATCTAGTGACCCAAAGTCACGTAGCTATTGAGTGTCTGAAAAGAGATTCTTTAAAGTGGTAAATACGAGAGCACGCAACCCTAGTAAAATTCAATTCATTTAATAAAAATAGAATCACTTTAGTAACAAATATTTTACATTAAAATGCGCCCTTGGTCGTGTGAAACTATAATTTAAAACGTAGACTATTTCGACTACAAGTGAATCTGCTAAAATGGCAGGCCCGGTTCCTCGGGCCACGAGACCGTTGCGCGCGTATATGCGAGGAGTCAGCTGCCCGCCGTGCACGCGGAGGATGAGGGTGTTGTATCTCGGTGTGCTCGGAAAATGGATAATAATAGCGCGACTTCGATAGCGGCTGCAACGGCGGCGGTTCGGGAAGTAAGGTTGAATTTACTGCAGGCCGCGAGCATGGATAGCGATCAGCCATTAGCACACAATTTCTCCCCGGGCGCATTAGAGTAGCCGCGCGCAGACAGCGAGAGAGACGCGGGGATGGGAGAGCTCGCAGGAACGGTTGCTTGGTCTAGCCACTGTATATTTATACAGCGTAAGAGCCGTGTATCCGACGTCGGCAAGAATGTTGCTGCAAATTCGAACTGATTTCTACGGCGGGGGGCACACTAAGCGGGCGAAGCGTAACGAAACACGGGAAGACTAATTTCGACTATATGCTTTCAATCTAATGCCTCGTTACTCTTTGTAATCTGTGGTGTTTAGATCTCTGAGGGCGCTCGGGACAAATGATAACGAATTTCACGATTCAAGTGAGTTTCAGTTAGTTATTGTGGGATAGCGTAAACGGTGAGACACTAAATTGACGACTTCGAATTATGTACTCGTAAATTGAGAAGCTCGCAGCAAGAGGGGTGCGGGGACAGGGGCAGCTCCAGATATGAAAAATTCGCCAAAAATTGAAATAAAAACTTATCAATTCAATAACTACTACTAATTGTGTGAAAATATATATTTTTTAATTAATGTTCTGTTTGCAATTTTAAGTCAAAGCAATATTTTTATCAACAGTTTTTTTTTCTAATTTACTCGAAGTTGGTAAACATGGAGCTGCACCCCTCTTGCTGCAAGGTCCTCAATTGCTGTATGAAAAAATTGTTTGAATAAAAGTTGTATGGTATCAAAGGGGTGTATAAGGCAATATAAGTTCGTTTCTTATTACCTTACATTTTCACCGAGATATGAAGTCAATTTGCGAGCAATTTGAAGTTGCCAAGTTAGGTGCCTCACCCTGTATTGTGGTAATAGAATGAGGGGATAATTTTGCCTGTGGAATGTGTTTGTGGAGATTGAAGAATTGTACAATATTTTGGGAGAAGTTTGTTTACAAGGGGATTGGAAGTTGATATTGTTACGTAATATATTTTTAAGTTACTGAACTCGATTTATTGTAGTGGTATAAGTATATGGTAGCAGCTGAAACGAGGGGGCAATTAAAACGCAATCATGTGATTATATACCTGGTTCGGTTGGTTTACGTTCGTGTAACTTATTTTATACGATAATTACGCTTGTCGGGTACAGATGAATTGAACAATTAAAGTCGAAAGACCGTGGCGTAAATCTTCGCGTAATGACTGCATTCGCCGCGGGAATTGCGCGAGTTGTTCGAGAATGTCTTAATTTTAAGATCGTGCGCCACTTTGTATCCTTATCCTTTGAATGTTGTGCGAAGGCGGGGATATAACATGTTAACACATAATCGCGAAGTAAGTAGAATGAGTAGCACACACGTTTCGAAAGCTTGGCCCCTTGTTTTAATCTTGATTTATATACTTCCTATATGAAACTGACAACATATCTTCTTCCTCGAAAATGAAACCTCTTACGCACAAATTTCCCCCTCCGTCTCCGACTCATTTTTACATAAGCAATCAGTCCTCCCTATTACACCACGAATTCTACCCCATCCTCCACAGCTCAGGCTCCAATACAGGCTCTTTGGAGCCGCTCCAGAAATAAATATTCCCAAAAATAGACACAATCCACCACCCCCAACTAAAAATACCCAGGAGCAACACCCCTAAAGTACAGTTCCCTTATCAGCTTTTGTAATTCTGTATCCCACCCCCAATCAAAGTCTATTTCTCTAGTTATGAAACTAATTATACCTACATATATAAAACTCAGTCGAACCCCAAATATCTAAATAAAGTTTATTTCGATTTTATAAATAATTTCCGTCGTCAATAACAGTTATTAGTGACCAAAAAATATTTCCGTCGACAATAACGGTTATTCGTGACCAAAAAATATTTCCGTCGACAATAACGGTTTTTAGTGACCAAAAAATATTTCCGTCGACAATGATGGTTATCAGTAACCAAAACAGATGTCTTAATATTTTTTAATCTCTTCATATTTCGGAAAATTTTTGCAGTATTTAATGGAGACTGACTTCCATTTGAATAAAAATGAACTTTTTCTCAATGATTTTTTTCGAAAAAATTTAAAAAATAACTTTTATTTCTGGTCTCTGAAATAAACATATCAACTTTCACGAACAACCCTTCTAAAATACAGTTCCCATAGCAGGCTTCTAATTTCTCCAACCTATCACCACCCACCAAACTTTATTTCCCTATTTATCCCACCATCACCATCAATCTTAGATACTCCAAACCCAAACACCCGAATAAAAATATCAACTTCCAAGATTATTCCCTCAAATGTGCCTGATTTATCCCACCATCACCATAAAACTTACTCCCAACCCAAACACCCAAATGAAAATATTAACTTCCAAGAGCCTCCCTCTGAAATTCAGTTCCCTCATCAGTTTTCCACTTCTCAAACCTGCTATTACCCACCAAAACGTATTTCCCCATTTATCCCAACCTTCACCATAAAACTTACTCTAACCCCAAATACCCAAATAAAAATATCAACTTCCAGGAGCAACCATCCCAAAAACACACTCCTCTTATCAGCCTTACACTTCTTTAATCTATTACGACCCACCAAACTCTATTTCACCATTTCTATAAAACTTAGGTACTGCAAACCCAAACACCCAAATAAAAATATCAACTTCCAGGAGCAACCCTCCCAAAACACACTCCTCTTATCAGCCTTACACTTCTTTAATCTATTACGACCCACCAAACTCTATTTCACCATTTCTATAAAACTGCAAACCCAAACACCCAAATAAAAATATCAACTTCCAGGAGCAACTCCTCTAAAATACAATCCTTTCATCAGCTTTCCACTTCTCTAAACCTACTATCACCCACCAAAACGTATTTCCCCATTTATCCCATCATCACCATCAAACTTACTCCCAACCCAAACACCCAAATGAAATATCCACTTCGAAGGGCACCCCCCTGAAAACCAATTCCCTTATCAGCTTCCACTTCCCCAACCTACTATTACCCACCAA